>CM017569.1:47208292-47851158 GCA_007844125.1 Sinonovacula constricta | reverse complement strand
CAAAGTCAATTGCCAATCAAAATGGACTTAAATTAAATTGACGCTGTTTCTGAGATTTATGATGATGCATATACGATACGTATGTAGTTAGTGCACATCTCATAAGAGAACGTGTTGTTTGAAAATGGATATTCGCTTTAATTTCAGGGACGTTCCGTTGTGGATCGGACTTAATGGCACTTTGAATACCAGTGCCTTCTGGATTGATGGTGATCCATTAACTGCGACACAAGCTAGCTTCTTTTTTGACCAATCAAGTAAGTATGCTTTCTTCATGTATGGGTATGTGTACTGGTGATCATGTCCGGGTGCGTATGTGTATTTATGTGTTCGTGTTTTATAACCATTTTTATTCTACTGTTGTATTCACTTTCAACCTATCTTTATATACACTGTATATATTAAATCTATCTCTCATTTTGCAGGAATTGTGAAAATATAACTTAGGTAGAAATAAATTTATGTTGTAAGGATACTTTTCGAACAGACCAAGACGTTGTGTGAAACGCATATCTGTAATAATGTGTTTAGTTTATTTACATGCCTAGTATGTTTCAATTTATTTGATTTCTTGAAAAATCGCTGCTCTTTGTCCACAGGACTTCAGATGAAGAAATGGACTGCCTATCTTCTCCAAACAGGACAGTACAACGCATCCGATGAGATTGAATCACTCCAACTCGGTTATATCTGCGAAGTGGAGCTACGTAAGTTAACTGACAATAATATTGATTATATAAAATGATATATAAAGTCACATTTTAAAAAAGTATATTATAAATGAATGTGTGATTTTTTTATTTTGCTAAAGGGAGTTATGTATCTTCTTTGCTGTGAGCAATGAAAAATGTATATATTCTATTCTTCTTTGTAAGCGCCCCTCGCCTTCAAAGTTAGGCACTGATGGCGTATCCCCTGCATGACCATGTAATATGCTTGGGGTGTTTTAATAGCACATTATGTTATACAATATTAATTTTCTAATTTTGCTGAAAATGGATATTCGCCATTTAAAATCGTATTCTAAAGGAATTTAGATAACACATAAAATATAACTGACTTTTAAAAAGAATATATATGACAAAGTCCTATGAGCATTGCAACATATACGAAGATTTAAAAAGCCACCGGACAAAGGTATTCACATGCAAGCCAAATGTAAAAGCAAGAACAACTCTGTGATGAGTCATTTAAAAAAAGAGCAAATGCCGCCTTGTTTTACATGATAGTTACACGCGGACCATCACTAACTGACTGTTTATACATTTGACGTGAATTGCATTAATGAGGTAATTAACGCCTTTTCCTGCATAAAGTGTTAATGAAAACACAAAAAATACTAGGTATTGTCATAATTATAAGCACCAGAACTCATATGTCAATTACCCTCGCCCAGTTGTGCATAAACTATTGATAGCGTGTTAATTAACCGGAATGTACAGCATCTTCTGAAAGCAGCCAAGCTCGAACAAGAACCTTTGTGCCCATTATTAAACGTCAGTAACTGCTTACTTTAGCCCCTCACCGCGGGGGGTCGACGTCAGAATGACATCACGTGTGAGGTCTTTCAGCAGACCTTCTTTTTACGTTGTCAAAATACTTTTGAGCCCAGAGTTTTTTGTGATACTTTTTATTAATGAAACACAGTTTAGTAATCTAGTGAGAGCAAAATGGTCCCTTGACCATTGCTCTCTTAGCTATAGGTTGGATGTTTGCCAAACAGAACCACACGAATCGCATTATATACGGATTGAAATGTTTCAGTCAATATCGAGGGTACCGGAGCTGGTATCTATAAAGCGTCGGTTCCGGCTATAGGAGGCCCCGGATATCATGGAATGTTTCTATGAAAACATGGTTATGCTCAACAGTTGTTTCAAGAAAAGAACTGCAGAAAAACATGCCAGTGTCATTTAAAGGTTTTAAACCTTTAAATTGCTGAGCTATATTTACTCATAAAATAACTATTTCTAGCTTTACAGCCAACAAAAGACAAACCTAGTAAGCAACAAACATATTTTCTGTTCATGAAAGTACATATACAACTTACCAGGCATGGTTAATGAATTTAAACTTGGTTATATAAAATATAAATAAGGTACAACAATATCTTATTAATGCACTGAAAGGCAGACACAATTACTCAGGTTGATAGAGGGCTTTATAAAGTTTATACAACCATGTTACTTTGATTTAATGGAAAACTAAACTACAATGTACTTAAAATGAACTAGAGATCAGAAGCAACATGTGAGACACGTTATTAGACTTAAAACTCTTAACATTTATTTCAATCATAAAACAAAACAACAGACAAAACTAGGCAGGTGTAATAAACGGGCTATACAACTCTTTTTTAAAAAGCTCTAAGAGCTGACAACTCTAGCTAGGTACATTGAGGACTATGCAATTTATTATATAAATGAGTGTCATTTAACAGAAAATCTAGACAGGTTTATTTAAGGGCAATAAAGTTAATTTTGTCTGCTATCTAGTGCCAACCTCGATATTGCTCTTTTGTTCTAAACAAGTGAAGTGCGGCGCTTTCATGTATTGAAATTTCGGTTATATAATTCTATTTGTATATGTCTTGTATTTTCAGCTTGTCTGCCGATAAACATCAAACACGGTGAGAGCATTGCAGACCCTGGAAAACAAAATGACGTCGTTCCGTTTGTCTGTGACGTCAATGCATGGCCGGTTAATGACACAACAACGTGCATGGATGGCAAGTGGGGACCACCTCCAACTTGTGGTAATGTTTACGTCACGTTTGTACCAGATTTCAAAAAACATTTTGGTGACGTGTCAGTTACCAAACTTTTAATGACGTGTCATAACCCTTTATTTTATGTATTATCTTGACTAAGTTTTTTTGCCATTTTTGCATTTAACTTTCATGTGAATACATTGTCTTGAGGGGTAATATGGAAATAGCACCGGCACGATGGCAGCCAAATACACAGACTTTAAAAACACGTGTTTACACGTGTTAAATTCGTGATAATCCTATGAAAATTGGGGATGAAAACTTGTATTTAACGGCATATTCGTAGCATCGAACTTTTCATTGTGTTAATTCCAATTAATTAACTTACAGCAAATTTGAGCTTATTAACGGTAAAGGATGACCGAAGTACATATTGGGAAGTCCGTTTAAGACTAACTACTTCTTCTGTTAATGTTCTTTTCCGTACGTGTATAGGAAAGGGTCGAAGATGATACGATCACTGTTGTCCGTTGGTTTTTTCGACTATAAGTATGTTATAATATATTAAAACACGCAACAGTTTTTATTTTTCTGAAGGTTGTAACGCTTTTAGCAACACAAAGAAATATTAAAACGAAATGACACTTTTATGAAATACTTTATCATGAAATATTTTATCATTATTTTATGCTAGTTTCCGTATAAAATGTTAATGAGAAATAAAGAAAATGACAACACCGTCCCATAAAGTGTCGACCTTGCCCATTTATTAGCTAATATATTTGTTAACAATTTAATGGCATTTTCGACAAGTCCACCTCCTCAAATACTTAACAATGAGGTGTTTGTGTATTGTTTGTTAATTATTTGTTAATGCATAACAATGTGACATATTATATAAATGCATGCTCGTAAAATGGCTGGATTGGCAAGTCTTTTACCACAGTGCGAATAAAAAATGATTTGGGGCCGGGGGTAGAGTCATGTTATAATTGCAGACAATATTTTTTGTCATTACAAAAGTGCAATCAAAAGTCTTTCACTTTTTTGTCATCATGTCCTTCTCTGTTATTAGACGCATTGGGTATGTCTGCTGAATATAGATTTGAAACTGTAAGTAAAACCAAATATTACTGCAACGTAATTTTGCGACCGAATTATTGAATAATGTGTTACGCAACACTGTTTACTAGTAGCATAACTGACTAAAATAGTTTCTTCTTATCTTAATAGTCAGGTTATTTTGTATTTCGTTATTAAAATCAAAATTTTTAATATGTTAATTCGCATATACAAAATAAATACACGCACGTATTATTAGGCCTAAAAGTAAGTTGTCAATTAACGTGTCCTATTTTATTGGTTCTACTTACTTTAAGGGGTTTTAGGTAATTTCGAGACCGTTATTGCAATCCAATTTATTTCATTTAGTCCCTCATTTTTAAACAAGCAGTCCTTTGTGTTTTATTTAATTAACTCTAATTTCAAACAAAAAGGTGAAGCTATTGTCGCGGTCGCATCGGCGTCACCGATGGCGTCATCATTGTTTTACCTTTTTTTTTTACTAATGTCCATTTCTTAAAATCAGTCAGATATGCTCCTCAAACTTAGAATACTTGCTTCCTATCAAAGACGGAACTCATTTCAGAAAGGCATGAACTCTTAATTTTGGAAGAGCAATACCGCATTTTAGTTTTGGAAATTTCGTTATTCATTCCAACATTAAGATAAAAGCAGGCTTTGTCTACGGACAACCCATTGTTTTGTCTTCTGTTTCTTTTTAGCAATTTAATATGTATTCCTTTTTATCATACAGACTGCCTTGAATATTGCGTGTGTTTGAGTCTCAACCAAACACATACCACGAACTTTAGCGACCTGATAGTGAATGTGGATGAACTGTCGAAAACACGTCGGAAAAGGACGTCAGCCCATGATGACAGACCAATGTCACTATTTGTCGGAATGATTGGAATCTTGGTGATTTTTGTAGTCATTTCTCCGTTTCTTCTGGGTGACTGCGTCATTTTTTTCCGGAAATATTGCGTTAAAAAGACCGTTGTGAAGAAGTTGAAAACTACGGAAAAAAGAGAAAGTGAACTGTAAGTGTGCAAGAACAGTCTGTGCCATTGTAACATTGTAACTGAAACATACTTACGTGTAGCCGTTCTGTTTAGTTTAATTCTGTTCAACTGACAAACGTGTTCTGTTTCGTTTCGTTTTATTTAACAAGCTTTATTAAGCAATAACACTATAAAATAAGTTGGTGTAATGATGCAGTTTAACTACAATACTTCGAAGAACATGTACTAATAACATGTTTGTTTATTTGTTTGTTTGCTTGTTTGTTTGTTTATTTAAAACACATTTCATGAAGACGCGTCGCTACCCTCTGTGAGCATTTAAATATTGAAAACATCCATTTTAGACACCCATCATGCACGGCTTCTATCAAAATGAAACACTACTTAAAGCTTTTTACGCTTGTCGTGTGCGTATGTACCCAAAGCGTGCTATCTCTTCATGGTTAAATTTGCTCGAAGGCCGACATGCGTTCTTTAAACATGACATCAGCAAAATTAGATTTTTCCTTATGTTACACATATGACTGGCTCGAACACGTTTTTTTTCTTGAGGTTTAATTAATAATACATGATCCAAAAGCTCTAGAATTTTCCCAAAACGCTGGGATATTCTCTAGATTCATCAAACACTGGCTTAACTGAGGAGCGACTGTCGTACTACAAGTGCATTTGTCTGGGATCTTCCTCCACGAAAAAAAAAACTGGACATCGTCAATAAGACCAGAGTTGCGACTTGCGAATTAACAAAACACAATAGCTGGACGTCGTAGTAATGCCATAATTGTATCGGTGCGATATAATAAAAAGCAAAACAAGATTGTATAGATTAATTGATAATGAAACGACAATGATGCGCGCTTGAAGATATAACACAGTTGCGTTTGGTTGTCGTTTTATGTACACAAACGTACATGTTCATTTTCTATTCAGAAAGAATGATTCTTTCAATTAATATGGCTAGTTCCGCTGAACCCCTTAAAGAATAAGTTATCATGTAACCTATTTAGAGAGAGAGAGAGAGAAAATGGTGTTCAAGTACTAAAACTTATCGCGTCGCCTACTTTTTATGTACACTGTTTAAAGAGAAAAAAGCTATACTTGTTGCATGAATGCTCTGTTGCAAGCAAAAAAATTAATTAATTGCATTACCTACATTCAGTTGCCTGCTGGACCGACTGGGGCTAACCAAAAGAGGAGACCTTCCAATGTCCCATGTTGAATCCCCATCCATATATATTAGCATGTATGAACATGAAGCCATAATGAAAAAAATCCCGACATCATCTGGCAAAGTGGCATTACGGACGCTTTGAATCTAAACAACTGGCGTTACTCTTAGTAATTAGCGACCATTTAAATGTGGCCTTTTTGCATATACGGATAAAGGAGGTACTTCGCAAGGTTGTTGAAGTTGTAAATCTTATTCTATTCAGGAAGTCTTTCCTCGCCAACAAGATTGAACAGTATCAGTATGTTGTCGTTGTCTTTGTTTTATAAATGACCGTGGTGCAAATTTTATTTAACATGGTTATGGTTGATCTTACATGGGTGATCTCATATGGGTTATTTCATATAGGTTATCACACATGGGTTATTTCACATGGTCATGGGCTATCTCATAGGGGTTATCTGAATGGGTTATCTCATATGGTCACGGTTGATCTCATATGTTATCTCACATGGGTTTTCTCACATGGGTGATCTCATATAGATTATCTAACATGGGTATATCACATGGTCATGGATTATCTCACATGGGTTATCTCACATGGTCATGGATTATCTCACTTGGTTTATCTCACATTGGTTATCTTAGATGGTCTTGGTTTATCTCACTCGGTTATCTCACACGGTCATGGGTTATCTCACATGGGTTATCTCACGTGGGTTATCTCATATGGGTTATTTCACATGGGTTATCTCACATGGTCATAATTTATCTCACATGGTTATCTCACACGGTCACGGGTTATCTCACATGGTTTATCTCACGTTGTCATGGTTTATCTAACATTGGTTATCTCGCTTGGTTTATCTCACATGGTTTATCACACATGGGTTTTATTTTATTTTACATGGGTTATTTCACATGTTCATGTTTTATCTCAAATGGGTTGTCTCACATGGTCATGGTTTATCTCATAAGGGTTATCTCACATGGGTTTTCTCACGTGGGCGTGGTTATTCTCACATGGGTTATCTTACATGAGCTATTTTGCGTGGTTTATCTCACATGGTCATGGTTTTTCTCACATGGGTTATCTCACATGGATTATCTCCCATTAGTTATCGATCATGGATTATCCCACAGGTGTTATCGCACATTGGTTGTCTCACATGGGTTATCGCACAAGAGTTATCCCACACGGGTTTTCTCACATGGGTTATCACACATTGTTTATCACTGATGAATTATCGCACGTGGGCTATCTAACATGGGTTATCGCACAAATGTATTATCTCACATTGGTTATCGCACATGGGTTATCTCACATGGGTTGTCGCATATGAGTTATCGTACATGATTTATCTAATATGGGTTATCGCACATGGGTTTCGCACATGGTTTATCGCACATGGATTATCGGAGATGATTTATCGCACATTTGTTATCTAACATGGTTATCCCATGAGTTATCGCACATGGTTAACCTTACATGTGTTATCGCACATGGGCTTGCGCACATGGGTTATCGCACATGGATTATCATACATTTCGGACATTGGTTATCGCAGGTGAGTTGTCGTACATGAGTTATGTAATATGGGTTTTCTAACAAGATTATCTTATAGGGGTAAAGCACCTACATGTAAACATTGTAAACTTGCTGGCTTAGAAAACTTTCCAAACAAACATATATATCATGGTCGGAGAAAATATCGATGTAGAAATATTTTCCCATTGAAACATTACTTGTTAATGCACAAATCAACAAGAAAAAACAAGAAGATTGATTAATAGTACAAAACATCAGTTTAATGCATTTTTTATGAGTTAAACAAAAAGATAAACAAGAAAGAGCATGGGTGTGAGACTTTCAATGCGGCTCAGACAGCAGTCTTAGAAGTAAAAGTAAAATTTAACAATTTTGTTCATTTTTTTAATGGAAATAACCTCAAGGAAAAATGTTTACTTAACGCTAAATGTTGCACAATTCCCTCTTTGTATATCATTAAGAACAGATCGACTACGTGTGCTCTGTATTGTTCGCTCCCACATCGAGTTCCTTATTTGCAAATGGGAGTCCATAACATATGTAAATATTTTGACACTAAAACATATAGCAGAGACACATCTTTACCTTGATTTCTTCCTTGATTTCTACATCGTTTTTTTATTGCAAGCTGCGTTGTTAACTTCAGCATACGCGGTTTCTATTGTCAATTGCTAAATAAGAAAAGGCCCTATCAAAATTTTCACAGATATTTAAATTTTATCTACCAGTAGACAAAGGCAAACAAGGTAAATGCAAATGTGACAAAAACACAGAGACAAGACATAACACACATAAAGAAAAACCATCAGTTACCGCCTTAGAACGGTCAATCGGCAAAAGAGCCAACTGGGGTGTTTAAACCTGGTTTGTTGAGCGCTCCAACCTCGCACTTCCTGAAGGTTTTTCTAGCAACTAAACAGTGTAAATAACAGCATCCCGTCAAAGTGAAACAACTAACAGTAAGCACCTGCATCGGGAGTTAAAACAGATACAATGAACTTATATACATACATAATAACGAGTAATAAAATAAACTATAAACATATGTACAGTATGTACAGTAGATAAAAGCCTCGGCAACGTAAAAATAAAAAAAAATCCAAACGTGAGATTAGTTTGAAATAAAACAGCCCAAGCGCTGATATATTATAAGAACAAATAAAACAGCCCAAGCGCTGATATATAATAAGATCAATTTAAATATGGCATATAATGCCATGACATCATGTTCCAAAAGTGTAAAAAGTGAAATGTAAAAAATACGAAAGAAAACGTCGAAATTTAGAAAACAACCTACTAACAAAATAAAATGTAGTATTGTTAAGAGCTAATAAGAAAATAAAACAGTTCATGAAGGCCGAGGATTTATCCGCAGTTGGCATATTATATGTAAGAATGGTTATAAAAATCCCGATGTTATGCCTACTGTGCAATCTCACGTAAAGGGTATGGAGACTGCTTTAGTAGTCTCACCTATATAGGACACGACTGGAGAGATGAAGAGACAAGAATTCCAACAGTAACTGGCCAATTATGGCTTTAAGTCACTGTTTTCATATAGTCTCAACGACCTGTCCGGTCATCGTGTAATTTAAAAGCAATGCAAGTTCTTGACTGTAAAAGGGTCAATTGCGAGCAATGCAGTACAACGAAGGATTCCTAGGTTGTAACCGTCTGCAATACATTTTCTGATAAGTTTTGTTAAGTGGTCAGAAAAGTTATTGAGACCCATAATTTTCTTTAACTTGTATAAAACATTTCCATAAAATGCAGGATGGCTTATCCCTTTTTGCATCAGTGTTTTCATACTGCTATTATACTTAGAAGCAATAAAACCATTGCGTGAAAGAATTCTGAAAACGCCTTTCTTAATTTATGAAAACGAAAGCCTTGCTGTAACAGTTTAGAAGAAATAAACAGGTTTCTAGCATTGAAATCTTCTACTTTAGTACAAACTTGTGCAAACCTTGTAAGTTGTGATATGTGAATACCATAAGAGGTAGCACGAGGTGAATCACCGTCAAAGTATGGATAATTCACAATACTAAAGTTGAATTCATCTCTCTTGTCATAGATTTTAGTAGAGACGTTGTCATTGGAAATAGCGATCTCAATGTCTAGAAATGCTGCATTTAAATGTCAGTTATTTGCTTTTTTAAGGGTAAGTTCTGGAGGGTAAATCAGATGGATCATTTGAGAAAAGAATGGGTTATCTATAGTAAGAATATCGTCAAAATAGCGTGACGTTAAATTGAAATATATAACCTCTATAATGTGGCTTTGGTTAGAAGGGGATAAAGTTAACATGAAATCACGTTCAAAGCAGTATAAAAACAAATCTGCAATCAATGGTGCACAGTTGGTTTCCATAGGAATACCAATTACTTGTCTAAATAAAGTGTCACCGCATTTTATGTAAATCTTGTCTAATAAAAAACGTAGAGCTTCACAAACATCCGAGCAAGTCCACATAGTAAACTTTTCTAAGAAAGTGTTGGTAAAAATGCATTACTTTCATGACATGCAATATATAGACGTTGCTCGCGAGCAAATGTTTTCTCAATAAGAGCAATCAATATGGTCTAAATTAAATCATGAGGTAAAGAAGTGTTCAGCGTAGAGAAATCGTAAGTGTTAACTGCAGAGCAATGAAAGTTTAAAGTACGAAACTTGTCTAAGACTTCTGAAGATATTTTTTATAGACCCAAAAATGTTAATTCCTGAATTTTCATACACTTTTTCACAATATTTAACTACGTGATTGCGAACGGCTGTAAGGCAAGACGTAAGTAGTTTTGCTATGTGAGTGGTGGTGCTAGAGCTGACATTAGCTATGAATCGTGACTTGTATGGTGTTTTGTGAAGCTTAGGAATCCAGTACAATGAAGGAAGTTTTTCTTGTTTAGATTCTATTTTGATATTAAAATTATGCAAAATCTGTTTGTGTTTGTTAATGACTGTCTGAAAGTCAAGGTTGGAGCTAGAGTAACAATTGGAGGTGGATAACTCAGCACTCAGTACATTATTGTAATATAGTCGTCAGACAAAAATTATGTTGTTTGAAGCTTTGTCTGCCGGTCCAAGTACAAATTTAGATGTTTTAAGTGATTAAAAGGTTTCTTAGGTAAACTAGAAGAATGGGAGCGGTAGAATTTAACGCGATTTTTTATTATCTTAAAAATGGCTTTCTTCCAAGTATTGAGTGCTACTGTATCCGTGTTTTCTCTTTTACAACAGCGATCGGCAAACAGATTAATTGCATCAGCTATTTCATCGCAACAAATGTCAAAATCTATTTCATACGGCAGGCGATATTTCGGACCCTTAAAGAGTAATTTTCTTAATTTATAGTCATCGACGATGTTTAAATCCCCAGTAATGATATGGCCAGAAGGTAAATAACAGAAAGGTGAAGTTGAACAGTTACAAGAATCTTGAAAAGGATCTTTCAGGTTAAGGTCTGCTACAGTCTGGTTGTAATTAAAAATAAAACCTCTAATTGTGTTTTTTGTACTAATAACAAATCATTTGGTTTTCTTTGTTTTCGAAGTAACTGGGGATTTTATTGTTGATATTTTTGTCCCAAAAGATACTAGGTAAGTCGATAAAGTCAATCCCTTCATTAATGTACTAGTATTTAATTTTCATGAAATGTCGTTTGTGTTGAGACTGTTTATCAATATGAGATCTTAAAGCATGGGTAGTATACTTTTGAATGATGGAAGCCACCTCATATAAAGGATGAGTACGTAAATATATTTTATCTGCCTCATTGTCCAAAATAACTAGTGATTTCAAAGGTAGATTTGTAACTGTACAAAGTAAGGCATGAATACCAGATCGAATATAAAGTGTGTTCAGATCTTGAATAGAAACATTTTTCATAAATCTGCGTTTAAAATTATGATTTTTTTCTAATTCCATGAGATCGACGTTTGCGCTTGCCTAAAGATAGAATACTAAAGATGTCAATGTTCGGATTTTAGAAATATTGCCCACCTGATGAATATTGCCATTAAGACCGAGTGGATATGGAGTCTGAAGTTTTTAATCCAATCAGGTTCGGCACTGTATCTGGCATGAAATTTAAATCCTTTAGACATATCGTCATCGAAAACAATTTCTTGTAAAGGTTGAATGTTCACATATTTTAAAGAATGTCCAGTAGTTAGAAAATGATTATAAAGGTAGTTCTTAAAACGACGAGCGTTACGGATTTTATATGAATGTTCTCGAAATCTAATTTTGAGCGCCCGCCCCGTTTGCCCAACGTACTGCAGTTTACAGTTAGGATGGTTTCATGTTATAACATAAATTATGTTGTTACTTTGTCAATCAACATCACAAGGTAAGGAAATGTTAAATGAACGGCCATTTACAGTAGACTTGACAGTGGAGTTACAGTTTACATGTACTACATCTTTTATAATTACACTTGTATATTTTAAAGTACACATTATGTTCACTTTGTGCGGGGGTATTCTTTACATTACTACTAGAAATGTTACGTAAAATACATGACTGTCGAAGAAAAAAATTACTCGAATAAGAAATATAAACCCCGGAAGACGGGTGTAATTTTATTGGTGAAATATTGACAGTGACTCTTCTAGAAAAAATATCGTCAGCACAATTGGACAAATGCACAGCAGACACATTATGCAATTTTAGGGGGAAATATTAATGTTTAGTTGTAGTAGCCTGTTCATGATTGTTTTAATTCAAGTAAAATAAACCTAAGTCCAAGGTTTGTCAAAAAGAAAATATACGTAACAATCCTGATAGGATGAATTAAATGACAACATAGATCAAATGCACGGGGATTTTTTTACGACCGCCACACTGCACAAGTAACACTGTTGTGATTACAATGTATGATAAGACCTCGCCCACAGTTGTGAATAACTATCAATACCTGCTACTCGTTTTTATAATTGCAAGCTATGTACAACCGCGGCATGCTCGGTCCTCTTCTCTAAAAGGATTTCATCGAACAGCTGCGATTTCTTGCAATTGCCTTCTACACTATTGTCCCTACAAAAATGTTGTTCCGACCCACAATAAAAGATAAAATAAGGTTTTAAAAGATCTGCGTACATTGCTTACAAAACAATGAATAACCTTTAAATGGGAGATAAGGTAGTAGATGCAAATTACACGGAGATGTACGATACATTAAGCAAATCAGACAAAAAAAAGCTTTATGTGGACCGGAAAGTATGCAAATCTACATCGGACATGTCAGTTAGAACTCGACCACGTCAAATGCAACATTAAAGGTCATAAGTAGCTAGGAAACATTAAATTAAAAAAAAACTAAAAGTTTTCTTAAACATTTGATTCTACTACTTTGTTTACATACCTGTTAAAATATAACTCGACCACAAGTAACTGGTCATGGTCAATTATATGTAAACATGTGGGGCAGGTTGAACTCACTATTCGATACAGTCAACATTTTCAGCCATCCGATTTTACTAAGAAATAGAGACCGCGGGTAAGGGAGTAAATGTATGCTATATTGATTGTTTATGGCCATACTAAAATCACACAATAAAACACAAATACATCTGAATCAGTTTTAGTTAGTGGCTTATATGAAAATTCTCTTTAAGGTAATGTATGGCTTTGGAATGGACCTTTGTTGTCACCATATGCCACATTTACCTTAGTTAATTTCATTTAAGATCAATAATATTCATGTAGTTCTTCTAATCGAGATAGTATCTCTCTCTCTCTCTCTCTCTCTCTTTCTCTCTCTCTCTCTCTCTCTCTCTCTCTCTCTCTCTCTCTCTCTCTCTCTCTCTCTCTCTCTCTCTCTCTCTCAACACTCGGTGGACATAATTGACAATACAATGACGTCACTACTTTCGTCATATCTTATCAGCACATGGACATTTTATTATTCAGATAGGTCGGGTTTCTTTAATGCGTGCTTATGAGAAACCCATCAGGAAGTGCGAGGTTAGAGCTCTATTAAAATGGTTTTAGTACCCCTGTTGGTCCATATTGCCGACTGACCGTTCCAAGGCGGTAACATTCGGGTTTTCTCTTTTTGTTAAACGACTCATCATATATTTTTTCTTTCTTTTATATTTGGCTTCCATGTGAATACCTCTGTCCTGTGGCTTTTCAAATTGTGGTTTATGTTGCAATGCTCATAGGACTTTGTCATATATTCTTATTGTCTTCTTGCGATCTACTAAAATCGTAAAAAATACAGTAGTTTCTCAAAGTTCCCGGCGTTAGAGAAAGGACAGACATGCCATTCTTAATTGTGGGAATTTAATTTCGTTAATATATAAGATTTCTACATCAAAATTTTATTTTCTGAATCAAGAAATTTCTTGAGTCGTATATAACTTATATAATTGCAAGGCAACTTTGCAGCATACAATTGCATTTTGGTCATACAAGTTTAGCATAAAGTCAATATTAATTACTTAAATGTTGCATGAGACATTTGCAACACCAATGTTAAAATCTTGAGAGGCATCATGTGTATGTTTTCCTACAACAACCTAGCGTGGAATTTGTCAGAGTTTGACTGCATTTGGTGGACCTTCGACTACAGTAAATTTCCTCTATTAAGGCCAACTTCCATTCTGATTCAATGTGATCGTAATTGCGATATGGTCTAAATATTGAGTTTTGGTGGGCGCCTAATACGAATCAGACCATTGAAAGGACAAAAGAACAAGCAAACACGCTTCTTTTCAAAACGTGTTTAACAAAATTATGTTACGTATTTATGAACCTTTTTTAACTTTTGTTAATAATATAAACCCCGCTTTTATTTATCAATGTAACTCTTGTAAACCTCATTCTCTTTGTTCAACTTTCTATTTTTTCATGGTTTTAAAAGAGCAATGTTTTTGATAGAATGCAGAAGCAAGAATGAGCAAAAGTAGACCTGATGATGTGCATTTATTTCTATTGCTGTCTGTCATGTGCATAATCCTTTTTACTCAATAAAACCCAAAGCAATCAATACAATGGATAAAATGTTCCGAATTTTATAAAAAAAAGAATTATCCAGGACTAATCGCATGCACATTTATGGTCTAGATAAACAAAGTTTAAACTCGTAGTTTGGTATAATTATCGCACTCATTCTAGCAAATAAATGTATTACAACTTCAAACAAATTAAAGTGCTACTTATCTATATAAATCTGTCCAATCCCGTCAACAAGTTTATCTGTTATTAATAATTGTTTTAACACATTCTTTGATTGATCCGAATCGTAAAGCGCTTCTCTTTACGGTCAATAAGCACCTACCTGACTAAGATCATGAACTCGAGTGACTCGGTGTCCTAATTTATAAATTGAGTAAGGTGGCATTTTAATGTATGATGAATTTGCAGCTTTCTCATTCCAAAGCAGACTGTAATGCATACATATCTTTGTGAGTGTAAAAGACAGTGTTGTCATCTGCATAAGTATACAATTTTAACCTTTCTACAAATTAAAAGTAATAATTTACTAAAATGTTAAAAAAAAAACATTAGTCCTAAAATAGATCCCTGAGGGACTCCCATGAAGACCCCCAGTTATGAAGTTCTCGCCACTCCATTTTAACCAGTTTTGTTCCTTTTTGCCAGACAGCTATTTACAAGGATTGTAGCATTGGCAGTCCATATGCGCGCATCTTGAGAATAAGAATGTTGTGGTGTATAGAACCGAACGCCTTGGACGAGTCTCCCCTGTCCAGCGAAATCCACCTTTCATTTACGTTCGGAACGGCTGCCTAAACCTTTCGCTAACAGTTTATGTGCGGCATAAATATCATCGTACTCAAAGAAATGATACATGAAAGAGTACTTGTAAAGGGTCTCTATTGCAATCCTCTTCATTACTGCTGTACCAGGGCTTTAAAATTGTTATTCGTTTAATATTTCTTAAGTTTCCTTAGACTTGAAGACATTTTTTTTATACTTTTAGACAATATGAAATACAAATGGTGCATCATATGTAATGTTTATGTGAAAGCCAATACATTTTCAGTTAACTTTAAGTCAAAGTGACTTATTGGGTGTCCGTCGTTGTCGTGGGTCAACCTGACACCAAATTTCAATAAAATATGTACTTCCTGTAAAAGTGGATCAGTCCATTGTTATGCATAGGTGTTCAAGACTGACTTGTGCTTTCTTTTAATTCAATAGGGTTTCAGCTCCTTTTGACACCAAAAGATTAAGATTACCTTCAAAATAGGAAATTTAATGCCAAAACATAGTTACAGACTGTAACTAAAGAGAAAAAGTCCAATGTCACACACTCTACTTCCGGTCGGTATTTTGTGTAACCACCCTTTGATAATGGACTTATCCATTTAGACCGGAACTGATAATTACGCTGAAATTGTGCGGGTACACTAGGCAAAAATTACGGTGTATGCTGTCATGGGAGGATGTGTGAGTTACATGAAATGTTCAATGGTCACGTGATATCTCAACCCGCTGTGATTGATGCTCATCCACTGCGTAAAAGATTGCTTTTTAACAACGCATTTGACGTTAACTGGAACCGCGACGCTAGCGTAGACCTGTAGGTAACTAGTAAACATACTGTATAAAACTGTGTGCTTTTCTCTTAATAAATGTAAACATTATTATACAAAATTAAAGTAAATATGTTTTGTTTGATTCTTGAGTCATTTTAACTTACAGTTTTGTTATTACCAGGTTCAGGGATTTCTTTATTTTCAATAACATTGATCTTTGCTTGTTTTACCGATACCATTGAAAGACTTGGCTCTCTACGTGGAAAAACATGTCGCCACAGTGCGATCTTTCAGATTTACCACCTTTAGATAACTCTTACATAAATCAGATAAAGGTTCTTAAGGTAAAACAAGTGTAGCGCGCAATCGGTAGAGCGTCGGCTCCAGGTACGGGAGGACCCGGGCTCGATCCCGGGCCGCGACATACTAAAGTCGTTAAAAATGGTAGTGGTATAGCTCCCTTGCTAACGCTCAAGCAAATATAAGGGTAGTTCCACGACTGGTGTGCCCCGTGTCAGGATAATGTGACTGGGTGTGGTATCATGCCATGTGTTCACGGCATGCTGTACACATTGAAGGCAGCACTGTATCTGCTTCAAGTGGACACCGTCTCCAGATAACTGAAATTCTGTTGATAACTGAAATGCTGAACGGTAGACATAATAAACAACAAAGCTCATTGAAACAAAACGAGTGCATCTCCCAACCAACCACATACATCCAATATGTGCAAAGGTTTGCTTACTGTAATCTGTTGCCATGGTCTTTTATAAGTACAGTACAATTATAGCAAACAAGTGATGAACGAGTAAAATGAGTTATCAATTACCGCCATTACCGTCTAACAAAACTGAAAGAAATGTTTTTATTCACGGTGTTAAAGGTTGTATCCTCCAGTTTGGTCCAAAACATTTTTTCTCAGATAACCAAATAAGTCATTGGTACCTGTCAATATGTTGCAAAATGCTGTTCGTTAATGTCAAAGATCTGTTTGAAAAGTCAATTATAAATCCCGACTCGTCATTTCAAACAGGTGTTTCCTATCCGAGCCACGTTGCAGAAATGGCTATTTTTAAACTTGGAAACCACGTGTCCATTTATCTTTATATAAGATATCCTGAGACCACTAACGCGCTTTTTATAGAGTTGGAAAGACTAAACATTTAAAGTACATGTATTCTTGTCGCGATCAGTACAGCGTAACAATAAAGTTAATATTCAAAATAGTCTTTATAACGACTTAAGTATTGGGTCATACAGAAAGTAGACCAAATTCCCCAAAGCTGGTTAGATATTAGTACGTGTATTTAATATAGGATACCACCTTTAAGAACTACATATTTGGAAGAAAAGCTTCTATCGCCGTAGTTTGTACGATGATTTTCTTTTTTAAATATATCTGAGGAATAAATTTGTTCAATAAAGCCTCGATTATTGGTATATTTCTTGTTTATTTTTGTTAATATTTTAAATGTATGCAATCTATGCTATGAATATATAAGTTACCTAATCAATACTGGGCAAATAACAGTTTCGCCGATATTGACTGTAAAAACTTGTTACCGGAAAATGCCACAAAAGTCAACATCCAAAATGTTGCGATTTACAAAAGACATTAAAGGTACTATTTCGCACATTGTCGGTTCAATTATTGCTATTGTCTTTTTTGATTTAGTATCTGTATATGTTGAGTTAAACAAACGTGTTAAAACAAATCAAACAAAGAACAATAAATAGTTTAAATATATCCGAATCATGAAAATACAACAGCGAGCTCGGGTTTAAGGAGTACCATTCTTTAGCTTCCCTGGATGTTTTCAGTGGTCCAGCACCCTTAAAATAAAAAAGCACTGTGTAATTTTGTTTAATTCTGAATGGAAGTTTCAAAATAAGCTTTCGCCTTCTTTGATCAGAATCGCTAAACACTGTCAAAAACACAAACACACTGAATTATAGGCTTCGGAACCCATAGCATAAAATCTGCGCCGGATCATTTGAATTTTAACAATTCCATTTATTATTTGAAATTATTTTGGACTTTTTCTTTCTGATTTTTTATGTTATAAACACATTTGTGAACTATGAACATTTTCTGGACGCCGCGGACTTTTCTTCAGACAGCTGTGTTGTTTTTATTGTGTGTGGATTACATAACTTGTCCGCCGGGCGGAGGCACAGGTATAAATATAAAGCATTGTCAAATGTAATTAATACTTTCGATATAGAGACACTTATTCTGTTCTTAATTTTGTCGTCTTTAGCTACCCTGAGCATATGTGAGATTGTGTGATTGCCCAGCGTCCGGCGACACGCAACATTCAACATTCTTTAAAGAACTTATCCCCTGAAACCTCTGGCCCAAATTTAACCAAACTTCTCCAGAAACTACAACAGGCAGTGGGAAACAAGACAGTTAATAAAAGAACTGTGATTCGTAAAAAAATAAACATGGCCTCCATGATCGTGCCCATATTTCATATATGGCTACATAGAAAAAGAAAATATCTTCTTGTCAGAACCTCATTGAGTTAGAGCCTTGCTATTTTTGGCAAACATGTTCCTTGTGTGTCCCTCTATCAAGATTGTTAAAAATGATCCGCCAAAAAACATGGCCGCCAGGGACGTTTACCATCTACCATATATGGCAATACTGGAAAACGTTGTATATCTTCTTGTCATATTGAAACTTATTTTCCCAATTTTGTTTGTGTACATGTAGTAAAATTAGTCTAGTCTGTCTACATTGCTGATAATCCTTGCTTACCATTATTAAATCTCTACGACACTCCGGTAATATAGGGACATTATGGTCCTCTTTACAAAAAGAAAAAAAGTCGCTCAATACAATAATATAACAGTACGTAATTTCTAGACTCTTCTTTCTAAAATTTCGCTGGCAGGTGCGCGGTTTTACCTAATTAAGAACAGTTTGAAATGGTCTGGGGCTTGAAATTAATACTAAAGCAAATTCGTCGATAAAATTAAGGAGGTGCAAATATGAAAAAAGGTAATAAAAAGAGATCAGAAAAATATGAAACAAAAAGTGCTTGGTTATATAGAAATCGAATGATTGGACTGGCTGTCCAGGGCTCCTCTGATTTAGACTGCGCTGCTTAGGCGTGATGCATGCAGTTTTGATATACACTATCGCCAGAACAATGTTAACACAATGCTATGATTTGAAGGGTTTCATCCGGATCTTGGCAGACCTTATTAATTTAAACAATAATTTGTTTGAACGTGCCGTTGTTTGTTTGTTTTCATCTGGAACATGTAACTTCTAACAAGAACAAATAGATGAAATGACATTTAACATCGCACGATTCGTCGTTATATGAGTTGTAATTTCTGTTGTTGTATTAAGCTGGAAAAGCATCATAACAAACAGTACTGCAACAACGCCCGATCTTGTTATAAAATTGTAGCAAAGTTATTGCAAAACTAAATGCACAGTTAAGCGAGAATTGCACAAAAAAAGAGAATTGTTTTTTTTTTTATTGCAAATTATTTTTTTTTTATTACAAAATTCGAAATCACTAAGAAAACCCTTTATATACATACACGTGTACTTGTTTAAAATAACCCACTTTTATCGAAATTAGTGGGTTGTCATAGAGCCCCTTTTTCGCGATTTCTAAGTCCTCACTTGCGATTCACTGTAACCGATAATTTCACTTTAAGAAGATATAAATAAACTTATTCATATGTTGTTATTTATGGTTTATTTTATATATCTATCACATGTTTAGTGCCCATCGAAATTTTATTTGCATATTGTGACAAATGCTTAAAAGTGATATTCGACAGATTGCCTAAATCAAATATATAATCACTTCTCACAGATTCGTGATGTTTCATGATTTCGGAAATGCTTTTTAACTACAATTATAACCAAACGGTAGATATGTTTGATTTTTGCTCAGTCTGCTTAGAAATTGAATTTATCTTGAGGTAGTTTTAAATTAGCATCCAAAAGAAAAATCATTTGAATATATCCCAATTAAGAAAACCATCAATTTAGAATTGTTCCAATACTGATGATATAAATTATTTGATGTGCCTCAGTGGTCACTTCTATAAGTTTTACAGTACATGTATTAAAAGCACATTGTTGAGTGACAGAAATGGTACCGGATTAAGACACCGGATGTTTTTGAGAATGTAAAATTTAGAAATTTAACAGAAAAAATTAACGGATTAATGAGGAAACACATTTCTTCTTCAGACTCTTGACTTGTTGTTTAAATCATAACCACATTGTTTGTTTATTGCTATTATGTTTGCGTTAATTGCTTGCGATGGTTTACAGAGATGCTAAGTAGCGAGATGCGTAATGCACAGTTCATCTGGAGATCATTCAAAGTGTGTGAAAAGGTTTATGCTCTTAAGTTGACGAAATCATTGCAAAACAGGTTATGTAACAATATCAACAAAAAAAATCTTTTTGGAATTGGGGCATATTTTATGCATAAATTTGTACTTTAGTCTAAGTACAGACAATTTTGTACACTTCCTATATTGTTAGACTGTACAAATAGATAAATGTAAATGTACATTCTTTCTAAAACTACAAATAAGTACGATAGTGATCACTGATAAAATAGATATCGACATCAGAGTGGATTACCCGAATGACGATATAACGTTATCTCAAAAGAGGTCACGTGGCATTCTTAGCTTTAAAAATAATCTGCAGCATGTCTCAGATAGGAAACACACGTTTGCAATGACGGGTGTGGATAAATGCTTCACTGCTCACATTAATCTAGGCAGGCGCGTATCTGTGCCGTTTTTGAAGTTACGCACAATTACAAGGGAAATAACCTTTGTAGTAATACTTTTGAATATGTTCGGTTCATTTCTATTGAATAACAGGTAAAATGCGGACATGCGAGAAACATAACGCAAAATATGAACGACTAAAATCCTGATGTGTATAAGTTTAATCATTTTAAACCTTTTTCAATTTGATTGGTGTGGTAATAAGATTTTATAAGATAGAAACTACGGAAATAAAATATAACACTCTTAAACCGGGTTAGGCATCGACTTTCTTAGTGTTTTTGGTACTGTTAGATTTTCGGTTTTTCGAACGGAGGTTACGCACGTGCGTAAAGTGCGTAATGGTAGAAACGCGCCTGAATCTAGGGCATCGAAGAACAGCATTTTGAGGGACCTTTCAACGACTATTTGGTTATTCGGGAAAAAATGATTTTGGTCCAAACTGTCGAATACCACATTTAAATGACAATTTAAGCCCCACATTTTTTTAAAAAAACATGCAACAACTTAAGTCTTGGTTGAGAATGTCTTTACTGTTTTAAGATGTTTAAGGACAGTAAAAAATCATTATGAAAGTGGCCGTGGCGTCGCCGACTTGTAAATCTTCTAACTGCTTATCCTTATCAGAGTGGGTTCGAGTACTGTTCAGGCTACGGACATAATGAGGGCTTCCAGCTTATCGGTGTCGATGGTTCTACCCCGACACATGTCTGGGGTCTTCCTCCGCCATAAAAGCTTGATGTGGCTATGATGACCATAATTGTATTTAAAACACACAATACAAAAACAGCAGTCGTGTTTGCGCAAGCGCTATTTAAATATGTTTTATTATTATTTCGGTTAGGCATAACATAGAGGTTGCTATGACACATTAGATTACAGAAAACTGGAAACATACTTTGGAAGAAACATTCTCACATATTGTCAAGAAACTAAAAACATGGTATTTAAATTCGTTATTCTTTGCAAGTCATCCATGTTTCGCTTTGTAGCAAAATAAGAAATAAGAAATAAATAGACCTAGTGTTTAAAATTTCACTATGGGGTACATTGGTGAAATGGAAATTGTCTCCCTTGTAAGTTTATATCCAAGGTATTCCAAAAAGTAGGTAGGTCCTTTTAGTTGGAATTCTTGGATTTATCACCTGTTCTTTCGTAGATATTGCAATTACAAACAGTGGAATTCTTATTTTTGCATAAATCTAATCTTTAAAATTCATTTAAATACTTATAGAGCTATGTTATTTGAAAAAGAAAATGGAAGTGTTTGTTGATGATGTTTTACCTGGGAACCACAAGAAAGGTAGACAAGTCAACATTCACTCCAACGAGTACAAGCATAAAAACCAAGTAAAACAAATGAAAGGACCTACTTGCATCTAGAGATTATTCAGGGAAGACTATTCATTAAGTCTCCCATTTCAATCTAGTTGTATATTATATTATAGATCTAGGTCTAGCATATATCTTTTATAAAGATTGTATCTCTAAAGGAGACATTTGCCAGATAACTCAAAGATTGAAAGATAACTATATACAAAAGTGGTTTTCTGTTATAAATACCAGTCCAAAACTGGACTACTATAAACAATTTAAAAAGTCTCTGACTATAGAGAAATATCTTGATGTTGTAAGAAATGTTAAAAATAGAAAACAACTTACTAGATTTCGATGCTCTGCACATAAACTTTCTATTGAGGAAGGAAGATACAAAAATACTCCAAGAGAAATGAGGATTTGTACTAAATGTAAAATGAACGTTGTTGAAAGTGAATATCATTTTCTTCTTGTCTGCCCCTTATACCGTGACTTGAGAACCAAATACTTTTCTAGATACTATATTACATGGCCAACAATGAATAAATTTATACAACTAATGAACTGTGAAAATGTTAAAACAACTATTAATTTGTCTAAGTATATTAATGAAGCCATGATTAAAAGAAATGATAGCAGCAACACTTACTTAACTGGCTAATTAACTAATTTATCTTTGTACTTGGTATTTGATATCGAGAGTATAAACTAAATTTAAAGGCATGTATTATCCTCACAAAAACAATATATGACATGTATTATCTTGAAACTTACTTGTTTATGTTTAAGTATCCACATAGCTAAGTTTCTTTGTTAAAACTGTCGTTTAGATGTCATCCTTCTGTTTCTGTTTTTAATGCACTAATAAGCTAGGTCTGAGTGTTTTGAACATATGCTTCCGGTAAAAGTATTCCGGTGAGTTGTATGCCTACCATCCCCATATAATAGAAGCATTTACTGTTTACCTTTCTTTGATCGATACCTTAACGTAGATCTATGTGTTGTTGTTGTTGTTGTTGTTTTTCTTCAGGAAATTCATACTTTTCTGTTAATCCGTGTATGTTGATTACAATGTTTATCTTTTTGTTATATTGTAGCACCGCTATCTTTTGTAATGCATCTTTTGTAATGTATCCATGTTTACTTGGCGATGGCCAAAATGTGGCTTATGTCAATAAACTGTTTGAACTTTGAACTTTCAAATTATATTGACATACATGTATAACGTAAGTATGCATCAGAAGATTTAATCTATCTATTTAAGCCATAAACAATTGCCCGACCATTTTAAGCCATAAACAATTGCCCGACCATTTTAAGCCATAAACAATTGCCCGACCTATTTAAGCAATAAACAGTTGGCAGACCTATTTAAGCCATAAACAATTGGCAGACCTATTTAAGCCATAAACAATTGGCAGACCTATTTAAGCCATAAACAATTGGCAGACCTATTTAAGCCATAAACAATTGACAGACCTTTTTAAGCCATAGACAATTGCCAGACCTATTTAAGCCATAAACAATTGCCAGACCTATTTAAGCCATAAACAATTGGCAAACCTATTTAAGCCATACACAATTGGCATACTTTTTAAGCCATAAACAAGTGGCAGACCTATTTAAGCCATAAACAATTGTCAGACCTATTTAAGTCATAAACAAGTGGCAGACCTATTTAAGCCATAAACAATTGCCAGACATATTTAACCAATAAACAATTGGCAGACCTATTTAAGCCATAAACAATTGTCAGACCTATTTAGGCTATAAACAATTGCCAGACCTATTTAAGCCATAAACAATTGCCAGACCTATTTAAGCCATTAACAATTGCCAGACCTATTTAACCAATAAACAATTGGCAGACCTATTTAAGCCATAAACAATTGTCAGACCTATTTGACCAATAAACAATTGGCAGACCTATTTAAGCCATAAACAATTGTCAGACCTATTTAGGCTATAAACAATTGCCAGACCTATTTAAGCCATAAACAATTGGCAGACCTATTTAAGCCATTAACAATTGGCAGACCTATTTAAGCCATAAACAATTAACATACCTTTTTAAGCCATAGACAATTGCCAGACCTATTTAAACCATAAACAATTGCCAGACCTATTTAAGCCATAAACAATTGGCAAACCTATTTAAGCCATACACAATTGGCATACTTTTTTAAGCCATAAACAAGTGGCAGACCTATTTAAGCCATAAACAATTGCCAGACCTACTTAACCAATAAACAATGGGCAGACCTATTTAAGCCATAAACAATTGTCAGACCTATTTAGGCTATAAACAATTGCCAGACCTATTTAAGCCATAAACAATTGGCAGACCTATTTAAACCATTAACAATTGGCAGACCTATTTAAGCCATAAACAATTAACATACCTTTTTAAGCCATAGACAATTGCCAGACCTATTTAAGCCAAAAACAAGTGACAGAACTTTTTAAGCCAAAAAACAATTGCCAGACCTATTTAAGCCATAAACAATTGTCAGACCTATTTAAGCATTAGACTATTGGCAGACCTTTTCAAGCCATAAACAATAAACATACCTTTTTAAGCCTTAAACAATTGGCAGACCTATGTAAGCCATAAACAAATGCCTGAGCTATTTAAGCCACAAACAATTGGCAGACCTATTTAAGCCATAAACAATTAACATACCTTTTTAAGCCATAGACAATTGCCAGACCTATTTAAGCCAAAAACAAGTGACAGAACTTTTTAAGCCAAAAAACAATTGCCAGACCTTTTTAAGCCATAAACAATTGTCAGACCTATTTAAGCATTAGACTATTGGCAGACCTTTTCAAGCCATAAACAATAAACATACCTTTTTAAGCCTTAAACAATTGGCAGACCTATGTAAGCCATAAACAAATGCCTGAGCTATTTAAGCCACAAACAATTGGCAGACCTATTTAAGCCATAAACAATTGCCCGATTTTTTTAAGCCATAAACAATTGGCATATCTATTTAAGCCATAAACAATTGGCAGACCTATTTAAGCCATAAACAAGTGGCAGACCTTTTTAAGCCATAAACAATTGCCAGACCTATTTAACCAATAAACAATTGGCAGACCTATTTAAGCCATAAACAATTGCCAGACCTATTTAGGCCATAAACAATTACCAGACCTATTTAAGCCATAAACAATTGGCAGACCTATTTAAGCCATAAACAATTGCCAGACCTTTTTAAGCCATAGACAATTGCCAGACCTATTTAAGTCATAAACAAGTGGCAGACCATTTTAAGCCAAAAACAATTGCCAGACCTATTTAAGCCATAAACAATTACCAGACCTATTTAAGCCATAAACAATTGCCAGACCTATTTAAGCCATAAACAATTGGCAAACCTATTTAATCCATACACAATTGGCATACTTTTTTAAGCCATAAACAAGTGGCAGACCTATTTAAGCCATAAACAATTGCCAGACCTATTTAACCAATAAACAATTGGCAGACCTATTTAAGCCATGAACAATTGTCAGACCTATTTAGGCTATAAACAATTGCCAGACCTATTTAAGCCATAAACACTTGGCAGACCTATTTAAGCCATTAACAATTGGCAGACCTATTTAAGCCATAAACAATTAACATACCTTTTTAAGCCATAGACAATTGCCAGACCTATTTAAGCCATAAACTATTGCCAGACCTATTTAAGCCATAAACAATTGGCAAACCTATTTAATCCATACACAATTGGCATACTTTTTTAAGCCATAAACAAGTGGCAGACCTATTTAAGCCATAAACAATTGCCAGACCTACTTAACCAATAAACAATTGGCAGACCTATTTAAGCCATAAACAATTGTCAGACCTATTTAGGCTATAAACAATTGCCAGACCTATTTAAGCCATAAACAATTGCCAGACCTATTTAAGCCATTAATAATTGGCAGACCTATTTAAGCCATAAACAATTAACATACCTTTTCAAGCCATAGACAATTGCCAGACCTATTTAAGCCATAAACAAGTGACAGACCTTTTTAAGCCAAAAACAATTGCCAGACCTATTTAAGCCATAAACAATTGCCAGACCTATTTAAGCCTTAAACAATTGGCAGACCTATGTAAGCCATAAACAAATGCCTGAGCTATTTAAGCCACAAACAATTGGCAGACCTATTTAAGCCATAAACAGTTGCCCGACCTTTTTAAGCCATAAACAATTGGCATATCTATTTATGCCATAAACAATTGGCAGACCTATTTAAGCCATAAACAAGTGGCAGACCTTTTTAAGCCATAAACAATTGCCAGACCTATTTAACCAATAAACAATTGGCAGACCTATTTAGGCCATAAACAATTGCCAGACCTATTTAGGCCATAAACAATTGGCAGACATATTTAAGCCATAAACAATTGCCAGACCTATTTAAGTCATAAACAAGTGGCAGACCATTTTAAGCCATAAACAATTGCCAGACCTATTTAACCAATAAACAATTGGCAGACATATTTAAGCCATAAACAATTGCCAGACCTATTTAAGCCATAAACAAGTGGCAGACCTTTTTAAGCCATAGACAATTGCCAGACCTATTTAAGTCATAAACAAGTGGCAGACCATTTTAAGCCAAAAACAATTGCCAGACCTATTTAAGCCATAAACAATTACCAGACCTATTTAAGCCATAAACAATTGCCAGACCTATTTAAGCCATAAACAATTGGCAAACCTATTTAATCCATACACAATTGGCATACTTTTTTAAGCCATAAACAAGTGGCAGACCTATTTAAGCCATAAACAATTGCCAGACCTATTTAACCAATAAACAATTGGCAGACCTATCTAAGCCATGAACAATTGTCAGACCTATTTAGGCTATAAAAAATTGCCAGACCTATTTAAGCCATAAACACTTGGCAGACCTATTTAAGCCATTAACAATTGGCAGACCTATTTAAGCCATAAACAATTAACATACCTTTTTAAGCCATAGACAATTGCCAGACCTATTTAAGCCATAAACTATTGCCAGACCTATTTAAGTTATAAACAATTGGCAAACCTATTTAATCCATACACAATTGGCATACTTTTTTAAGCCATAAACAAGTGGCAGACCTATTTAAGCCATAAACAAGTGACAGACCTACTTAACCAATAAACAATTGTCAGACCTATTTAAGCCATAAACAATTGTCAGACCTATTTAGGCTATAAACAATTGCCAGACCTATTTAAGCCATAAACAATTGGCAGACCTATTTAAGCCATAAACAATTGGCAGACCTATTTAAGCCATAAACAATTGGCAGACCTATTTAAGCCATAAACAAGTGACAGACCTTTTTAAGCCAAAAACAATTGCCAGACCTATTTAAGCCTTAGACTATTGTCAGACCTATTTAAGCCATAAAAAATTAACATACCTTTTTAAGCCATAGACAATTGCCAGACCTATTTAAGCCATAAACAAGTGACAGACCTTTTTAAGCCAAAAACAATTGCCAGACCTATTCAAGCCATAAACAATTGCCAGACCTATTTAAGCCTTAGACTATTGGCAGACCTATTTATGCCATAAACAATTGGCAGACCTAATTAAGCCATAGACAATTGGCAGACCTATTTAAGCCTTTAACAAATTGCTGGACCTATTTAAGCCAAAGACAATAGCTAGACCTATTTAAGCCATAGACAATTGGAAGACCTATTTAAGCCATAAACAATTGGCAGACCTATTTAAGCCTAAAACAATTGCTTGACCTATTTAAGCCATGAACAATTGCTGGATCTATTTAAGCCATAGACAATGGGCAGACCTATTTAAGCCATAAACAATTGGCAGACCTATTTAAGCCTTAAATAATTGCTAGACCTATTTAAGCCATAGAAAATTGGTAGACCTTTTTAAGCCATTAACAATTGCCCGACCTTTTTAAGCCATAAACAATTGGCAGATCTATTTAAGCCATAAACAATTGGCAGACCTATTTAAGCCTTAAACAATTGCTGGGCCTATTTATTGGCAGACCTATTTAAGACATACACAATTGGCATACCTTTTAAAGCCATAAACAAGTGGCAGACCTTTTTAAGCCATAAACAATTGCCAGACCTATTTAAGCCATAAACAATTGGCAAACCTATTTTAGCCATAAACAATTGGCAGACCTATTTAAGCCATAAACAGTTGGCAGACCTTTTTAAGCCATAAACAATTGGCAGACCTATTTAAGCCATAAACAATTGACAGACCTATTTAAGCCATAAACAGTTGGCAGACCTTTTTAAGCCATGAACAATTGGCAAACCTATTTTAGCCATAAACAGTTGGCAAACCTATTTAAGCCATAAATAGTTGGCAGACCTGTTTAAGCCATAAACAATTGGCAGACCTATTTTAGCCATAAACAGTTGGCAAACCTATTTAAGCCATAAATAGTTGGCAGACCTGTTTAAGCCATAAACAATTGGCAAACCTATTTAAGTCATAAACAGTTGGCATACTTTTTAAGCCATAAACAGTTGGCAGACCTATTTAAGCCATAAACAAGTGACAGACCTTTTTAAGCCATAAACAGTTGGCAGACCTATTTAAGCCATAAACAGTTGGCAGACCTGTTTAAGCCATAAACAATTGGCAGACCTATTTAAGCCATAAACAAGTGACAGACCTTTTTAAGCCATAAACAGTTGGCAGACCTGTTTAAGCCATAAACAATTGGCAGACCTATTTAAGCCATAAACAGTTGGCAGACCTATTTAAGCCATAAACAAGTGACAGACCTTTTTAAGCCATAAACAGTTGGCAGACCTATTTAAGCCATAAACAGTTGGCAGACCTGTTTAAGCCATAAACAATTGGCAGACCTATTTAAGCCATAAACAAGTGACAGACCTTTTTAAGCCATAAACAAGTGACAGACCTTTTTAAGCCATAAACAGTTGGCAGACCTATTTAAGCCATAAACAATTGCCAGACCTATTTAAGCCATAAACAATTGGCAGACCTATTTAAGCCATAAACACGTGACAGACCTTTTTAAGCCATAAACAGTTGGCAGACCTATTTAAGCCATAAACAGTTGGCAGACCTGTTTAAGCCATAAACAATTGGCAGACCTATTTAAGCCATAAACAATTGGCAGACCTGTTTAAGCCATAAACAATTGGCAGACATTATGTTTTGTCTGACTCATTACCGTTTTAAACTTTAAGTATTTAAAAAATAACATATAATGGTAAGCTGTCGATATCATAAGCTGTGAAGAACTATTAAATATTACATACACAAATGAATGAAAATAAAAATGCCTGGATTTATTGGATTCGGATCTCTGACCTCTTGTATAATAGTTCAGTGATTTACTCTTTTATTATGTAGGTTTATTATTATATTTTGCGACTTTTGCACTTTTTACATTTAATTGTCAACATAACATATATTATGATTCTGAAAGGGATTAACGGGCGCTTATCAGTTCATTGGGTTTAAAGTTGGACCTAAGAAGGGAACAATCGCTATAGTTTTATTCAGACTTTTGTGCCATATAGTTCTTGTATTGTTGTATTGAACTGTTTTTTCCGCAGATACAATGGCTTTAGAAAAATGACACACAACTTAAAGCACACGCCGGGCTTCCAGGGGCCGTATTTATTACGAATATTCTTGTGTGCTTTTTTTTCTGACTTTAACAGACTTTTTCTTAAAATTTAAAGTATTTTCTTAGATACCGGTATATGAAATTTGCTTAAATTTTATTAATATAGCATTTAAATCTTAGAAATTTCTTAGAATTTTTCTACATTTAGAAAATGTCTAAGTAGTTAAAGAAGAAAACCCCTAAAATTCTTTATAAACACGACTTCAGGGTATATCAGATTTAAGCTTTACAAAACTTAGCCACAGCTTGTTATGTTTATGCAGAGCCCCTGCTGACGTATACAAGGAAGTGCAGCGAAGTGTCGTGTTACCAGGCCTTCGAGATCGCAGTCAATTATACCAGTGCTTGGAATTACTGTCACAGCAAAAACAGGCACCTGGCCATGCCGAAATCAGATACAGAGTACGCCTTCATCAAAACAAGTATTACAGGGTATGCTGTTTAAATAAAAATTGGGAATTTACTCTTTTTTTTCAAACACTGTCAAACACGTACAGGCCGTTGCTATGGCCTTTGGAGTTGTGTAACCTATTTTACTTATAGCTATATGTATATTTGTTGACCTTTTATATTCACATTTACAAAGTATCGACATGCTTGGTTTAACCATTTGGACCCTTATTTGCACTCTTTTTAAGGACTGGAACAACGAAATTGACCAGACGCCATTGATGATGCGGATATTGAATATTTGCTTTATTTGACACAAATATTGACATCCATTTAGCTACTGGCTGTATGGACAATGCCGACTGTAAACCGTCCACGTTTTAGTGCGATTGTTAGGTTAAGTTGATACTTTATGCACAAACTGTTTTCTCTCGTTGTTATTAGCAGAATGAGGGATGAAAAATACTTTCTGAGTTGTAAATATAAAATTATTTGGAAAAACACACGCACACACACACAACAACGCTTTATATGGGTGAGACATTAATACCTGATATATGTGCAAATCATTGTCGTGTTGATGCAGGATAATGCTTAGATTGCACAAAAAGGCATCTCAAAAGCAACATTATCGGAAGTTAAGGAAAGTGTTGCTCCTGAGATTTGTTGATGGGAAGAGACCATTGCCGATGTCCTGTCAAATACTTTCAATATAGCATTCTTTATTAAAAGTGTTTCGTCATGTTGAAATTTTACAAGTTCTATACATTTCAACATATTTATAGGGAAAAGCCATATTAGCTGAAGGAATAAAACTACTCTGATTTTCATAAATAAAATAAAACTAAGGTTCTTAGAAAATAGGACAGCTGGTGTTTTAAGAGAGAAAATCAGATGAATATGCATGGATATACATGCCTCAATAGTTTGTCATCGCATACAATTGGCCGCATGTTTTTGATTATACCTGGAGAACGGTCAATAGCATTTTGTACGTTTGACGATATCACTTTTTGTTAGTTAACATCATTAATCACCATACATTTTATACTAATTTTGAACGAATTTTAAAATCGTCGCGTAGACACGTGTTTGTTAGGATGAGAAAGACAATGATGAAGTCCTATGAGACGACACTCTTCTCTTAGCAGGAGACATATCATGTTTAAAGTTGCATACATGACGCATCAGACTGAAAGATGGTATCCGACAGTGTGGACAATTTTAGCCCTCAAATAACCGAATTTTTAATTGTTGCCTGAAAAGGTCCTGCAAAATGTTGTTCATTGATGCTCTATATCTGCATGAACAGTCAACATAAATCCCACTCGTCATTGCAAACATGTATTTTCTATCTGTGTCACGCTGCAGAGATAGCTATTTCTAAACTAAGAAAACCACGCGACATCTTACTTTTGAGATCACGTTTTGTTGTCATCTGTGTAATCCGCTCTGACGTTGATATCAATTTTAAGCAGGGACCACTATCGTGCCTAATAAAGATAAGTAAAGAATGAAAATCGTCTTTATTTCGACTAAAGTGTAATTGTATTTAGAAATTATGCCCAGATTCCCCAAAGAAGTGGTAAGATTACATGTATTTGATATAGGCAATCTGTTGGATACCACCTTTAATGTCCACATATATGCAAAACTCAAACTGGCACGACAACCAAATCGCGCATGCCGTCTGTGAGAGAAAACCCATAAGTCACACTCACCAATTTGGTCCTTTATTAGAGCGGCATAGAAGAAGTGTTTGATTAAACGTTACGACTCTCTAAAAGCATTATACTCACAGACTGGGAAGACACCAGAAAAGAGGCAGCGACCATCGCTGCGACGTGAATGAAGATGTAGATAGTAAATCTGAAGTCACTGAACACGATTGAGGACCTTAGCCGCCCTCAGTAACAAAAGAGATGCCCATCCTTATTTGCTATACATCTAGCCAGCTAAGTACAAATAATACTAGCTTCAATGTTAACGTGATGATCGAACGTGATAATGCGATTTATTCCTATTGTGTATTTGCCTGAATGGGAATCCAACTTTGTATTCTATAATCTTAACAAACTGTTAATGCACATTAAGGGCATATGGATTTGAAATATAGATAAGAGATATTTGAAAAAAAACTGTGTGTTCTGTTCGTCAATACATGTCCTGTTTGTGTGGTTTCCACGTGTCAATACATGTGTCCTGTTTGGTTTGTTTCCGCATGTCAATACCTGTCCTGTTTGTTTGGTTTCCGCATGTCAATACATGTTATGTTTGTTTTGTTTCTGCATGTCAATACATGTCAAGATTGTTTTGTTTCCGCATGTCAATACATGTCCTGTTACATTTATTTCCGCATGTCAATACATGTCATGTTTGTTTGGTTTCCGCATGTCAATATATGTCCTTATGTTTGGTGTACGCATGTCAATACATGTCCTGTTTGTTTGGTTTCCGCATGTCAACTCATGTCTTGTTTGTTTTGGTTTCTGCATGTCAATACATGTCCTGTTTGTTTGGTTTTCGCATGTCAATTCATGTCCTGTTTGGTTTGGTTTTCGTATGTGAATACATGTCCTGTTTGTTTTTGTTCCATATGTCAATACATATCCTGTTTGTTTGGTTTCCGCATGTCAATATATGTCCTTATATTTGGTTTCCGCATGTCAATACATGTCTATTTTTTGTTTTGTTCCCGCATGTCAATACATGTCCTGTATGTTTTGTTCCCGCATGTCAATACATGTCCTGTATGTTTGGTTTCCGCATGTCAATACATGTCCTGTATGTTTGCTTTCCGCATGTCAATGCATGTCATGTTTGTTTGCTTTCCGCATGTCAATACATGTCCTGATCGGATTTATTTCCGCACGTCAATACATGTCCTTATGTTTGGTTTCCGCTTGTCAATATACATGTCCTGTTTGTTTTGTTTCCGCATGTCAATACATGTCCTGTTTGTTTGATTTCCGCATGTCAATACATGTCCTGTTTGTTTTGTTTTCGCATGTCAATACATGTCCTGTTTGTTTTGTTTCCGCATTTCACTTGTGCTGTACAGCTCGAACAACCACGTGCCAGTTTGGATTGGTGTCACCGACGTATTGCCGTTTGATCCTTACAATCTGAATCAATTCGATCTTCGATGGAACGACTATCAGCCCGTATACAATTGTTCGAAACGTTATAAAACGAGTAAGTAATTTGAAGGTCATTCAATACTAAGATTTGTTTTCTATTTTTTCCTAGTACAATGTTGTTTCAAACCAAATGGGCGATAAGATAAGGCTGACGCTTTGCGTGAAATGTTGTGAAAATAGTGTTATGCAATACTCTTAAATTACAAGTCTACGCTAAATACAATGAAAACTTTAAAAACTTTAAAACAAAGTTACTCCTTTCTTTTAAGTAAGAATACGTCATCAGTCATCGGTTGAACAGTTTGCATCTGAAAATCCCCTCAGAAAGTGCGAAATTATATCTCTTTATTCCTGTGCCTTTACGAATTTTAATACTAGGTTGCAATACTCATAGGATATTGTCATGTTTTCTTATAGAATTGCTTCTATCGAACCTTAATTGATCTTTGTCTGAGACATCCACAATATCTAGACCTCCAATGAGTCCGGACTTGTCTGATTAAATAAGCGTTTTACATCGGTTGTGCTCAGCTTAGCCAACTATTCTTCATAAAGATTTCCTAGTTTTGTTTCTGTTTTCCTTGTTAAATTCGGGCTATATTCTTTTCATTTCTTGACCTTATAAATGCTCCAAATATTTCCTTTTGTCAACTTTAGTATTTTAGTGGACTACAATGGCCTAAGAAATAATTTTTGCCATGAAGTTAGCATTTTTAAATGCGCACAAAATGGTTTAAGACCCCGTTTTGTATGGTATTGTTATGTTTTTTTATTTCATTATCTCTTTCCTGTTGTTTGTTTCTCAGGCCCTTTTGTCTACAGATTGCCCGAAAATAGTAATGGCTTCTTTCAGTGCCGTTTCTTTATGGTTATATTCTTTGAGATCTGTTGTTTCTTATTGTGCTCTCAGGTAAAGAGTTCTCTCCACCCAAAGTTTATGCTTAACTGTGTATGCAGACCTCAAGTCTTAGTATTGGCCTGAGTGAGACAATATCTATCGACAGTTGTTTTCAAAGAACCATCCACTGTTCTGATGGTGTTTGTGTCCGGGAAGGCTTAAAGGTGATATCCGACAGTGTGCCTTTATAATATACAGGCAACAATATCTCAAACAAGTTTAAGGGGAAATTGGGCTTACCTTCTGCATAAACTTATACTTAAGTATATGCTAAAACGATTTTGAACACTGCCTCAAATGTTCGACTGTACATAGACATCGTGAAATATATTGCAATAAATACAATTCTTTCCAAAGTTATATATTAGCATTGGGATTTCTGCTAATAAAAGACATCGATGTCATGGCTGATTACCCGGATGATCATACAAGGTGATCTCAAAAGAAAGTGATCACGTGGTTTTCTTAGTTTAAAAATATGTAACTGTGCAGCGTGTCTCCGATAAGAAAAGTATGTTTGTACAGACGAGTGGGGTGTTATGCTTCACTTCTCACATACATTTAGGGCACCAAAGCAGCATTTCGTGAGTTTTTTCAGGTAGGAATAATGCATTTGGTTGCTAGGGAAACAAGACTTTGGTCTAAGCAATAACAGAAAATCGTACTTTGGTCTAAGCAATAACAGGAAATCAAACTTTGGTCTAAGCAATAACAGGAAATCAAACTTTGGTCTAATCAATAACAGGAAATCAAACTTTGGTCTAAGCAATAACAGGAAATCGTACTTTGGTCTAATCAATAACAGGAAATCGTACTTTGGTCAAAGCAATAACAGGAAATCGTACTTTGGTCAAAGCAATAACAGGAAATCGTACTTTGGTCTAAGCAATAACAGGAAATCAAACTTTGGTCTAAGCAATAACAGGAAATCGTACTTTGGTCTAAGCAATAACAGGAAATCGTACTTTGGTCAAAGCAATAACAGGAAATCGTACTTTGGTCAAAGCAATAACAGGAAATCGTACTTTGGTCTAAGCAATAACAGGAAATCAAACTTTGGTCTAAGCAATAACAGGAAATCGAACTTTGGTCTAAGCAATAACAGGAAATCGTACTTTGGTCTAAGCAATAACAGGTAATTGAACTTTGGTCTAAGCAATAACAGGAAATCGAACTTTGGTCTAAGCAATAACAGGAAATCGTACTTTGGTCTAAGCAATAACAGGAAATCGTACTTTGGTCTAAGCAATAACAGGAAATTGAACTTTGGTCTAAGCAATAACAGAAAATTGAACTTTGGTCTAAGCAATAACAGGAAATTGAACTTTGGTCTATGCAATAACAGGACATTGAACTTTGGTCTAAGCAATAACAGGAAATCGTACTTTGGTCTAAGCAATAACAGGAAATTGAACTTTGGTCTAAGCAATAACAGAACATTGAACTTTGGTCTAAGCAATAACAGGAAATTGAACTTTGGTCTAGGCAATAACAGGAAATTGAACTTTGGTCTAAGCAATAACAGGAAATTGAACTTTGGTCTAAGCAATAACAGGAAATCGTACTTTTGTCTAATCAATAACAGGAAATCGCAGTTGTTCTGTAAGACATTTTTTAAAGAAAACAACAAGTGTTTTAGCTTTAAACAGTGAAGCATGCAACAGTAACATGTGGCTTGCAGTTATAAAAAGTACCCTTTTAGATCAATACCAATTCGCAGCTGCTTGGAGAGGTCTTGTTTGAGAAAAGAAACCGAGTATGCCGATGTTATCAGTGCAGCTTGAGATTGCAAATGCAGAAGACAACAAATGAAAAAACAACAACAACAATGTAGCAGATAGTCTATTTTCCATTAGTGTAACTCTCAAAAAATGATTTAATGATTCGACAATGTAAGAGACTGTTTAGTACCCAGAATAACCATCTATTTTTTTAAAACCATGCTCTCTGCGATGCCTTGGATGGCTCTCATCCGTGCTCTTTTTTGTTTCAATACTTGTCTACTGCGCACATTTTCTCAGCGCTTAAACATATAAAGTGTTAAGCCATTGTTCAGCCTCTTAATATTAAAGATTTGATAAAGATGTCAGATGTTCTGATTTATCAAGTATTCTGTGTATTCCAGCACCGCTAACGGACAGCAGAGGCGATGATGAATCTTGTATCGAGATAGAGGAGTCAGGATGGGACAACGAAGAATGTTCTGACGAGGATTATTTTATTTGTCAGGAGTACGATACTGGTATGTGTTCAATTAATCGATATGAAAACACAGCATATGAAATTCGTAGATTTGAGTTATGATCAAATATCTAAACAGATCAAAGTTTTACCCAGTAACATAGGGCCTACCATTATGGGCTGTACCGGGTACCGCCTCGTTCAATAATGATTTTTTCACAGCATACATATATAAGCATCATGTATAGATCTACTAGCTGAACTGTCAATAACTGTTTTGTTATATAACCATTTTGTTATATAACCATTTTGTTATATAACCATTACACATATGCATCACAATATATAGGTCTATTTCAGTATAACCTTAACATAAAATTAAGAAGAATTTTTGTAAACAACACTCTGACTTTGCATACGCGTTTTTCTACTGCATGCGCATAGCCGTTTCCCGAATGACGTGGTAAATGATGATGTTACCTCATCATTCGACGCACACAGTTAATATGTAGGCAGAAGCGGGATACCACTGGCAGACTTGAAAGGATTTTTTCCATTTTTATTTATAGACTTGTGACCATGGTAAATATCGGTGTTTATGGCATGGTATTGGCTTCATTGTTCAGATACCTTGCGCGTTTATATGTATAAATAGTATTATAATTTAAGATATTTTCACATTTCAGAATCCTTTGCATTTGTACGCCATTTGACTAGATAGCAAATAACGTCATGACCCAATTCTTTTTTTTAAACCATTATAAAGCTAGTTGGTCACAAATGGTGAACTTCGCAATGCCTGCAATTTGTGAAACCTCAATAAACCGCAATAAATAGGCCTAATACATTAAAATTTCACCTTTGTTCACAAGAAAAAAAATGACAGATTTATGACAGATGTTATTCTTCTAAGATTGGGTTGTCTTTAAGGTTTGGGGAATACAATGCATTTCTACTATTTTAGTCATTTAAAGCGCAACATCCCTGTGTAACTTCGACCTATAGGAAAGTGTGAGTATATGTCATGTTTATACGTCAACGATTGCCTCAATAGTGGCGTAATAATTTAAAGGAACCCTCTGATGAAAAAAACAACACACGACATAATAACTCGATTTAAATCCTTTCGTTCAGAAACAAAAACCTTACGTGTTCTGTGCTTTCATAGCAGTTGTTTATCATTTTGTTTAGCTCCTAATCAATAATGAGCCAAAAAGTACAATAAAAAAGCATTATCATCATCATCACTATCATCATCACCATCATCATTTTCAACATCATCATCGCCATTATCGTCATCATTGTCTAAAGTCTTGTTTATATGTCAACAAGATTTGGCTTTATTTCCAGAATGCAAGGTAACGTCTCCGTTCTACTACAACGGTAAATGTTACCGACTGCATACAGACAAACAGAACTTCAGCTTCAACCTGTGTAATGGAACTGGAGAAAGACTGGCGATGCCTAAAACAGCCCAAGATATTGCATATATCAGGAATATCAACCTTCTGTAAGGCTTTTTTTTCTTATTTCCTACTTTTGACATCAATGTCAAGGCCTTTTTTTTCAAAATGTCATTAGCTAGATACATGCTATGAAGGTGAACATGTTAAGAATAAATAATTGATATTTGTTAGACATCTATATATGTACAGTTAGACTAGTCGCATGTCGTTTTAAGTGTAAAAGATTATATTTCTATTAAAAACTGTGTAAATTGCACAATTAAAATGAACTTAAATTAAACGCTGTTTCTGAGATTTTTGTTTGCATATAGATCTAACATAGTTAGTGCACATCACTGTTCATAAGAGAACATGTTGATTGCCAATTGAAATTCACTTTAATTGACACTGTTTCAGGGATGTTCCGTTGTGGATCGGACTTAACGGCAGTTCGGATACCAGTGCCTTCTGGTTCGATGGGGATCCGTTAACTATAACACAGGCTGAATTCTTTTTTGGCCAATCGAGTAAGTACAATTTAGTACTAAACTGAAAATAGTCAAATGAAAAACATCGGCGTTTCAGTGTGTTTTTTTCTCCAATATTGGATATAATACTAGAAGCTGATGATCACATTGAAAATATCGTTTTTTATGTGAAATATTCCAACATTAGATAGAATATGACAATAGATGGACTATGACAATGTTTGCGAGTTTTTGCTGTCGTTTTCTAATCATCAGCGAAACATCTATGTTCATACAGAAGATGCCCATCTATTTTTGGTGGAGGTAGACCCCAGTCAAATGTCTGAGTAGAACCACCGGCAAGCATGAAGACGTTCCCATGTTAAAGTTCCTTACCCGACCCGGACTTAAACCAAAGTGGTGAGAGATTAAAGGTCATCAGTCGGCGACTATAACTTATGCGCTAATTGGTCATATAAAGTTACTGGTTTATTTTATTTTCTATGCTATACACAATGTATATAATTCATATCTAATCAACATTGCAAAAAGTTCACACTTTTTCTATAAATCGGAGTATTTTATTTACTTCGCTTATATTATATATACTTACTGCTTTCTAGTATCCGTAATATACACTTGTCATTCATTTTGTTTATTTTTAGTTCTTGTTTATCGCTTTCCATTTTTCGTGATTGTTCTGTATTACAGTCATATAGTTATTATGTTAAATCTTTCGACGGGAAACTTGATGAACAGAAATATATAAAATATATTTATCACGATTCGCTTTGTTGTCCATTCAATACACCTATTATATATCTGCTTATATTATACTACTGTAATATAGTGTTATAATTGATGACGTCAACGACGTCATCATAATGCAGATCGTCTCATAGCACTTTTTCACCAAGTAATTAATAATTTCGTAAAATTGATATTGGCGATTAAAATCGTGTGATAAAAAATCTGACACCCGTTGTTATTTGAAACAATGTATGCTGGCATACTATTACTTTTCCTGATTTGGACCGGACATTTTCTATACATTCTTAGACATTTTGTGAAGCTAATATCTGTGCTTGTTTTAGTTCTAGACTTAGTTTCTTTCCTTAATTAATTTTATAAAATAACGCCACAGGGTCTGATATCCCGACCTGGACAGCCTATCTTCTCCGCACTGGAAACTACATCGCATGGGACATGCGTAAAAGTCTGCAACTCGGTTATGTCTGCGAAGTGGATCTACGTAAGTTAACTGCCAATAATGTTATTTTTATAAGATAAGATAAGATCATTTTATTATAGTTACTTGTGTTTACATAATACACACATTATACAATAGTGTTACAACCTTAAAATAACACAAAAACAAGCAAAATAACACCCAGTCCACCGGGCATGTTAGTCACCTTGCAGAAAGAACAACTTTACATCGGAAAGTAATAATACTGTTTAAGGTGTAATTGAAATAAATAATAAATGTATGTGTGCTGTTTTTTATTTTGGTAAACTGAGTTTATTCCTTTAGTAAGCAATGGAAATGTATATATTCGATGCTTCTGTGTAAATTCCTTGCGGCTTTGATGGGGTACTGCTGTATATCTATATATGCTATGGAATGTTTTAATAATACATTATGTAATAATAATATTCTAATTTTGCTGAACGTTGAAAGTTGTCATTGAAAATCATATTGTAAAGAAGTTTAAAACTAAATTTTTATAGTCTTAGATGATTGATATGATTAAACACACGTGGAACATTAACGATGTGTTGTTTTTTTTATACATTTGACATGTATGGCATTTTTCATGAGGGAAGATTCGCTTTTACAGCTTCAAATGCCCAAGACAAAACAGAAATAATTAGGCAGTGGGTAGAATATTGCAACAAACTCCCATGTCTTGTCAATTACCCTCACCCAGATGTTCACAAGTCAAAGCACGGATGCGATACACGCAAGACGCCTCAGAGAACATGCGTAGAACAGGAAGATGATAATTCTGTGAACTAAGCACTCTCTTACACTGCCGGTTCATTACAATGGTATATGAGAGATATGACTCTAATCTCTGATGGGAACTAGACTATCTTCTGTTTTCATCCTTGTTGTCTGCTACATCTGTAATTACAAGCTACATTATTAACATCGGCATACTAGGTTTCTTTGTAAAACAAGACATAACCAAACAGCTACAGATTCGTATTATTGCCTGTTACCATTTTATTATTGTAAACCACTTTATAATTTAACGTCTCATAGAACCGCAGCGATTTCCTGTTTCTGCCTGTTTCACTACCGTCACCATAAAAATGCATTCAATAAAATCTTGAGAGTTTAGGCAATAATTTTATTGTCAGTGTGTTAGCCTCGGTGTATCTTCTGAAAGCAATCATACCCAAATAACAATAATTGTGCGACAAATTCGATTTACTAGTGGAAAACTGTTGTCCACACATGGGGCCCCCCCCCCCCCCCCCCCCCCACACACACCGCAAGCAACAATCCTAAAATTGTCCAAACCACAAACCCAAATGCAAAATTAACCTAGGCATATAACTTTTATTCCTATCGTGGCATTTGGCAAATGGGTGACATATCGGAGCAGATTTGCAATGAATCGTTTCCGTTAAAATGTCTCCTCCTCGGTTTGAGATCTCCCTTCTCAAATCTTATCCCCACACGGAACACCTCGGCCATTTCCTCGAAATAGCTTTTCGGAATTCGATGTAAAGTGCCGAAGTGTTTCGATTTATCCAGTCCTATGATATATAATATAAACAATGTATACAGCTGTTCAGTAAACTTGTATATTAATTATTGGAGCAATTCTGGACCTTAAGTAATGTGCTTTTTCATCAAGTCTATACTAATATCGGTCTTGCACTGTCGGTTTCATCCTCCAGGGCAGGGTTATCGTTCGTTATTCTCACATTTACCCCTGCAACAGGCCCACGGCCATGAATGTCAAGATTATTGACGGAAAGAAAAAAAATAGGTTTGTTATATAATGAACAAAGTGCTTAAATTAAAAAATATTTTGTTTTGGTCTGAAAACGTCAGATTACTTGAATAATTTAGCAATAAGTATGCAGTTATTTATGTACTTTTTACGCAAGGCAGAATACTACCGATAGTAAACAATAACACAGTGTATCTATCACATACAAGTAGATGAAAAAATTAATATATAACTTACTGATATCATTTAACATTCCTACTTATATTTCACAAGCTAAGTGTGTGGCCGATTTAAAAGTTTTATTTTTAAATTCCCATTCGACATATTACCTGACGTTATACTGAGTCACCGGACCTAGTAGCGCAATCGGTAGAGCGTCGGCTCCAAGTACGGGAGACCCCGGGGTTCGATCCCGGGCCGCGACATACCAAAGTCGTTAAAAATGGTAGTGGTATAGCCCTTGCTTACGCTTAAGCAAATATAAGGGTAGTTCCACTAGTTGGCCCGGTGTCAGGATAATGTGACTGGGTGTGATATCATGCCAGGTGTTCACGGCATGCTATACACAGTGAAGGCAGCACTATATCTGCTTCAAGTGGACACCGTCTCCAGATAACTGAAATACTGTTGGTGGGACGATAAACCCAATAAACAAATATACTGATTCGCGTGGCCTAGAATACTCTGAGCTGTTGAGGCAGAGGTAAAGGTTATGAACCGACAGTGTAAGAGAGTGTTCCGGTTTATTATATTTTTCTCTGTCACAGGCTGGGGTTACTTTAGGCCACTCAATTAAGACGTCAGGTTTAATCTCAATGAGGAAAACAGAAAATAGAAGTTTCAATTCGACTTCACGCTGAGCCTGAAAAATATAAATAAAATATGATTCGGTTAAAGGTGAATCATTTGAATAGTATGGAATTGAATTGTGTAAGCTTATAAATCATTTATCTACGCGTCTGTTACAAATATTCGGAGTTAATATTTAGGCTCGCGTACTAATCTGCCTTGCGCAAAAAGTACACATAAAAAAAATCCCAAGTCTTTGACAAAAACCATGCAGGTAATCTTAACCTCCCCGACCAGAAAAAAAATCTATCTTTAAACCGGAAGTGTTCAATGGACACAAACCTTTAAAGACATGGTAAACCTCGTTATCTTTGTACTGCCAAGAACCAATGGCGATCATTGCCGTGAACCTGTTGCAGGGACACACATGTAAGAACGATAACTGCATAGTAGGGTGTATATGCATTTAGGGCCTATTGGCTCCGCTCTAGAGAGCGATGCCTATTATGGAATGCATTCTTTTTTATGCGGACGATAGAGCAGCTGGCAAAGTATGAAATCGCAGCTGTTCTGGAAGATCTTTTTCAGAGAAAAGAACTGATTAATTAATAACATATATAAACTGTTTAAGACCGTGTCGGATTCTAAACTTCTTTGCTTCTTGAAAGAGATCAATATTCTTAATAAGTTATAAATTTTTAAACTGTTTATTAAGTGAACGCATACATTTTTAAACTGTTCAATATATTAACCGGTTTTCAATTATTCTGCACATTATTTGAATCAGATATTTTTTATATGTTTCTATATTTTACTCACATAGTTTAGTTTAACCTGATTATGCTATATTCACATTAAACTTTGTATTTGGCGCCGTATGACCTGTTATGTGTTGGTGTGCCGTAAAACCCAAGTAAATAAATAAATAAATAAATAAATAAATAAATTATTATTCTGCTTGTTTAACTTTGTAGCTGCAAAAGTAATGTGAAGCTTGCAACTATAAAAAGTATTTATAGGAATTCGCAGCTGTTTGGGGAAGTATTGTTTAACACAAGGAACCGAGACTACCGATGTAAGCAATGTAGCTTGTACATACAACTATAACAGAGAACAAGGAAACAAAGTAGCAAATACTCTACTGCTCAGCAGTTACTGGTCTGTTACTGTCAAATGTTTATGTAATTAATCGACAGTGTAAGGGAGTATTTAGTTCCCGGGATAGTCATCTTCTTGTTTAAAGTGTATGCTCTCTGTGGCGCCTTGGCAATCGTACCTACTCGGCGATCTCCGGCAAGCTTCGGATATAGACCTCGTAAATAATAGTAGGAATACACTAGTTGGTGATTTGCCCCGGCGAATAACTTCTCATTGCATTATGTAAACAAAGATGGCTGACTTTTCAAAGTGCCAATCGTACCTACTCGGCGATCTCCGGCAAGCTTCGGATATAGATCGCAGTTTCTGCAAATTAACTTAATTCTTCCGACATAAAGGGGGGAAAATCAGCCAAAACAATCTTTATTTCACTGCTTTTCCTTCCAATGACATTATAATTTTCTCTATTTTGTAGCAAACACAATGAACACGCTTTCAAATGAATGTCCGTGTTGCTGGCCTCCATTTTGGATGTAGTTCGTCAATATGGCGGCGACAGCATTATTTCCGAGGTGATTACGTAGAATCACCGAAGCGTGATCCGAGTGGCGCCTTGGATGTCTCACATCCGTGCTTTTTCTTGTATATGTATTGTATTCTCAGTTTGCCTGCCGATAAACGTAACACACGGTGAAGGCATTGCTGTCGCTGGAAAGCAATATGACGTCGTTCCAGTGGTCTGTGACGTCAATGCCTGGCCGGTTAATGTCACAACAACGTGCGTCGATGGCAACTGGGACCCTCCTCCGGCTTGTGGTAATGTTTAATATACGTTTTACGATGTTTTCTAAAATCGTTGTTTTGTGACTTGCCAGTTGCCGAACGCTCTCAAGGTCACCAACCTATGACCCTCTGGGGTCGTATTCACAAACAATCGTTTTTCTTACGTAAACTAGGACACTTCATTAAATTTAGAACATGTCTAAGAATTTTCTAAGAAATGTCTTAGGTTGATCGATTTTAAGGGTGGAATTTAACAAGTTTTAAAATATCTGAAAAATCTTTAATATTTAAAAAAAATTATAAGTTTAAGTAAAATAAACTTTAAGATTCCTTATAAAGACACCATGTCATATTTATACAGAATATAAGTTGTTTTTCTCACCTAAACTAAGGCATTTTCTAAATTATAAAAATACTAAAACGTTTTATGAATGAAACTTGAGAATATTATTATATCTAAGACTTCGAGAAAATCTCTTAGTTTAAGTCAAAGAGGGTATCTATGACTCTTTAAAATATGGCCACAGGGGTCATATTCATTAAGACTCTAAGTGTGGGTGTTTTTTCATTGAAAGAAATTTCCTTAAACTTTGAAAAGAATATTAAGACATTGCTTAGATTTCATGGCCTTATGAATAAAACTTGAGAAATTTCTTGTACCTACGGAAATATTTGTCGAAATTTCTTAGTTTAAGTAAGAAAAAAATACGGCTTGTTGTTGTTGTTTTTTGTTTTTTTTTATTAATACGACCCATGTACATACATGTAATGAGGCCATGGAGCTATTGTAGCTGAATTATTGGTGCATCGGTGGTTATGCTACAATAATCTACATCCTTTCATCTATATAGTAATGTACTTCATCAGCAATTCTCCATTTTCGAAATGAAAGGAAACGTTTTAGTTATCTCCCTTGTGTGAATAGGTAAATAAGAAAAGGTCCTATCAAAATTTGCACAGATATTTAAATTTTATCTACCAATAGACAAAGGAAAACAAGGTAAATGTAAATGTGACAAAAACACAGAGACGAGACATAACACACATAAAGAAAATCCATCAGTTATCGCCTTGGAACGGTCAATCGGCAAAAGGGCCGACTGAGGTGGTTAAACCTGTGGAGCATTTTTCAAATACTTTATTTAAAAAATTAAATAAATTTTATTTTTAATTTGCTTATTTAAAAAAGCGCTCAACCGTTTTGATAATTTTTTTTTATCTCAATCAATAAGATTCCATTTGTGTTTTTGAAAAGTTAAAAAAGCGGAAACAATCTGAAGATTTTTGCAGTTACTATGAACCATCTACATGTACTATCCACAAGGGAGATGAGACTGAATTTTTTTAATAGTAAGAGTAAACTCCCTTACGGAAAGAGGGAGTAGCAGCATTTCGCTATAACTAAAATCATGTCGCTGTGATGAATATATAATTTATTTCACACATTTGGGTGAAAGAGTGAGGAATACCTGTGGAAAGAAATCCTTATTATTTCACTTTGGCCCATATTGAAATGACAGGTTTATCAGTTTCATGCTGTGTCCCAAGGGAGGTAATTAGGGACAACTTTTTTTCTTAGTATTGAGTATTTTTTACAGCTGATTATATAAAGTTTAAAGAAAAAAAGCATGAAATAAAATGAAAATTTGTAAATTTTATTGTATGATCGATGTGCTGAACTTATCCTACGTATTGTTGGTCCTATAAATCATTGAGGCTTTTATGCTATTTTGAACGTGTGACTGGAATCAAACTTATTGTTTTACTTAATTATTAAATCAAGATGAAAGCTGTGTTTTTATATCATTTTTAGTTAATAAATCATATCTCTTCTCTGTGTTATTCTGGCAAATGAATGTGTTCCACTTTTATCTTATAGACTGTGTAGAAGTTCGCACATGTATGAATCTAAACCAAGCAACTCCTATAGATTTTGATGACCTGGCAGTGAAAGAGGACGAACTTTCAAAATCGCGCCGGAAGTTGACGTCAGCCAATGACGCCAGACCATCGGCACGGTATATTGGGCTGACCGGAATCTCAGTGATTGTCGTTACCATCTCTCTGCCTCTGTTGAGTGATTGTGTCCATTTTATCCGGAAGTTTTGTGGCAACGGTGTTACAAAAACGAAGGTGAAGAAGTTGAAAGGTGAAGAAGTTGAATAAGTTGGAAAGAGGAAGTGATCAATATATGTACAAGTAAAGGTTTGTGATGCAAGAAAAGGCTTGTTAAACTATAACTATAATTAGATTTTCACGATGTTCGCTTCGTATTTTATATATAAAAAAAAATGATACAACTCTCTTCATACTTGCTGTTTAACAAAATATGAACCCTAGTTAATTTGTGATCAGACAGATATAGATTACTTATGTCACCCATTTGGTATTCTTCAGAAAATTTAGTACTATAGAAAAGCATGCAGTGAAAAGTTCCGTATTTGGTAAACTGAGAAGTTTGACGTACACATATAAATTCACTTCCTGAGTGTCTGTATTTTGTTGGTATCGCTGAAAGTTTTATATCTGCATGGATTTGTATCTGCAGAAAAATCCAAAATGTAATGCAGTATAGATGTAGCAATAAAATATGGTGTTTTTATTGTTTATATATACATGTTTGATTTTTCCCGCTCATTTAATGGTGGTATCCGACAGTTTGTCTATATCTTATACATGTACCTGTTCTGGGCATTTTTTGTATAACTGCATGAACCTATATTTTTGTTTAAGTAAAGGCTGTTTAAAACATTATCTATATTGTGAGACAGTTCAACTCGTGAAATATATCGCTTTAAATGTCCATTATTTCCAAATCCATAAATAAGCACGATGGGGATTTTAGCTAAAACCAGATATCGATGTAATACTGATTACCCGGATGATCATGTTACGTGATCTTAAAGGTAAGTGGTCACGTGGTATACTTTGTTTAATAATAGCTAACGGTGCAGCGTGGCTCAGATAGAAAAATACATTTTTGTAATGACAAGCGGGGAGTTGTGTTTTACTTTTTACATGGATGTATGGCACTAATAAACGGCATTTTGCTGCATTTTTTCAGGTAACAATAATTTGTTTGGTTGCATGAGAGAAAAAACACATAGTCAAAACTGACGGACACAGCCTTTAAAGGCAAGCATAGAGTATTTAATCCTCGAGGCACATGTCAGTCCATTTGTCGTGCTTCGGTCTTCCTACATCGTTAAGTAGCTCCTGCACACTTGAAGAAATAATGCAATCAACTTACCAAAATGACATATTTTTAACAATGCTTTGAATATCCACATAAGACTTTACAGTTAAACGCATGTCTTTAGCTCAAATCAGGTCTGCAACACCAATCCGTACTGTAAGGTCCGCGCGTTTTCTCAAATAGCATTCTTATTTGTATCAATGACCTTAATACGTATGTGTATATACATTAGGAAATAAACACTACACTTACATTTAAAATACGTGTTGCTCATCTTAAAGCACCTTAAAGAAACTTTTACCTACACGCCTTTAACTTGTACTTACATTTGGTGTGTTTTCGCACAAATATTTTGATCGTTATTATAAAATAAATGCCAGAAAGTAAGTTGTTGTATGAATTCATTTTATTCCGAGCAGTGGAATACCAAGATTATACGGTCGTTAATGAAATTAAAACGATATTTGCACTGTGAACTTTTAGTAACCATGAATAGAATACGCAAGTGTTCCACAGCTTCATTTCAGTTATTTTAACCATGTCAGGGAATCAACACATGTTTACAATTTCAAAATATAAAACTTTTATCAAAGCTTGTGTCGGCTAATTAACACTGCAGATGTCGAGATCTTTTTAAAACAAAAGACGTCTGCCATACAGATGAGACTAAACTGTGATAAAAAGAAAGAGGGCGCAATACTTTAAATGAATTTTCGCATAAGTTAGAACATTTATATAACATATTTTGATGCAAAAGAAAAAAAGATATATGACTGACGGTTCTTAAAATGAAACACAGTGGATGAAAGAAAATAATAATAAATAAAATGTATGGCAACTGAAAACAAAATACGCTCATTGAAATAGTACACGTACATAAATATTCGGTTTAACGCATATTCCGGATATTTTCATATTTGGGAATCATCTGGGAATTTATACATGCAAATGCGCAGATTCAAATGTATGTTCAATTGACTGTGTATTTAAATACTTTAACAAAAAAACAAATACTAAAGGTCCTTAATGTACATATATTTAAACAATATTTATAGTCACAACTTCATTCAGTGTTTTAAACCCATTGTTAGCACGGCATACATAACTACCCGCCGTCTCAATTGTTACGTTTAGAAATTGGAACGTTGCTGACGTCTGTAACGGAAGATATGTTACGTATGACGGCACGAAGACTTGAACGTCACTTTTTGAGTTAACGTTGTGGAGAGAAACCTGTGGTCGGGGGCTTCCCACCGCTTTACATCGTAGTAAGTAGTTCCCGTCCTTATGAATGTTTACATCGCGGAGGTAAGGTAATCCGGTGAAGGCTAGTGATTGGTCAGGCACAGATGGAGACCCGGGTCGGGAGTGTAGATACAGCGTCTGCTTGATATCCATCCGGCGGATAATGCCTGCCATCTTAGAACATGCGCTGCTTATCGAAATAATTCCACCGACATAATACAAGTCCAGAGAGTGTAACAATATCTCCGCGTGATACTCACCATCCGCGTGGACTATTTTCTTCACTCTGACTGGATTTGCTGGAACATCTGGGAAGAATGAATATGACGCAAAGTTGTTGACATTGTCGCCGACAAGTGACGTCATTTCCGCTTGAAGCATTCCAAACATGTATGGTGAATTTGTTGTATTTACAAACACGTGAAACCTGGATTTGCCTTGTGGGCTGATTCCGATTTCAGTTTCTCGAGGAACAAATAGGTCGTACTGGTCGACGATTTCAAGTTGGTCGATGTGTGTTTTGTACGAAACTTCAATTTTCACCTCGTACGAGCGGTTGGCATTGATCACGTAGAACGAAATCGTATCGTACGGAAGATCGACAGGGGCGGTAATTCTGCTGACATTGTTTCCCTTAAAACTTACTAGACGATCATCTAAATCTGTGGAGAACATAAAACGTCATACATGTACATGTATTTAGCTACCATAAGAGAAAATATTTTGTCAGTAAAAATCATTTTTGAATTCATTTTCTACTGCAATTGTGTCTCTGTTTCCAATTTATATTCTCTCACTATCTGCTTATTAAAATACAAACACATAAAAACGTTGGAGGGTGTCAGTTTATTATTAAATTTATAAAAAAGAATGTATTATATTTTTTGTTGTTAATAAATTATTATTTAGCAAAACTGTTTAAAATGTGAACGTGTGGAGGGTAAGTCCTACCTTCAAGGTTAAACCCGTCTCCTACGGTCCAATGAACTTGAACTGGTTCTTGCGACGTGTAGTACACCGTTACGTTACGGTACCCAACTCCTGACGTCACAACGTCAACCTCGTGTAACGTCACCGGTGCCGGGGGTAAAGCGGCAAACTGGAGGTAATCAAGTGTAGACATTCGATTATGCAATTATCGGTAATTGTGGTTTTGGCCAGTTGTGGTGATGGTGATTTTAGTTTTGGTGGTGGTAGTAGTCATGGTGGAAATTGTGATGGTAATAATTTTGGTTGCGGTTTGGAGGGGGCGGTGGTCGTTACTGTTGTGGTGGTTGTGGCAGTGGTGGTCACTCTGCTATTAGTGATGATAATATACGCACAAAGCATTTGAACGTGACCCATTTTCATGTATTTATATTCTTTCTATTTTGTATTTTTGTTGTTGTTTTTGCACCTTGGTTATTTCTTTTAACTCCTTATATTTTTTTTTTACAAAACAGGAAGTTCGGAACCTAACATTGTTCACATTTATGCTTATCCCATAAAGATGACACGTTACACCCTAGTCACCGACAATCTCCTCACAGCGATTACGTCAAGTGTTGCTACTTAAATCTCTGCCCCAAGCAAGGATCACGTGACGACAGAGTATCACGTGAAGTAAACATGGCGGCCTCCATAAACACGCCACGAAAGAAAGTGAGTCAAAATTGTTTTTTATGTGACGAGAAAAAGCGGCATTTTAATGTATCTGATTACAAAGACGGGATTTTAATAAATACAATTTGTTGTTTAACGGGTGATGAGAGACCTAATTTGTTAAATTACTTTTCAAGCGAACGATTGGGAATTTGAGGAGGTGATCATCCATGTTTAGTTTTCTGTATGTATAGTACGTTGTATTCTGTACAGTACGGTGAAATTTGACTTTCATAATTTCATATTTTTTCATATTTTAAGCTACTTTTTATTTTTAATATGATAAATTAATATTTTTAAAGGAAAGATACTATATGTTGAGGAGATAAGTCCAGAAAAAAATAAAAATAAAAAAAAACTATCCGCCTGTATTTGAGCGAAAAACTTGCTAGTGGCAGTGATATAATGTACTGTCAGGGGAAGTAATCACTGCGGGGAGTTTGAGTCACCGAGCGTAGATCCATGAAAGACACTAAGACAATTACTCAGGTCTTGCGCATATCACTGAGCATATTCAGCCAACGGTTAGACTCTTATTGTGAATGATTGTGTGTGTAACACTCTTTAATGTATTTTACATAATTTTGTCTTCATCTGTCATTGTTCTGTTTCAAAAGTGGTATCCGACAGTATATCTTCATCAAATACACGTAAACCTGGATAGAGGGAATTGGGGCATAATATCTGCAAAAAGTCAAACCTAAGTCTAACAAAAGACGATTTTGAACATTGTCTAAATTGTAAGACAGTAGAAATTGTGAACTTAATCCGTCTACATGCCCGTTCTTTCTAAAACTATAAATAAGCATGATTGTGATCCTTGCTAAAAATAGACGTCGACGTCAGAGCGAATAACCCGAATGATTCTATAAAGTTACGGATAATGTGATTTTCTTAGTTTAAAAATAGCTAACTGTGCATCTTGGTTAAGATATGAAATACCTATCTGTAATGACGCCTGATGTGTTATTTTCATTTTTTACAAAGATGTAGGACACCAATAATCAGCATTGTGCGAGATCTTTTCAGGTAACAATAGTTTATTTAGTTCTTTTAGAGAAAAAGTCTGGTCTAAACTGTCGGATATACCACCTTTAATAACTAGCATATATTTTCATCAATTTTAATACAGTTTAAATAGTTTTTATGAAGCTTTGATAATCGGTGAGTAAAGATCAGTGTACATAAAATCACCGATAAATAAAATCAACAAATTTTAACAGACAGGCGGACAATCATACAAATACATCCGAATTAAACCCAATGGACGATATTAAAATCCCAAAAGATATGCGAAATGAAATGGTATCCATATTTTCGTTATATTAATATCTCTATGACATTAACATTTATTGTCAAGGTTTTTATAAGTAAAACATTTACACTAATGTATGCGTAAAATTCTACAAAAAACAATGACAACAACAACCACTACTACAACTACTATTAGTGCTACTGCTTTGCTGCTGCTGCTACTACTACAAGTATTACAGTACCACTGCTACTACTACTTACTTTACTGCTAATAATACTGCCAATACTACAACAACAACTACTAGTAGTAGAAGTGGTAGTAGTAGTTGTAGCAGCAGCAGCAGTAATAATAATAATAGTAGTAGTAGTAGTAGTAGTAGTAGTAGTAGTAGTAGTAGTAGTAGTAATAGTAATAGCAATAATAATAAATATATTATTATTATTATTATTATTATTATTATCATCATTATTATTATTATTACTATTACTGGTACTACTACTACTACTACTACTACTACTACTACTTCTACTACTACTACTACTACTACTACTACTACTACTACTTCTACGATAATTATACGTCTTAAATTCAATCTTCCCTGTGGCTCATCTATAATCATCACGATTATTACATTACCTGCTTAACATGCGTATGGTGTGTTCGTAAAACTGTGCCATATTACATCAATGAAAACGGATGCATCATTGTCTGGATGCTTAGTGCGGCTATCTTGTATGTATAATCAACATATATTATCTGCAAAACCCAACTTGTGTCCAACTTTTCTGTAAGTGTTGATAACTGACAAACTTCAAAATAATGACGTGAACTCACCCCATTATAACTTGTTGAAACAGCACATTGTGAAGTCACCAGAAATAAAGCTCCGATTGTGAACATATACATTGTACTTCTGTTATATAAGAAAGAAACTCGTCTCGTGAGATTTCCTATCTTAACTTTCAACAAAAAAGAAAATATCACAGAAAGAAATTTTGCATGAACACAATAAGCATTTCTCATCCGATACAGCAGAATACTGAACGGTGCACTTTATACTACCGAATGTTACCGGGCAGCATTGTTAATAAACGAAAAACAGCTATAGGCACAATATTCGGAACGGACCGAACTTTGCCGAATGACAGGTGTTGTTACGGAACAGTTAGCGTATGCATAGTATACTTCATTTCCGTAATTTACCGAATGAAAATAATTGTTACGGAATATGACTGAAAAAGCAGAATACTACTGGACAGCTGACCGTCTGGACAATGGAGTTATAAAATTGACAGGTTGTCATTAAAACGTGATGGCGGTGTTGTGACCGGTCATAATACATGATAGATGTCATTAAGCGCCAAATGTAGGTAAAATAAACTGCTAAGTGTTACTTGGTGCATTCATGGTGAAGGGCCCGTATTCACCAATCTTGACTTGATCTTAACAAGAGTCAGGTTTGGTGAATACGGGCCTAGATTTATTACATCTACCAAAGACCTGTGCACACGGCTGTGGACGTCTGTTCTAATATGAAGACAGGACTGCGTGTCGGGTTAAAGGCCGAGTATCGAATTTAAGTATCGAATAGTAGTGCACGCATGTATTAGTACTACTAATATAACTCCTGAGTATAAAGCACAAGTTTATATCCTTCACTAGTTAAAACCGTGTTATTTTTCCCGATTGTTTACAAAATACCAGGCGCGTGTTTGGGCCGTTTTGAAGTTACGCACAATTACAAGGGAAATAACCTTTGTAGTAATACGTTTGAATACATTCGGTTCTTTTCTAATGAATAACAGGCAAAATGCGGACATGCAAGGAACTTAACGCAAAATATGAACGACTAAAATCCTGACGTGTCTAAGTTTAAACCTTTTCGACCTGATTGGTGTGGTAATAAGATTTTATAACATAGAAACTACGGTAATAAAATATGTCATTTCTAACCCGGGTTAGGCATCGACTTTCTTAGTGTTTTTGGTAATTTTAGATTTTTCGATGTTTCGAATGGAGGTTACGCACGTGCGGAAAGTGCTTAATGGCAGAAACGCGCCTGCAAAATACCTTAGAGAATCACCACGGCTATTTTAACGCGTCAAAAGTCATGTGACTTTCACTTACAGATAAGTCATAATATGGCTGACAGTAGTGTCAGTCCGAGTAAGTTTTTACTGACAATGGCGCCCGTTTTTGTTTTGTTTTTGACAATCGTCACTTGACGTTTCCAATTTTTGGCAATACGCTTTGCAAAAACCGCGCGGACTCTAAAAATAGTAATTAAAAGGTTGTGTAGATTTAAAATAAGAACACCCTGTGTAAAGTAGTAATTTTCATCAATCATATTACATGTACTTATTGTTGCTACATACTAACACTCAAGAGTTTAATCGTAATAACCATTGTTGTTGTGTTTTGTGTGTGTGTGTTTTTAAATATGATTATCAAGGATTCGGCTCTTAAATTCTTAAAGCGGTCTTCCTCCGCCATTGTTAATGGACGTCGCAATAACGAGCGTACATGTAAATTTGTCGGCGAGCCTCCATCAAGCATATGACGTCGCTCCGGTGTCAGCTTTCCGTCATCATCCAATGTCGCAATCGTACCTACTCGGCGATCTCCGGCAAGCTTCGGAGACACCCGAGGAGTTCCGAGTGCCAATGTCGTATATCCGTCATATTTAATGCAAACAATAATACGCCCGAAGACTTGTTATTTTCTATATTTTAACTCACACTACCAAACCATAAACAGATAAAAACACTACTAAAAACAAACATAATCCAAATACGATGTCACTCACACTATAAGCTTATAAATTATCGTTAATTTTGTCACTTAGTTTAGGAAGTATATGCATGTTTTAAAATCAAGCCTTTCAGTGTTGATTTTTTTATCATTTATCGGCTCTGTTCAAGTTATCCGTATAGTTTCTGCCGATGTTGACGACGAATATTTGAAAACGAAATAACATTCAAAACAACTAAAACAATCAAATATAACATTAGGTATAACCATAGAAGCAACGGTCCATTGTGTTATCACAAATATAACATTTATGAATAGGTATAACTATAACAACGACGGTCTACACTAAGCAGAACGTCAACTCAGCAGTGACCAGTACAACTCAATGGGATATCCGTCAGTTCTAGATGAAAGATTAACTCTACGCAGGCGCGTATCTGGGCCGTTTTTTGAAGTTACGCACAATTACAAGGGAAATAACCTTTGTAGTAATACTTTTGAATATATTCGTGTTTTTTTTTCTAATGAAAAACGGGTAAAATGCGGACATGCGAGGAACTTAACGCAAAATATGAACGACCTTTTAAACTTGAATGGCGTGGTAATAAGATTTTATAACATAGAAACTGGAGAAATAAAATATATCATTCCTATCCCGAGAAAGGTATCGATATTCTTAGTGTTTTTGGTACTTTTAGATTTTCCGAATTTTCGAACGGAGGTTACGCACGTGCGTAAAGTGCGTAATGGCAGAAACGCGCCTGACTCTACGCATAAATATAACTAAAAGTTTTGCTGAAAGGGACTTGCAATGTGTCTGCGCTGTTTGTGCAAATACAATCTGGTTATAAATTCGGAATCTGTTATTGTATTCAGGATGTTTCGAACGAGTATATGGAATACTTATAAAGCAGTCTTCAAAATTGAAACCAATATAGGTTTAATAAGAATAATTGTTTTCGGAAAGAATAATGCTTTATTTATTAAAGTTGTAAATCCAACCGTAATTGACATTTACAAGAGTAAATATTTAAATATAAATAATAAAAATAATAATATTAATAATAATAATAATAATAATTGCACCACAGTAATCGTTGCGTTATTTGCTTAACTGTATTAAGGAAACCAGCTGGTCCTATTGCGTTGTATTCAAACTTTTTATTGAAATTGATCTACCTTGCAGTTATATTAACATATTTTAATACATACACAGATACATGGTGTTAAACATATTCTAAAACATATTCATTAACAGAATTATTCAATTATATATTCTAATATATTCATTAACGCCGTTTCCAGATCACTGGCATACTGTTAGAACGATTAACCGAAAAAGCATAAATCGAATAAGCACATCCATTAACATATTCAATTACATATTCTAACATATATTCTCAATTTCTCATGACATATTATAGCACATGTTCATTAATGCTCATGGCGTACATGGTCGCAAGTAAGTTACATAAACTACACGTACATGCTCGTCCTTCGATCTACGTAAGGCACAGCCTAAACAATAATTGTGGTATGAGACATGGTAGCACGACTTCGTGTTGCGCGTGATTTTCGTTTTCAGATGGTTCCCGCCTTAGCTCTAGTTCCCGCCTTTGCACCATGCTGGACATTTTGCCACATTTTCTGCTTGATCGTCGAACTGTTTGCATCAGTCGGACTTCATCTTGGTTGATATTGCGAAAAAAAACTTTAAAAGGGTTGGAGTAAACAACTAAAGCTATATATTGTTAATAATTTGGACACCAATAATATGAAGATCTTGGTAAGTACTATATTTTTTTTATTTTTCACTTGGGAATGAACTTAACCAATTAAAACGTTAACAGCAATTTACATTGTGAGGGCATCCATGGCCTTCTGGTAGAGTGGCAGATTTGTAACTCCTCTGACTGCTTAGCGTCTCACCGCGTGGGTTCGAATCCCGTTCAGGATGCAGGACTTACATTAGGAAGATATTCCAGCTGACATGCGGTTCCAAAGCTTACCCCAACTTGCCCAAACCAACTTTAAAGGAAAATAAATGTCATGAGCATTATGCCTGACTCGTCGTTGTCAGTATAATGGACCGACCGGGTTCAGTCCCTGAGCACCTCTTTAAGTGCCCCTGTGTGTTAATGATAGAAATGTTGCTGCACAGTATCGGCAAAAATGCCGGCAAACCCCAGTCTCATTTTTACTCGTATGGATTTCTTCGTATGTGCATGGATGGCTGATAGAGATGTGTGGATGTCCATGAAAGAGAGATAAATAATTCAGATAACATTGTTCCAGAGTTATTTCCCTTTATTTTCTAAGAAATTCATGGACAGAGAAATCCTCTTCAATTTCAGATGAAGCACATTAAAGTGCTATTGTGACTTATTCTTCAGGCTTTCTGGCTTTTATGCTCCACCTAACAAAATTCAAAATTTTGCTCTGAGCATAATAAGGAATGGTCGCAGATTTGCTTCAAACTTGAAATATATGAAGCTCAAAGTGAAATGAAGTGGGGAACACATGAATGGTAAGTTTGTATATGCTCTTTCTAATGATAATTTTTGAGAAAGGTGAAAATCTGACTTAAATGCTTTTTCTACATTAAATCCTGATGTAACAATTATGATGCTATTTTTAATGAAATGCATCATAAGGATTGTTGTATGTCTTTGGTGTTCATTATTATGTTGTATTCAGTAATCTGGCAAACGTGAATTAAATGTTTGATATCAAAATGATTGTCATTTAATGTAGATTTCAAATATTCTACTTATACTTAAATACTATGTACTTCAAACATTTTTTTTTAATATTTTGGATTCCCAATGATATTTCCTAAGTTGATTAATCTTGGGTAAACACTAACTGTCCAGATGTTTCACAATTATTTTATGATGATTGGTTGAGCATGTGGTTAATTATGCAAATTCTAAGTCATTCGCCTGTGCTCAATGTGCTGTGCATTTAGCTTGCTTTGTTCACCAGATGGAACTTCTGTGGTGATATGGCTGTCATTACATCATAAAGAAGCATATGTAGGTCATATTAAGGGAAGCCCAAATAATGTTAATAATTTGCATATTTTATTGCTTAAGAATTTGTCTTCTTATGACAACTTTGCTGTATATAAGGCTGTTGTGACTTCTAAAATTTTTATTATATTCAGATAAAGTGTATTTAAACAATTGACAAGGCATTTTGCTGTTTTCCAAACCCATCTTTTGACTTTGGATAATAATTCAGTTTAACAACAGCTTGAATTTGAGCTTTTGAAAATTATCTACATAATAGTACCACATGAAGAGAGATGTGTCATGGTTTCAAGCATAAGGAAAAATTAAAGTTTTAGTAAATACCAGTGATAGACTGAAATGACTGCCTTAGAATAATCAGAAAGATAGATGTTACATTGCTGTAAGGCACATTTATTCATAAAATGGTAGCTTATTTGATATACTACTTTTTGTTGACAAAAACATGTTTCAAAAACTGCAGAACCTACTGCATTAAAAGTGCTTTTTTGTCTCAGAATTTATTGAATCGAATATTTTTCAATTTTTTTACCTGGAAAAACACATGATAATTGTAAAATAAATGCCACCATGAATTTTTGCTGGCTTGGTACTGACTATTTTTGCTAGATGGTAACTGAATATCTTTTTATAAACTTGTTTTTGTATTTCTGCTCCTCAGATGTGTACGACTTGACCTTCATCTCCCTTTGCTAAAATAGATGCCTAGCCTTGCCAGTTGATGATCCAAGTGCGGTAAGACATCAGACTATAATATCTAATATATAATTTTGTCAGGATAATGTTAAAAAAGTAACAACAGTCCAGGCGAATACCTTGACATGGGATGATATTTCAGTTCACCTGTAAAATTGTGAAGGTGTTGCATACATCAAAACCACAATGTTTGCACAATTTATTACTTAAAGATCCTTTTTGTTACTTAAATACATTTCAGCAACACAATTTTGGTAATTATAGCAATGTCCAACGTACCTTTCATGCAGAGGAAAACACCAGAGAAAAGTCTGGGTAGAACCACGGGTGTGCCGCAGGTGATCTGGACGAACATGCACCCAATGAGACTTGAACATTGGTAGTAAGAGGCTAAGCTCCACGGGAGTTACAAATCACTAACTCTACCTGTAGGCCAAGGGTGTCTTTATAAAGGTCTTGTTGCATATAATTAGCTCGACCATTTTATTAATAAGAGCCATTTCACTCCTAAGCTGAGCATCTGCTTAATGTTAAGGATGAATTTTGCATGCAGGACTCATATCTAGTTTCCCAGGTTTGTTTTGTTTCATAAATACATCACATTGACTAATTCATTATAGGAACATCCAGCTATTTTTGTTGAGGAAGACCCCAGACAAATGTCTGTACACCCCGGGTTAGATCCCGGGCCTCGACAAATCGTCATTAAAAATGGTAGTGGTATTGCTCCCTTGCTAACGCTCAAGCAAATATAAGGGACTGGTTGGCCAGGTGTCAGAATAATGTGAATGGGTGTGGTATTATGTCAGGTTATCACAGCATGTTATACTCAGTGAAGGCAGCACCATATCTGCTTTAAGTGAACACCGTCTTCAGATAACTGTTGGTGGAACGATAAACCCAATAAACAAATGTCTGCCTGCAGGTCAGCTTGAAGACCTTCCCACCCTAAGTCCTATGTGATTTGAACTCAAACCTATGTGGTGAGAGGCTAAGCAGTGAGATGATCTACAAATCAGTGACAACCACTTTACCACTGGCGCCCCTTTTCCAGGTTTATTTCTGTAAGCAGTGCAAAGATGGGAATGAACTTCCCATGTCTTCTTTTTGACCATACATACCAATGTAATTAAATCTGATAGTTTCAGGTTGAATTTTGGAGAAATGTGGCCCTGGTTCTACTGAAAAAATATTGCACATATACATTTGGGTAAAGGTTTAGCTTGAAAGTACTATCAAGTTTTCATTATAGCAATATCCCATCCCACAGATAGTGATAACAATAAGAACAGAATGTTCAGCAAGATAAGTAATTTCAACCGAGGTGTTAGCCAAGGTTGACATTAACTTGTCAATGGTGAACATGCCATTCTATCACCCTCTGTGGACTGATATTTTATTACACCGAATATCACGACCAAATCAACTAAATAAAAAAAATTCATTGGTAAGAATAAACAGGTAATAAAATAGCCGGATTTATAAAATATTGTTTGATAAACAATGCAAGCACTATAATGAAAGCAATGCACACATTTAAATAAGATTTTATTGACACAGACTGTATACATTACATAGTTCCTTTGTTTTCTTTGTCAGGGAAGAAACAGCCTTCTATTTTAAGTGATGGTATCCAGACAAAAGCTTTCCCGGACAAAAACTCTCCCGTCTTTAGTTAGACCAAGACAAAAGCTTTCCAACTTATATTTTATACATGTAAATATTAAAAATTTAAAAGTAAATTTTTAAAAAAACCCTTGTCTTCAGCAATAATGTTTAGGTATGATGTGAAAGTGTATGGTGACAAAACAGTTATCGGATAAATTCAACAAAGAAACAGAAGTTTGTATATATTCATTCTGTTTAAACAGTCAACTCTGAATAATCCAACAACTCACTTTTGAACCCACAACCATTTCTTTTTCTTCAGATAAGAAAATAAAAATACTAGGAAAGTAAAAAAAATATTGAGCTTTTCTTTTGCACATAAATGTTTTATTGGTTTTTCTATGACATAGCGGACGTGTTGACTATGAATGAAAGACTGCGATTGCCTTCACTTTATTGCTATAACTACACAATTATTATACACACATGAAAGGTGCAGCAGGAATGTCACAATTGAATTCAAAACAAATTCATAATAAAAAAAATAAAAAGTAACCTTGATTTGAACCCGTAACCCTTCAATCATTTTCTTGCAAATGTGCTGTGGAGGCTGTATAGTTTTGACAAATCAGGGAATATTTTAACTGAATATTTTAACTGCACACTAATTGTGAAAAGTTTATGGTGTTAACTAAGAGTAGCATATAGATTTAACCAAATATGCATGGAGGGCAAGCTCAGCATTGTTTATTAACAGCTATACGTCACAGTGACAATAAACATAATATATATAGTCCATGTGAAAACTGATATGTTTGGTTATTCCGCTCACTGATTGTGTCTCACTGGTTCTACCTTAACATTTTCAGTTAGATGTTTACATGATGTTTAAAACAAAACAGAATGTCTCGTATAATTGAATGCAATGTTTTTATAATGTTACAGCAAGAATTCTTCACAATGAAGATATGCCTGCTTCACTTTCCTGCTGAAATGGATGACCCATCAGAAGTTCTTGTTAGTGAGGTCAACAAAATGGTGAGCATTGAAACTTAACTTCAGACAGAAACTTTTCTTTTTTTTTAGATAAATTTCTGTTTATAGGGTAAAAAATCAAACATCTCTTCTAGCTGACTTGTACTTAATGTTAGGAAAAAAAACCCTGATACTTTTATGCCCGATTTTCTAAGTGTTATATCTGGGTTCATGTATACTGTTATGTGGCCATGCAGTATTCTTGCTTGTAAAAAATCTTTCGCTATGTAAATGAGTGGGCCCATGGTTGTGCAGTCAGGATGTACCGACTGAGTGGGCCCGTGGTTGTGCAGTCAGGAGGTACCGACTGAGTGGGCCCATAGTTGTGCAGTCAGGAGGTACTGACTGAGGGGGCCCATGGCTGTCCAGTCAGGAAGTACCGACTGAGTGGGCCCGTGGTTGTGCAGTCAGGAGGTAACGACTGAGTGGGCCCATGGTTGTGCAATCAGGAGGTACCGACTGAGTGGGCCCGTGGTTGTGCAGTCAGGAGGTACCGACTGAGTGGGCCCATAGTTGTGCAGTCAGGAGGTACCGACTGAGGGGGGCCATGGCTGTGCAGTCAGGAAGTACCGACTGAGTGGGCCCGTGGTTGTGCAGTCAGGAGGTAACGACTGAGTGGGCCCATGGTTGTGCAGTCAGGAAGTACCGACAGAGTGGACCCATGGTTGTGCAGTCAGGAGGTACCGACTGAGTGGACCCATGGTTGTGCAGTTAGGAGGTTCCGACTGAGTGGGCCCATGGTTGTGCAGTCAGGAGGTACCGACTGAGTGGGCCCGTGGTTGTGCAGTCAGGATGTACCAACTGAGAGGGCCCATGGTTGTGCAGTCAGGAGGTACCGACTGAGGGGGCCCATGGTTGTGCAGTCAGGAGGTACCAGCTGAGGGGGCCCGTGGTTGTGCAGTCAGGAGGTACTAAGTGGGCCCATGGTTGTGCAGTCAGGAGGTACCAACTGAGTGGGCCTGTGGTTGTGCATTCAGGATGTACCAGCTGAGGGGGCCCACGGTTGTGCAGTCAGGAGGTACCGACTGAGTGGGCCCATGGTTGTGCATTCAGGATGTACCAGCTGAGGGGGCCCATGGTTGTGCATTCAGGATGTACCAACTGAGTGGGCCCATGGTTGTGCAGTCAGGATGTACCAACTGAGTGGGCCCATGCTGAATGGTTCAATCTTCACCTAGGTGAGGGGGCGCCCATGGTGTAATGGTAGGGTCGCTGATGTTTAAACGCCTCAGACTGTTTAGCCTTACTCCACATGGGTTCGAATACCATTAAGGGCAAAGAACTTAATGTGTGATTGTCTTTCAGCTGACATACGGTGTACTGTTGTTTTACACAGACACTCTAGGCTTGTCCTCCACCAAAATAGCTATAATGACCATAATTTGTGGCTGCAATCTATTTCAAAAAGATAAAACATCATCTAGGTAACTTTTACAAGGTCACCTGATTGGTTGAGACAAACTTCTTTTGTCAATATTGTTGTTTTGGGTATCTCTCTGCCAGAAATAAATGCTATATGTTATTTGATGTCAGTGTCAAAACAAAACAATAAAAAAGTAACATGATAAATATACAATTTTTAATTCTGTACTGTTACAGACTGTCTTCCTGATGTCTTGGAGGTCTCTAAAAAAATATTTCCCAACTTGTTGGCACTGATGTTACCCTAAAGTTAAGCAATTAATACCTTGAACTGGGTTGCCCTGCAGCTTGTAGAGCAAAATAAAGATGTCTTAGGTCTTTATTTTGTTTTTGGAAGACATCAATTTTTGGCCGCCATAGAACATACAGTCTATTTTGGTGGAGAAAGCCCAAGACAAATGTCTGGGTAGTACCACCGGCACACTGCAGGTCAGCTAGAAAACCTTCCAACATTAAGTCCAGTGCTATGTGGTGATAGGCTAAGCAATCAAGAGGCATTGACAAGTTTGTAACTAGGCCACAAGCACCCGCTTTTTATGTTTTTCAAATGACAAATTTAAGAAAAACCCACATATGAAGCACACTAAAGGCTAATTGAGAAGATTACAAGTTACACCTTCCTAATACAACAGCAAGCAACAACAGCAGGAAGCAACAACAACAGCAGCATATTCACCAACATTCCTTTTTTTCCTCCAGTTTTTGGACTGTTGTTAATCTTCTAATTTACACAGACAAGTTGTGGGTTTTTTCTTTTTAAAATGGACATTCAAAAATAATTTTTAAAAACTTTGGACCATAAATAACTGGAAATAGTACTAGACACAATAGACATTTGATCATTTTACCAACACCTTACTCTGACCTGCATACTAATTAATTTGTACCTTATTAACAATTTAAACATTCTAGATACACATATTTGGCTCATATGGTGGTAGGCTAGAAAGTTGAAAGTTGTCTTTCTACTGATTAAAACATTCTAGATGCACAATATATCTTACTTGTATGATACAGAAACAGAACAGAGGGGATCCCCCCCTTCCCTGGCCTATGGCATTAACTTTTCCTTTATATAACTTCAGTCTCTCTACATGTTAAAAAGCCCTAATCCATTCATATTTGGTATTCCACCTAACCCACAAATGTCCTCTTTCGTTAGTTTGAAAGATAATGAAGCTCACGCCATTTAAATATTGACATACAAGGATTGTTCATTGAAATTTTGTTTTCAATAGCAACTCAGTTGTAATCCAGCCATTTTAAAGAACAATAATAGTGTCTATTTTATGGTTTGAATAATGTTTTAAAGGGGCATATGTGACATGTTTGCATCTATGTGTATACAATACAACTAACAAAACATAAGCCCTATTTTGGTGACTCTTGGCAATAATTTCTACATTAATTTGTGTTTTAGTCTGAATAAAAACGATTTTGGTCACTACCACAGTGACTACCTTTTAAGACGGTACAAATCACACTTAATGTTCATTATTTCAATGTCTATAAAGAAATACAGTTTGGACTTAAGCTAAAAATAGATCCAGATGTCGGTGTGTGTTACCCAGATAATGCTATACCGTGCTCTCAAAAGTAATGGTCATGTATATTTGTTGGTTTAAAAGTAGCTAACTGTGCAGTGTGGCTTAAATATGAAATACAAGTTTGTTATGATGAGTGTGGTGTTATACTTCACTTTTCATAAAGATGTAGAACATCAATAAACAGCATTTTGCAAGATCAAAAGTTTATATGGTTGTTTCAGAAAAAAAATCTGGTCTAACCTGTCAGATACCATCTTTAAGATAAATTCTAAGAAAATGAACAAAGAAACACTGCTAGCCTCGGAACTCAAGATGATGCCCACTTTATTTTAAGAGAACATTCCTAGACATTTACTAAATTTGCTCTTTTTTTGGAACATATTAATTTCTTGGATTAATTCAAAAACAAAAATACTGCAAATGTTTCAACAAATGTGTCTACAGATTTACTCAGTGTGCTTGGAAGCATAGGTTGATTTTTAGTTATATTTTATTTAATCTCTATTAAATTGAATACTTCAGGTCAACAAGATATCTGGAGCTTTTTCAAACAAATCCCCAACCCAGGGTGAACTGTCTGCACCTACCTAGAACTACCTCAAAAGTGGCCACTATTAACTTTAACATTTTTGTGCATCTTCTCATGATTCTATGGATGGACCTTCACTCAACAGATCTGCAATCAATTCATCAAGGATGTGGGACCAGCATATCATTGTGGGGTATTTGTTTGTCATTTTTTTTTGTAAATTTGTTGCAATAATTCTGTTTGCATTATCTCCCATTACGTCATTTTTAACCAAATAAGAATTATTATAAGTGTAAAGGAAAAAAATGCATGTCTTAATATAATAGGTTAACCCTTTCACTCATACAGTTCTCCTAAATAACCATATGCCTAATGCATAACCAGATGGCTTATCAAGCCACCTGGCATGCATAGGTAAACTGGTGACAAAGGTACCTCAGGTTCATAGAGCATTATTGGTTTTGTGTGGGAAGCTGACAGTAGTTATGTTTAAGCTATTTTTTAAGCTAGAATGAGTTATTTAATCATATTTATGTAATTAAAAAGTTTATTCAGAAATATTTTTTCTTTCTGATGATATACTTTTCATGCATTTGAGGTTATATAAATTGTTAGAAGAAAGGTTTGAATAAAACAAAAGAAATATGTCATAGGCAATTTCTTTATTTTATGTTTGAAATATTCATTAATTGCTATTGTTTTTTATTTAAATAACAACATTTCAATCTGATTCCCCAAAACAGAAAATTCTGACTCAGTGTCACTACCAAACAAAATATCATAATCATCAGGCATACTTCTGAAGCAAGATAAAGTGAGACTATCAAAAAATATTATCAAACAATTTGTGTACAAGATCTTTTTCAATAGGTGTTTACGATGCAGCGATTAGAATGCTAATGAACTAATGAACGAGGCAATCAATTGAAGCTTAAATACCTTCCAAGTTGATCCACAGAGCAATAAAACATTTTGCCCCTTTCATTAGTCAGTGGGTTTTATGATCCAATGCTGCCCCGAAGCAACAGGGGGTTCCGGTAAGTCGGCAAAATTTTTCAACATCAAATACTTCACTTCCATTTATTGTGAAGGAAGCGGATGTTTATTACATCGGCATACTCGGTTTTTACTGTAAGGCTGACCATGTGAGAGTTGTTGCGGTTTAGAAATGGTAAGATTTGCCAGCGAGTGTAAACAATGGAAAATTCCATTAGGGTGCTCTACAAACTTAGCAAATTGTCACAATTTTTTCAGAACAAACCCCCTTTTTTATTTACTAAATGTATAAATAAAGGCTTAATCTTACTGAATAAAGATAAAAGAAAGACTTTACATGAAGTATTCACTTATGATTTTGCACTTAACTTTGAGGGCGTAATTTCGCCAAACTATGGAAATGACAGCATAGCGTAAAATCGCGTATGCATGAGCCTGACGCACAACGCCAAACATCGCCAAACTATTAGCCTGACGCACAACGCCAAACATCGCCAAACCATGAGTGAAAGGGTTAAACCCACCTTTTGAAAAGAAAAGGTAGTATTGTAAAAAATTTCAAATATATTCACTTCATATTTGGAAAGCTTGTTTACTAAAGGGGCTTGCTTTTTTTTAAAAAAAACATGTAACTGTAAATTTTGGTTGTTACACCCCTCATTCTACTTGCAGAACTTTTCAGTCATAATTAGCATTAAGAAGAATGCAATATCTATGGACAAGTTGTGTTAAATATTCTGTGATTCTCAGAATAGGTAGGCACGTATCCAGCTCTTTAACAGAGCATTGTTACGGAATACTCTCGATACTGGTCATTTGATCCTTCGTTAAGCTATCTTAAAACAAAATTTTTACTTAATCACTGATGTAAAATTATAATAATCACTATTCAGCTTCTATGCTGCACAGCTCCTTTATTAAACTTGACATGAAGTTTATTCCCTTGTCAGTTAATATTAAGTTGGGACGTGCATACCTAAAGATAACTTTATCACCCAGCTTCCATGCAACTTCTCCAGCTTCCATTTTAAATAGCAGCAATGCTTTATGCCATTTAATGAGGAAATCCACTATGAGCAGGATGTATGAGGAATCATCTGTTTTAGGCAGTGGTTCTTTTAGTTCCATGTGCACGCTGAAAGAAAACAATAGCCAAAGGTTGTAACATTGCTTTATGATGGTGTGTATGTTGCTTTGACCATTGGCATGGTTCACAAAATTGGCAGTAGATTTAGATATTTTTATACAGTGAGGACCAGAAAAAACTTATCGCATATTTCTTCTTTTCTATTCCAAAATGTCTTCCTGCAATTGTTATGAAGCTTTTCGCTCTGTTATGAAGCTTTTGATGGTGTGGTAGTTTTAGTTATGCCTACACGCCACTTTCACAACACTTCACACACTCAGAACAAGTCAATCTGTTAACCTAGGCGATCCTATATCTCGAGACAGTTGTGGGACTGTGTCGCAAGTTAACCCTGAATATGTTTTGGCTGCAAACACAGAAGACAAGCTGTTGTTGACTGACGTTTATTCTTTACTGTCCAAGTTTTTAATGATACATTGTATGAATATATATAGAAATACAATAATTATCAAAGCACGGTTAAAGCAATCACAAATAAAAAAAGTAAGGGGAAACTATCTATCTATCTATACCTGGTTTATTTAAGGGTCAGCACATACATTCGTATTTTATCGTGACCCCGTCATACTGCCCTAGTATGACTTAAAGATAGTTTGACCAATGTGCCTAAAGGTGGGCTCCTATCAGGTATCCAATTTCGGTTACCTTCTTATATAGCTAATAAGCTTAGAATGGTTGGGTGTTTTCGTAGTTTTGTCCTATTATAAGGTGAGAGATTGAGTTTGTGAATTTCACTGCCTAACTTATTGCCCTAAACTGACCTTATGGTTATATGGCACAGGACCCTTTTTTCACCCCTAATGTGGGGTGTCCATTTCTGTTGGCTTTTGTTATTATAAGGATTGGTTACTAGGTTGACATCTTCCAACTTATTGAAACGAAATTGTCATTGGAAGGGGGCTTCCTATATCCATTTCCTTTTTTTGTCATTGACTATGGGAGGGGATAAAGTTTTAATTGATTGAGGGTCCTGTGCTTGTTTAACCGAGTTATCATGTCTGGCGACCGCCCCTTAACCATTCACCTTATTGTACATGTATGTACATACAAGGAGAATCCTCGGCTATGGCAGGAAAGAGAGTAAAACGTTCATGTTTACCTAGGGGGATTTTTTTTATTTTTGTATATTTTTTTTCCACTGGTAATGTTAGTTGCAATAACAATGTTGTGCAGGGGTGGGGGCGGTGCAGTTTGTCTATTTTATTTACATTTATTATTACCTGATTTCCCCTACTTCTTACCGTCGGTGCGCATGCGCCTCCGCCCTTGAGGGGGGGATACCGACTATTGGCTATGGTTCACTTTTTGTTCTTAAGCGAGTGCCTTTGTTTTTACGGGGCCCTTTAGGGGCCACCGTTTATTCAGCGACCCTTATTCTAGTTATATATGGTCCAGTGGGTATTTTTTCCTTTTTGTTTGGTGGGTTCATTGGGTGCCTTTGTTTTTACGGGGTCTTTAGGAGTCCACCGTTTATTCAGCTACCCTCCACCTACTGTTTTAATTATTGAATTTTACCTTAACCGTCCTATTTGTTCGGTGGGTTCATTGGGTGCCTTTGTTTTTACGGGGTCTTTAGGAGTCCACCGTTTATTCAGCTACCCTCCACCTACTGTTTTAATTATTGAATTTTACTGTAACCTGCTGTTCCTGTCTAGATGACGTTGATATAGCTAATGTCTTCCAAGTACTTAAACAATGCTCTTTTTATCCTATCTGCTAATGAATTTGGTGGAAAGAGTAGCGTATTGGTGTTAATATTTGTTAGCCCTAGTTCTATGAGCATTGTTTTTTCTAGTCTTATACGAACTGCGGTGTGTTGCTTGCATATAAATATGATATGGTGGAATGATTCTGTTTGGTTACAGTGCAGGCAGTTTCTAGGTTTGTATTTATTCTCAGCTCCAAGGTAGCTGGCTCCTAGTCTTAACCTGGTATAGATTTTGTCATAGTAAATATTGTTATGGTGTATTTTTATGTTTGTGTTTCTGTTACCATATGAATAGTTGTGCGACTGTTTGTATTCGTTAAACCTTTTTTCTGCTTTAAGTATGTAGTGGTTCTTTATAGAGCTGTAGGCTTCTTTTACGCTAATACCCAGCTTTGTGGGCATTCCAGTCATTGAGGCCTCCTTCGCTAGTTGGTCAGCGGCTTCATTGCCTGTTATTCCCACGTGGCTGGGTATCCATTTTAAGGTTACATTGGTATTGTTCTGTTGTTTTATTATTGTATTTGTCCTGTAAATATCTCTAATTATATCAGGTCTGTTTTTGTTATCTACTGACTGTAGTGCTTGTAATGCACTGAGCGAATCTGTGTACAGGTCTATGTTTTGATTACTTAGTTGACTGATATTTACCCATGAAAGTGCCACTTTAATGGCAAAAAGTTCACAGGTAAATATGGAATGTCTTCCATCTAACTTGATTTTTGATTGTTTAATTGGTCTGTTATTATAGTAGATACTTATTCCTGCACCTGCTGTGTTTTTAATTGGGTCTTTACTGCCATCAGTGTATATGCATATGTTAGCTGATGATGATTAAATGAAGTTATCTGCCGTAGTTTTGATTGTGGTAGGGTCGTCTTTTTTGCTAATTGTCTTAGCTAGATTGGTGTCTATACTGATGGGGGTTATACCCACCAAATTAGAGTTGACCGGGGGTGATAATTGGTCTACAGACAGGCCTATTTCTTCTAATAAGGTATGTATTTTTTGTGTATATGGTTTGTTGACCCTTTTTAACCATGCTCCTATGCGTGGGTACGTTTCTTTATTCGTTGATAGTGTATGCCCTAGTCTGCTTGCACGTACCCAATATTTTAAGCTACATATGTTTATTTGGTCAATTATTGTGAATTCTCCAATCTCTGCATGTATTGCTTCTGTGCGGGCATAATTAGGGGCACCTAATATTACTTTAATTACTTTATTTTGGAGAATTTGTAATTTATCGAGATGTGCTTTATGTGCGGAGCCAAACGCTACCATTCCATATTGTATTTTAGACTTAATTAATGCTCTATACAGTGTGGCTAGATATTTCTTGTTTGCCCCCCAGTTCTTACCTTTTATGGATCGTATCACGTTGATGTCTTTCTCACATTTTCCAATTAATGTGTTGATGAGATCCTTCCACGTTAGGTGTTTGTCAAAGATAAGTCCTAGGAAGGTTATATTGTCGCTGTATTGGAGTATTTTATTGCATAAGGTCAATTTCGGCATATCATCTACTATAGAATTCCCATGCCTAAATATGATAGTCTGGGTTTTGTTTGGGTTAATTAGGAAGCCAAAGTTAAGAGCCCATTTTTCTATATCAAACAGTGCTTTTTGTATTTTTTGAACCCCTTGTTTAGGATTGTTACTTGTCACCCAGACAGCGCTGTCATCTACGAATTGCGATATTTTAATTGTATTAGTTGATTTAAGGTATTTATTTTTCCTATTGTGTTTGTTGATTACATCGTTTAGTGAGTTCATGAACAGAGTGAATAAGATTGGAGATAGTACACTGCCTTGTGGGCATCAATTTTCGGTGGTATGAGTGGAAGATGATTTGCCTTCATATCTTACTTTAATTTTTCTTGTTCTTAGGAATGCCGAGAGCCATTTTAACATATTTCCTTTAATTCCGTATTTCATTAATGTGCCTATTGCTCCTTCGGCCCACATTTTATCGAAAGCAGCAGTTAGATAAAAAAAAACTGCTGTGACAAATTTACGTTTTGCTTGTGCTATTTTGACATCAGATTCTAGTCTTACTAGGTTGTCGTTACAGGAGTGATTTGACCTACATCCCGATTGGTTTTCGGATAGGATGTTATTCGACTCCAAGTATGAACATAGCCTATGTTTTATCATTTTTTGCATTAGTTTTGTAAATGTGGAGGTGAGTGATATTGGTCTGTATGACCCTGGATCGTTAGTTGGTTTATTGGGCTTAAGTAGAGGTATTATTGTCGCTTCCGACCATGAGTCTGGTATTATTCCCTGAGTCCATGAATTGTTACTGATGGTGAGCTCATTGATTAGAATGAGAGGCTTATTAACACACTGTTGAAAGGCAAATTCCCGCGAGGCGATGTGGTTGCCGGCAACTGTAGGGTCTGGTAATAGCATCTGCACCAGGAACGTTTTACCCGCGATGCTTTTCCCCTGCAGGTAAAGCGTATTTTTCTTGGAGTTGACCATTCTGACGACCACGTACATTTGTAGAGGTCTGACCGAATTCATCTTAAAGTATCTGTTGGGATCCGTAAAGACGTGCAGCTTGGGATTGGTGACGAACTGACTCTGAACAGTCCCCAAGTCGTGTCCGTCTATGCTCTCCTGAATGGGCGTATAGTCGGATAACGTAAAGTAATGTCCCTTGATGCTGTAGGCACCGTACAGTCTCCAAGCGTTAAGCCAGTCGGCCGGTCTCATGGTAATTCTACAGTTGTCGTAAGGTATGAACTGTCCCCCAAAGTCTTCCGTAATAGTCTCCCTACCGTCGGTGAAGGCAGCAACCTTACACCCCTCCCTGTCCATGTTATTGCATACATAATGCCAGTAAGATCGTTTATAAATTTTAACTTGTTCGTACCAAGGATTTTGCTTGTGAATAGGTTCATTATCAAAAATAGAAGCGGGTGCAGCACCCATGTTTCCGGGAGCCGCCGTCCCGGCAGCTGGAGCAGGTGTCCCGTCCGTAGCCATTCTGAAAAAAGTAAAGATATTTTATTATGTGCACTAACCTGATAGTATATGATCCTCCTTTTTAATATAAGCACGCTAAACATAAACAAATCCGTGCACACGGTGACAATCCTGAGTATCCAATGGTCAAAGAAGAAAATGTCGTGATATTCTATGTTATTACTTAATTGTACAGGTCCGTATACCTCTAGCATTTCGATCTAACTAACATGGCGACCACGTGGCGAGCTTATATACCTGCAGAATGACGTCACACAACAACAAGATTCTGATTGGTCGATTCAACAACATGCCATTTGGGCTAACTTAATCGCATGAAAGGTCCTACATTCTACCCGTGAGTGGGTGGGTGTTGGGTCCCCCCCCCCCCCGGACGTTTGCCCCCCTATTTGTGAAGGGCGGACGTTTGCCCCCCAGCTGAAATTACAAGGCGGACGTTTGCCCCCCCAGCTGAAATTACAAGGCGGACGTTTGCCCCCCAGCTGAAATTACAAGGCGGACGTTTGCCCCCTCTACTAAAATGTCAAGGCGGAAATTGCCCTCCCTTTCTTCTCAAACTGTGTATCCCGCCTGTAAATGTCTTCCCGCCATATTAGAAACATACACAAACGGTACTACATGGTGCTACAGTACATGAAATGTGTTAGGTGTAACAAAATTTTCTATAATTTTTTTCATAGGACTGGAATTAAGTAAAAGTTACAATCTAGTTTGCCTTCATATCTTTACATCGCATCAGGTTCCGAGACAATTTACCCGTTCTAAAACTCTCGCCGTCGAACCCGCAAGACTTCGGCTTTAACAGGTTGTTTGCTACACATTTCCCGCGATCGCTTGCCACTCATGCGTAGAGTGTCACAAACAGGTTAACTGTCAATCAACTGGTAGGCCTAGACCCATTTAAAACACTTTGATTAATCAAAATTAGTTTGCAAAATTCACGTATTGTAGGCATAATTTCGTCTGAAAAACTATATAGATCCGTTTAATGTTTTTCTTCTGTTTTGTCAAGTATTATATATTTTATGTTTTTAGTAACTTTATAAAATGCACCTCATTTTTATATCTCATAGGGATGACATGTAAAACGAGACAAAATAAATTCAAGTTTTATTACAGGCTTAATTACAACAGTTTCAATAATAAGAATATAACACGCGAAAGTACAACTGACAAAAATAATGAAAACAAATATACAACAAGCACATTTTGATTAGAACATTTTCAGCGAATGAGGTAGTATATGCATTTCCTCAATTTAGAACAATAGAAAATCGAATGCACATTGTAGTATCAGAACACTTGATAGTGCACATGTGCACAGTTCATCAACGGGCACCAGACTTAAGTCCCTTACCGGAGACGGATATGCCCTCCAATGGCCCTCAAAAAGTCTACGATGGTCATGTCTCCGGTCACCCTTCTCTCACAGAGTGATCGAAGTCTTTCCTGGAACTTCTTCGTTCCCTGCCTGCACGACCTTGTGGAAGGCACTCCTAGTCGCACACGGTAGATCTCTGCCTCCACTAGGGCTGCATCCTTCCTGAAGGCATCGATTACTGTCCACAGTGACGGGTTGGAGTGTCCTACTAGTGTCTTGAAGCCATTATTCCATGCCTCGCAGATGTTGTTTGTCCGTTATTCATAGTAGCGGCGTGGACGTTCCATACATCAACGTTGAAGAGAGGTGTGGTCCTCCTCAACTTTAATGCACCAGTTTGGGTCCTGACAGATCTGGAATCAAAACAAAACATTGTAAGTTGACGTTTTTCACTTTCTAATATAAAAGTAATGGGTTTTAAAGTTATGTTCTGAATACGGTTGGGTTAAAAAATATTTTTATTGAATAAATTATTATAATAAATTATAATAGCTAATTCAAATACGGTACGTACCTAAAACCGCTGCTGACGTAGTGCATGATAAACTGCGTCGCTGAGCACATTCCCAAGTGATGGTTGTCTTAGACGACTTCTTCTTAGTGTAGGCAAAACCATCGTAACACAGCTTTGTGGCCCCTCTTTTCGTAGAAATGAACTCTATGATGATTGAGCACAGATGTACATTATGATTCAAGAGTCCATCATATTTAAAGGACTGTGCTTACAGTTTGCATTTTGAGACGTGATAACGTGACAAATAAACACAATTTGTGACATTCCTTTAATTGAATCTCCTGGATTTAATTCGGCCAATCAAAGAAACCGTCGCGTATAATTTAATGCAATACAGTTAATTGTTTATAATTAAATACAATCATGTTAATCGCCGTTAATTGGCATTCTCTGTGAAATTAGTAATGCAAAGAAACCGCCGCGTATAACTGAACGCATTACAGCTAATTGTTTATAATTAAGTACAAGGATGTTTATCGCCGTTTTTTACATTCTTTGTAAAATTAATGAAATTGACAGATTGATTTTTTTGAAAGTCCGCCCTTACGTTATGGGGGGGGGGGGGGGCAAAAGTCCGCCCTCAAGTTTTGTTGAGGGGGCAAACGTCCGGCTTTGAAAATCGGCAGGGGGGCAAAAGTCCGGCTCTGAAAAACGACAGGGGGGCAAACGTCCGGCCTGCATTTAAAAGAGGGCAAACGTCCGGGGGGGGGGGGCAAATGTCCGTACACCATATATAATATATAGTATAACCTTTTGGTATTGACTTACTAGGGCTTCCGCCTTTTCAGTTGGGTCTCTGTTTACTTGATGATTAACTAAGAATGGATGGCTGCTTTGACATTGTTTTCCCCTTATTTTTTTCATGAAATCCCACAACTCTTTACTGGTGGTTCTGTGGGTTATGCTTGAACAAAAGTTTTCCCAATTTTTAGCTTTTGCTTGTCTTATGATTTTGTTAGCTTCTCTCCTAGCATCTTGCCATAATTTAAGTTTAGATGTAGAATTTGGGTCCCTTTTATAATCTTTTCTTCTATTTTCCCTTAGTTTTGCAGCTTTCGTGCATTCGTTATTCAACCATGGTACAACTTTGCTTGGTTTGTTTTGAGTGTTTTTATATTTTGGTATGGTGTCGTTGAGTATATTGATTAATTTTGAGTATATAGTGTTGAAGTTATTGTTTACATCCTGTTCCTTAATGTTTGCAAGTTCATGTTTGCATTTTTCTTTAAAATTGTTCCAGTTATCCTGCGTCGCTCTACTCACATTCCATTTTTTATTATGACTTTGTGTACTTTTATTTGGTGAAAAATTTATCTTAATAGCGATGGGCATGTGGTCGCTACCCATTGTATTATCAAGAACCTAAAATTCACTTTTATCGAATAGGCTGGCTGATGTAATGGCTAAATCTAAGGCGCTATCCCTTGCGTTTTGAGTTGACGATATTCTCGTGACCTGACCATCATTTAGAATGCAGAGATTTTCACAGTTTAGGAATGTGAGTAGATCGTCGGCCTCGCCGTCATACCTTAAATCATTATCTGGATTCCAGCATGGGTGTTTTAGAATAAAGTCACCTACTATAATAGTTTTATCCTTACAGCTGTGAAACACCCTTTTGTAATATTCTAACTTATTATCTGCTGCATGAGGGGCATAGATATTAAATATAGTGGAATTTTCCTGATTTCCTATTATTGTGATGGAGGTGGCTTCTAAGGGGGTGGTACTGTCTAAACTATTTACTATAAATTGTAAGCCTTGCTTTACGTATATACATGTTCCACCCCATCCATCTTGTCTGTTTGACTTGACTGGTTGCTGGAATCCACTAATTCTTGGGAGATAATTTCTTAGTGATTCGTGTGTTTCCTGTATGCACAGGACATCTACATCTATGTGGTATCTATCTAAGTATTCCATAAGTTCACTAATTTTAGAAGTACCTTGTCCTACGATACCACACGCATTCCAACTTAAGATGGCGAGGCCCTTTTTACTTTGATGTTGATTATTTTTGGACGTCGTCGTCATTGTCATTCAGTTTATGCTATTCAATGGCTATGAAGCCAATGTGTTTTTTATACATATTTCTTCTAGTAAGTCCAACGACCTTGACTGATTAGGTGCCAGTTTCCCCTTGGGCCATAAAATTCTGGTCCATGCCACTGATTGGGACCCATCCATTGGTTGTATGGGTTTGGTCCCGGCATCGGTCCCGCTTGATTGAAGTGGGGTGGGGGGTGAGGCCTGTCACGTCGTCTTGGTCGTCTGGGTCTATTGTTTTTGCTTGTTTGGGGCTGCTCTTTCACCTGATTCTTGTTGTTTTTGTTATTTGTATTTGCTGTGGTGCCTTCAGCCTTATCGACCTTGTTGGTTAATTGGGTTTGTAGAGCTTCTGTAAGTATCTGTTCTATTAACTAATTAAATTGTCCAATTAGTCAGCTAATTTTTTTGCACCATGGTTGACCTGGTTTGGTGCTGGTGGAGAGATACCTTTCTCTTGGCATCTTGTGTTGAATTCTTTAGACTTAATTGAGTTGGAGATTTTTACCTTCTCCATGTATTTCGTGTAAACTGGGCACCCTTTATATGCAGCTGAATGGTCCCCTCCACAATTTGCGCATTTTTTATTTTGTTTATTTTTACAGTTCTTAGATAGGTGATTGCCTGCGCAATGTGGGCATGCTGTCTCTTTGGTGCACTGTGTACCAAAGTGACCGAAGTTCTGGCAATTGTTACATCTCGATTCCTTAGCAAGGGCAGGTTTGACCAGATTGCCCATAATAGTGAGAGGTAGGCTTGTTTCGTTGAATTTGACCGCTATAGCTGTTTGGTTTTTTGTAAGGCGCACCTCTCTTACACTCTCTTGTTTCTTGAGAGAGTCTATGGTATCTTTGATTGACTGGTTTGGTTTGGGCGTTATGATACCTGTTATTAACTTGTTTTGCTTTTTCACATCCCAGTCATATTGTCCGAAATTGAAATCCGTTGCTTTAGTTAATAGATCTGACCTTATTTTAAAAGTTAGTCCTGTTTTTTGTTTACTGATAGGCGAACAGCAGCTATTCCCTATATAACTTCTGAAGGCTGCGGCTATTTCCACCGCCCACCCAAGGGGGAAAGCTCCGCCCACCACAGCCAGGGTGATTGTTATCCAGGCCACCGGTAAGTTGGCGGCCCGGGAGAGGGCAGATGGTTGTCTCGTTGGGACTTCCATTGCCACCTCCTCCTCAAAAACCGTCTGCGGCTGTTTTGGAGCCTCCGTCATGGGCGTGGCAGTGACCATGTCCGCATAGCTCATTCGGGGAGATGCAGGTTGGTATGATTGGGGTGGAGGGGGTGTGAGGGGTGGAGAGTCTGGAGAAGGAGCAGAAGATGGAGACTTTTCACTCTTGGATTTGAAGCTTTTTTCGCTCTTCTTGCTCTTCTTGCTTTTGTGTCGGTTGCTACTGCCTTCATTTTTTCTACTCCTACTGCTACTTCTACTATTTTTGTGTCTACTTTCGTCTGATCTACCTTCCCCCTTTCTTGGTTTTGTTTTTTCCGGTGTCTCCGGAACAATAAATTGTTCATTCTCTTGCTGGGGGGTGGAGGCAGCCTTTGGGCCTGACCTTCCTTCTCTACCCCGGGTTGGGGTTTTGGGGGCCAGTATTATTGACCCTTCATTATACTCATCTTCTACTCTAACTAGTTTATGCGGCGCTCCCACAGACTCGGTGGATGAGTTGAGGCTTCTGTCCTTCATGGTTCTTTTGTTGGCCATGATTGATGACAGCTTGTTGTTAATTATCTACTGAGCTTGTTTTCACACCTACTTAACTCTCTTACACTAGTGGCTCGGTACCCTTGATTATTTGACAGTTAGTTCCCTAATTAACTAATTAACTAATTAAATTGTCCAATTAGTCAGCTAATCAAACAGTGATTATCACACCCAATCAACTACTGAGTATCTACTGAGTACTACTTAATTACTTAATCTGTTGATTACCCACTCAGCAGACCAATCAGCTAATTGTGCTAATTGGATGATAACTATTTGACAACTATTTGGGTTGACAAGAGAGAACTCTTAAGCCACTTAATTTACCTATCAATGCTATACTTTATAGAGATGAAAAAAATACAGCTACAGAAGGTACAGAAAAATGACTATAAATGAGACTACAACTATACTGATATAAATGCAGATATACTGATATAAATGCAGATACAACAACAACTACAGCTACAAATACAAATATAACATACGAAATGCAAAAATACAAAATACAAAATTTCAATAGCTACCAAGAACTACAATGGAACAAAATTACAATCACTATGAGGAAAACAAAATTATAAGATACAAAAATGCAGAGAACTACAAAGAACTACAAAGAACTACAAATATATGTGCAATACTGGTATAAACAAAAGATGCAAATGCAAATTAATGCAAATAGATGCAGATGCAAAAACAAATAACTGAGTGCAAAATTACAAAAGTCAAATTTGTACTTAAAGGGTAGGGGCAGGGCGGGGAGTGCAAAGATATATAATATAAAGCAAAAAGGAAAAGAAAATATAAACAAGATAAATAATAGCAAAGGAAAAAATAAAGGTAAATACCTCGAGAGCTTAAGACTAGATACTTAGATACAAATACCTCCGAGCTTAAGCTTTGGCTGCGTCTGCTTCGTCTGCTTCGAATACGAGTGGGGTGATGTGTGGGAAGGGGAAACTCGCTTGGCTGGTGAGAAGTACCAAATTTGATTAACTCTAGTAACCATTTGACAATTAAGCATTCATATAATTCATCAATATAAAATATACACATTTTAACATTACTTAACATAGAAATAAGATGCATGGTATGATTTCAGAATAATGCCATATTCAGCAATTTACTTTCTATTTGTCTAAGGTGAAACTAAGAAACATTAAACATAAGTGAAACCTACAAAAAACATTACCAAGTAAAAACCAATAATATTTAACAAGAAAGAATTAGAATCTGTATGTAACATATATTATAAAAATTAAGTATAGTAACATACCTGCAAACACAGAAGACAAACTGTTGTTGACTATGACATTTATTCTTTACTGTCCAAGTTTCTAATGATACTTGGACAGAGTCAAACAGCTCTTTTATACTCAGGTTCTGTGTTGCACATAAAGCTAAAAGGATTACTACCCAATGGTGGAACTCTAGTTATAATCCTAGAGATGGCCACCAAACCAGTCACTATAAGATGTGAAAGAGACCAAAGGATGGCTTCATCCTTCTTTTAAGTTACTAATCAAGAAGGGTTGCTGCTTATCTTGCAGGTTGAAGGTATAATCTTAGGGATGACCACTGTATCTGTCATAGGATGGTTTCATCCACACTTAAGCTAGTATGAAAGTTAAGTAAAAGACATGATTATCTGACAGGATTATAACCTAATAATCCTACTAGGTATGGTCTCTTTACTGAAGGTACATTTGCAGCTGAACAAAATATTATACAAATTTGAGTTAATATTCAATTTTAGTAACTTTTGACTTAACTTCTAAAATAGATGAGTAATAGTTAAATACTTGAATTCTACATGAAAATACCTTCATTTTGATATAAAACAGTATATGTACATTATAACTATTTTTGAGATATAAAATAATATGAATTTGTATACAAAAACTTAAGATTATATTGCTGCATTTCCACATGGAAAAGCAGCTTCAAAATAGTTCCCCTGGAGTCTCAAAACTTTGGACCCCAAAGTAGCATTAACATAATTGGTAACAATTTACAGGGTGATGTAAATATATACAAATGACCTCACTATCATATATATATACACGCTGTACATATGACAAAAAGCTGGACACTAATATTTCTTAACATGCAAAAGATGAATACATATATACATCCATCAGCTGAAAGAAAAAATCATTGAACATGCAACACTGCATCTAACATCAAAAGTATAACACATGCATGAGGCAGGAATAATTTCATTTCTCCAAGCAGGGGGTAAACATTATGTTATGAGTTTGGGGAGAGATAGCCACAATGCTCGGTATGTAGGTTAATAAAGAATGGCTTTCTGAGGATTTTCAACAACTTAACTTTCTGCCAAACAGATATAGATACATAAGCTGGCACACTATATGATTGCTCATTTACTTCATCCCTGATGGTGAAATTTGCCCAGTTTAGTTTAAGTTTAGGAAACAGTACGGTTCCACTGACTCTGAGGTCAGTTACAATTTTAGGAATATTAAATGTTAAAAATGAGGGGCACAGAGGTAGTTTCATGATTGGAATTAACATGCATTGATCACTACTCGTAACTTCTAACATCAGTAAGGGTGCTTGTCTTAATTTGACAGTTTTGGAGATAAAGGTAACAAGCAATATTGTATTCAGCAATAGGAATACAGAGTTCGACATTAAGGACCGACCGAACGACATTCACTGGTAGATCGGTGGTTCGGTCTAGCTAAGTCCTAGGCTAGCTGGACCGACTGGTCGTGTTCTAAATCGGACAAACTTCGCCGAAAATCTACATATGAATGAATCAAGTAAAAAAACATTTAGAATGGTTAAACTCAGTCGTTATTGACGCTTGACGATACAGTTTCTTGGGAAACCCGTGTGCTATATTTAGCAGTATATATACATAGTAACAACCTTGACATGCGTTCACTCATTGGCTGGTGTTTTCAGAACGAGGCTTTGTCCCCTACGCACTTGTCAAATATCCAATGTCGTAATGCTAATTGTTAAGCGGATACAAATGCTTATTTCTTCATCTATCTTCTTATGTTCTAGTGTTTGAAGAACTGCCCTATTATTGTTTTTACTATTTAAATAAAAATGCGAGGGATACAAAAGCACGAATACTATCTGTTATGTTGAGATCTCAAGTATTACGACAACAGACTATAATAATTATTATAATGCATTATGTGCAGACGACACAAAAATGTCGAGCAATGTGCTTAAGTTTGATTTTTCGTCCGACAAGAAAAAAAGAAAAAAAAAAGACGGGCGACAGTACGAAACGAAAGAGCAAGGATGCTTCAATGAAACTTTGTGACAAAACAAAGCGGATAAGATCGTTTTGTCCAAAATGAACAGATGAGTTTAGATCTACCGTAGTTGGCTTAATTTTGAAGAAAAAGAGCAATCTTATGTTTTGTAAGACATGCAGATTTGTTGTCGGTACGGATGATTTCAGAATCGATATTATAAAGGGGCATTCTGAATCTCAGTCCCATATATCTCACCAATGTAAATATGATCTTAAGTACAGCTCACCACTCACTACTTTTGTTGCATCCTATACTGGGGAAATAAAGCAGGTTGACAATCATGTGAGCCTAGCCTGTTCAGTTGTGTAAAAACGTCTTGTCATAAAGGTATGGTCATACTTAACTTTCTAGTCATATAATTACCAATGTATGATACTTATATTAGACTAGAAAATTAAGTATAATCATACCTAAGTTGCATTAATGGAATGTTAAAGTTTCATACTAATTTTTTAGTCATAAATGTCGTATACTTAGTTATATTGGTATGTTATTGCAAGACAATGCTTGAACTCATATAACAATTTGATTTTAGCATGTCTTGTATGTGTATTATGCATTTTACATTTTGGTCTAGTCCAGTTTAGGTCAGGTCTAGTAAGTTTTCTAAGTTACTGGACCACTGGTCCAGCTCTCAAACAAGGTAACGTCGAACCCTGGAATAGGAAATTAATGTGTTCCCAAGACAGTGCGAGTCTGATGTCAAAAGGTCCCTGCATATCAGAGTCTGGTTTTGGAGTGTAAATAAATGATGGAAGTGTAGTAGACGTGCCTTTAACATTTTGGATCTGTCCGATTACAACTGCTGCAGACAGTTTTCTCCGCTTAAAAAATGTCCAACTGAATAGGATGAAGGCTACAGTAACAAGGGTTAGAATACCATTCATATCTGGCCACTAAGACTGAACAGCAATGAGGCCCTCTATGATTGGTTCTGCTAAAGTTTGGAAAACAATGTCATCATTTTTTGACATTCCATGATTGTATATTTTGAAATGTGGTATAGTAAAATTGTCTAGCGTTTGAAATGTGGAATCAGCAAATATGTGTTGAAACTGTTGATTGTCAAAGAACTGTTGCAGAAGAATCAAGTTAACAGGGTGCAGTTTGGTGATCTCATGAAATGACGTATTTTTGCAAGATACCAATCGAGCTGGCAGATAAAAATTTGGACTACTGATGGAGCATTGACAAGGTACATCAAAAATACAAAAATTACAACCATGAATCATTCGGTGTGTCCCAATGCAGTCCATATACAGTATCAAAGAGTCATATAATATTACTTGCATTTAGTTCAACTATTTTAGGAAAAATGGCATCTTGAACAAACCTAAAGCTACACAGTCTTTTAATACTATCCCTGTTGTTGGCGTATAGCGCTAATATGCACGAGTCCTTGGTTACGGGGACTAGAGGAAGGTTCATATGGCAATGTTTCTGATGCATACCTTTACATAAGGCCAAATGAGACTCAGACATATGTATATAAAACTGTTGATCTGAGGTTATAGCAAAGTAAGGAGGGACCTCTAACAATTGAGTAGCATGCTTAGATGTGTCATTTAAGATTGACTAAATCTTTAGAATATGATATTGGGATTTTCAACGTCAAGTACAGCATAGAATTGTTTCTTATGTACAAAAAGTTTGCATTATGATACATTTCTGAAGCCGACTTGGCAGTGACATAAAATCCTGGATAATTGAGAGATAAAATTTTCTGAATATCATTCAATGTATTCTGCAAAACATCAATTGGCACTAGAAGAGGTGACAGTTCACCATTTGCAAGATTTACTATTGCCAATTTTAATTCATCAAGTTTATGATTTAGGGTATTAGCATTCCCCATTTCCCTTATCAATACACTAGTCATATGTTTCTTGTAAAGACCTAGCATTTCGTTGCATTTGAGTTTCAATATCCTGGATGGCTAAATGATTTTCCTGAACACCTTTAAACATATTTCCCATTCTTCTGTTAGACTGAGCCATAAAAGAACTTAAATGTTTACCATGTTGAACCAAGGCATCTGCCATGTCTTGGTTTTTCTTATTTAAGGCATCAATGTGCCAAGCAAGAACATTTACATCATCCACTGTGGCTGTTTTAAAAAGCATCATGGAAAACTGACCAATAAATGGTAATAAAGATCAACGGGATCTAGACTTTCTTACAAAGTCAGCATGTGGCACAAGTTTGGCAATTGTCGCCAAGCTATTATCTGCCTAGAGCTTGTATCAGTCCAAATTGCATATAATTGCAAAAGGACATGGCTAATAAGGTGACACGTCTCCTTATGACAAGTCTTAATAGCTGGCAGACCAACATGATCAGGAAGGTTTATCTCATAGGTATGTAACCAGAATTCTCTAGAAAGTCAGCTCAGATTCTTGCTGGAAGACGAATCCATAATTGAGCCGCTGTAGAATGTTTGTTGATGATACACAAACAGGAGAACCCAGTAGTAAGAAAAGTAAAAATGAAGGTGGCACTCAGCAAGGACCCGTCCGAAAGTATATAAAAGAAACAACTAATAGTGGAGGTTCTTTTAAGGTTTCGAGACATCAAAAAACTCGAATCAAAGAATTACTCTCACTATTAGAAGAAATCAATTTTGAATTTAAGGACGTCAACCTAAAGTACCTAACTGGCCAAGCTAGGAGTTTGCAACAGGAAGCTTGAGAGTGAATGCCAGAACATTAAATTAACTACTCAGGGGTTTCTTTCTTCCAGAAACTCATTGGTTTCTGTTTTTTCTCTTCTCTTTCCAGTTGCAGTGTTGGCTTTAAAGTAATCCTGCAAACATGCTGGATCTATGTCTTTCGACTATCCATTCAGACTTCTTGCGGCCGTCAATGAAGCATCAGAACCATCTTTCACCCTTATATCTGCTGATTTTAACAATTTTGTCTGGTTTTATGAGAGTTGCATCCTGACTTAAGTTACTAAGCTGAAAATTTTGGTTTTGACTTTGAGAACAATCAGCTGGTGAATTTGGGGTTTCTTGAGCCATTAATGTTAATGGAGCCTGCAAGCTGCTGCATTCAACATTCTGCATCTCAGACTGGACATTGGGCTGTTCTGACAAAATGGCCCCTGCACTCTGCTCGAGTTTAGGGTCAAAATTTAATGTCTCGTCATTCGGACTATCTGAATCCTCTGATTCTAGTGGTTCTTGATAATGCTTTAATCTGGAAGCATTTAGCAGAGTTAATTAAGACCTTATTTGTACTACAGTCTTTTATTTTGTAAGTACATTTAGGGCCAAGTGATGTGATTGTGTAAGGGCCTACCCACTTGTGAGTGAGTTTAGCAGACAGGCTTAGATGTGTCATTTAAGATTGACTAAATCTTTAGAATATGATATTGGGATTTTCAACGTCAAGTACAGCATAGAATTGTTTCTTATGTACAAAAAGTTTGCATTATGATACATTTCTGAAGCCGACTTGGCAGTGACATAAAAATGTCCAACTGAATAGGATGAAGGCTACAGTAACAAGGGTTAAAATACCATTCATATCTGGCCACTAAGACTGAACAGCAATGAGGCCCTCTATGATTGGTTCTGCTAAAGTTTGGAAAACAATGTCATCATTTTTTGACATTCCATGATTGTATATTTTGAAATGTGGTATAGTAAAATTGTCTAGCGTTTGAAATGTGGAATCAGCAAATATGTGTTGAAACTGTTGATTGTCAAAGAACTGTTGCAGAAGAATCAAGTTAACAGGGTGCAGTTTGGTGATCTCATGAAATGACGTATTTTTGCAAGATACCAATCGAGCTGGCAGATAAAAATTTGGACTACTGATGGAGCATTGACAAGGTACATCAAAAATACAAAAATTACAACCATGAATCATTCGGTGTGTCCCAATGCAGTCCATATACAGTATCAAAGAGTCATATAATATTACTTGCATTTAGTTCAACTATTTTAGGAAAAATGGCATCTTGAACAAACCTAAAGCTACACAGTCTTTTAATACTATCCCTGTTGTTGGCGTATAGCGCTAATATGCACGAGTCCTTGGTTACGGGGACTAGAGGAAGGTTCATATGGCAATGTTTCTGATGCATACCTTTACATAAGGCCAAATGAGACTCAGACATATGTATATAAAACTGTTGATCTGAGGTTATAGCAAAGTAAGGAGGGACCTCTAACAATTGAGTAGCATGCTTAGATGTGTCATTTAAGATTGACTAAATCTTTAGAATATGATATTGGGATTTTCAACGTCAAGTACAGCATAGAATTGTTTCTTATGTACAAAAAGTTTGCATTATGATACATTTCTGAAGCCGACTTGGCAGTGACATAAAATCCTGGATAATTGAGAGATAAAATTTTCTGAATATCATTCAATGTATTCTGCAAAACATCAATTGGCACTAGAAGAGGTGACAGTTCACCATTTGCAAGATTTACTATTGCCAATTTTAATTCATCAAGTTTATGATTTAGGGTATTAGCATTCCCCATTTCCCTTATCAATACACTAGTCATATGTTTCTTGTAAAGACCTAGCATTTCGTTGCATTTGAGTTTCAATATCCTGGATGGCTAAATGATTTTCCTGAACACCTTTAAACATATTTCCCATTCTTCTGTTAGACTGAGCCATAAAAGAACTTAAATGTTTACCATGTTGAACCAAGGCATCTGCCATGTCTTGGTTTTTCTTATTTAAGGCATCAATGTGCCAAGCAAGAACATTTACATCATCCACTGTGGCTGTTTTAAAAAGCATCATGGAAAACTGACCAATAAATGGTAATAAAGATCAACGGGATCTAGACTTTCTTACAAAGTCAGCATGTGGCACAAGTTTGGCAATTGTCGCCAAGCTATTATCTGCCTAGAGCTTGTATCAGTCCAAATTGCATATAATTGCAAAAGGACATGGCTAATAAGGTGACACGTCTCCTTATGACAAGTCTTAATAGCTGGCAGACCAACATGATCAGGAAGGTTTATCTCATAGGTATGTAACCAGAATTCTCTAGAAAGTCAGCTCAGATTCTTGCTGGAAGACGAATCCATAATTGAGCCGCTGTAGAATGTTTGTTGATGATACACAAACAGGAGAACCCAGTAGTAAGAAAAGTAAAAATGAAGGTGGCACTCAGCAAGGACCCGTCCGAAAGTATATAAAAGAAACAACTAATAGTGGAGGTTCTTTTAAGGTTTCGAGACATCAAAAAACTCGAATCAAAGAATTACTCTCACTATTAGAAGAAATCAATTTTGAATTTAAGGACGTCAACCTAAAGTACCTAACTGGCCAAGCTAGGAGTTTGCAACAGGAAGCTTGAGAGTGAATGCCAGAACATTAAATTAACTACTCAGGGGTTTCTTTCTTCCAGAAACTCATTGGTTTCTGTTTTTTCTCTTCTCTTTCCAGTTGCAGTGTTGGCTTTAAAGTAATCCTGCAAACATGCTGGATCTATGTCTTTCGACTATCCATTCAGACTTCTTGCGGCCGTCAATGAAGCATCAGAACCATCTTTCACCCTTATATCTGCTGATTTTAACAATTTTGTCTGGTTTTATGAGAGTTGCATCCTGACTTAAGTTACTAAGCTGAAAATTTTGGTTTTGACTTTGAGAACAATCAGCTGGTGAATTTGGGGTTTCTTGAGCCATTAATGTTAATGGAGCATGCAAGCTGCTGCATTCAACATTCTGCATCTCAGACTGGACATTGGGCTGTTCTGACAAAATGGCCCCTGCACTCTGCTCGAGTTTAGGGTCAAAATTTAATGTCTCGTCATTCGGACTATCTGAATCCTCTGATTCTAGTGGTTCTTGATAATGCTTTAATCTGGAAGCATTTAGCAGAGTTAATTAAGACCTTATTTGTACTACAGTCTTTTATTTTGTAAGTACATTTAGGGCCAAGTGATGTGATTGTGTAAGGGCCTACCCACTTGTGAGTGAGTTTAGCAGACAGGCCAGGCTTTATGGCATTGCACCTGAGCAAAACCTTATCATTGGCTTGAAAGTCTGGTTGCTTTGCATTCTTGTCAAAGCGGTCCTTACTTTTCTGTCTAGCTATCTCCATGTTTTGTCTTGCTATGTCATTAGCAATTTTGAGATGGCACAGGAGACTGTCTAGATATTGCTTAGTCTGAGCAGGCATGGTGGGCTTAGGTAGCAAGTCTACATCAACAGGTAGTGTCATTTTTTTGCCAAAAACCAAATGATATGGGGAAAAACCCGAAGACTCTGTCAAAGGAGTTGATCTAAGTGCCGTCATAATACTAGGCAGTAGGCTAGACCAGTTTTATCCATCATTAACATAAGCTGTAAGGTTCTAAGCAAGAGTGTTGTTGGCTCTTTCTACTACCGCATTTGACTGGGGATGATAGGAGCTAGTGTGGTACCTTTTTATATGAAAAAGTTCACAGAGTGCACTGATAAGTTTTGAAATTCTTCCCACGATCTGAGACAAGTGCACGAGGAGCACCATATCTACAGATATATTCATTATAAAGAACTGAGGCAATTTCTTGAGCACTCTTGAGAAATTAGAGGGAAAGCTTCTGGCCATTTAGAAAAGCTATCGATAATGAGGAGTATGTATTGATGGCATTGCTTTGTTTTAGGTAATGGACCCAGAATGTTGATGTGTACGACTCATAGTGTCCTCAATAGGTAATGGATGCAAAGGTGATGGTCTCTGCCTCCTATCTGTTTTAGACCTTTTGACATGAGTCACCTGAACTGACATAATCCTTAACCTCCTGAAACATCTTGGGAAACCAGTATTTTTGCCTTAGTTTCTCAAATGTTCTAGTCACTCCAAAGTGACCACCTCCAGCTAAATTATCATGATAATGATAAAGCAAATCTTTTCTGAGAGTCTGTGGGGCAGCTAACTGAAAGACATAGTGATCAGTTAGGTTGACTTTTCCCTTATGCTTGGGTTGGTAGTAGTGGTATAACAACACATCGGCGATTTGTAACTGGGCAGGGTCGTAAATACCTGGCCAAACACAGAAAAAATATGTGTATTTATATATTAGCTGCATGTAATTGGTAGAGGTATGAAAAGTACCTTTTATAGATAATATAAATGCTGATTTGAGAAATTTTGAGAGCGTTTTGTTACATGAACATGAAATGTAAACATGCAATAGTGTATTTTATGCCGTGTTCATGTATCCAAAACCATGCCACATGAAGGTGCTTTCATCCTGGACCATTAAGTTAAAAAATCTAATTGTTATATAATTGCATTACCCAAAAGGCAGCACTTAGACAAAAAATTAGCAAAATAATACTGTGACTTAATTAAAGTGTCCTAAAATGTTGTAAGCAAATTACAAAAGCACATTTAGGGTTTTAAAAGGAAAAATCTTGCAAAAGTAAACATGATTAATAAAATGTGGGCAAACAAGTTAATGTGATAATATATGCTATAATTTAGCAAAAATGTTTAAATTATATAAAAAGCAAGTGAAGCATAGTAATAAAGTAATTGTATGTTACAGAAAATCTAAGTCACTTACAATAACAAACATGCTCATCAAACATATGTCCACACATGCACTTGTTATGATAAATACAAACATGGAAAATCAATGGACATGAACACACAATTAAATATCCAAAATGAAGCATATGCATGACATATGACATGTAAGTATAATAACAAAAGAAGGTACAAAACAAAGGGTCGTTTACATTTTCTTTATTTTTAATACAAACGCAATCGACCAATACACACATTTTACAATTAGAACAATCGTACAAACATAGATAAGCTTATATCAGAACAACTGCAGCAACGGTTAAGTAGAAAGTTAATACAAAAAACAATTCGCGTGTAGTCTTTTATTTCTATAAATAAAATTAATACATGTCCAATATTAAATACAGATATGATGCGGTAATGACATTTATACATCATATAGAAGCCTCATACAAGAGGCCTCACTCTTTCACAAACACCCAACAGCACTGACGCTCTCAATACATCAAAATTAACAAATTAATAAAACTAATAGAAACTAATATATAATCACAATTATTAATAAATGTATAAGACTCGCCATCACTCATTTAATATTGAATTCAACAGTCAATTATAATCTTGTCGATTCCAGCGCTATTCTTTTCACTGTTGTTTTTGTTGACTTTCTTGATCGCTCTGCACGCTTTCATATCGCTTGATGTGGCTTTCTTCCGGCAGATGGTAGTCTCATTACTGTGCTTGATCCATCATGCGATACAATTAAATTGGGATTAAAGGTAATCGCATAAGCTGCTTTGAATTTTTTTAGTTTTCTTTTGTTCCTCGGTCAGTCGAGACCATTCACCGATGTCTTTCGAATGGTGTATAAATTCAGCTGACTGAATAATTGCCCATTACTCTTATTGCCCGAATTTGTTCATGTTGTTTACTTGTTACGATGTCTTTAAATTTGTTTATAAATGTCGCCAGCTCAGTAATTTACCATTTAGTTGCTGTTTTAAGAATGTGATTTGTGCTTTCGGAATTGTTGTTTGTCCAATTAAATTTAATTTTTCCCTGCTGTACAGGATGAATAACATGTGTATAAAGAATAAGATAAAATCTGTCTTCAAAATATGGCAGCATTTTCTTCTTGCCAATCAAGCTGTCTTTGTCATTAATTGAATCTTTTATTGTCTGAAGACGATGATTAAGTGTCTTTGTCGGTTATTTCTGTAAGGCCTCCTTTTCTGAAAACACCTTCCAATATTTCTGATCTGTTATATCCTATGGTATCCCCCATGTATTTATTTTAAATTTTGTATTAAGTGTCGAGTACACATGATTTGAGTTGCCCCTAGAAGAAATCGCTTAATTGCATTTTTCATAGACTTTTCCTCGTCTGTCCCGATAACTAAGTTTTCAACTTCACTGTCTGTTAGGTTATCCGCGATATATCGTGGAGGAATGAGTTGGCAAGGTGCCAGAGCCTGCTCAGTTGAACCTAACAGGCCACTACCTACAATTTTCTGTGTTAGATGTTGCTGTCTTAGATATGTAGAGTATGTCTCCTTTTTTTCCATAATATCATTCAAATCACCTAACACCTGATAAGTGTTTTGTGATGCGAACGACTTTTCCATGGCTAATTGCTACCGATAGGTTGGCTGGCCAATATGGGTCCATGTTCGAGGTTGTCCACTGGAGGGACAATGTGGTTGGCGCTCCAAGATCCTACGGTAGTGGGCATCGCTAAAGTTGACCACATTAATGCCATTCTTCCATTTTCTAGGTCTGTGAAATGTAGTGTTAAAAACTTTGAAACAGAAATTGTTGGTCCCATTCACAGCAGGATAGACAATGTTAATTGGCAGGTTCAAAACCTTAGACATGGCTAAAAATCTTACCATACTGGAGTTATGTTCCCATTTCTGGACAAGCTAGAATTTCTTGTTCAGTTGGTTCGCAAGTCAGATGAATTTTTATTATTGTGGATGACGTTGAATAGAAGCGATATTACTCATGAATTTAACAGCGCACCTAAATCTCAATTCTACACTGCGTGATTCATTTCCGGATAGCAGTATCGAGATCGCGTTTAAAAAAAACCCACATCAGGTGTACTTGTATGGGCTACTTTATTTGAAAAGTGAAATCGAGCTAGAAGGGTATAAACAACTTTGTCTTGTTTAAGCCCACAGAAATAAGTGTGTAAATTTGTATCTACCTGAACGCGATTGAGAAACAAGAAGTTCTCTGTCTACAGCTTGGCAGAGACTTTTTATGCCTGGTTTGGCTGACGGCCTTAATCTTTGTAAACCCAAGCTTCATTATTGCTACAACATAAACTGAGAAAATAAAAGAACAAAACCTGATACATTTACTACATATAAATGGTATACAGTCTTTACTAAATTGGACTGATTTTGGCAAGAGTAAGTAAATATAACTAAATCCATATGACACCCCTTTACAAGTCCTTACTTTTTTTTCAAACATATTTTAAAGGTAACTCGCAGCTGAAATGACGAGCATATTTACAGTTATTTACATAAAGGTACAAAATAATGTGATATCAACTGCAACCTTATTCTGGTCTATCCATGAAATTAAACAAAATATCAGTATATGCATGGTTGATATTGATCTGGGTTTACGACGCACGTCAAAACTGCCTACTTAAAAGTGATACGTTTGGACAAAAACATTTTTACCCCAAAAGGAAAACTGCTTTATTTGAAGTTTACCCTTTTTTATATTAATAATTTTGAGTAAAATTCTTGCCTTTGGGTCACATCTATAATAGTTAAATGGAAACTTATGACGAGAAACTTAAAGCAAGCCAGAAATTTTTATTTAAAGAATACATCTGTTTGGCGGTGTATAATACATATGGATGTGAGTGTATTTGATGTTATTTTAAAATAACACAATATTTGCTTTTGGGAACGTCTATAAACTAGACAAAATTTATAGAATAGACATAGAATCATGAAGATATGAAAAGGCGTCAATTTAAATGCCGTTATTTATATAACTGCAAATTACATGTTTACTTTTTCAGCTTTACATATTGTTATTCCATTAATTATATATGCAATATGTCTTTGCAATCCAGCATAGACACTGATAAAAAGCACACCTTCCTTGTTAGTTTGGATAGGCCTGTGTCTATTGATATAGGTTCGATTCCTGTGTAGCAATGAAGAAAGAGTGCAGTTAATTGATTAGAGTCAAGTTTTATTTTCTCTAAGAGTTCTAGTATGCATTGTGTGTATGTTTGTTTTTTTATATTTGCCTAGTTGCCTAAATATTTCCTTATTAGTGCTTAGAGAGCTGCCTAACGTGCTAGAGTGGACCCAGTATTTTAGGCTGAGGATACAATGTATTTTTTTGGTCATGTTTAGGGAATTGTCCTATTTCAGCATGTATTGCTTCAGTTGTAAAGTAACTGGGTACCCCTATTATTACTTTGATTGCTCTATGTTTTAGTTTCTGTAGCTTATCTAATATAGATTTGTTTGCCGACCCATAAGCTACTAGTCCATATTGTATTTTTGATTGAATTAGAGTCTGATATAATGTATTTAGGCATTTTTTACTAGTACCCCAATCTTTTCCTCTTATTGATCTGATTACATTTAGGTCTCTTTCACATCTGCCTTTTAGTGTTTTTATGTTCCTCCCATGTAAGTTTTTTATTGAAGGTGAGGCTAAGGAATTTTATACTGTCTTTTTTGCATAGATTTAATTTCACTAGGGATTATTCAATTAAAGGAGTCTTTTTGTTGCGGAAAACTATTGTTTGTGTTTTATCAAGGTTTATAACGAACCCATAATTTGATGCTCACTTCTCTCATGTCTCTAAGCATTTTTTTTGTAATTTCTGGATTCCTTATTCCTTCTTTTGGAGTTTTGCTGCATACCCATATAGCGCTATCATCTACAAATTGAGATACTTTAATTTGTTAACTAGTGGTTCTATATTTGTTTTTGGTATTATGTTTCTGTACTGTGTCATTAAAGGTATTCATGAAAATTGTGAATAATATCGGTGAGAGGACACTACCTTGCAGACAGCCGTTTGTTGTGGTCCTTGTGGATGAGATATTATTTTAGTATTTTACTTTAATACCGTAATTCTGTTAGATAAGAAGGCTGAGAGCCATTTAATCATTCTAACCCTGATGCCATATTTTAGTAGTATGGATATAGCTCCATATTTTGTCAAACGCAGCAGATAGGTCCAGAAATGCGGCTGTTTTATACTTTTTCCTAACTTGAGTTATTCTTATGTCAGATTCTAATCTTATTAAATTGTCGTCGCATGAATGATTGGCATGGCATGCTGATTGGTTTTCCGAATATAGGTTGTTGTGTGGCTTGAAGTATCCTGTATCAATATTGCCAGGTACATTAGAGACAACAATGCTGTAGTAGGTAGTGGGTGGTAACTTTCCCTCTTGCACCATCCTGAAACATAATAATGAAAAAACAAACATACTAACCTCTAAATGGGATAGTGAGTCAAAGTCCTCCATGGTTGGTGTCCGTCACCATCTTGTCCAGTATTCGTTTAAAGTTGGAGTCAGTCGTAAACATTTGGTTTACTTTCGGTCCAAGCTGTTCGTCAATGGTCACCATCGTCAATTGTATGAAGTCCGTCACTTCCTTTCGTAAGCCTGCCACGGCCTGCTGCATGGTGTTCACGGTCTGTGTAATGTTGTTTACGGTGGCCAGCATGTCTTTGAAACTGTCCATCACGTTGTTTACTATTTCCGTGATTGAAAAAATTTTGTTTAATAAATGTCTAAATGTGAAGTACTTCCAGTGTGTTTGCAATACGACGAAATAAGTAAACATTCTGGGGGGAGGCAAAACTTCCATCACATATAAAGGAATTTAGCAATAGATTCTTTGCAACAAGGATATTCAGGGTCAGCCACCCGGAGGGAAATTACAGACACAAAACTATGATCAGTCGTCAGACTTTGTATGCCCCCCTGAAACAGACTAAACAACAGACTAAACGGCGTGGTAACAGTAGGCTAATCATTATGTTAGTATGATATATAAAAATAGAGTCCCAGTTCATGTCATGACATCAGCTTAAGAATAGTTGGCAAGGACGGGCCCTAATGTAACAAAAACAATGCCATGAAAATATACTTAAATTATTACCAGGTTTAATCTGTTTTTTGTTAATTAACAAATAATATAATTTTCATTCATAGAGGAAAATCAGTGTCAGCACTAACACTTAGAATTAAATCCACTGTCATAAGCATACACATAACTCAAGTCACAACTTTTGTTTGTGTCAAGTGTAAACAATGGGCATGGAGGTAGAATACAATTGCTCTTGGTATTCTGTTTATGGGCCTTATTCCTTATCCCAGTCTTGATTCCCTCAACAGCTTTTTTCAAGCATTTCATATCATCACCTAAGTTTTCCAGCACAGCGTGTTCGATTGCATGTCTCCTCTTTGGTGAGAGGCTTGGTTTTTGCAGTTTGTCCTAATAATTTCTTCCTACAAATTCATCTACCCGATAAATTTTCTGGGCCAGTTGCCATCCAACACTTCTTGGCCAACCAGAAACACTTTGAAATTGTCTCTGAATGATGGGCGCAATTCTTACTTCACTATCCAGATCCACTTTGTCCATGTCTTCATAGGGACTTATTTCCCCAATGGGACGTACACTGCATAAAAGAAGATGGGAAATATACATCCTGCCCAACACGGTGATGTGGAGGGCACAAGATGTTTCCTGTAGCACAAGCATCTCCTGACTGCTATTTATCAGTAAACTTCTCATTAGGTTGGTTATCATACATGTAGCCCTTGTTCTCACTGTTAATGTCTTCAATCTCAAGTTGGATGTCATATGTGCTGGTGGTCTTCTTGGCTATTTTTTCTTCTGTGCTTTCTACTACAAATCCAGAACATGCTTGTGCTTGTCCTGTTGTACGTTCTGGTGCTCTACAGTGTGAAGTTCCATATGAAGGATTTTACTCAAATCTCTGTCCTCCTTCAGTCCTCGCACAATTCCTTGAATCTCATTTAGTTCTCCATTCCTTAATTCATTCAACAATTCAAACATCTCTGCTAATTTGCCACCATTAAACTTTAACATGTAAAACAAGTCTGAAAGTGACCTCCCTTAGGGTCATAGGATGAAAGAACTTCCTGCTTGTCTTGAAAGATCAGAACACCATCCGTTCCAAAAGATCTTCTGGAATGTTCATACTATCTCACTTGCACAACAACACAATCTCTTTCATTCTCTTGAAGGTCAGTCAGATAGACTGGTTGCCCCTGTGGAGCTGCATATCTTGGATCTTTCTGATCGGAACCCTGGTACATGTATAAGATGGTAATTGATCAATTGTTTGATCCCTGAAAAGAATATATATATATATATATATATATATATATATATATATATACTGCTTGCATGCAATAAAACTTTTTACTAAATTAGAGCTAAACACAAATAAATACCCTGCAACAGTTTTGGAACATACAGGCCCGCATTGTATTGCACTGTTTATTTTAATAAGTTAAGGTTAGGTTTTTTTCATATCATTTTTTCAGTGTGTTGTTATTTGTGTTATGAAAGGGGGAGGTGATGCCTTTTTAGACACGACACCACAACTCCTTCATAAAGCTAAACACATTCAGAACGAGCCATCCAGTTGCAATCATGAACCCCAGCGATCCTATATCTCGAGACCGACGTGGAGCTGCCGCGTCCTAACCCTGTAGTATGTTTTGTTGGCTGCTAGCACAGAAGACAAGCTGTTGTTGAATACAAGTTTACATGTGTCCAAGTTGGTAATGATTACAATGTATGAATATAAACATGCAAAACTATGGCGCATTGATAAAGCAATCACATATGATAAAAATAAGGGGAAACTCGGTTGGCTTGTAAGAAGTACATAATGTGATTTACCTTAGTAACAAATTGACAATTAAGCATTCCTATAATTCATAAGTTCAAAATAAAAACATTTTAACATTGGCTGATAGAAATAACATGTACAGTACAGCTTTAAAAAAGGTCGTAAAAACGCGAAAATTCGAGGAGTCCACTCCAAGTTTCTCTGAAGTGAAGTGAGAAAAAAGTCACTTCATGTGAAATGGAGTGAGCGGAGTCACTTTGCGTGTGTAGTAATATGGAGTCGCTTCGCGGGGAGCAATATAGAGTCACTTCGCGTAAGGAGTAATTTGGAGTCACTTCACGGAAATGAAATCGAGTCACTTCGTGGTAATTGTCCTTGCACTCAGCAGATTAGACTTAAAACGTCTAAGGAGTATTCCGAATACATTCACCACACGCTAACTGCAAAGCATATGCTAATATTCACGAAACTCGATTTTTTTGTAGCATCTCCTGTATAACATGTATGTTTTGTTAATTTATTCTTGAAAGATTGTTTATTGTTAAAATGTAATAAAAAAATTATGCAACAACATAATTTCAAAAGTTGTCTTAATACACAGTTGTTATAAATGATGATGATGCTATTGCGGATAATATTGCTGCTTATGATATTTGTAATGTATTCAGAATGAAACATAATATTGCAGATGTGCAGCTGCGCCGCCTGTATGCGGAATGTAGAAAAGATTTAAATATGCTTGCGAATCTTCTTAGAAATTTCGTTCTCCCTAAAGAATGGGCGATAAATGATGGGCAGGGTATTCCGAATGCTAGATATGGACCTCCATTTACACATTCCTGATATGCAAGTTGGTATTCCCTAAACATGTGATATATTCTGTTTGACTGTAAAAACATGAAACAAAGCGATAAGTGTACATTGACTTGCCCTTTTAATATTTTTTAAACGTGTGTTGATGTGATACTTTTTTAATATGTATGAATTCAAACGTTATATAGTAAGAAGTTTTCGACAATATTAAAATAGATTTGCAATTTACGATTTCTGTAATTAGTAATAAACGATATCCGTGAACTTCTACTAATCGAAAGCTTTTTCAATGCAGGAACGTACAGGTGTAAATCTAACAGGGTGAATTAATTCGGAAGCGTTTGTGATTAAGAGATGTGTTTTGTAACCTCACTGTGTCTTTGACAAGAACTAGTACAACACTTGCTATTTGAACATGCACAATAATGTACTCAGAAAAAAGATCTAGCTGTTATATTTGTCTATCTTGATATGTTTGTCCCTCTTTTATACCTTAAATACCTGTAGCATTATACATTTTAAGATAAAAATACATTACAAATGTATACTATAATTAAAATCTATTTAAAAAAAAATAAACAGCTTTACATTTCTTATATTGTTTTCAATGTTGTGTTGCCTTTGATGCTTTGCCTCAATACTTGTCTTGTAAGTAAAAATTATAATGTCATAGTTGTTTCTCTTACCTTCAAGTTGTATTTTGTTAAAACAAATTAAAATATTCGCATTGAACGATTTTCTTTTAAAAAATTTACAATTTGTATTGTAAAAGCACACTTGGAATGATGATAAAATAAATTTGGTGTTGTGTTAATAGGCTTTAAAACAAATCTTAGTCAACGTCATTCTTAAATAATATCCAAAATATTTCCTATATTAACTATATGCATCACTATCTAATCCTTAAATGGGTGAATTGTGGCACAGTCTGTGCAAAAATCAGAGTTTGCTTCGAGGAAGGACGGTTTTTAACACTATTATTATATTCTTTGGATATAAACAATGTGAACACATACAAGATCATTCTTTTCAAATCTATAAATAATGATGCTTTTAAGGTTGTTTCTAAAGATATTGGAGCCAACGCTTACAATCCATGTGAGAAGTCACGTGAAATTCGTATTCTAAAAATAGCTAACTGTGCAGCGTGGCTCGGATAGAAAATTCCTGTTTCCAACGACAAATATTATGTCTCACTCTTTCCACGGATGAAAGGCTTCAATTAAATTCATATTTCGAGATCTTACCAAGTAATAAAAACTAAATTGTCTGAGAACAAACATTTTGGTCTAAACTATCAGATACCACCTTTAATTTTCGAATAAAACACACTGGAATAACGGTGGGATAAGTGTTGCATAGTAAGTAACTTGTTGGTTGGCTGGTGGGGTTTATGCTATAACCCTAGTCACATGACTCGCATAACCCGGTATGTTAGACCTGCAGGATCAACGTTCTCAATGAAGGTAGTCCATTGTGTACTGGTGTCTGTTCGTATTTAATTCCTGATTCTGTTGAGCAGAGCGCAGCTGAAGTTTTCCGACGGAGTGTCGAAGCCGTTCATTGATGCGTACGGTCAATAAAGACCAAGCATTGAGAGACTGCGTTTCTGGGTAAAAGTATTGCATTGTTCTTCGTATAGTTTTCTTCCTATTGATGTCTAATTCTAGTTTTCCATGGGTGCCATTCCAGTTGTACTGGAATCTGAGATTTTCTGGTCCAAACAGCTCTGGAAAGATGGCCTCTATCAACTTACACGCAAAATGGCCTGAGCCCTTTGGCTCTAGGAACAGGGTTCTTGCCAAGTCCTCTTCAATGTATTCTGTCAAATGTGTTGTGTGAAAAGTTCTTTCCATGAAAAGTTCTTTCCAAGCCAACAGGCTGACTTTGGGCTGAATGACGCAATATGAACCTGTCCAGTTTTGATTCAACTCGCGTTATCTGTGATGCCAGGTCACAAACTCGCTTATAAATGCCTAATAAGGATCTTTCAATATCTGTCATCTTTTTGGAAATCTGTATGAGAAGGCTCTGAACAGACGGCATCGCAGAAGGCATCGCATGAGACCTAAACGTTTGCAAAAACTGCCTCGAAGGTGGTACGTCGTTCTCACAGGGCTGCATTGGACCACTATCTAATCCTTAAATGGGTGAATTGTGGCACAGTCTGTGCAAAAATCAGAGTTTGCTTCGAGGAAGGACGGTTTTTTAACACTATTCAAAACCTTAGACATGGCTAAAAATCTTACCATACTGGAGATATGTTCCCATTTCTGGACAAGCTAGAATTTCTTGTTCAGTTGGTTCGCAAGTCAGATGAATTTTTATTATTGTGGATGACGTTGAATAGAAGCGATATTACTCATGAATTTAACAGCGCACCTAAATCTCAATTCTACACTGCGTGATTCATTTCCGGATAGCAATATCGAGATCGCGTTTAAAAAAAACCCACATCAGGTGTACTTGTATGGGCTACTTTATTTGAAAAGTGATATCGAGCTAGAAGGGTATAAACAACTTTGTCTTGTTTAAGCCCACTGAAATCAGTGTGTAAACTTGTATCTACCTGAACGCGATTGAGAAACAAGAAGTTCTCTGTCTACAGCTTGGCAGAGACTTTTTATGCCTGGTTTGGCTGACGGCCTTAATCTTTGTAAACCCAAGCTTCATTATTGCTACAACATAAACTGAGAAAATAAAAGAACAAAACCTGATACATTTACTACATATAAATGGTATACAGTCTTTACTAAATTGGACTGATTTTGGCAAGAGTAAGTAAATATAACTAAATCCATATGACACCCCTTTACAAGTCCTTACTTTTTTTTCAAACATATTTTAAAGGTCAAATAAAATCAAATCTGGAAATTTGGTAAACATTTCAAATGTAGTTATGAATTAACCTACATTTCACAATAAACTACCTCTTTTGTGTTGTTTTAGTTATAAAATGTGTTTTTAACACGATTTCCATAAAATGAAAAGAGTTATCCCTTTAAACTCCGTTTCTTACTTGCCCTTGTCTACAGGTGCGCGTGACGTCAGACAGGAACAAAGAAATATACTCCGCCATGTTTATTCATTGTTTATATTTGCGTTGGATTTTATTTGTTGTTAATTTTTTTGTTATCGTGTGCTAAATTGTATTTATTTTGTCTATAATCATGATTTTGACGGCACGAATCATGGTAAACATAATTGTTTTTAAGCAATAAATTCACACTGCATTCTGTTCAAATAATGGCTATCAATTTAGTAAGTTTCAATAGTCTGATAAATCTTCCCATGTGTATCTTTTTAACATAAAGTGTTTTATTAAAATGAATGCCACAACAGAATTACAGTATTTTGTTGAACTGCCCAGACGAGATCGATATGGATTGGAGACGGTTTGACCTGTAAGTTCAACCAGTTTGACTTGACATCCGCACAATTTATTTTATGTATAAAATAGATTCTAGAACTAGTTACATCCGCGATAACGACTGAATAAATAGGTTTTAAATTCATAAATTGTATTCTTTACTGTCGGTATGTTCAATTTCAGTTCATTTTGATTTTCGCACCTACCAGTTTTGAACATCGTCCACGGTGACAATCTCGGAGTTGTCAGATTCGGAGCACGAATCTGTAGAGGAATCATCCGTACATTTATCCTCATCGTTATCGTCTAACACTGGCTCATAGTGGTAGGGTTTAATTACATCATTACAGTACTGAAAATCATGAAAATGACAAACGGAACGGAGTGGAAATGGAACGTTTTTCGTTACCTGTTGAAACGGAAACGGAATGCTATCGAAATGGAAATGCAACGGAGCGCTAGAAACGCTTGAAACGGTGTAAACGGTATAAACGCTATAACCGGAGCGCTTGGAACGCCAGAAACGGTAGAAACGCAAAATTCGGAATGCTCGTAACGGTAGAGTTATTTTCACTACCGCTTCAAGCGTTTCTAGGTCACCCGATTATTTATAGTAACATTCCAACCGTTTCTTTGTACGAAATAAAATTAAACGAACACAATAACTGGCTTTAATTATTAACATAAACGCACTTTTATATGTACTCTGCAGAAAGAAATAACAAATAAAGCTTTATTATAATTATCAAAAAATCGTATTTATCAAACTCTTACATTACAGTTCCGAAAGCGCACAAGTTGTCCAAGTCACTCCGCACGATAAAACACACAATTTAACTTTAAAATTGCGTTTCTGTCGAAACTGATGTTTTATTTAATTCCAATGAATAGCTTAACATCCGCCTTGGATCGACATTCTTAGTCTTCATTGTTTGGCATATGAAGATAGTGTGTACACAGCTGTCATTACACGTATGCGCGCGCAATGTCGCAGCATTACCCGAGTTTGAATTTTCGCTAATTACTTATTACTTTGTAGCTTCATGGTCCGTTCCCGGATCAACTACGCCTATCATTTTTGTGTGAACACACTTGCTTGAAGTATTTTTTTTTACAAAGAATGCATTGCGTGGTACAAAATAAAGCTACTTAATGAAATTAAACGTCAACCAAAAGAAGGTAACACATCTCATATAACACAAAAACATAAAACAACTAAACATAAAACAAACAAACAATGCTATGCATTATTGCAAGGTGTGACCCAATCAAGAACCAATAACATCCTCCACGGCACTCAGAGCCAATGACTATGATCCTAAAGTTCAACGTCTGAATAACCATAGATTGCCAAATTGTGCACGTATACAATCATCGATTGACAGTTAAATTAAACAACCGTAATAAAAACGAACTTCTATCACGTCCATTTACATGATTAATATTAAAGACATAATAATCATTACCGCCATTAAATTCACCTGATCACACATGATCATCACCATGATCCCATATTACTTGTATAATCACCACTAATCATCATCATCACCGGCATCACGATTTACATCATAATCGTCATGAGCATCAGCATCACCGTAACCGTTATAACTATTTACATTATAATCATAAACAGCATCGGTATCACCGTCATCATTATCAGCAGAAGCAGCAGCAGCACCATCACCGTCATTTGCATCATCATTACTTTAGTTACAGGGGTATGGATATGTACTTTATTTTATCTTGCCTCTTTGTCAAGCAAAGTTTCTTCTGCTTCTAATCTTAATTGTTATATATATATATATTATAATGAACAATGTTGTAAATTTGGACAATGGTGTCAAAATTCCTATTTCCAAATGCATAGTTCCCATAATGCGCTGTTACATATATGTGATTAATCGGAATTCGTGGACCGCGATTAAGAATCTGCATACAACTTTTGACTTTACTTGACTTGCAACTATTTCAATGAGGGTCGCCTGGCTACGGCTTATTTTCCCATTCATGGCTTGAATGTTCTATGCCAAAATGTGGGCCCTACCGGGTACTTAATTTTTGTACCCATTTAAAGATAGAAATGTATTAATTTAAAATATATCGTTTTGTAAATTGATATTATGTTTCTCCATGCGCGTGGGTAGGGTTCATACCATCATAAAGTTCTACTCTAATTGAATCCCTAATTTTAAGACATGAGCGGACATCCCAACTAATTAAGCTAATTGGCAGTTTTATGACACCTTGTTTGTCTAGTGGACAGGAAGTGTGACCGTGTTTTGGCGTCTTTTCCACTTCGCAAGAACACATGCATCCTCTATGCAGCTGTGTTTGAAAATGTCACCATATGGCAGTCGTGTGGTTTATGACCTTCACCTTTTAAAGAGCAATATGCATTGACTTACGCAAGGACAACAAAAAGGACAAAACACTAAGGTCTGCAATATCTTTTTTGGCTCATAAAAGGACCTAACGCTATATTTAGTAGTACTCACAATGGTGCACCCTTTCCCCATCCCCCTATTTTTTCGTATAGGGGATTTCTTATAGTAAATACTACATTACTTGTTTATTTTTGTAAATAATGTTATCAAGAGAAGACACATCAAGGAACACAGTCTAACGTATATTTTCATCTCGTGTTTATTGCAAATGTATTATTTCAATAGCTCGCCTATTCTTTTGTAGTTAATCCATACCTTAAATATAAATAATACCTTTATAAAAATGTTTATGATCATTCAATTGACTAAAGAAGTTTGAAAGGACATTAATATAAGTAAAAACATGCGCAGTCTGAAATATTACTACATAATACAGTTTCCCCCTCCACTCTCATTCCTTTAGAACTTATATTTATGCCGCGAAGGTAAATCGTCAATAACGTTGCATATTTTTTCAAAGCACACGCCGTTCACGCGTGCTTATCATTTTTAATCCCTCAACAGTACCCAACGTTCACACCCTCTGTATCTTCTAAAGACAATTATCGATCGATGTCATGTTGCACAGAGAAATAATAGGTCGGTCAATTTGAAACAAAAAAATTCGTTTCGGCGACTTCAAATGATAGTGACCGGCGATTGATTCCCAGAATATTCTTTGATGTTGCAGGGTTAGCCAGAGAGCCCTCCTCTTCAGAAAGAAATTACACCGCATCTAATGATTTATTTACTCACCGCATTTATTTGTTACAACCTTTGAGAAATTAAAATCACAGTGATGTAATTAGCGACTCCATGTTATAAGTGCGTGAACAATGTTGTTAACAGCCGTTAATTGGCGCTAATATATGCAAACCGAAAAAAAATTGAGTGTCCGATTTTAAGATCGGATCACCATTGCGGATTAACACGTCACAGAGAAGTTACTTTTTAGGATACTCGGTGTGTGTGTACCATATTTGAAAGTTATTTCTTGTTTGTTCATTCCGGGATATGACGTCTGGCGAAGAAAAGTAGGTAGGCATCTTCTCAATACTGACTCTGAATTTTGAGGATTATTTGCAGGTGCTAGTTTGTTTAGGGTATTTTTTTGTCTGCAATTTCCCTCCGGGTGGCTGACACTGAATATCCTCGTCGCAAACAATCTACAGCCGATTCCTTTATATGTGATGGAAGACTTTTACCTCTCCCTAGAATGTTTACTTCTTTCGTCATTTTGCAAACACATCGGAAGTACTTTACATTTAGAAATTTATTAAACGAATTTTTTAATCAAAACCGGAACGGAGCGAAATGGAACGCTTGAAACGATAGAAACGGAAGAAACGATAGAAACGCTGGAAGCGTTTGAAATGCAGCGCTGGAAGCGAACAAAACGAAATGGTAACGCAACGGAAGCGGAATGGAAACGGAGCGGCGAACGCTTCCAAATGAAATGGAAACGAAACGGAGTGGAAACGGGAAAATTGTCAATTTCGTGATTTTCAGTACTGTATTCGCTTCAAAACCGAGTGAATCGTCTGATGAATCCATTTTTCAAAGTGTTCTTTGTTTACAACTTAATGAAAGCAGCGGACTGGATGTTCCTGTATGACGTCACACACACAGGGGAGGCTACTACCACGCACTTGTTGGCTTAGCCAGAACGTATACATAATAAAAACGTGATTTATGGTAAAATGCAGGGACGTACAATCTGTTAAATATTTTTTTAGGTATTAAGATGTCCATAAGGTTTAAAAAATACCAAAATCCAAATCGTTTTATATGACCTTTAAAGGTAACTCGCAGCTGAAATGACGAGCATATTTACAGTTATTTACATAAAGGTACAAATTAATGTGATATCAAGTGCAACCTTATTCTGGTCTATCCATGACATTAAACAAAATATCAGTATATGCATGGTTGATATTGATCTGGGTTTACGACGCACGTCAAAACTGCCTACTTAAAAGTGATACGTTTGGACAAAAACATTTTTACCCCAAAAGGAAAACTGCTTTATTTGAAGTTTACCCTTTTTTATATTAATAATTTTGAGTAAAATTCTTGCATTTGGGTCACATCTATAATAGTTAAATGGAAACTTATGACGAGAAACTTAAAGCAAGCCAGAAATTTTTATTTAAAGAATACATCTGTTTGGCGGTGTATAATACATATGGATGTGAGTGTATTTGATGTTATTTTAAAATAACACAATATTTGCTTTTGGGAACTTCTATAAACTAGACAAAAATTATAGAATAGACATAGAATCATGAAGATATGAAAAGGCGTCAATTTAAATGCCGTTATTTATATAACTGCAAATTACATGTTTACTTTTTCAGCTTTACATATTGTTATTCCATTAATTATATATACAATATGTCTTTGCAATCCAGCATAGACACTGATAAAAAGCACACCTTCCTTGTTAGTTTGGATAGGCCTGTGTCTATTGATATAGGTTCGATTCCTGTGTAGCAATGAAGAAAGAGTGCAGTTAATTGATTAGAGTCAAGTTTTATTTTCTCTAAGAGTTCTAGTATGCATTGTGTGTATGTTTGTTTTTTTATATTTGCCTAGTTGCCTAAATATTTCCTTATTAGTGCTTAGAGAGCTGCCTAACGTGCTAGAGTGGACCCAGTATTTTAGGCTGAGGATACAATGTATTTTTTTGGTCATGTATAGGGAATTGTCCTATTTCAGCATGTATTGCTTCAGTTGTAAAGTAACTGGGTACCCCTATTATTACTTTGATTGCTCTATTTTTTAGTTTCTGTAGCTTATCTAATATAGATTTGTTTGCCGACCCATAAGCTACTAGTCCATATTGTATTTTTGATTGAATTAGAGTCTGATATAATGTATTTAGGCATTTTTTACTAGTACCCCAATCTTTTCCTCTTATTGATCTGATTACATTTAGGTCTCTTTCACATCTGCCTTTTAGTGTTTTTATGTTCCTCCCATGTAAGTTTTTTATTGAAGGTGAGGCTAAGGAATTTTATACTGTCTTTTTTGCATAGATTTAATTTCACTAGGGATTATTCAATTAAAGGAGTCTTTTTGTTGCGGAAAACTATTGTTTGTGTTTTATCAAGGTTTATAACGAACCCATAATTTGATGCTCACTTCTCTCATGTCTCTAAGCATTTTTTTTGTAATTTCTGGATTCCTTATTCCTTCTTTTGGAGTTTTGCTGCATACCCATATAGCGCTATCATCTACAAATTGAGATACTTTAATTTGTTAACTAGTGGTTCTATATTTGTTTTTGGTATTATGTTTCTGTACTGTGTCATTAAAGGTATTCATGAAAATTGTGAATAATATCGGTGAGAGGACACTACCTTGCAGACAGCCGTTTGTTGTGGTCCTTGTGGATGAGATATTATTTTAGTATTTTACTTTAATACCGTAATTCTGTTAGATAAGAAGGCTGAGAGCCATTTAATCATTCTAACCCTGATGCCATATTTTAGTAGTATGGATATAGCTCCATATTTTGTCAAACGCAGCAGATAGGTCCAGAAATGCGGCTGTTTTATACTTTTTCCTAACTTGAGTTATTCTTATGTCAGATTCTAATCTTATTAAATTGTCGTCGCATGAATGATTGGCATGGCATGCTGATTGGTTTTCCGAATATAGGTTGTTGTGTGGCTTGAAGTATCCTGTATCAATATTGCCAGGTACATTAGAGACAACAATGCTGTAGTAGGTAGTGGGTGGTAACTTTCCCTCTTGCACCATCCTGAAACATAATAATGAAAAAACAAACATACTAACCTCTAAATGGGATAGTGAGTCAAAGTCCTCCATGGTTGGCGTCCGTCACCATCTTGTCCAGTATTCGTTTAAAGTTGGAGTCAGTCGTAAACATTTGGTTTACTTTCGGTCCAAGCTGTTCGTCAATGGTCACCATCGTCAATTGTATGAAGTCCGTCACTTCCTTTCGTAAGCCTGCCACGGCCTGCTGCATGGTGTTCACGGTCTGTGTAATGTTGTTTACGGTGGCCAGCATGTCTTTGAAGCTGTCCATCACGTTGTTTACTATTTCCGTGATTAAAAAAATTTTGTTTAATAAATGTCTAAATGTGAAGTACTTCCAGTGTGTTTGCAATACGACGAAATAAGTAAACATTCTGGGGGGAGGCAAAAGACTTCCATCACATATAAAGGAATCAGCAATAGATTCTTTGCAACAAGGATATTCAGTGTCAGCCACCCGGAGAGAAATTACAGACACAAAACTATGATCAGTCGTCAGACTTTGTATGCCCCCCTGAAACAGACTAAACAACAGACTAAACGGCGTGGTAACAGTAGGCTAATCATTATGTTAGTATGATATATAAAAATAGAGTCCCAAGTTCATGTCATGACATCAGCTTAAGAATAGTTGGCAAGGACGGGCCCTAATGTAGCAAAAACAATGCCATGAAAATATACTTAAATTATTACCAGGTTTAATCTGTTTTTTGTTAATTAACAAATAATATAATTTTCATTCATAGAGGAAAATCAGTGTCAGCACTCACACTTAGAAGTAAATCCACTGTCATAAGCATACACATAACTCAAGTCACAACTTTTGTTTGTGTCAAGTGTAAACAATGGGCATGGAGGTAAAATACAATTGCTCTTGGTATTCTGTTTATGGGCCTTATTCCTTATCCCAGTCTTGATTCCCTCAACAGCTTTTTTCAAGCATTTCATATCATCACCTAAGTTTTCCAGCACAGCGTGTTCGATTGCATGTCTCCTCTTTGGTGAGAGGCTTGGTTTTTGCAGTTTGTCCTAATAATTTCTTCCTACAAATTCATCTACCCGATAAATTTTCTGGGCCAGTTGCCATCCAACACTTCTTGGCCAACCAGAAACACTTTGAAATTGTCTCTGAATGATTGGCGCAATTCTTACTTCACTATCCAGATCCACTTTGTCCATGTCTTCATAGGGACTTATTTCCCCAATGGGACGTACACTGCATAAAAGAAGATGGGAAATATACATCCTGCCCAACACGGTGATGTGGAGGGCACAAGATGTTTCCTGTAGCACAAGCATCTCCTGACTGCTGGTTATCAGTAAACTTCTCATTAGGTTGGTTATCATACATGTAGCCCTTGTTCTCACTGTTAATGTCTTCAATCTCAAGTTGGATGTCATATGTGCTGGTGGTCTTCTTGGCTATTTTTTCTTCTGTGCTTTCTACTACAAATCCAGAACATGCTTGTGCTTGTCCTGTTGTACGTTCTGGTGCTCTACAGTGTGAAGTTCCATATGAAGGATTTTACTCAAATCTCTGTCCTCCTTCAGTCCTCGCACAATTCCTTGAATCTCATTTAGTTCTCCATTCCTTAATTCATTCAACAATTCAAACATCTCTGCTAATTTGCCACCATTAAACTTTAACATGTAAAACAAGTCTGAAAGTGACCTCCCTTAGGGTCATAGGATGAAAGAACTTCCTGCTTGTCTTGAAAGATCAGAACACCATCCGTTCCAAAAGATCTTCTGGAATGTTCATACTATCTCACTTGCACAACAACACAATCTCTTTCATTCTCTTGAAGGTCAGTCAGATAGACTGGTTGCCCCTGTGGAGCTGCATATCTTGGATCTTTCTGATCGGAACCCTGGTACATGTATAAGATGGTAATTGATCAATTGTTTGATCCCTGAAAATATATATATATATATATATATATATATATATATATATATATATATATATATATATACTGCTTGCATGCAATAAAACTTTTTACTAAATTAGAGCTAAACACAAATGAATACCCTGCAACAGTTTTGGAACATACAGGCCCGCATTGTATTGCACTGTTTATTTTAATAAGTTAAGGTTAGGTTTTTTTTCATATCATTTTTTCAGTGTGTTGTTATTTGTGTTATGAAAGGGGGAGGTGATGCCTTTTTAGACACGACACCACAACTCCTTCATAAAGCTAAACACATTCAGAACGAGCCATCCAGTTGCAATCATGAACCCCAGCGATCCTATATCTCGAGACCGATGTGGAGCTGCCGCGTCCTAACCCTGTAGTATGTTTTGTTGGCTGCTAGCACAGAAGACAAGCTGTTGTTGAATACAAGTTTACATGTGTCCAAGTTGGTAATGATTACAATGTATGAATATAAACATGCAAAACTATGGCGCATTGATAAAGCAATCACATATGATAAAAATAAGGGGAAACTCGGTTGGCTTGTAAGAAGTACATAATGTGATTTACCTTAGTAACAAATTGACAATTAAGCATTCCTATAATTCATAAGTTCAAAATAAAAACATTTTAACATTGGCTGATAGAAATAACATACAGCTTTAAAAAAAGGTCGTAAAAACGCGAAAATTCGAGGAGTCCACTCCAAGTTTCTCTGAAGTGAAGTGAGAAAAAAGTCACTTCATGTGAAATGGAGTGAGCGGAGTGTAGTAATATGGAGTCGCTTCGCGGGGAGCAATATAGAGTCACTTCGCGTAAGGAGTAATTTGGAGTCACTTCACGGAAATGAAATCGAGTCACTTCGTGGTAATTGTCCTTGCACTCAGCAGATTAGACTTGAAACGTCTAAGGAGTATTCCGAATACATTCACCACACGCTAACTGCAAAGCATATGCTAATATTCACGAAACTCGATTTTTTTGTAGCATCTCCTGTATAACATGTATGTTTTGTTAATTTATTCTTGAAAGATTGTTTATTGTTAAAATGTAATAAAAAAATTATGCAACAACATAATTTCAAAAGTTGTCTTAATACACAGTTGTTATAAATGATGATGCTATTGCGGATAATATTGCTGCTTATGATATTTGTAATGTATTCAGAATGAAACATAATATTGCAGATGTGCAGCTGCGCCGCCTGTATGCGGAATGTAGAAAAGATTTAAATATGCTTGCGAATCTTCTTAGAAATTTCGTTCTCCCTAAAGAATGGGCGATAAATGATGGGCAGGGTATTCCGAATGCTAGATATGGACCTCCATTTACACATTCCTGATATGCAAGTTGGTATTCCCTAAACAAGTGATATATTCTGTTTGACTGTAAAAACATGAAACAAAGCGATAAGTGTACATTGACTTGCCCTTTTAATATTTTTTAAACGTGTGTTGATGTGATACTTTTTTAATATGTATGAATTCAAACGTTATATAGTAAGAAGTTTTCGACAATATTAAAATAGATTTGCAATTTACGATTTCTGTAATTAGTAATAAACGATATCCGTGAACTTCTACTAATCGAAAGCTTCTTCAATGCAGGAACGTACAGGTGTAAATCTAACAGGGTGAATTAATTCGGAAGCGTTTGTGATTAAGAGATGTGTTTTGTAACCTCACTGTGTCTTTGACAAGAACTAGTACAACACTTGCTATTTGAACATGCACAATAATGTACTCAGAAAAAAGATCTAGCTGTTATATTTGTCTATCTTGATATGTTTGTCCCTCTTTTATACCTTAAATACCTGTAGCATTATACATTTTAAGATAAAAATACATTACAAATGTATACTATAATTAAAATCTATTTAAAAAAAAATAAACAGCTTTACATTTCTTATATTGTTTTCAATGTTGTGTTGCCTTTGATGCTTTGCCTCAATACTTGTCTTGTAAGTAAAAATTATAATGTCATAGTTGTTTCTCTTACCTTCAAGTTGTATTTTGTTAAAACAAATTAAAATATTCGCATTGAACGATTTTCTTTTAAAAAATTTACAATTTGTATTGTAAAAGCACACTTGGAATGATGATAAAATAAATTTGGTGTTGTGTTAATAGGCTTTAAAACAAATCTTAGTCAACGTCATTCTTAAATAATATCCAAAATATTTCCTATATTAACTATATGCATCACTATCTAATCCTTAAATGGGTGAATTGTGGCACAGTCTGTGCAAAAATCAGAGTTTGCTTCGAGGAAGGACGGTTTTTTAACACTATTATTATATTCTTTGGATATAAACAATGTGAACACATACAAGATCATTCTTTTCAAATCTATAAATAATGATGCTTTTAAGGTTGTTTCTAAAGATATTGGAGCCAACGCTTACAATCCATGTGAGAAGTCACGTGAAATTCGTATTCTAAAAATAGCTAACTGTGCAGCGTGGCTCGGATAGAAAATTCCTGTTTCCAACGACAAATATTATGTCTCACTCTTTCCACGGATGAAAGGCTTCAATTAAATTCATATTTCGAGATCTTACCAAGTAATAAAAACTAAATTGTCTGAGAACAAACATTTTGGTCTAAACTATCAGATACCACCTTTAATTTTCGAATAAAACACACTGGAATAACGGTGGGATAAGTGTTGCATAGTAAGTAACTTGTTGGTTGGCTGGTGGGGTTTATGCTATAACCCTAGTCACATGACTCGCATAACCCGGTATGTTAGACCTGCAGGATCAACGTTCTCAATGAAGGTAGTCCATTGTGTACTGGTGTCTGTTCGTATTTAATTCCTGATTCTGTTGAGCAGAGCGCAGCTGAAGTTTTCCGACGGAGTGTCGAAGCCGTTCATTGATGCGTACGGTCAATAAAGACCAAGCATTGAGAGACTGCGTTTCTGGGTAAAAGTATTGCATTGTTCTTCGTATAGTTTTCTTCCTATTGATGTCTAATTCTAGTTTTCCATGGGTGCCATTCCAGTTGTACTGGAATCTGAGATTTTCTGGTCCAAACAGCTCTGGAAAGATGGCCTCTATCAACTTACACGCAAAATGGCCTGAGCCCTTTGGCTCTAGGAACAGGGTTCTTGCCAAGTCCTCTTCAATGTATTCTGTCAAATGTGTTGTGTGAAAAGTTCTTTCCATGAAAAGTTCTTTCCAAGCCAACAGGCTGACTTTGGGCTGAATGACGCAATATGAACCTGTCCAGTTTTGATTCAACTCGCGTTATCTGTGATGCCAGGTCACAAACTCGCTTATAAATGCCTAATAAGGATCTTTCAATATCTGTCATCTTTTTGGAAATCTGTATGAGAAGGCTCTGAACAGACGGCATCGCAGAAGGCATCGCATGAGACCTAAACGTTTGCAAAAACTGCCTCGAAGGTGGTACGTCGTTCTCACAGGGCTGCATTGGAGGGCACTCAGCGGAAATTGCGGTGAATCCTATCTGCTCTATATCTTCATGCACGGCTGAGACTGTTGGCGCCAGCATTATGGCGTTCACGTAAGACTCCGACTCTGTCGTGCTATTTGATTTCAAAGGGATTTCCTTCTCAGGCGAGGGTGTTGCCGTCTTAGATTTTCTGATGACTTTAGCAATGCTGCTTTGTTTACTTGCGCTTATCTAAAATGAAAAAGGAAACTTTAAAGAAAAAACAGAAATATTACCATTACGTGTACTTGTTTATTTTTAGACTACGCTTATACCAAGCTATTTTTAGACATTTATTCCGCAAAATAAATCTTAACAGATCTGAGTCAACAGTCATACTCAATGTTTAGCATCAAGCTAAATTACCTGAGATTACATGCATTCATAAGTCATAAAATAGATTTAACACAGAAAGAAAACAGATATTCAGTGATTTGACACACTCAAAAAGAGGCGTCATCTTGTGTTCGTGCATGTGCGCTTAATAAAATACAAAACAATGCGTGTATTTGATTGCAGTGTTATACATGATGTTGTTGTAAATGGCAACAATGATTAAATGTGAGTCGTTTTAATAAAAACAGCGTTCCAAATTAAACGAAATTTGCATATTTATATTTGCTACACTAAAACTTTGTATTTTAAATGCTAAGTATATTACAACAACAAAAATCACATTGTATTGTATCCTCGTTTTTTGTTCAAGAGTCAGAAGGATCATATCATATTATTCTTACACGAACTTTCTTTTAATACTTACTTCCTACTCTTAACTACGAAGCTCGCTGTGGCATTTTTATGTTACATTTTGTTAGGAAACTTCACTCTTAGTACCTGTTTCATGCTTAATTTGAGGTGAATGTATCCAGACTATAACAGCAAATATTTTTGATTCTGATTTCAATCTACACTATTTGCCCTACTACTACTGTTTTACTACTTTTACTACTATTATTACTAAAATAAATAGGTGTGATACATATATTAAAAATGCGCATTGACGAAACATTTTTTTCGTGCTGGTTTTCTCTTCTAATTGACACCAAAATATTGTAGCAATTACATGGTTTTGACACATAATCAAAACAAGTTAAGGGATAGTTTTTTTTATTTTATCCTTTGTGTCTTCTGTGTCGGAACGATTTTTTTTGTTTGATTGCCAGATTGAACAAATACATAGCTTTATTTATTCAATAACAATAGGGGGGCGCGAAGTCACTCCATTTTACTCGCAGAAATGCGAAGTCCCGCTTTTTCACCGGTCGATCTACGCGAAGTCACTCTATTTTACTCGCAAAGAAACGAGAAGTGCCTCTTTTTTAAATCACTCCATTTCCACGCGAAGTGACTCCAATTTTCTGGAGTGAAAGCACATTCTACGCGAAGTGACTGTTTTTTCAAATACTCCACACTTCGTATTATTTACCTTTTTTTAAATTTGTACTGTATATGATTTCCAGCATATTACAATATTCAATATCGGCATATTACAATATTCAATATCAGCATGTTACAATATTCAATATCAGCATATTACAATATTCAATATCGGCATATTACAATATTCAATATCAGCATGTTACAATATTCAATATCGGCATATTACAATATTCAATATCAGCATATTACAATATTCAATATCAGCATATTACAATATTCAATATTTATGCTTGTCTAACTTTATTAGATAAAATTCAGAAACATTTAATATAAGTATGTTGTACAATTTAACATTATAAAGCTAGAACGATTTAAAGTAACATACCTGCAAGCACAGAAGACAAGCTGTTGTTGAATATAAGTTTATTTGTATGTGTCCAAGTTGGTACTGATACTTGGTCTGATGCAACAGCTGCTTATATACTGTCTTTCATTTGCTGTATTAGAACATTGGTCATGTAGGAGAATGTTTCTTGCAAAGACCTGGCATTACGATGCATTTGAGTATCAATTTCCTATATAGCTATATGGTTTTCCCGATCACCTTTTAATAATAGATTTCCAATCCTTTTGTTTGAATAACCATAAAAGAGCTTAAATGTTTTCCATGTTGAACTAAAGCTTCTGCCATGTTTTGGTTTCTCTTATTTAAGGCATCAATGTGCCGAGCAAGAACATTAATATCATCCACTGTGGCAGTGCCAAAAAGCATCATGGAAAACTGACCAATAAATGGTAACAAAGAACAACGAGATCTAGATTTCCTTACGAAGTCAGCATGTGGCACAAGTTTGGCAATTGTCGGCAAGATATTGTTTAGTCTGGCACTTGTATCCAATCTGATAGAGTTCAGTTGTGAAATGACATGGCTAATAATGTGACAAGTATCCTTGTCCCTATGACATGCCTCTATAGCTAGAAAGCTAACATGTTCTGGGAGACTTATCTCAAATGTATGTAACCAGAACTCTCTGGAAAGGGTCAGTTCAGCTTCTTGCTGAAAGACAATCCCATAATTGAGCTGTTGAAGGATGTTTGATGATGACACAGAAACCAGAAAACCCAGTAGAAAAAAAAAATAAAAGGAAGGTGGCACTCAGCAAGGACCCGTCTAAAAATATATATATAATAAAATACTCATAGTGAAGACTGGGGGTATTTTGAGAAATATCTCGAATCATGAAATTATTTTCTTGATTTCTAACTACTGTGAAAGCATTTTATTTCGTGGGGCAGAAATTTTGTCGTTTGAAGAGGATGGGCATATTCGTGGGTACTTGACTTTGTGGATTGCCCTACCCACGATATAAAAAAAAAATTACCTTCGATTTCTGACAGATGCGAAACTGAGGCCTAACACTGAAACAGGGTCAATTGCGAAACTAGGGATTAGCGAGTGACTGCCTATTGTCTTACGTCACGCCTGATGATATTGATCCACGGCAGCCGGTCAATGTTTTCACAGCCGAGTCTCATCAGACTCGGCTGTTATGACAACTGTCAATTAGCGTGTCATTTAAGGGATTATATTCATAAAGATGTTAGGGGCGCAGGTTTTTTTAGTGGGTCAATGTAGAAATCTACGGTACTATTTGTTATTTTTTTATGTATCTAAGAAATTGCTTCTTTGATTACTAGTAATTTGCAGGAAAATATTTACATTGTATGATCTAATTTTATTTTTGCATTAGCGCTTATTGTTTTTCAGTCAGATATAGCAATTCCTGCCCCTGCGGCCATTTTTACAGATCTTTAGTACTGTCCATGTAGATTGTGATTGATGACTTATTTATGTAATCTTCTGTGACTTGTTTATTTGTATGCGAGTTTTCTGTCTTACTTATTAGTTTGGTTAGGCTTGTATCTATTGATATGGGTTTGATTTCTATAAAGCTTGGTAGGGAGGGTGTGGTTTATTGGTTAGATTCTAGTTTTATTGCTTCTTATATTTCAGTATGCGTTGGGTGAATGTTGTTATATTTAGGCCATTTTCCTGGTCATCTAGTGTGGTGTAATGGGGTTCCTTAGTAGAATGCAACATCATCACATGATTACGATTTTATTAGTGGAAATTTTACAATCTAACAATGGTGAGTTGTGAATACCTCTCTCTACTGCGTCCAAAATCCACGCTACTCTCATTCACCCAGCAGCCCAAATATATACTCTGCGCAAACTTCGCATCTCCTTTGCTAATTGCAATGTCATTTATTTTCTGATAGCGGTATTAATAAAAGCAAAAAGTCATATTTTTATTGTTAATCATGTCTTTTGACCAGCGCTGTGTCCCATGATTTCCTATGTTTTGATGTATGAATCAATCCTGGTCCGAATCAGGTCATGTCTTGTGTAATTAGTGCTGTTCGCATTAGTTCCGCTGTGCGTCATAGTGTATTTCCTTGTTTTGATTATTATTTATATTCTTTGTCCTACTCTAAATTAACTTTTTGCACTTAGCTTATATAAAAAATGCAATGTCTCTAACTGAGCAATTATTATTTAACTAACCAATTATTATCGTACTGAAAACTACTAACACATTTATTAATTATTTGAAAACTAATTGATATGGTAATATTACATTACACATTATTTAGTTAATAACACATGAACATATGAGCATTTATAGCAAAATCTGAGAAGTAACGACACGAAAAGGGCATGCACAAAATCAAAACAACTATATACAGGCTTTATAACATTGAAATTACTTCATTTCTTGTCACTTGAAAGGGCCACCTATACATAATTGTGATCTTTCATGTGTTGAGAACTGGCAACAGCTGGTTTTTTATCTGTTAAACATGGCCTGTAATGTTCTTTCTCTTGGAGGTTGTACATGTACCGATGTCTGCTGGCAGAATATCGACAGACCTTTCTGCACTCCATGACCTTGGGATCTTTGGCGCACACTGTGTGCTTATCGACAGCCATCATTTAATGGATTATTGCAGGATTTTTTATTAGGGTGCCAAGGCACATTGCTTTCATGACAGTTGATCTAGTGTACCCATTGTTTAATTTATGGATTTGTCCATGTGACTTCCCTTAAATGTTCTTGGGTTTGTTACAATCTTGGGATTAACTGCGTGGTACATTTTTGGGTGGATGTCAAGAGTTTAGTTTTTTCAAGGACATCCGTCATAATGCCTTTGTACAGTTCTTGGTCTTTTTCTGTCATTTTAACCTTTACATTAGTGGGCATAAAGTTTATTGCTAGTTGATAGTTACCCGGGCAGACGAGGCTGTTGTCTTTGCAAGATTGAACGAAGTAACCATTGAAACACAACACAATTGTGTCAATAACCTTGGGCATTTTGGACTTGTGGACAAATGACCATTGTATTTCTTATGGGCCTGCTTGAGCTCTGCATGACATCTTTGCTTAATCAACAGGGCAAACCTGTTTTTTCAGGTTACATCTTGAGGGACAATTTAACATTGAGCTAAATTTGGTGCTATAGACAGCGCGACGAACTGAGTTTCCAAGATGTCGAACGTCTTTGAACATGTTTACCCTATGCGGTTGTGCATTCTGCACACCAGCATGACTCGTTGAGTTACAGTAACGGGCATGATGGGGACAGGTAAACTCTTCACATTTGTTGCTCATGCGTAAGTCCACCAAGCACAGTTTGCTGGCCATATCCTTTTGGGCCTGGTGTTGTTTCGCAGAATTTTGTGGCTGCTATTGTCCCGGCTTGAAAAGAAGTCAATGTTCTCATTAAAGATTTTGATATTGTAGCACGTATCTCCTTCAACATTAATGTTTAGTGGGTTATTTTAACTAATGAGGGTATTTGTCTTAACTACATCCCCTATTTGGTCATGCACATCAATATGGTTTAGTGAAACTTCTTTTCTCTAGCATCTTATTACTTAGCTTCTGCATGAGCTTATGCTGGGGGCAATGTTTGCATTGTTTAAAAAGTGGCATATACTAGTGTTACTGATCGCTCAGGCAATATTAACCATTGCAGTATTTCTGTCTCATTTTGATTTATCTTCAACCGCTTCATACAGTTTGCAGTATTTGCAGTGTCTCTAAAGATTGAACCCCATCGTAGCAATAAATTTTATCTGTAAATTCATTTTCTTGCAATCTTACATAAATGGAAATGGGTTTTCCTGCTTAGCAAAATGAAATGATTTACCTTTTAAACAATGGGGTCCTACCGATATACGGAGTTATCTCTGATTTCGCTACGTATTTATCTCCCTTGAACAAGGCGGCGCTTCTTTGGGTAGTTCCGGTTTCGGTTATATAAAGTAAACTATATTGAGCGCACGCCAATTTTATGTTGAAAATAGCTGTGGATTAGGAAAAAACGTGGTCACATGTAAAGTTTTTATGGCCTGAAATATATGTATTGGAATTTCATGTAACCCGTATGTAAACACAATGAATTACAGTGAACTCGACAGTTCCAGGTCAGTAACAAAATTTACGATGCATGTCTCTTTGAAACGAAACATTTGTGAAACTTAACAACAACAATTGTTGTACAAATCATTCATCCTTACCATGCTTAAATTCAATAATTGTTTGAATTTGATAAAAACAATCATTAGAACCTCAAACTGACTGATGTATAATCGACAGTTTCGGGTCACACTTGCCATTTCCGGGTCACGTGGCATATGTTTAGCTCCCGTTATCGGGGATCGTCTCAACGGTATTATAACCAAACAAAACAAGTTTTTTTGTCACAAAAGACATTTATTAGATACTTTTGCTTCAAAATAAAACAAAATATATGACAATAATGTACTTTCATCATATCACAAGCAATTACCTATTGCTAACATAAAGTAAATAAAATATTGAAAATAAAACTACTTTTGTAGTTTTTGACAAAACAACATAACAAGAAATAAAACTTTTGGTTTTACAAAATATTTATGTTAAATAAATAACTAACTTATAGTGCAAATATAAAAGAAGTCAAGTCTTCAATTATAATTACTAGTATTGGTGGTGTATGTAACCAAACTCACCTTAAGGCCACTCAATCTACTGAAAAAAGATTGGTCTTTACAACAAAATGTGTTAACATTTAGATTGGAAAAAATACTTAAGTTCAGACTGGAATAAAAACACGGGTTCTTAGTAGAGGTGGTCTCATTATTGAATTGGCCTTTAACTTAAATTTTACTGTATTTTGATTTGATAAGAATTTATGTCTATGTTTAAGAAAACAAATAATAGAAGACCACCTTGATCATGAGATCAATACTAAGAACACTGATGCCAGATCCAAAACTCAACTTAGTTCTTTTTTAGCTCAATATAATACCACCTTGCGGATGCAACAAAATTTTCTCAGTCCCAAAAATTGTATTGATTAAGGTTTCACAGTATAGGATTTGTCATTAGCCGATACGGTTCATCGACATTTCTATCATTACAATACATATGAACTAATGAGAGAACCAAGGACTGAAATTCATATTTTGATCTTACTGGCTATTGAACCCTGCAACTTCTGATCTGAAACATGCTGATACATAAGCCTTAGATATACCATTTGAGGTATTGCAGCCAGTTAACCCTAAATACCTATATGTATTCATTTTAACAGTGAACAATAAACATTGCAAACAGTAAACAATTCAGGCAACATATAAGGAATGGTTTGTGATACAATTTTCAAAATACTTTTAATGATCAACATGGCAAAAAACCTACTTTATGACAATTGTCATACCAGTGCATTCTTTGACTTTAGACACTAGGTCTTTTATCTGAAAAGCAACCACATTAATGTTTTTTTTGGCATGTATGAAATATGTTGCAGGAATGACCACACCCCCTCCTTCCTCATTGTGTGCAGGCCATGGTGCAAAGCTTGGGATCGGTTCTCCCTTTGCCTCAGCAAATATTTCACCACCTTCATCTAACACAGAACGAAACAATCCTGCCAATGACCTCGGAACATGCCCTATAGGCAAATCTGCAACATCACTTAATTTAAGTAAACGTTTGGCATCAGTAATCATTGAGTGGACATTTTCCTTGAAATGACTTAAGGCTGGTATCCACACTAAACACGCATTCAAATCTTTAATGTTCGAGTACTCCCTATCAACTCTTAAATAGGTTGGGGGCTCTGTAAACGGTGGCCTAATCTTGTAGGCATGGTACCCCTTGATGACTGAATTCTGTACTTCAATGATGGAAACATCTGACCTATCATCATCATCACTTCTAGTTGAAGTACACTCCATACGGCCCACTTGCTGGTTGTGCTCAGCTGGATCCCCTACAGCCTGAAAAATGAAAATGCTGTCACTGAACATGGTTAATAACTTTTATAACAAACCCTTAACTCTCTTTCTCTCTCTTTACTATATACTTTACATATGGATGTGTGTTAGGGATAAAAGCACTAGACCCAATGTACCAGTCATGCAAAAACAGTGCAGAATCAAATACATATTACAAATATGTGAAATAGACAATGTGAAGAGCATAAACTATTTCTTTTAAAATGTTCATGAAAAGTGTTAAATATTCCTATTAAGATGAATTAAACACATATTTAGTCATTTAGTAAATCTAATGAAGTAAAATATAGGAATATAGAATTAAAGATGTGATAAGTTAAGATTTATATATTCAATTTTCTTAAAATTCCAGTCAACCTCCCCCTCCCCTCCCCCCCCCCCCCCACCACCACCACCACCTCCAACATGCTTAAAATGACCATTTGTTTTAAAATGTATAAAATATAGTGTTAGATAGCATTGTATATGTCTTGGGAACATATGCAAAAATTGCTTGGAAAATAACCATATCCAGGCAATATAGATGCATGCATGTCTCATTGCTTGGTCTTACTGTCCCAGGTTATTGTACCTCTGAACAATAAATATATTAATTATAAAGCATGACCCAATTTGTTGAAAAGGTTGAAAATGTATTGCTTCTTAAACCCACCTATTTAACAGTTGTATTTCAAACCCTGGGTGTGTTTGTAATATGCTAATGGTACCAAATCATGTATGCATAGTACACTAAGTGGAATTACTTCATGATAGCATCCACACTAATATTTTGTTTTGTACTTAAAACAAAACATACAAACTGGAAATAATTATCTAAATAGAAACATAATTGGGCTAATAACAACCATTCAGCATTTATTCATCAGCTTTACCACTAAAGTTTGCATAAACTATGTTAAAATCGTTTTTACCAAACATCCATACTATTGAGAAAGTCCCTCTATGGCTGACCCGAAACTGACACGTGTGAACTAGTTCAAACTACCACCAAATATGTCATTAAAATATATTGACAACACTTGATTTTGTTTTAATCTTGGTCAGTGGTAAAATATCTACAAATCTATATGTAATACATACCTGTTTAGTTTGAATTATGGCTGCAAATTGCGGTTTTACGTGTGGCGTGTAAATAACTTTGACCTACTTTCGCTTTCCCGGGAGATCGGTGCAGTCAAGCGTTTCGTGATCGCGACGTAACTTGATCCAAGTTTAACAGACAACCTTAACCAGAAAGCATCTAAGAGACTAGAAAATATGAAAGTATACTCAAAATATCGGATCACACTATCATTCGGGAAATTTTTACAATGATTTCTAATAGTGACCCGGAACTGTCGATGACCCGGAACTGTCGAGTTCACTGTAATTATGTCGAGACAAAGAAAAACGGCGATGTGCCTTACTGTTAGCTTTAAAATTCCTATTTATACACACATGTATCGGCGGATATGTGGAATTACTTGTGTCAGATCCAATTATAATATAATTGCAAATATCAACAGATCAAAAGACAAAAGCTAACGCTTGGAAATAGCGGAAGTTTTCAATCAAATATGAAGTTTAAGAGCGTTATTTTTTCAAACTACCGGTAAATCGCAACTTTCAATCAAAGACGGCCGACTGTTTTAAAGTTACTCATTATATAATTTTTTAAATAAAGTAGTGTCATTCACGTTATAAACACAAGAAAACTTGATGAGGTCAATTATATCTTATTTTAATCTTTTGAAATGTGTTAATTATGATATTATTAATCTTACTTGTTCTTCGGATTTCAGTCATTTTATTCTTCTGAAGTATTTCTTTTCTTACAGTGTTAAAAATTACACGGTTGTGTAAAGCACTTTCTGTGCTGCAAGTATGTGAAAATATACTTTTAGAGTATATCCAAAATGACATGTTTATTGTGTTGTGTATACATCCACCCCCAATATCTTACACTGACCGGTAATCCACACCAGATGTGTCACCAGGCATGAGGGGCAGATAAGACAGGTGTAGGGATGACTGGAGAAATGCCTCTAGGGGATGACTGGTTAATTGGCTGTAGGGCTCAATGAGTTAATGAAAATAGGATAAAAGAGCAAAAAATAAACACACCAAAATCGGTTGCATATGTTACCAACTCCCTACATGCCACACATTTAATTTCAATCATGACTAGTATAAAAATGCATTACTATAGTCGAATTGCTCCAATTACCACTTCACTTCCAGCACATTTACATTAAAAGCTTACACAAATTATCTGCAGCTCATCAATGACGAAAAAAGACAACAAAAATAGCGAAATTAATCGCAACACGCCAGTATTACAGGATGATCTGTCGAGATTAAGTACCAACTTATTTTACCCCACCTATACAGTTTCTTGAAAAACTGTTCCGACTTTAACAGTTTTACTCGATCATACATAATTTCCTTCTTAGCTTTGGCTGTACTGCTGTTCTGCATCAGTTTCCTACGTTGAATATAGAGCGAACATTGAAATTCCTTGAAGAACACAGGGATAAATCTCTATTTTATCTGATCGTCGTTTTTCTCAAGAAACCGGAACTACCCAATACCAAAGGGAGACCACTCTAAACTGACTTCGCAAGGGAAATAACTGTGGATATCGGTAGGACCCCATTGTTGTGGCCCTTGGTAAATTCTACTCAGCTGTTATGCACCTGCTGCCTCAAAAGCACAATATTTGACACAAAATACACTTAAGTTTTATTTAGAATCACAACATTTAAGGAAATACAATCACCTCCTCTGGTTCTAGCATCAGGAATGCCAAATGCAGTAAACCTATATAGGGCTCAACAAGTGGCAGCAACTGGCCAGGTCCAGCCATCAGGTGACTGATACACCTTTGTTAATTAAGGAAACTTGATGGGGCTGATGACTTAATAACAGGACCCCATGCTTAATCCAGCAGATGTTTCTAATATAAATGGAAAGCTTTAAAATAAAAAAAAAGTAATACAAATGATTTTTATATAAAAATATTTTACATAAAAATGATTTTTTCACCCAAAATTATCCAAAGGTACATAAAAACAACAACATTGTTATTCCAGTCTTATTTGATCATTTTCCCAATAAGTACAATCCCAGCAAGAAAATAAAACCTACATCCTATTTACATCTTTATCCTATCTTTAATTATGTTAAAAAATTGAGGCCTCTTACTTAAATTAATTATGGAATGAAAGAAAAGAAGATGGAGAGAAAAATAAAAAATAAAAGGAACAAATACTTTCCATTCTTGGCCAAGGCTGGTGGTCTTGGTTGCTCTCTTCCTCCTCGTCTTCGTCTTCGTCTTTTGATTTGGGACTTTTGATTGCGCAGCTCTAATGTCTCTAAACCTACATCCTATTTACATCTTTATCCTATCTTTAATTATGTTAAAAAATTGAGACCTCTTACTTAAATGAATTATGGAATGAAAGAAAAGAAGATGGAGAGAAAAATAAAAGGAACAAATACTTTCCATTCTTGGCCGGGGCTGGTGGTCTTGGTTGCTCTCTTCGTCTTCATCTGGGCCTGCATCTGTAATAAAATCTTTTACCTAGCAAAATATAAAAGTAAAAGTGTTAATACATGTATGCAGAAAAAGTCGAAAATGATAACGTTTGGTTTAAATTAAATTTAAATAATATAAACATTAAAATTACACGGACTTTTGATTGCGCAGCTCTAATGTCTCTAAACCTACATCCTATTTACATCTTTATCCTATCTTTAATTATGTTAAAAAATTGAGACCTCTTACTTAAATGAATTATGGAATGAAAGAAAAGAAGATGGAGAGAAAAATAAAAGGAACAAATACTTTCCATTCTTGGCCGGGGCTGGTGGTCTTGGTTGCTCTCTTCGTCTTCATCTGGGCCTGCATCTGTAATAAAATCTTTTACCTAGCAAAATAAAAAAGTAAAAGTGTTAATACATGTATGCAGAAAAAGAGTCAAAAATGATAACGTTCGGTTTAAATTAAATTTAAATAATATAAACATTAAAATTACACGGACTTTTGATTGCGCAGCTCTAATGTCTCTAAACCTACATCCTATTTACATCTTTATCCTATCTTTAATTATGTTAAAAAATTGAGGCCTCTTACTTAAATTAATTATGGAATGAAAGAAAAGAAGATGGAGAGAAAAATAAAAGGAACGAATACTTTCCATTCTTGGCCGGGGCTGGTGGTCTTGGTTGCTCTCTTCCTCCTCGTCTTCGTCTGGGCCTGCATCTGTAATAAAATCTTTTACCTAGCAAAATAAAAAAGTAAAAGTGTTAATACATGTATGCAGAAAAAGAGTCGAAAATGATAACGTTCGGTTTAAATTAAATTTAAATAATATAAACATTAAAATTACACGGACTTTTGATTGCGCAGCTCTGTCTCTAAACCTACATCCTATTTACATCTTTATCCTATCTTTAATTATATTAAAAAAATGAGGCCTCTTACTTAAATTAATTATGGAATGAAAGAAAAGAAGATGGAGAGAAAAATAAAAAATAAAAGGAACGAATACTTTCCATTCTTGGCCGGGGCTGGTGGTCTTGGTTGCTCTCTTCCTCCTCGTCTTCGTCTGGGCCTGCATCTGTAATAAAATCTTTTACCTAGCAAAATATAAAAGTAAAGTGTTAATACATGTATGCAGAAAAAGTCGAAAATGATAACGTTCGGTTTAAATTAAATTTAAATAATATAAACATTAAAATTACACGGACTTTTGATTGCGCAGCTCTGATGTCTCTAAACCTACACCCTATTTACATCTTTATCCTATCTTTAATTGTTAAAAAATTGAGGCCTCTTACTTAAATGAATTATGGAATGAAAGAAAAGAAGATGGAGAGAAAAATAAAAGGAACGAATACTTTCCATTCTTGGCCGGGGCTGGTGGTCTTGGTTGCTCTCTTCCTCCTCGTCTTCGTCTGGGCCTGCATCTGTAATAAAATCTTTTACCTAGCAAAATAAAAAAGTAAAAGTGTTAATACATGTATGCAGAAAAAGAGTCGAAAATGATAACGTTCGGTTTAAATTAAATTTAAATAATATAAACATTAAAATTACACGGACTTTTGATTGCGCAGCTCTAATGTCTCTAAACCTACATCCTATTTACATCTTTATCCTATCTTTAATTATGTTAAAAAATTGAGGCCTCTTACTTAAATTAATTATGGAATGAAAGAAAAGAAGATGGAGAGAAAAATAAAAAATAAAAGGAACGAATACTTTCCATTCTTGGCTGGGGCTGGTGGTCTTGGTTGCTCTCTTCCTCCTCGTCTTCGTCTGGGCCTGCATCTGTAATAAAATCTTTTACCTAGCAAAATAAAAAAGTAAAAGTGTTAATACATGTATGCAGAAAAAGAGTCAAAAATGATAATGTTCGGTTTAAATTAAATTTAAATAATATAAACATTAAAATTACACGGACTTTTGATTGCGCAGCTCTAATGTCTCTAACCCTACATCGCATTTACATCTTTATCCTATCTTTATGTTAAAAAAATGAGGCCTCTTACTTAAATTAACTATGGAATGAAAGAAAAGAAGATGGAGAGAAAAATAAAAAATAAAAGGAACGAATACTTTCCATTCTTGGGCGGGGCTGGGGGTCTTGGTTGCTCTCTTCCTCCTCGTCTTCGTCTGGGCCTGCATCTGTAATAAAATCTTTTACCTAGCAAAATAAAAAAGTAAAAGTGTTAATACATGTATGCAGAAAAAGAGTCAAAAATGATAATGTTCGGTTTAAATTAAATTTAAATAATATAAACATTAAAATTACACGGACTTTTGATTGCGCAGCTCTAATGTCTCTAACCCTACATCCTATTTACATCTTTATCCTATCTTTAATTATGTTAAAAAATTGAGACCTCTTACTTAAATGAATTATGGAATGAAAGAAAAGAAGATGGAGAGAAAAATAAAAGGAACAAATACTTTCCATTCTTGGCCGGGGCTGGTGGTCTTGGTTGCTCTCTCTCTCGTCTTCGTCTGGGCCTGCATCTGTAATAAAATCTTTTACCTAGCAAAATAAAAAAGTAAAAGTGTTAATACATGTATGCAGAAAAAGAGTCAAAAATGATAACGTTCGGTTTAAATTAAATTTAAATAATATAAACATTAAAATTACACGGACTTTTGATTGCGCAGCTCTAATGTCTCTAAACCTACATCCTATTTACATCTTTATCCTATCTTTAATTATGTTAAAAAATTGAGGCCTCTTACTTAAATGAATTATGGAATGAAAGAAAAGAAGATGGAGAGAAAAAATAAAAGGAACGAATACTTTCCATTCTTGGCCGGGGCTGGTGGTCTTGGTTGCTCTCTTCCTCCTCGTCTTCGTCTGGGCCTGCATCTGTAATAAAATCTTTTACCTAGCAAAATAAAAAAGTAAAAGTGTTAATACATGTATGCAGAAAAAGAGTTGAAAATGATAACGTTCGGTTTAAATTAAATTTAAATAATATAAACATTAAAATTACACGGACTTTTGATTGCGCAGCTCTGAATGTCTCTAACCCTACATCCTATTTACATCTTTATCCTATCTTTAATTATATTAAAAAAAATGAGGCCTCTTACTTAAATTAATTATGGAATGAAAGAAAAGAAGATGGAGAGAAAAATAAAAAATAAAAGGAACAGATACTTTCCATTCTTGGCCGGGGCTGGTGGTCTTGGTTGCTCTCTTCCTCCTCGTCTTCGTCTGGGCCTGCATCTGTAACAAAATCTTTTAACTAGCAAAATATAAAAGTAAAAGTGTTAATACATGTATGCAGAAAAAGTCGAAAATGATAACGTTCGGTTTAAATTAAATTTAAATAATATAAACATTAAAATTACACGGACTTTTGATTGCGCAGCTCTAATGTCTCTAAACCTACATCCTATTTACATCTTTATCCTATCTTTAATTGTTAAAAAATTGAGGCCTCTTACTTAAATGAATTATGGAATGAAAGAAAAGAAGATGGAGAGAAAAATAAAAGGAACGAATACTTTCCATTCTTGGCCGGGGCTGGTGGTCTTGGTTGCTCTCTTCGTCTTCGTCTGGGCCTGCATCTGTAATAAAATCTTTTACCTAGCAAAATAAAAAAGTAAAAGTGTTAATACATGTATGCAGAAAAAGAGTCGAAAATGATAACGTTCGGTTTAAATTAAATTTAAATAATATAAACATTAAAATTACACGGACTTTTGATTGCGCAGCTCTAATGTCTCTAAACCTACATCCTATTTACATCTTTATCCTATCTTTAATTATGTTAAAAAATTGAGGCCTCTTACTAAAATGAATTATGGAATAAAAGAAAAGAAGATGGAGAGAAAAATAAAAGGAACGAATACTTTCCATTCTTGGCCGGGGCTGGTGGTCTTGGTTGCTCTCTTCCTCCTCGTCTTCGTCTGGGCCTGCATCTGTAATAAAATCTTTTGCCTAGCAAAATAAAAAAGTAAAAGTGTTAATACATGTATGCAGAAAAAGAGTCGAAAATGATAACGTTCGGTTTAAATTAAATTTAAATAATATAAACATTAAAATTACACGGACTTTTGATTGCGCAGCTCTGATGTCTCTAAACCTACATCCTATTTACATCTTTATCCTATCTTTAATTATGTTAAAAAAATGAGGCCTCTTACTTAAATTAATTATGGAATGAAAGAAAAGAAGATGGAGAGAAAAATAAAAAATAAAAGGAACGAATACTTTCCATTCTTGGCCGGGGCTAGTGGTCTTGGTTGCTCTCTTCCTCCTCGTCTTCGTCTGGGCCTGCATCTGTAATAAAATCTTTTACCTAGAGCAAAATAAAAAAGTAAAAGTGTTAATACATGTATGCAGAAAAAGAGTCGAAAATGATAACGTTCGGTTTAAATTATATTTAAATAATATAAACATTAAAATTACACGGACTTTTGATTGCGCAGCTCTAATGTCTCTAAACTTAGAACACTTGTGTTTCTCTGAGAAAAGAAATGCATAATAATATGACTGTCAACTTTTTACTGACTTTTCGTATAGTTCCAGCCCTCAGGCTCAGTAGAAAAGTGTATGGAAGAAATTGTTTTTTGTTACTATTTCAGATCAGAATTTACTAAAATTTGGAGATAATATTCAGAATACTTTAATCTAACTGAATATATTGTTATTAAGCAGGAAATGACAAGGCAACTTAAAATTAACATTTATTTTAATTCATTAGGTATACAACACAATACAATTTAAAGACACTTCAGCAGTTTATGGGCATGGTTCACGTCTTTATTATGCTGTATACACTGTCAAAGCAGGTACACCGTCATTTAGGGCGACCTAAGACGGTCATCCATAATATAGACCCCAATATTCAAGCATATGCCCAACTAGGCTGAAACTGTATGCTTCACTATGCCCCAATAGGCTAAAACTGTATGCCCAACTAGGCTGAAACTGTATGCCCCAATAGGCTCAAACATATATGCCCCAATATGCTGAAATTCTTGCCCTATAAGGTGTCAACAATATAATTTAACAGGCTTCACATTTATAAAATAATCAAGTTGCAAATTTCAAAGGAAATTCCACCACCTGCAACCATGGCTAATCCTGGGAAATAGAAATCGTGCCAGGTTGCTCAATGACGAAATCCCAGGTCTGTCAGATGTGCAGACACTGACATAGTAAATGCCTGTTTTTAACCTACTTATCACCTGAATTGATAAGAAATACTTCTCTGTTTGGACTGTTCTGTTTGCTGCTCAGCTGATCCTGGGAATTTAGAAATAGTGCCGATTTGCAAATGTTGCTCATGCCTGTTTTAAAACTAAGAATTAACTCTATATAAATTATGTTAATATAAGGATTGTGCTGCCTTCATGTTTTTGCCTTTTGCAAGTTTAACTGGGAACCATACCATTCCTTCCACCTCTGGTCGCAGACGCTCCCGACTGAAACAACCAGTTCTAATTGACTGAAACTAGAAAACAAAACAAAGCGATGAAGCAGATTCTTTATCATACATAAGGTTCATCTGAATTTGTAAATTTACAACAAAAACAAAATACAAAATTACTGCTAGGACATAACTAATTCAAGGTTGTGGTGGGTTGACTTTTAATTACTAAATTTACAAAAAAAATCGTAAGACCAAATGATTTGTGCTTGCAATTCTAAAATGCTGGACAGAAAAGGAAGTAGCTGAGAAGGTCCATACATAGACAGTACAGTAAGTCAATTTGCCATGGTCATGCCGGTGCTCTTACCCATCATGCCCTGACAAAACAGTGTACAGCAATAATCGAGCTCCAATAATAGCGCTAACTGCTATTATGTTTAAGTATGGAATAATATCTCTTTAAGATGAATACCTGTTCTGGTTGGAACTAATGGTTCTTGGTTTTGTCTTATCTCTTTTCCGTAAAGGTTATCTTTTTTTCTAACAGGAAACTAAAGTACCATTAATATTTTTAAAATGGTAAAAAAAGGTTTAATGGAGATGGATTTTGTATCCCACAGTCATCAAAAAATTTATTCTTTTGCCCCTGTTGTTTTCGTAAGACATTTGCCAAATTATTAATGACGTAATAATTCTCTTTTCTTCCGCGGGGTATTTCGGTAATATGTCAGTTTCAGTGATATTTCCATTAATTGTTCTGTAAACAAAAACTTATCCAATTTATTGAAATATGTCCTGGTGGCAAATCATTACTGATTCGCTGATTGTGCTTCGTGCTTCAGCCTTCCCTAAAGCAGACTCTCCAAAGGGAGAAATATGGGACTTATCACTTGAGGTTAGCATTTCTTGTCTGGAAATGTGGTTAGTTTCATCTGAGTCTATTCTTGTTGTTCTTCTTGTAGAGAAATATTTCGACATGTTTGGAACCACTGATGGTGGCGGAGCTGTTAAGTGGCAGCAATTGCAGAGAAATATTTGACACTGATGTCTCTAGAATCATTGGACATTAAGTGTTTAAAACCACTGACACCGTGCTTTTAAGTCAGGGAAATTTGTCGTCACTGTCAATGATCCCAGGAGCATTCTTAGACAAAATAGGTACAAAGTGGTTAGGCAGCCATGTGCTATGAAAGGAGAGGACTGTCGAAGTCCGCATTCCATTCCTTTGGGGATACATGGACATGATGGGACATCCAATCACAGGAGCAGCTGCACTTTGTGCATTAACTGATAAGCATTGCAGGTGGCAGCGTCCATGCACAAGTTTTTGTAAGAAGGCAGTAAAGGACCAATACTGATTTTCTGTGGGTTGATATTGGTTATTAAATTAATGTTAATTATAATGGCTGGCTGACTTGATGGTTGCTGCTATTATATTTGTCCTCAGGGGATATCCATTCATCAGCCATGTTCTTTAATGCTTATGTTACATGTATCTCTGACCTCTAAGCTTGGGTTTGAGTCCCATTCTGGGTGAAGAACTTATTGTGAGAGGGGCTTCCAGCTGCCCTGGGGTGCGCCCGTGGTTCTACCACCAAATTAGCTGAATGTCACTATAATGATCATAATTGGTTGTTGTGCTGTATCTCAAACAAAACAAACAAAATGTTTATTTGTAGACTTGTTCAGGCTAAGATCAATAATTATATGCCAAACACACATATATTTAAATAATAATTTATACCGTTTCAAATAAAATAATATGAACTTTCAAAATCATCAACATGTATCATATATAATACAGATAACCAGTTTGGATAAAGTTTACTTGCTTATGTATACATTGCAGGCTGATTTTGCTGCATTTTGTCTTCATAAGGTTGAATTAGTAAGCCAAAACTTCTGAGTTGACCTTGACGTACTGTAGATTGTGAAGTGTTTACTTGGTCCCGTCGGGTCAGTCAGGAGTACTTTTACCACAAACAAGCATCTATGTGCCAGCGGTTCTACCTATACTTTAGTCTGTGACTTCCTCCACCAATAATAAGCTGGATGTTGGCCAATATGACTATAAATGTGTCAGTACTATGTAACAAATAGAAATCAAAGGCCAAAATGACCACAGTGTTGTCGCGCATCAGAACTACTTAAACAGGTGCTATCGGCGCCGTATGACCTATCAAGTGTCGGTGTGCTGTAAAACCCAAAATACTTAGCACGTGCTAAAAGCTGAACATGATGATATAATGACTAATGAAGCAGACCTAAGTGGTAAAAAAAATAACTACTTGTGTTCCTGTACTCTGAACTCTATGGATGTGGGTTTTTTTTGGCAGTGAGTATTCCAGACAATGTACAATAATGGTTTACCAAGAAAGGACAGAAGGCAGGGCAGTAATAATAATACATTTGTAATAATTATATTTCCTGTATGTTAACCCAAGACCTAGATAAAATTGTACTTTTTGTGTCGCCTGAAAAGGCGACATATAGGGATTACTTTGTTGGTGTCGGTGTGCAGTCCACAAGAATGGTAACTCTACCTTCTTTTGTTTTTTTAGTTATTCCCCTTTGATTGATTTTATAGAGCATTTCTTGTCCTGAGCCTTACTTTGTCACCGTAGGTCCAAATGATTCCAAACCTGGTATGCATGTTTCTGGCAATGACTCGAAGTGCAGGGCACAAGAACCGTAACTTTACCTTGTTCTGTTTTTGAATTATTCCCCTTTGACTGATTTTTTTAGAGCATTTCTTGTCCAGAGCCTAACTTTGTCACCGTAAGTCCAGATGACTCCAAACTTGGTATGCATGTTTCTGGCAATGACTCAAAGTACAGTGCACAAGATGGGTGACTCTACCTTCTTCCATTTTTAAGTTAATCCTATTTGATTGAATTTTAGTGCATTTGTTGCAAAGGGCATAACTTGTGCATGTTTTTTGCAATGAGACAATTGAAAGGTTATTTTATATGTGAATTTTTTTGCAAATACATTGCTAATATCTGCACAACAAAAAACTTATTAACATTTTTTATGTTGACTAACAAATTTTTCGTCAGGCGACACATCCGACTCGCGGAGTTCTAGTTATTATTTTAAATAAGAAAAAGTGGAAATCTTGCAGATTAAATAAATATAATTATCCTAGATCTATGTTTCCTAGAATTATCGCATTAGAGAACTGTATTCTGAAATCACAAACAGAATTTAAGATTCTGGCTTCTGCTTTTATGTTCATTCAAACTTAACACTAATGAATAAGCACTCACAATTCAATTATAATTTAAAGATTGAAACTTACTTACATTGTGATTTCTATAACATTAAATGACAAGTTAGGATGCACAAAGCTTCCCTTTGATGATGAATCATTATTTTTTCGTAATTATCAAATGCAGGTTTCCACTTTCATGGAGTGGTACAAAACATGCGGGTACAAAATTGCATTTCATTTAATTGCTTTCATTTAACATATGCAACTGGGTCATAATGTTGGTCTCACATGAATTTTTGGCTGCATAAGTGTTTGTTCGATTAAGCTTGTCTTCTGTTTTTGTGAAATGCATCAATATTTCCACATTGACCACATGGAATTTACGTAAATGTCAACCTTATTAATCAACAACTAGGTCAGACACATTTGACCATTTCCTCTTTTTGTAAACACTAGCAATTAATAATGACACAGGCAGTGTTCATTTGTTTTTGGTATTAAAGATTCTTCAGTATACAAGAGCTATGTAGGCTATAGATTAGACTGAATATTTTACATATCCAGCGGGTACTGGAGGTTTCGGTAAATTGATGTTTCTGCACAAAATGTTTGGAGGTTTCGGTAAATTTGAGAGAGGTTTCGGTAAATGTGTATGAATGCAATTAACACCTGCTGCAAACATGTCCCGATGGTAATTATGTGTTTGAAGAGGTCTCGATGTCACTATTGTCATAGCGTTAAGCGTTTATATTGATGGAGTTAATTGAAGAAAACACACAATAACATTGATTTTATTTACGATTATTCCAAAACAAATAGAATTAAGTACATTCAGAATTCAGTTCAGAAAACATAAAACGGAATAATACACGAAAATAATTAAAGTATCTGATACAATAAAAATCAAATAGTGACGAATACACAAAACAACATATATATATATATATACACAAAGCAACATAATGTATATATATATGTACAGAAAAATAATAAAATATTTACACCTTTGTGGAGTTAAATAAGAAGCAATACAGATTCAAAGATTTATTTGATAATGAATGTGAATACATGTATACAAACATGCATTAAATTACAAAAGTTTGACAACAATAAAATAAATATGAAGAAACATGCAAAATTCTTCATTTTCATTAAATAAAATAAATAACATAAAATACTAGTTACAAAGTACTTTACTTTTAAAAATTATAATGCTACTAAATTGAAATACCTGAACATAATCTGCAGTCGGTCGCCGTGACATGATGATTAACACAAGAGGCACCTGTTTTTCGTCTTATCCACTCTTCACAAACACATTCACTGTGAGCAGCTGGTAGAAGGGGGCTCGGGTGACTTTGAATGTTCCGTCTAAGAACCACTTCTTGGCCTGTCCAAGGATTTGGAGCTGACTTCTCGATCCACACATGATGTGTCTAGCTCCATCCATCTTGATATCGGCCAGCAAGAAATCGCCAAAGAACTCGTAGTCCAGCTGTAATATATTGCATTTATACTCAGATTTGTGTATAGCATGTAATATGTTATTTATTATGAAATTATTTTTTTAATATATCAATTTTACTTTTTATATAATTTTATATTTTTATATATAATTACCTCGAAGTCAAAATCAATAGGCTCATTTGGCCTCAACCTTCGGTGGTGGTTCGCTGCCCGTACGAGGTTTGCAGGTTTCGGCATGTTGACGTCGTTGGGTGTCACCATCTGTCGATAGACCCTTTCGACAATTGATGCTCCTTGCTCAAATATCCTCTCCTTTGCTTCAGTCTTGACTTTCTTTGCAATTTTGACTTGTTTAGCAGCTCCGGGGTCGGCTGGGTGTATATGTCCTGATGCCGCAGACAAATTCCCTCTTGAACTCTGACAGAGGCTGCGCAACGCCAATACTTGGTACCAGCATCTAATACTTCGAATGATACTGGTTCGTCTTCTGGGATGTCATCCGTCAGTTCCCTGTCTTGCAGTGACATCCCCAGATGCGGAAGAGGCTGTGCAAAGTCTCACCCAATCACGTTGAATGATACATCAGGTATCCTATCATTTTTGGGGGGACTTCTGTGTGGCAGCGATAGCTCGAGATGCGGAGGAGGCTGTGTGCAAACTCGACCAGTGATGACGTAGGTGGTGTCCAGATTCCTCATTGGACTAACATCTAATCTCATGGGTGGTGGTATCTCTTGGTAGGCTGTGGAATTATGACGCTCAACTTCCATAGCAGACTGCTCACAATTGACGCATCGCCAAAATAACAACAATTCTCCCTTCTGCATCAATCTGTACTGGCTTGTAAGATGCCGGTTCCTCATTTGCGATGGTTCCATCGACCACAACTGTCGCAGGCTATAGCTTGTGAACGACCCGTTACGTTCTTGTTGCACAAGATGCACGGATGTTGCTACATGGTTAGAGAACAAACCGAATACTGAGTGGACAGTTCAGAGGACATTTATACATTGAACAATCCTGAGATTATTCACTCAAACAAACACAAAAGTCTTAATTGGATTAAAGCTTGTCAAATACACGCGCCAACGTAATTAACATTCCAATTAGCACGTTTCCACAAACACACGCTCTCAATTAACTTGCAAACAATAAAAGGAACACATGCTTTCAATCAACATAACTAATCTAGTCAATCAATTAAGGTTACTATGTGTTTGGATAGTATATTGCACAAACACACACACATATAAATATATAAATATATATAAATAACAATACTTTTAATACATTTCTATTTAACTTCAACAGGTTTATGAACAAAAAAATAAAAATACATTAATCCAATATATACAAATTACAGACATAGCTTTAAAATGCAAATATATTATCATAACACGTCGACAAAGTATCATTTCTACATAATTATTATGTTATAAATATTGATTATTATATTATATACGTTTTAACATTAGTAAGTTCTTAATATCCATTTAGATATTTTTAGACTCAAAATCCGTATATACTTAAAGAACCCGCAAAATACACACGGCAAATATATTTTACGGCGATAATGTAACATTTTTTTATATTTATTATCTTATAAATATCAAATACATATCTATTATTATCTTTCAGTTATTTATATCGATTTACATCTTTACTGAAACCTCTCACATATTTACCGAAACCTCTCTCAAATTTACCGAAACCTCCAAACATTTGGTGCAGAAATATCAAATTACCGAAACTGTCATTTACCGAAACCTCCATAAACCTTTCCAGCATACTTCTGGATAGTCAATTTTTTCTGCACTTTCTGTGTTGTTTATTGTCAGCCTCAGTGAGTTTTCGTGATATTTTATAAGCGAACAATGTCATTATTGCACATTTAAATTTATTATTCTTGCATGAATCTGTGTTCCCATTTTCATTTTTTAACCATTTCCACTATGTCTATGCTAAGGAATTTCAATAGACACATAGCCTAACTTAAACAATGAAGATATTTTGCTACATGTTTTCCAGCAACACCTTCCACCCCTCTTCTCCATCTTAAGCTACTGCCAACCGACTTCTACTTCTGTGTTTTTTGTTGCCCCTTTAGTGCTGTGTTTTCTCTGCATTTGTCCCGCAAATTAAAAAGTTATAAACAGTAATGATTTCATATTCGCATCTTATGTACCAGTATTTTACTTACAATTTTGTTATGTAAAATATTTCACTGCATGATTTGCGATGTTCACATGTATCCTTTGGAAAAAATGTATGCATTCTTTGGATGAAAATGTTTAAACACATCATCTTTAGCAAAGAAACATTTTATCATAAGGATTCCTCCTTAGTGAGAAATGTAATACCTAACACTTAGCCTCCCACGATGTGGGTGGCGGAAATTAGGTCATTTCATTGATAATGTATGAAGTCACTTACCAAGATTTTAAATTGTTATATTGAAATCAACTCTTCTTAAGTAAAACATCTAAATAACAAACTTTGGTCTTTTATCTTGTTTGTTGAAATGTGTTCTATTATTTATTGAGATCTCTTACCATTTGTTTAGATATGGTTTATAATTTTGTTGATATATTTTTCATCATTTGTAAAGATATGATTTATCATATTGTTGGGGTATGGTTTATCATTTTGTTGAGAGATGGTTTATCATTTTGTTGACAGATGGTTTATTATTTGTTGTCTTTCTTGGTAACCTACTGAGCTAAAAGCAATGACATCCATTTTCTGATCTGGGCCTGCACTTTTTCTCTATTCCTAACGCCATATACCCACCTACCAATGCTGAATGAAAAATGGTTACAACCATTGTTACTTAATCATATAACATAATTGCAGAATTAGTATTATATCATATAACCTAATTACAGAATTAGTATCATATCATATAGCAGTGAACATAATGAAAGTCTAAATAGCTAAATGGTAATAGCTAAATGGTAATAACAAATATATATATACACACACATACTGGCTTGTGTATGTGTGCTTAATTTTAATGGCCATAGGTTTGGATCTCATTAGGATCAGAATTAATGAAGGAAAAAAAATTGTGTGCTAGCTATCAATATTTATTATTTTTGTATGTCGGACATTAAGTTGTGATCATTTGTGAATATTACAGCACTGTTTGTTAGTAGTTTTGATAATGATATTATTTGATATTCTATATATTTTCAATTTAAAAATATTAAAAAGCATCACAATTGTCAAGATTACTATCATTTGTTCATATATATTTATTTTATATACTGTAAAATATTTATTATTATTATTTTTGACCCCATTTGCTGGTCAATCCATTTCATCATGTCACAAAATGGTTCTAGTCCCACACCATGTGGGTTCGAGTCCTGATCAGGGTGAGAACTTTCATGTGGGAAGGGTTTTTAGCTTATTTATCATTGCGCCAGTGGTTCTACCCAGACATAAGTCAGTGGTCCTCCTCCACCAATAAATAGCTGTACATTGCCAATATGACCACAATTGTGTCATAGCATTTTGTTTAACTGTAAAATCAATGTGTATAGCATTTTGTTTAACTGTTATAGAATTTTGTTTAACTGTAAAATCAATGTGTATAGCATTTTGTTTAACTGTTATAGCATTTTATTTGACTAAAACATATGCATATAACATTTTAACTATAAAATCAGTGTGTATAGCATTTTATTTAACTGCAAAACAAATGTTTATAGCATTTTCTTGAATTGTATTATCACATACATACTTAAAATCAAATGCTAAGTAATAAAAAATATGAATTGACATTATATTTTTTTTTAAATTACGGAGTTGTGTATTATGAAATTATTGTCATAGTTAACTACATTGTTTTATAAACTCATTTACCGAAACTTTTACCTTGCATTTCTCTTTTGTTACAGTACATTGAGTCATTGTCGCTACATTTAGCTTAGTTTTACCCAGCCAATCTTAATTATGATTAATTATGATTAATTCATGTCATGCATTGAGCTTGAGACATCAAATCCTTCAAAACAATGGAACAGCTGTTAATGTTATGCATAATGTATCTGACAATATCATGTTCAGGCTTCTGATTTGTAGAATTCATTCAGAGCAAAGGACTAAACATGGGGTGGCTTTCTAGCTGAACTGCAGTGTTCTACCCAGACACCTGTTCTGTGACTTCCTCCACTACAATGGTACATCTCTGTTATGACTATAAGTGGTTGATGTCATGAATTGCAAAAACAAAACAACAACAAAAAAGAAACCTCATCATAGGATTTGGAAGAGAATATAAAAGTTGAAGCTCAAATGTTATATCTATCAAGAATTTATTGAAAGTAGACATTTCTATGAAAAATCAACAACTTCATTTTATGTATGAAGAAAACTAACAATAGATTCTTGAATATGATCATTTTTTCTCATCCAATGAGTGTTGTTTACTATGAATGCCTTCTTTTCCATAAAAGTCAAAATATAAAATTATTGAAACTTTCAAAATTAACTCACTAAAATTCACTCACTACTATTCTGTATATATATAACATTGGCACTAAGCAGATGATCTGACTATTTATTTTGTTATCTTTTTTTGTTGCAATGAAACTTTTTTTCTGTGGAAGCACATTTTTGCATAAAAATGAGCATAGCATAGATGTGTGACTTCAAACATTATAACTTTGATCACCAACTATTGAATGCTATAACTTCTGAACAATAAGTAATAAAAATAATAATAAAGCCTGAATTGTTTTCATTTGTCCCACCCCATTGTATTGAAATCCATAGCAACTGACGGTATTGTGCTATTATATGTGCGTGTGTGTGATGGGGTGAGTGTGTTCATTTATATGAATGTGTTCTATATATCTTGTTAATAATGTCCTTATCATGTATTGTAAGACAGTCATAATAAAAAAACAGGTGCAGTTATGTGTGTTGAATATATTCATTTATAATTACATACCCTATTTCTAAGGTTTTAAATCACATTTCATATACATAAATACTAACGATACCCACAGTACTGGGACCCACCACACCATCATGAGCGACTGATTGTCGGGGACCTAGATACATGACTCCCCAGACCTTCATCCATGGACAGCCATGTAGAACTACTGACACCTTTCCAAACACTAGATAACATAAACGGAAAGGGATTTTCGAAAACGGACACCATATTACTCGTCATCACTAAAAACAGTCGGAACTTCTTGAGTAATTCTGTCCTCGGGACAATCATCATAATTCGTGAATAATCCAAGACGTTACGATTGCACTAAAAATAACGCTTTACGACATAGCTAAAGGTTTGAATGTCATCAAAACTTGGCCAAAATCTTGAGCTTTTTCTTACTGTTATGGAGTATATGTCACTTTCCAGAAGAGGTGCACCTTCTTTTGGTATCCCATTATCTAAAGAAACAGTCAGAGATTTTCAGACTCGGGCGTCGAATTCGTGCAAGTCCCTACAAAATAACTCCTTGAGGGGAAGTTTAGGGCAAGGTTTTAAGTTTCAAATACAGTTGCAATTTTTTTTTTCTAAACTATTGATCTCCAAACGTCCGAATCAGTTAAAACAGTTAAAAATAGACACCTAACTCGTGGTCAGCACCAAGAAGAGACTCTTAGGCTATAGGCTGAGTCAGCGTTAGGATTCACTCAAATTCGCCAATTAAAAAATCGGCGGTTATTTACTCTCTTTTTTCATCGGAACGGCATTTTTTGAGGTGGCTAAACTTTACAACAACAGCACCAACGGATTCGCTTAAAGCACCACAAATTAACTCCTACCACAAATTAACTCCTTGGATCATAGTTACGAGCAAGGTTTGGGGTTTCCGGAATATGATTGTTTTCCAAGCCCTAAATATCGGAAACGGAAAGATAATTAAAACTTGCGGACAAACTGTCGAACACCAGCCTAATAATTTTTATGTTGTTGCTTTTTGTTATAGTTTTTTTTTTTTTTTTTTTTTTTTTTGTTCTTTGGGGACAATGTGTACGCAACTGCATACAGGCGGCTATGTGCATGTAATGGTGTTTATATGATACACAATATAAATTCATGATATAATTTCAGACAAAATACGAGTATATTTTCGCACAAATGTGGAGGTTAATCAGACTTTATAGATCTATCTTCATAATGTTCACTTGTTTTAACATGTTGTAAATGCTTACAATTTTTATTGATTAATTCATGATCAAACCAAAGGAAAAACCTATATAAATAAAAGGAGACGTTAATTTCATATTTCAGCTTTATTTTAACCTATTTGGACCCAAAACCACAGTCTAAAGCTAAACACAAAAAGTTATTTAATCATCATTTCCTTGAAAGGTCTAAAAGACATATTGCAGCACCCATGCACGTTTGCAAGTGTGTAGAGAGAGCAGTTGTTTGTTTTAACTTTTGAAAAGGGAAAATTGCGGAAAATTTTAGTTTGAGCCTTTTTAGTTCCAAATGAATAAGAATATATGACAAAGTCCTTTGAGCATTGCAACATATACCAAAATTTGAAAAGGCACAGGACAAAGGTATTTCCACATGCAAGCCAAGTGAAAAGTAAGAACAAATTTGTGATTAGTCATTTAACGAAAAGAGCAAACCCGACAGAGCCTTGGAACGGTCAGTCGGCAAAATCTGCCTTGTGATAAAATAAAGGTTGATAAATTAACGTTTACAAGTCCTTTATAGGCCTACATGCTGCACTGCGCTGTACATAGATCTAATAACATGCTGATAATGCTGAAAGAGTCCGTAACTTTAAACAATTACACTTATTTAGAAAAGTATAAAGCATTTTGGATTAACCATTTATGTATTAGTTAGAGTCCAAATAGAGAAATCTACATGAAATAGACACGGCAAAGGAGGGAGCGGTAGCGACCGACTGGGCGTGTCTATTCATGTAGGTTTCTCTATTTGGAATCTAACTGACTTAGTGTTTACGCCAGTTTTCCCCTAATTATCATACCAACCACGCCCATCGTGTTCCAATATATTGCATCAGCGCCAAAAGTAAACTGATTTTGTTTGCTGCATCTACACTTCACGTGATCAACAAACCACGCGCTATCCTTGTCAATGCACCCAGACACATTGGGTATACATGTACATTTGAAAAATTCTGTTACACGACGGGTGTGTAGTTCTAACTCATTTACCTCGAGGCATTCACACAGGAAACAGAAGAAAAAAATAATTTCGCTCTCAGGGATTTCTTGTTTAAAAACTTCGATAATGAAGACGATGTTTCTTCGTCTACTCAACTGTTGCAAATACCGACTCAACAGCTGATTTTCAAGCAAGAAGGTACTCTTATAAACGATCTACATTACGAAATCTATCTTTTTTATTTTACAATTGTTTTCAATTAAATCTAAACGTTGACCTTAGGTACTTGTTCAATGTATTTAGATACATGTAATTACCTTTTTGTCTAACACACGTTTGTAACAAAGTTAACATAAATTTATTAGATCTACATTTATTTGTGTTTAAAAAATAGATCTAGCATTGTATATTGTCTATTTTTAGAGTCCAACCGTCGATTTGCCGATCCTGTCTCTTCCGACGATCTTAAACAGCAATGCAACAATGCTATTCCAAAGAAAACCCGTTCTATAGAATAATGTTTATATGCTGTGTTTTGTTATTACTTTTGCACACGACACACTCATTTGTACTGTCATGCATATTAATTAGGTAGGCCGGAGTAACAATCCCATGCACATGACGTCACTGTAGAATGTTTGTTCTATAACATTAATTTCTATAGACTGTTTCTACACGAAATAGAAAGGAGATTTTTTTTAAAATAAAGCATTGTGATTGGTTGAAAAACTAGGGTAAACACTAAAGCTGTTTGTTTGTTGCCTTTGTCTTTACATTTTGGGCGTTGCCGCTTGTCCAGAGTTACGAGACAGCTGAATTTTGGAAACACGACAGATTAACCCTGCATGACATTGACTATCCGCGTCATTCGTATCATCTCAGTCTAAAGTTTAATACCGCACTCGCTCGGAAAAGAAAGGCGCTCTCGGGATTTTTAGAATCCGATCACAAGTGTGTTTTGTGGTCAAAGTCAGGCGCATGTCTGGGCCGTTTTGAAGTTACGCACAATTACAAGGGAAATAACCTTTGTAGTAATACTTTTTAATACATTTTTCTAATGAATAACAGGAAAAATGCGGACATGCAAGAAACTTAACGCAAAATATGAATGAATAAAATTCTGACGTGCCTAAGTTTAATCATTTTAAACATTTTCGACTTGATTGGTTTGGTAATAAGATTTTACAACAAAGAAACTATGGTAATAAAATATGTCATTTCTAACCCGGGTTAGGCATCTTAGTGTTTTTGGTAATTTTAGATTTTTCGATGTTTCGAATGGAGGTTACGCATGTGCGTAAAGTGCGTAATGGCAGAAACGCGCCTGGTCAAAGTTAAATAACTAAATCTTTGAACTTAGTGTACTGTTGTCGCACCCAGTAGCACTAAATTTTAGTGCAAATGCTATCATATAGAAACTATTCTATGTTTTGCAAAACAGTTCATAATAGAAGTAAAATGCAATCATATAGAAATTATTTGGTGTTTTGTAAAATATATTCTAGTCTATTTTCGGAAATCAGTGGCAAATTTTGTCCAAATGTTAAATATTTTAAGATGTGTTTTTGCAGCTGAAGACTTGCTTGCTTTGCAATGCGTGGTGCACTTGATTTACTTGACTGAATAATTTAACCATTATTTGCACACCTTTCATCGTTTACAGGGTTAAAGTTACACCGCCAAATAGCGCTTTGGTTTTTAATTTTGGCGGTAAGAAAACTATTACAAAGGTAGGTCTTTCCTCTCAAAATAAGAGCATTTATTAAAGAATTTTAAATCATTTAATCGCATTGCATGTTTAATGTTTATAAGTATTTTTCCACTTGATAAATAATGTTGCTTGATAAATAATGTTCTAGTTAAACAAGGTCGGCTCGCCGAATTGATGGCAAATGTGAATTTAGTGATGTGTAACCTGTATTGGTGTCAGTGCTTTTCACACCACCAGGAAGTTTACGTAAAATGTATTTTGAATAAACTTACAATTTACTATTACGAAAATGTCATCTCTGTGCGACTTGGTATCTGCTGGTTTAATAGGTAAGTAAACGGCAATGTTTTGTGCTTAATTTAAATGCAGACAACTTCTAAAATAGTTGTCACAGCAAAGTATTAGTCGGACAGCAGTTAACATTTCTTGTGGGTACACCCACTAGTTCGCCCCAAGCGTTTACGAACTATTTCAAAATACATGTAGTTATGACAGTATTTATCTTGGATTTGTTAAAGAATATTATTAGGTATAGTTGGAAGTCCAACGGCAGTTGTTATACAATGTATTATTTAGAAGCTTTAAAACTATTTGCTGAAAAAACAAACTATGTTTAGATTTTGTTTTGTGTAAAAATAATAACTGAAGCTACATAATTATAGCCAATACAGTACCTCCAATTATCGTGGGTGAGAAAGACTCTCAACACAACATGTCAGCAGGCAGACCTTCAGTCATAAAAAAAATAATATTTTCCTCTCTTTTTCCCTGCGTGAATGGGATATATGTTCAGATGAGACAAAGGCGCTACAAGTAAACAAATCAGCTTAAAAGGACAAATATGAAGTTTCACCCAACAAGTACTAGAACTTATCTATATTATAGTAATATTTAAGTGTGCAAATTTAACTAATGTGCTAGATACCCACACTCATTGTAGCACTGCAACAATAGCCATTATGATTACATAGTGAAGTTAGCATTATCTGTCTTACACATGTTATGCAAGTATCATTTGTGCAAAATTTGCTGTTAATTCGTGTCTTTATCTATTTTCATTGTATCATTCTGAAGAAAAAGACAGGAATGCTGATGTTTTATGGACATGGGCTTATCCATCTGTGAGTGAGGGTCAACGATCGCTGTTCATGAAGAAATCATGTCTGTCTTCAGACAACTTTATCCCCTTCATGTACAGCCAGATGAACAGGCAGTGGTATTACATCTACACATGCCAAACTACTGAGGCAGACAAACTGCCCAAGGTGTGTTAAATCTGATTTATATATCTTCATTAAGAATTGTTTTGTATTGATACAAACATTTTTTTAGAAGACCTATACACACAAAAATTGAAAGCGGGGTACAAAAACACTGTCACATACTACATCCCCACCCCAGTTATAATGTAACAACAGTACTGTGGGATACTGCATCTAGGGAAAGTTTGCAACAATACTGAATGGGGGTGAGGATTTGTTGTATATTTAGGTATATGTGATGTGTTAAGATAGTTTGAATGCCCCAGGGCTCCCAGTAAGAGCTCTTAATGAGTTGTATATCTGCTGCAAAAAGTAAGTAAGATTTGTTAGTAAGTAAGATTTGTTATTTTGTGACTTTTGTTCCATATTTTTGTGTTTTTTAGTTGCTAAAATGGACAAATGAGTAATGGTTCTACCCACGAAGTTCAAAGTATAAAAGTGTCAACCAGAATGGAAAAGAAGGCTCACTCTTTTTTCTTTTATCCTTGGGAACTTAAGATCATTGAATTGACATGATAATCATGATGGTCTGCTTTGATTGGCTGAGGAATTCTCTGAGACAAGTTATATATGCAGAACCATCGACTATAAACAAAAAAAGCAATGTGCTTAAACATGGCTGCAAAATGTTAACTGAAAAAGCATTGTGTAGACATAATAATATACTTTGCACAGGCTGTGTTTTAAACTCATTCCATATGGGGCTGAGGAAGTATAAAACTTAATCATTGACCAAAATTAAAAGTAGAAATAATAAAAGCTGAATAAAGCAGAACTTCTAAAGCTTAATTTTTTTATATTCTTTGCTTTTTTGCTATTTTTATGTACAGCTTGTTATTCATTTTTCTTGCACACATGTTATTTTTGCCTAGGTCCAAGCTCTGTCTGTGGTACTATTGGCGCGGGATTTTAACCCGGAGAAATACGAGTCCCTTTGTAAGATTCTTGCCAAGAAATACTGTGACACAGGGTCACCCACCTCTCTGTTAGAGGCATACCTGTCAGTTGTTACCAGGGGAATGTGCCACACATCAGAGAATGGCAAATTCTCCACCAGTGATTACAACATCAAACACTCATATGCCAAGTCAAACTTATCAGGTTTGTGGTCACAGTTTACTAATTTTGTTTTTAGTTGAATTTATTTTTTTTTTATATAAAAGATACAGAATGTTTAACCCACTCATGTTTGCATCATCAAAATATTTATAACTATTTAGCATTTTATCATGAATATGTTTTACCACCTACGCACCTTAAACTAGCTGACAAGCAAATGGTTATTGACAACTTTAAACTAGAATTAATACAGAACTACTAATGATGCTGTAAGCTATCAGAATATTTAAGCTAATGAGGGAAATCAATTCTCGTTTCACAGTGGTGAGGAACTAAGGGGACAACAAGTAAAAACTTATAAAATTCAAATTAATAATCTGGTGTCCGATTGACTTTCTTCAAAGGTTTTCACGTGATGTTTAGACTACTTTCTTCACAAGTGTTATAGAGACATTTTGCCATCTTTCTTCAAAGGTATTGTAAAGATGTTTGGACCCGAGTCCATTTTACATTCTACATAGCGAAAATTGGATTCTGATTGACTTTATTTACAGGTATTATATCATCTTTTGGAACTACTTTTCTTACTGGTATTATAGAGATATTGTAACTGCATTCTTCAGAGGTATTATCAAGGCATTTGGACAAGTTTATTCCTGGGTGTAATATAGATTTTTGGACTACTTTCTTCACAGTTACTAAAGAAAGGTTTGGACTATTTTTTTCACAAGTAATAAAGAAATGTTGATCTACTTACTTCCCTGGTATTATAGATGCATTGAGACTACTTCCTTCACAGGTATTATTGAGCAGTTTGGTCTGCTTTACAGGTATTATATAAATGCGACAACTACATCCTTCACAGGTTTTAGACATTTTGACTACGTTCTTGACAGGTACTAAAAAGATGTTTGGTCTACTTTCTTCACCAGTATTAAAGCAGTCATAGAAATTAGAATTGAAATTTACAAGCAAGTTGAGCTAGTAACTAAGCAATTTTCTAGCCTGAAAGAAAATTCACAAGCCTGAATTAAATTCTGTTTTAATTTACAAATATGTCTGAAAAACCAATGTAAATACAGAAAAAAAATCATTTAAGTATCATTCAACATTTATGTTATTTATTCTCAAGAATACATGAAAATCAAAGTCCAGTCACAAAACCTGGTGTTAGACTCCCTCGTAAATCATAACTAAGGCCTGTTATTTGTCCAGGAAAGAAGGAAATTTCTGTCACGATTAACATCTTCATATTTATGATTAGTGGCTGCTCGCCCGGCAACTTCAGGGAGTTTTTTCCCAGTTTTCCACCAGAAACCTATTTCAGTTTCATTTTCTCTGCCGTTTTGTTCAGTGGCCAAGCTGATTTTAATTTGGTATAGAACAATAAATAAGCAGCTAAAAAGTTTGTTTACAAATTGAAAATGAAAGTACATTGTTTTTCAATTATCTGGATCGTAAATTGTGAATTTTAGTAGCCCTAGAGAAAATCTACTAGTTTTTTGCTTTCGGGCTAGTGCTAATTTCGACCACTGTTAAAGAGATGTTTCGGCTACACTCTTCACTGTTATAAAAAAGATGTTTGGACTACTTTCTTTACAGGTACTAAAGAGACATGTGGACTACTTTCTTCACATAAATAATAGAGATGTTTGGACTACTTTCTTCACAGGTACATGAGTGACATTTGGACTACTTACATCATAAATATTAAACATTTTTACTACTTTCTTCACAGGTATAATAGAGATGTTTGGACTGGATTTCATAATCCTCTACACAGCCTTACTGCTGAAGAAGAAGATAGCAGTGTACTTCCCTAGCCACTCATTGCCAGAGCTTCTGCAGTTCACAAGGTCAGGTTTGTTACCATTTTTTTTATTTCAATCTAATTTAAACCTGTGTAGACATATCAGTCTTAGTTCTTTGTAAGAATATAAACCTCTGTTCATAAACAGGTGTGACCCTTTACCTTCTGTGTTGTAAGGGTGGTCCAGTGGCAGTTTGAAATTGCATAGAGTTGCTGACTTGTAACACCTTACTCCCACACCATGTTAATCAGAGACCCATTAAGGGCTGAACTGTCAGGTGAAGTGTTTCTCCAGCTGCCCTGTGGTGCATATATTGTCTTCCTTCATCAAAAAATAGCTGAATGCAGCTAAATATAACCATAGTTGTTGTGTTTGTGTGTGATATATAATCAAACCAGTGACCAAAGTTTAAAATTGATTACACAGCCAAGTTCCCTTATCAACCTCAATAATATCTTGCAGATCACTGCCGGCTTTTGTGTGGCATCGGCAGAACTGGAATATACTCTACCCATACCTTGATCTAGACGAGGTAGAATTGAAGGAGCTCAAATCAAGCAACCACTATGTTGCAGGTTTCACTGATGCCTCTATAGAAGGGAGGTAAGTACTCAGGAACTTAGGTTACACAACTTGGAGTTAAAATGTATTCGTTTAAACTCAATTAGGAAACAAGTTCTTTCAGTAATCTAGATAAATCCCTTTGCATTTTCTGGGTAGAATCTCTGTTATCAAAACCTGGGTAGTAACTTCCTGAAGCAATGTGCAGTAAATGTTCTTCACAAAGGAAGATCATCTTGTGCTGTTGAGGATTTGAAAACAAGACACTCCAATTTAGAATTCGACATCTTAACTTCTAGATGCTCTTAAACCCTTAAGTAAGAGTCACATGACACTGCTCCAGTAATGTGATAAGCAATATTGGAGTAACTTCTGAACATAAAATCTTACTAGAAAATTGTAATTGGTCTCAGACTTCCACATACCCATATATACACATTGCTTAAATTCTTAAGTGTCATTTCTTAAATTCAAATGATAATATGTGAACATGTCTATATTCAGTGGCCTTTCTGTAATGATCAGCTTTTTGTGTCGCCTGAAAAGGCGACATATAGGGATTACTTTGACGTCGGCAGCGTCCGGATTTCCTTGCCCGGAGCCTAACTTTGTCACCGTATGACTCCAAACTTGGTATGCATGTTTCTGGCAATGACTCGAAGTGCAGTGCACAAGAACTGTAACTCTACCTTGTTCCATTTTTTAATTATTCCCCTTTGATTGATTTTTATAGAGTATTTCTTGTCCGGAGTGTAACTTTGCCACCAAAGGTCCAAATAATTCCAAACTTGGTATGCATGTTCTGGCAATGACTCGAAGTGCAGCGCACAAGAACCGTAACTCTACCTTGTTCTGTTTTTGAATTATTCCCCTTTGATTGATTTTTATAGAGCATTTCTTGTCCGGAGTGTAACTTTGTTACTGTAGGTCCAAGTGACTCCAAACTTGGTATGCATGTTTCTGGCAATGACTCAAAGTGCAGTGCACAAGAATGGTAACTCTACCTTCTTCTGTTTTTTAGTTATTCCCCGTTGATTGATTTTATAGAGCATTTCTTGTCCGGAGCCTAACTTTGTCACCATAGGTCCAAGTGACTCCAAACTTGGTATGCATGTTTCTGGCAATGACTCGAAGTGCAGGGCACAAGAACCGTAACTCTACCTTGTTCAGTTTTTGAATTATTCCCCTTTGATTTTTTTAGAGCATTTCTTGTCCGGAGCCTAACTTTGTCACCGTAGGTCCAAATGACTCCAAACTTGGTATGCATGTTTCTGGCAATGACTCAAAGTACAGTGCACAAGAAGGGTAACTCTACCTTCTTCCATTTTTTAGTTATTCCCATTTGATTGATTTTTAGTGCATTTCTTGCGAAGGGCATAACTTGTTGTGCATGTTTTTTGCAATGAGACAATTAAAAGGTTATTTTATATGTGAATTTGTGCAAATACGTTGCTAATATCTGTACAACAAAAAACTAATTAACATTTTTTCTGTCGACTAACAAAATTTTCGTCAGGCAACACATCCACTGGCAGAGTTCTAGTTAGTTTAGTCAAGGGTCTTTAATGATCCTTTCTCTCTTAACATGAATAGTTAATATTGCATCATTCAGAATACAAGACCATCCCATACTTGGCCCTCTGGGGTTTTATTTATAAAACATTTTAGTTAATTTTTTTTTTACTTAAATTAAGCAATTTCCTTAAATCTAAAATTGTTTTCTAAGATTTAAGAAAATCTCTCAAGTTTTATTCGTAGTGCCATTAAGTCTAAAAAAATGCTGGTATTTTTAAAATTGAAGGAACTTTCTTATTTCCAAATACACTTATGAACTTGAATTTACATTTAAATGCAATTATAATAATTTCCATTTAAGTGTCTTTTGAAATAAATGCCAGATGTTTCTGAAAACAACTTTACTTTTGTTTCGTTGCAGGAGTGACATATATGATGTGTTTGTAAATGGGCCTTCTTCTCTAATCAGCATAGCTAACCATGCCAAAGGTAACACACTAATCACTTACTGATACAGTCAACTCTCGTTATCTCAAAATCGGTTATCTCAAATTTCTGGTTATGTCAAACTGTTTTCTACGGTCCCGTTTTTTTCCCTACAGTTTCTATATAGTTCGACTCCGCTTAACTCAAATTCGGATGTGTCAAATTATCGGATTTATCAAACTAAATTCTTTGTCCCCACACGTATAAAACTGTTGAAATCAGTTGGTCTATCTCAAACTTCAAATTGCTATAAGATGCAACACGGCAACAATAGTGATTTTCACACCTACCGTGAAACTCGCGAAGATTTGGGCGCGAGTTTTATCGCCAATTATCGGCAATCAGGATGTCACGTAATTTAGAGAAGAGGTTAATCGATTATTCTTTAATTAGCTGCTTTAATGAACAACAATTTCGTTAATCAATTAACGCTGATTAAAGTGTTTCAGGTTGTACGGTGAGGTTGTCTTCCACTACCTACCCACAATACACATACTGATTATTTAATAAAAAAATAAGATTGGTTATGGCAACAGACCAGACACGAGAAAGTGTCGAGCAATCTGATGAAGGATCCGGTCTTAGTACTGGGGGGATAGTCAGATCGACATTAAACTTATATATTAAATTACATTGTTAAAAATCTAATAACACTTTAAACATGCAAAACCACACAAACTTGCAGAAACTTAGTTTACAGTGGCAGATATAACAAGGAATTTCAGTCATTACCAGTCATCATGCAGGTAAGATTTTTAAGATTTACACAAACTATCCTTTAATTCGGATAACTCAAACTTCTGATATCTCAATCTATTTTCTTCGGTCCCTTGAAATTTGAGATAACGAGAGTTGACTGTATTTTTGTACACACATTTTGGCCTAACTTTATAATTACAACTTATAATTCTAATCTGAAAATTTTCTAAGTACTGGTACATCGCATCATATTTGTTGATTTTATATTGTTGGCAACTCTGAGGTGTGAACTTCAAATCAGCTAGTTACTTTAATATCTTTATCACAGTATGTTGGCTTGTGACAGAAGACGTTATCTCTGTTATGTACAATAGGATTTCCTGTGTTGGCATCCTAGTTTTAATGACGCTTTTAATTAGTGTATATATAATTTTATTTTATAACATTTTTTTTCTTTTTACTATTAATAGAGCAGTAATTTTGAAAGAAAATGTCTTCTGTCCAGACCAAAATGTACAAACATGTGAACTCTCCTGCTCTTGGAGGGAGACTATCTGTTTTAAGGTTCCAAATTATTTGAAAAATGAGGGGTGTTTTACACATTTTCAGAAACCTCCCTACTTGGTAACAGATAACTTTCTTTTTTGTTTCTATGAAAATAACAAATCTCCCACTTTGCAAGAGAAAATCTCCAACTTTAATTTCAGAAAAGGTTCTCATGTGTAAATGTCCCTAGCAATTATTGCCCCCAGTCTAAGATTTACGATTTCTGCTCAGTTTACTATGTAAACACAATATGCAGACTGATGGCATGAATGGTAAATTGATTGTGTGAAATATTTTCTGAGGTTTCTGTCTTTAGAATCCATGGCTATGGGAAAGTTGCACAAGGATATAGCAGTCCATATGGTCAAGTGTGTAGAGAGTGGTGACATGACAGACCAGCAGCTTATCAAGGTATGTGTTCAGCATGGTGTCCTAAATTTGATGCAAAACAGTTGTATCTTGCATAAAAAAAAGATAAACCTGTCTTGTGCCAATTTATGAATATGCTTTACTTTGTTGAATTTCTGTTCGAGGTAGGGCCAATACTTAATGACAAGGTGCAGGGGCTATTATTGCCTTGGAAATACAATTCTAAGACAGAAAACTGAAACAAATACTCATAGATCATGTTAAGACCACCAGCCTTTTTGCTCTAAGGAGAAGATAATCAATAGAATGTTAATTCTGATGTTAAAATCGCTCACTATACATATCTTGACAAATGATGTTCGTTTTTTGTTACATTGAGCCAACACAATTTGAGTCATATTGGTGACATACAGCTAAGTATTGGTTGAGGAAGACCCCGAGACTTATGGGTAGAGTGGCGCACCACAGGTTAGCTGGAAATCTTCCCTGTGTGAGTTCTTGCCCTGACCAGGACTTGAACCCACATGGTAATGGGCTGAGGAGTTACAAGTCAGTGACTCGACCATGGGCGCCCCCTTGACAAATATTGATCAGAAAATACTCATAAATTGAGAACACAGAAAAAAAATGCATCCTAAGTAGACAATTTATACTCCTTTAGTTACATCAATGATTTTAAGTCTCATTTATACATCTACATATTAAGTAGGTGACTACAATAACAAAACAAAAAAACTCATATATGTTATATATGATGTACAAAATATAGTTTATTGTTGTTGAATATATACTGCATGATGCTGCTTCCTTAGTCGACTTTTATTCAGGAATTTCTCTATAAACCTCATAACTGAATAAACATACAATCACTACCAATATCTTGGACAAAAATTTTGTCAAAAGTATACTATGTAATTCCTCAGCCCCTCACCACATTGATCTAAGTCGAGGTTGGTGAGAATTTTTCAGTGGCTAGGTCTTCCAGCAGTGCACACTTGCAGTGTGTCAGTGGTTCCCCTACCAATAATTACCAGGATGTGGCCAATGTGATCATAATTGTGCCGGTGCAATATAACAAAAAAATGTGTTGATTTAGTCAAATACAGATACAGATATATATATATATGCATCATAAGTGGACAATTTATATATATATAAATGAGGGTGCTCATTGCTCATTGGTTTGAAGAGCAAAACCAGGGACTTCTCTGGTTTCTCCGCCTCCCAACGTGCGGGTTAGAGCCCTGGTAGAGGCGAAGGACATAATGCAAGATCTTCTAGCTGACCCTTGGTGTGCAGGTGGTTCTACCCAGACAATTGTGTGTAGACTTTCTTAACTCAAATAGCTGGACTAACAAAAATAACCTTTATTATGTCACTGCAATGTATTTCTTTTATTCCCAAAATAAAAGAATACCACCAAATGACTCTAGAATGTTTTTTCAGGAGGTAGCAACAAAAACAAAGGAGCTGTTATCTAACCTACGATCGCTGGCGGGTGACGATGGATACATCAGCCTGGAGCATCTTAAGGGGAGAAAGATGCCTCCAGCCACTGAAAACTTTCTCTTTAGTCTCGCGTCATGTGAGGGACTTGTGAAAATGGGATAGACAAAGTAAGCATTTGAAAGTTGATATTTTTAAGATACCATCTGCCACGGAATACTTATTTAGTCTCCCATAGTGTGAAGGACTTTTGAAAATGTGATAGACATGGTCAACATTGGAAAGTAAATAAAACCAATTAAGTTGACCACAGAAAACTTATTTTAGTCTTGCATTATGTAAATGACATATGACAAGGGTATAAACACAGTCAGTGTTTAAAATTAAATTATTATATTCAGGTCTTTTGAATTAAAAAAAAATGTTTGGTCACAAATGTCCCAATATTAATATTGAATCAAATTGATAATTGAATGTTTTTTGGAATAGAAAAGTCTAATAAAATAAGTTAATTGGATGGTTATTATAACCACTGTTAACCTGACCATGGTATGTATTATTGTACAATATATGTACAGGCTAGTGGAAAGATGCAATATTTTACATTCCCTATTGTACTGAATAAACTGGAAACAATATATTGGAAACATTTTCTTATAAACTAAAATATAAAAACATACATGTATAATAATGGGTGGAAAAAACACCCAGCATTAGTAATGTTAATCAAAACTTTAATAAATCTCCTAAAATCGACTGGTAAGTTTGAAAGCTGCATAAATATCATGATCCGTAAAGCAAGATTGCGTATCATAACACAAAGATGTAAAAATGTTACATGTGAATATGAAATTAAACTGCAGGCATTTGTAATTGTTGACTATTTGTTTTCTCAGGTTAAAAATGTTTAAAATATTTTACTCAAATTATTTTTTTGTGTGCTAAAATATATTGACTTTTTGTAACATGAACCTAAAATTAAATAATCGTAATTATAGCATCATAATTATTGGCATTTATTTTATTAAAAATCTATGCAGTATGTACATGTATTTATATTATCTTTTTTAATTTTTATTTAATTTGATGCTTATTAATAAATTAATGATAAAATAACATATTCAAGCATTTCTTTCATTTTTTTACCCTTTTGCCCTGGACATTGCTGGTAAGTTTAGAATAGTGCAAACATAAAAATAAAATGTATTTTAGTATCTATCCACCATGTATAAAACTAAATTCATATTTAGTGACTTACTTATTCTTATCGCTGTAAAAAGTTTCTTCAACTGTCAACAGATTCAGTGCCGTATATGCTATACGTGCTGGAGATTGCTTTAAATATGTCCTCCAATTGCTTGTGAGCACTTTTAGAGGCAATTTGTCAGAGGGTTGGTAAACAAGGTTTATCTACGCTTTTTCTAGACTAAAATTGGTAGTATTTTGATGAGTTGTTGCGCATGTCATAACCATCTTTATTTATCATGAGTTATGGCTGTTGGTTAAAATTAATTTTTCAACGGGCCACAATAGCTCAGGTGGTAGAACATTGGATTGTGGATTGCGAGGTCGTGGGTTCAAACCCTGGCTGGGTCAAACCAAAGGCTTTGAAGTTGGTAGTAGTGGCTTCCCTCCTAACGCTCGAGGCTAAGGGGACAGCATTACATCCGACTCGTCGGTGTCAGTATAATGGACCGGCCGGGTCCAGTCTCTGGGCACCTCTGAGTTCCCCTGTGATAGATGATAGAAATGTTGCTGCACTGTATCAACAAAAATGCTAACTGCTTTAAGTTGACACAGTCTCCAGATAAATGAAATACAGTTGGTGGGACGATAAACTCAATAAAAAAACAAATTCATTTAACATAAACAAGGCAAAGTGTCCTCATTATCTTTGATGATAGTTCCTGTTACTGCCTTTTTTAACAGTCCAGCCAAACAGTTACTGAATATCTGACTAAAAATGAATTACCAAAACAAAGTGGAGCAAATCTCTATTTGTTCCAATCAAAACTATAATTTTCTCACTGTATGAAAATTGATATTTGAAATGAAATATTTGTACATGAGGTTTTTGGTTGTTTGTTGAAGGATAATAATCAAAATATAAATAAAACAGAAGAACAGAAAGTGTAGCTATCATAAAAGTTTAATATCTTATAACACACAAATGCAAAATTTGAAGAAAAAAGATAATATCCCAAAAAATCACCTTGCAAAAATAAAACAACAATTTTCAAGGAATGTTTACACTAGTGCAAATGGTATCTCTTGGCCTCCTTTTAAATCTGCACACTTTTCTATCAAAATTAATTATTACATTTGTTAGAAATAACTAAGTTTGTAATTATATAAGCTGGGAGCTGTCTGATCAGGATATGCACTACATGTAGTAGATTCAAATAAATTATTCAAATAAATGATTCAAAATCAGATGAGTGCTCTTGATGTGAAGATTTATATTTGATTTTGCATTGTTTCCCAATTTTTGGAAACTGTTTTGGCATTCTGAATGCATGCCTGATCCTCATTATACAGCTCCCTGCAAGTGGTACCCTAGACTAGGGTCTGAAACCTTTCTGTTACTGTTTACAACAAGCTGTATTTAGGTCATAAACCCTTAGTGGCATTCTTTCTGAAAGCAGGCCTAATCAGGCCTGATATTCTCAATAAAGTTTTGAGCGAGTTTGAAATCATTCTCAAGGATCTGATTGGTTCAAACTGATATTTTGGAAGTTGACCAATCAGCTGGTTCTGATGTTATAAGGTATTTATATCAGTGACCTGACTGGTTGAATTTTTATTGAAATGTTCAATCTGGCCAATCAACTTCTTGAATATGATCATGTGACTTCAGCTCAAAGTTTTAAGACCTCAGTTCCTGTTTGTGCTAAGCAGTGTAAAAGGATAATGTATAGAATGATTGAAAGTTTCGTTTACAAATTATTCATTAAAAGATGAAGAAGTAAGTTTAGATATATCTAACACAAATACCTAAGAGTGAAAGAAAAACACAAACATATTATGCACTTGTTAATGACAAAATATAAAATATGCAGGCTTGTAGCACGAAGCATCAACTTACATTTGAAATGTCATATTATGACGATTCTTTCATATAAGCCAATGCTTTAACAAATAAAGACAACTACGAACAGACACACAATATGATCAATTTAATGTGAGCATTTTAACCCAAAGCTCTTTAACTTTAGATTATTTACAATTACTAATAATAGTAAAAAGAAAACAAAAAACTGTTTAATTATGGATATGACTCTTTTGATGTAGCATACAACAGAAACAATTTATTGGAAATTTAACATCATTTCAAACCTGTTAACCCTTTACTTGCTGGAAACATCCTAGGGTTGGATATACATGTAAATGGGTGTAAATGGTGTTTCCAACAAGAAAAGGATTTACAAAAGATGAAACCCCAGATTGACTTAAGGAACTCAAAAACAATACAGTTTTCAACTACCTATTCATTAAAAATAATTAACTTGTTAAATTTCTTAGCAATCAAATAGCAAATTTTTAGAAGCAATTTTTTCTTACGTTAAAAAAGTAGTATCTTGTGACCTCTGAGTTATTAGGACTTTTTATATCAGAACGTCTTTTTACTATTTTGCTTTTTGCTCTTTTACACAGCACCAATCCATATTGATGTAGTCTAGCTACCGGTAATAATAAGTTGAGAAAACCAGAAGACGTATGTCTCCCATTAGAGCTTACACAACTTGTTGAAATCTTGCCAACTCAAAATAAATGTTATCATTTCCTATCCTAAAATAGCATAGGCATTTTAACTATGGTCTAACATGTATGACCACTTTGCCACAGATCCAATTCAGGGATTCTTCAATTCAATTCCCCTATGTAAAGTTTGACCATTTGATATATGCCTTCCTCAAATACTTACAAACAGTATCACAAACAAAAGACAGATCTCATTTTGTCCAAAGAAGTTCAAGCATTCAGCCTATGTTTTACACCAACACTGATTTGATAAACTGGTTTAATGTAAACAAGTTTGGCTGACATCTTGGGGACGATTCATGTTGTTAAAACTGCAAAACCCGACTGTTAATTCAAGATCAACAATACATTTTCATGTATTTATAAGACTTAGGCAAAAATTGTAGATCTAGATTAGCCAGCTTCCTGCCTGAAGCTGTCTCTGATCAAGATCTTCATTAACAAATTAACAACTGCTTAGTCACTTTAAATATCTATATTATTCTTAACATGTAAATATATATGTAAATACATAAGCTAAAAATTAAGACTTAGCATGGAGTTTTAACAACACAATAGCATTATGATACCTAAATATGTAAGCATAAACAACATTTCTGGCAGTGGCCAATATTGGTCATAAAAGCGACATCCAGCTATTTTAGTGGAGGAAGACCGTAGACAAATGTCTGGGTAGAACCACCAACACACCACAGGTCAGCTGGATGACCTTCCAACATTAAGTCCTTCTCCCAGAACAGGATGTGGTGAGAGGCTAAGCAGTCAGAGGAGTTCATAAACACCAGTAAACTGGGACTAAATTACCATCTGGAACTAAATTACCATCTGGAACTAATTTACCATCCGTTTCAACATGAAGCGTGCCACTCTTTGTAATCATGTCATAAAAATGATTAACATTTGAATAAACATATACATACATGTATTCATATTGTTCCAAAGACACATGAATGAACACAGTAATATTGAATTAAACATACTGACTGGCAAATAATGACAAGTAATTGTAACAATGCATGGGTTTGGGTCTTTCCAAATACTTTCAGGACTCAAAGTCGTGTATCGTGATAATGATTCTTTTTACAATTTATATGTGTAAGTGCTATCCGATACAAATCACTCATACTAACTATTTCAAAGCAGGCAACTGTTATGAACATACTGGGAATATGACTTTAATTAGTGTTAAAGTTAATTCAGTTATAATTATTTCCTGTTAAAGAGATGCCCTTCTCACAAAGAAACAATATACTTTTATGATATGAACAGTTAGTACATTGAAATGGCATATTCATGTTAACATCAGAATAAAATCAAACGAAATTCTGTTTCTAAATTAATTATATTATTGATGTCAAATTTTTGGTGAAGTTAGATTTTGAATTTGAAAGTTCACACAGTAGGTAAGTAAAACTTAATTTCAAAAATAAAATTATTCAAATTTAACCACTATCTTTCTCTGAAAAAAAATCTTAATTTTATAACATGCAGTTCGTAATTTCTTAATTAGTTGCAATTCATTCCATACAGATGAAAATTCAGTTGGACGGAATATTAATTATGGAATGTTGACAATAATGGAATGTTGACATATAAATAAATGTAATTACTTTAAACAGTCTGAGATCTTCATTCATTTGGAATTATTATTCAACCACAGATAATATATAGATTTATCATATATAATATGGATAAAAGTAAAAATAAATGAGAGATTCATTTCTTAACAGCTGTTATTGTCAAACACAGAAGTATATTCATACATCCGAATTGTGACATATTCACAACTTGACAAAATCTGCAGAAGATGTCATCATTCTAAATTGATTGAAAGTTCTTATGTTTAAAAATCTAGTAGAATGACTTCCTTTGACTGGCCAGTTGTTTATCTATATACACTGACACTGCTAGTAAATATGTTACAATCGAATATAATCAGATAATATACTATTAGCTGATGGCTTTATAAAATGGCTTATTGTAAATATAATCAAAACTATAAGATATGGCTTTATGTAATAATTTTTTAATTATTTGTCAAAAAATAAATTGTTATAAGCATTTTATTATAAGCATTTTTTTCAACAATCTACAGAAAATTGAAGCAAACATATGTCATCAAAAATTTGTATTAAATCTAGGTAACAGAACATACCCTGGAATCAAAAACAACATGAGCAAAGAAAATAGTCTTTTACTAAGCATGTAAACATTGGACAAACGGACAATGGTACAAACTGTTAAGACAAAAATCTGGATAAATGTGTTAGCCATTAATGTCCTCTAGAAGAATAAAATCCTTAAATGGGTGGTTTCAATTTGTTCAACCTAGATGGCAAATCTCAGAACTATCTATATATCTTTGACATAGTTTGATAACCTTTCCTTCAAGCTATATCTGCAAACTTATCATTCTTGGTGTAGGTTGTTGGGTCAAATATATATACAATAAGATGGCATCTCTAAAAAAACAAATCTTTGGAGTTTTTGCTATTTGAAGCAATTTTATCTTCATTTCAGATTAAAAAATGTTCATTCATATTTATCTTTCACTATCTGCTTGTTGAAAGATGCCTATGAGAATAAATCCTTGAAGCTAGCTGCTAGCTGGTCAGCCTGGGTGTTAAATGCTTCAATCTCTTGGTTCTTCTCTGCTAAATAAGCTGCGATGAACTCGTCCAGATCTAGTTTTTTGGTTAAGTATTCTGTAAATACCGGTATCCTTGAGAAAAACCTTAAGGGTATCAACTTTTTCATATTGCACTGCAATTGCACTCACAGGCAATGCTCCTAAAACTAATTTCATCCCTATCACAGTAGTCATAGCTTACCCAGCTTACGGTTGCTCAGTTGCATAAGTGTGAGTTCCAGACTGGATGGAAACATTAAATTTTAGGTTTGGTGACTTGAGTTGGGTGACAAATTCTTTAAATTGTATGACACCAATTACAACCTGACAAACCTGTTGCATGTCATCCCATATTCAGACATATTAAAAGTTAAAGTAACTGGACCAAATGCTTTTGTCCAGGGTGGAAAGTGAACCCTTGACCCCCAATAGTTAAGAGTAACATGCTCTTTAACTGAGTTACTACAAGGAGATATTAGTAAGTTAGATTTAATGTTCCACCAACAAGACTATTTTAGTTTTCCACAGATTTCGCAGTTGGGTGTGCCACTACTATCTCTTCTTACTTTGGTATTATCTTATTTGTATGTATGTTTGTTGGGCTTACCGTCCCACCAACTATCTTTTAAGTTATCTGGAGACAGTATCCACTGGAAGCTGATATAGTGCTGCCTTCACTGTGTATAGCATACCATGCAAACCTGGCTGACCAGTTGTAGAACTACACTTTTATTTGCTTGAGAGTTAGCAAGGAAGCTATTACCATTTTTAAAAACTTTGGTATGTTACCATTAGGGTTTTTACCAAGATTGTATGTGTACCTTCTCATGACGTGCCAAGGATATACACGATTAGGGGTATAAGGTTATAGTCCAAAAGAGTCCTATAAAATATTTATCCAAATCATAGCAATGATAAAAGAAAAAAGTGTGGACAAATCTAGACTGTTTCAACTTTTAAGCTATTTAAACTGTCACATGAAGAAAAAGGATACTGGGATGTGTGTCCTGCCGGGAACCGTCAAAACTGACGTACTGCGTACCATTATAGAACCATCCCTCTGGAAGGGTCTCTAGGTGATGGTCCTTCTGTAGAAATATAACCAATATGACTCAGGGGGTAAAAACTAAATGGCAAAACAACATTATAGGTTGATCTTTTGTTCTGGATTGTCTATTTTAACACAAAACATATTTTCTTACAAAGAACATTCCTACTGTTTCACTCCATCTTCATCCATTGGTTGATGTCTATTCACAATGTCAAAATAAATGTTAAAATGCTGATGAAAAATGCAGGAAATATTAAAAAGTTGAAAAAAGAAAAAGTCTGCATTAATAGATACTTCTCAACAAAATACATGTTTATTACTCACAAAGTGTTTGAAAAATCAAATTCAATGTAGTTGTAATGTTGTATTATGATATGCTTTAAAGAGATGTCACAAATGTTAATATTTGCAATGAAGTTAAAGATAAGTTTTAAGCTGTAAAAACATCGTCACTGTACAGGTTTTCATCAGAATTTAAATGTTAGATAAATTACAATACTAACATGAATCTTTTTGATCTGGTCCCTTGATAAATCCTTTCTGGTCAGCAGGGGTTTCTTCTCAGGTTTCTAAAAGGACATTAATTAACCAATTAGGATCCAATTAAAATGTCAATAACACCAATTTAAGTGACTTTGTCACAGTTTGGCATAGGTACATGACACAAAGAATCTGATCTGCACTTCATCTGTATTTTTATTATTGCATCTCTGTCAAGCCAATTAATGTATTGTTTATAAATTATGTATAAAATGACTGATATTACCATATGTGCATTTAGAGATATTCAAGGCATAGAAGAACTAACTTTTGACCTTTTTCTTTAAATATACTGTAATCACTAATATATTGAGCACATCTGGGTATTGTGCACACCCCTAGTTTTAGAGCAAGAAAATTAGATAAATATTAATTAACTTTATACTGAAAGCACTTGCACTTTACTCTTAAGGCAATTTAAGTGTGACCTTGACCTTTGGGTTAGCTATGTGGAACTTGTGCCAGGTTATTTGAAAAATCCCTTAAGTCTTGGCTGATTTACAGTCCATATCAATGCACATACATGCACCAAACTGTCAGTGTGACAACTATGTCAAGGTCAATGTTACAGGACTGAAAAACAACTATCTTAAAATATTTCTAATTACTGACAGCAATATAGCATGAAAGAAATTCTCTGCTCAGAGCGGGATTCGAACCAGTGTCAATGAAGATCCCAGCCTATACTGAAGCCACTGAGTTTAGGAGTCAACTATTGAACACAGTTGTGAGATATTTGGAAATACATACAGAAGCATGGAAATTAATGATGTACTGAGAATTAAACATTCTTATTCTTCAACGAAGTCATCATTTATAATGATGTGAAGCCATTTCAGCATTTTAAGTCCATTGTCTAATGATTCATTCCCAGGCCAGTCTCCATCTAACCACTGATAGCATAGATTGAAAAAGTTCTTGAGCAGGATTTGAACTCTGGCTGACAGAATGTGAATCCAATACCTTATCCAACGAGCTAAAGAGCCAACTGCCTAAGGCAGCTGTTAGGACTTGTCTAATACATATGAGCATGGAAAGTAGTGCATACTGTAGGTTGAATGATCCCCAGACAAAATTTACAGTTTAGACAAAATCCAATGAAAACTGGTCCCACCTTAGGAGCGCAGTCCCTTAGCCAATCCTTAAGTGCGGCCATCTCCAGTTGGTATCCTGTGAACACCAGGAAGCTGCCTGGGTTCTGGGCTCGATCCCTAGTGCTCTCAGTTGCTGTGGTGATGTGCAGGTGACCAGTCAGAGTGGTGAAGTGAACCTCCATAGATTCATCAGACTTGGACCCTGTGAACCACACATTAGAAGATGCTATGATGGTTACAGATTTAGGGATAAAAATAAAAAATATTAAAATAACGTATACAGTTTTTGTGCTGTGTTTTGAGGTGTTTTTTTTTTTAATACAATGCAAAATTTAATTAAATCAATTTACTACCATCATGAACAATTTAGGGGTCTCTATGGCTGAGTGGTTAGAGTTGCTGACCTGTATCTCCTCAGCTCTTCACTATGTGCATTTGAGTACCAATTGGGGCAATGTAACAAAAATTAAACAAAACAATCAACATTTTATTTTTCATATTCTGGCTTGTATGTTTTTATTTGAAACATTGTCCTCTGTTTCTGCTGTATGCCATTGCCAATCTCATGTGGGTTTGTTGGGATATCAGTTATCTGGAAATGGTTTCCTCTTGAAGCAAAAACAGTGCTTCTTTCACTGTGTATAGCATACCATGAACACCTGACATGATACCACACCCAGTCACATTATCCTGACACCAGGCCAACAAGTTGTGGAACTTCTCTTATATCTGCTTGAGTGTTAGCAAGTGACTTTACCACAACCATTTTTAAATGACATTGGTATGTTACGCCCTTGATCCAACCTGGGTCTCGTATATCTGAAGCCGACGCTCTATCAATTGCACATCCAGGTCTGATCTCCAGCATCATGCATGAATTGTAATAACCATAATTATCATATTTACACATGTTTTGTTTAATTTACACATGAATGTGTATGTACGTGACTTTCAGGATTGTATAATGAAGACATAAATGTGTATGTACGTGACTTTCAGGATTGTATAATTAAGACATAAATGTGTAGGTATGTGACTTTCAGGATTGTATAATTAAGACATAAATGTGTAGGTATGTGACTTTCAGGATTGTATAATTAAGACATAAATGTGTAGGTATGTGACTTTCAGGATTGTATAATTAAGACATAAATGTGTATGTACGTGACTTTCAGGATTGTATAATTAAGACATAAATGTGTAGGTATGACTTTCAGGATTGTATAATTAAGACATAAATGTGTAGGTATGTGACTTTCAGAATTGTAAGGTGGTCCCAAGATAGTTCTAACTACCTGAATTCACATTTGGTATTAAGAAAAGCTCGAAGATAAAAACAAAATACTACCTGGTAGTGCAATCAGTTGAATGTCTGCTTCAGGTACATGGGGCTTCGGGTTCGATCCCGGGCCACAACATACCAAAGTCATTAACAATGGTAGTTGTAAAGTACTCTAGCTAATGCTCAAGCAAATATAAAAGTAGTTCAACAACTGGTTGGCTCGGTGCCAGGATAATGTGACTGGGTGTGGTATCATGCCCCTTGTTCACGGAATACTATACACAGTGAAGGCAGCACTATATCTGCTTCAAGTGGACACCGTCTCCAGATAACTGAAATACTGTTGATGGGACGATAAACCCAAGAAACATCAAAAAGATACCTACCAAGAAACTTCACTTTACCGTGGACATTGTACACATTACCAGTGAAAGGAAAAGGAACCAAACTGGACTTAAGACCTGAAACAGAAAATAATAACAAAACTTTCTTAATTTCTTAACAATTAAATCTTTAAAATGACAAATAACAAAAAGACTGAAACATCTTCAAGTTTCAAAAACAAATGGATAGACTTCAGTAAATGTGAAATTTTGGATATACTCAACACATTGAAAACTAAAACACTGTTAAGTAATTTGTTTCATGAACAAAACCTGAACTGCCCTTTGAACAAGTTCTATAAAACTTCCTTGATTAATCCTGTACTTGCTGTAAACACCATTCACATCATTAACAAAACATTCCCACCTTAATGGTGTTCCCAGCAAGTAAAAGGTTAATACAAACTATAAAATAGCTTAGATGAAGATAGTTTAGGTACCTTGTAGTACTCTACAAGTATTACAAGGCAATATGTAAAGGTCTTTTTTAAAAACAAACAAACCCATATTACCTCAACTATAAACAATGCCATGTAATATGAATAAGCTTTGTGAAATTTTGACCAGAAGTGCACTCAGACGGAGCTTTGCAAAGCTTAATACCCGTACCTATTTTATAACTAGGGACAAATAGATACATTTTCATAACAATTATTCAATTTTTGATAATTTTATCATTGTTTTATAATTATTATTACTGAACATTAAACTTGCAAACCTGGGTTTTTAAAATGTAGAATAAGATGCTTGCCTGCAATATGATAATAAATGTACCCAATAAACATTTGTGTAAATGCTATCATTAATACAACAGAGAACAATTCTGGAAATTTATTAGCAGTTGCCAGTAGATGTTGAAAAATAGCAATTATATTAATTATAACTTATATTATTACATCATATGTTAATTCAATAGCATATATCAAGCACTTACACATCTTGAATTCACAGTTAATTCACACTGTTGCATTTTTAACGAGGGGACAGTTCTTACCTCTGAGTTTGTTGGTCAGTTTTTGTCTATCTAACGGCAGATCAAATTTAAGGGGAAGAGCTGAGAGAGGGGAGCCATGTTGCTGGTAGCGGCCGGTGATCCAGCCTGGACACAGCAGGTGCCGGGCGCGAACCTTGGCAGCACTGCTGAAACTGCTCTCAGACAGCACAGCATCAATGTCCATGCTCCTAAAATAGGTAGGGTAGCACAACTGAAATAATTCAGTCCTACATAAATCTTTAGCATGAAATGAACCATAATGTTGCAGCGTTTTTGTTGGTTCATGCTTTTTTAATTTTGTGTTCAGAAATACATCGCAGTGATCAATTATGTTCATTATAGTGATGTCCAGCTGTTTTGGTGGAGAAAGACACCAAGACAAATGACTGGGGAGAACCAGTGGCACACCGCAGATCAGCTGGTAGACCTCCCCATGTTACGTCTCACCCAGAATGGAACTTGTACGCATTCAGTGAGACGTTCAGCAGTCAGAAGAGTTCCTTGTCAGTGACTCTAGCACTATGCCACACGCTCACCTTAAACAAAATCAGTTCAACATAATAATTGTTCACATAAAGTAATTTAAATTTAACTCATTGTGCCCTACAGCTAATTGTCCAGTCGTACCCTACACCTGGTGGGGGTCTTAACTGCCCCTCATGCCGAGACACATCTGGTGTGGATTACCGGTCAGTGGAAGATATCGGGGATGGTTGTATACACAACACAATAAACATGTAATTTTGGAAGTACTCTGAAGGGATATTTTCACATACTTGAAGCACAGAGAGTGCTTTACACAACCATGTAATTTTTAACACGGTATGAGAAGAAATACTTCAGAAAAGAGTGAAATCTGAAGAACACGTAAGATTGACAATATCAAAATTAACACAGTTCAAATTATTAAAGTGAATTAATATTGACCCCATCAAGTTTTTTTATGTTTATAACGTAAATAACACTGCTTTATATAATATTTTATATAATGAGTAACTTTAAAACAGTCGGCCATCTTTGATTTAAAGTTGCGATTTACCGGTAGTTTGAGAAAATAACGCTCTTAAACTTCATATTTGATAGAAAACTTCGGCGATTTCCAAGAGTTAGATTGTGTCTTTTATCCATTGATATCTGCAATGATCATATAATTATTGGTTCTGACGTAGGTAATTCCACATATCCGCCGATACATATGCGTATAAGTAGGAATCTTAAACCTAACAGTAAGGCACATCGCCGTTTTTCTTTGTCTCGACATAATTATTCATTGTGTTTACATCCAGGTTACATGAAATTCCAATATATTATATAACAAGGTTTCTGATTGGCTGAGATCGAAGTATAAATTAATCATTTGGAAAACTGCTTTTACGATCGTATTTCAGCCGAGAAATGTTTCAAATTAGATGTGAATCACTTCAATCAGAGAAAATGGCGCCGATTTTTCTGTTGCTCGCTACAATAAATGAAATAACAAAAAAGGATTTAAGCCGGTAGATTTAGATTAAGATGACATTAGCATTTACGATACTGTGATGTACTTGATTGGCCGAGACTCGAAAGTGATTGAAAACATGAGTTTTAACCAGCAAATATGATGGACGCATTAACGTGGTGTTCGGCAGTAGCCGAGACATTTTCAGGACCACCTTAATGCGGCGCTCGGCGCCAGACACAGGTAAAATGCGACACGATAAGTCGTCTCCCAGCATGAGGAGGCAGTTTTTCGTGCTGCTTTAATGCCTCATTTGGGTACAATGAGTTAAAGTAATGCCTTGAATGCAAAGACATACCAAGAACACTTAACAGGACACTGCAGGACACTACAACCCATATTGTTTTAACAGTGGGATGAACCAGCCTAAGTACTAGTCTGCTAAGATAAAAAATTTAAATTGCTACCATTTAGTCATTTTACCATATAAGGTTATTACCTACACAATGGACTAAAGAAAATAAGCAAATGCAGACAGTACAAATCAGAATCAGTTTAATTTAAATAATAACAATGTTTTTTAAGCATGTATTTTTCTGCAGTATAAATTTACAGCTGTCTTCATATGAATAAATAACCTGAATTGCTCACTTATTGCCACTTATTGCATTAATTGGAAGTTTAGTCAGGTTTAAACCTTGTAAGTGAAGTGTACAGCTGACATTTATAGCATTGATGGATGTCATCACCATAAAATCCATCATTGAATTGATGCTATATACACAAAACAAAATAACAAAGTATCTTTCATTGTTATTTTATGTTTTGTTGTATTTTTTTGTAGTTATAGGTTTGGTTTTATTAGTTTTTAAGATAATATAAATTGCAGCTACATAATTGTGGTCATTATTGTGAATCATTAATTCTGGAAAACCACAGGGCACCCTAGTTGGAAGACCTTTCCAATTATCTTTTTGCCTTGTCCAGGACATGAACTCACACCATTACTGTTTGGGGAGTTACAAGCCACATCCAAGTTTGACCAGTTGTTACAAAATGTCCCTTACCTTGACACCTGTCCCTTCTCAGCCAGTAGAAATGCCACATCTGAGTTCACTGACCGCAGCATGTGCTGGATTGATTCTAAATCTTCATTCTGGAATATGTCAACAAGCTGGTGTCAACATTGAGTTGATAACAACATGATTACTGGTTTTATTCAGGAAGAGAAAATTAAGTTAGATTATTATTTATGAAATTACTTGTTTCTTAATAGATTATGAACAAAGAAAGATATAAAATTAAAAAGTCTTTTAAGACAATATGTAAAATGTCTGCATGGCTAATAATGTGTTGATTTGTAAACAATTGTATACTGTAACAAGGAAAATAAAAATACAAAGATCATAGGAAAATTCTGTGCATTGTTTACTGCTGAATTGGACTGTTTGGTGAGATATGAGAGAAAATAAAATGTGAAGTTAGAAAAAGTAGCAATGTGTTTTGTTAATTAGGCTTTAAAAAAAGAGTTTTGACAATGTTTTGTAGATATTCTGAGGTATTTAAACATAAAAAGTTATGGGATTGATCAATAAGGTTATGAATGAAATTCATCAATTACTTAAAAAACATCAAATGTGCATAATAAATGGAATAATAAAAGATTTAACTATAGGGCAATACAAAAAATTCATAGCAAGTCAATACTGAAAAGAGTTAAGAGTAAAGGTAAGGAGATACAAAGAAGGTAGGTGGGGGGAGAAGAAGATAGTAAAAGAGAGAGAGAGAGAGGGCAAGAATGAAAGGGGGAAGGAAAGGGGGACAGAGGTACATAATAAAGCAGAGAAGGAACACAGAGGGAGAAAAGAAAAAAATACAGATGAAACAAAGAATGAGATAGCGATAAATTGGGAAAAAGTTACAATTGGGCAGATAAAAGATCTACCTTTAAAGCTGTAGAAGAAGTCATCAGAATCTGGTTCACCCAACCCTGGGCGCAGGCATTCAACAGGTAAGGGAATGTATACCTGAAGATTGAATGAGAAAATGAAAACATGTGCTGCAGCAAAACTTCAGGCATTTATATTTGTTATATGAAGATTCTGGATGAATTAGTTGACAATTATATCAGGATGTCTTAACTACGATAGAAAATGTTAAGTTATAGTTAACAGAGGAGTTCAAAATAAGTGTTTCCCTGAGACAGATATCCGTGTTACCCAGATGCTACCTAGTAAATTTCTCAAGACAATGCAGTGTTCTCTAAGCAAGAGAACAGGCAATAATAGGAAATTAAATGCAAGCAGTAAATAGTGCTATAGAAAACAGGCTGATTGTTCAAAATTAATGGGTTTGACAACAGAACTAATTAAATCAAATTATTTGTTAACAGTAAAGTAATAGTAAAATGTGAGTTTGATATCCAAAGCTAGCATGTAATAATACCTAGCTGACAGTTAATGTTATAAAGCACCACAGGCTTTAAGAATGAAAATAGATCATGAATTGATATATATTAAGATTCTGTTCGTAAAACAACCATGTTTATTTTTTAATGATTCATGAATGTAAACCAAGGACAAATGAATACCTTTACCCTGCTACCTGTTTGTAATATTGATATCTTAATTCATGTTAAAAATATTATTAAAAGGGAATAAAACTTGGGCAATTTCCATCTAATCATAAGGTACATAGCAGGTGACCACAGGTTTCCAGTTCCCATCGTCTTTTACCCTTTCTTTCATGCATATGTCATTTCTGTATACAATGTGTTAGTTTTTGAAAGACATCACAGCGACCAATTATGATCATTAAGGCAACGTTCCGCTACTTTGGTGGAGCAAGACCTAAAACAAATGTCTGGGTAGAACCACCAGTGCACACCAGGTCAGCTGAAAGACCTTCCTACAGTAAGTCCTTCAAGGGTTGACATGATAATGTTTCAGCAGAATTAATGCAGAGAAGAGGCCCAGACAATTTCTGCAAACCGACAGATGGACAGAGAGACAAACTGACTTCCGTATACCCCCTACCAAAACTTCAATGTGGGGGCACAATATGTACAAATAATCATTATAAAGAAAAAAGGGTGATAAAAAAGTATATATTGTTATCTTACTTGTTTTCCAAGAAAGTGTTCAAAGGGTCTACACAGGCTGTTACTGAACCTGAAAAGATGTTTGTTTTAACTAATTGTGCATACAGAATTACGGCATGAAAATACACATTTTACAGCATATAAAGTAGCCAAAAATGTGTCGATGTGATAAAAATACAAATGAAATCAATCTATGTAATACTAAGTTGTTTCAATGAATTTTCTTTTTAGTAAATACAGTAGTGTTTTGTCAATTGCATTTTTTGGTCATAAATACATAATGTTGAAGGCATTAACTATATACCAGCATAAAGTGTAACAAAAGAGATAGCATAGGGCAACAAAGGACGGATCCATTTGACATCCGGGTATTATGGGGGCAGGATCATCAAGTTGTATTTTATTCATTAACAAAGTAATTATTGCTTGAACTCTTGTAAAGTTTTTTTTTGTAATATGAAATAAAAAGATTGCAGGAAACCTTCAAATGACTTTTGTATTGAATCTGACTTATAAGTTTAAACTTTATTATACAAAGTACACTTGGGTTTTGTTAAAAAAAAAAAAATGTTAATTAATTAGGACAAAGTTTTGAGTAGAAGTGCCAATATATTTCTCTGCATTCACAACTAAAGGAAGTTTGATTGCTTTTTGATGGGTAATTATGTCAATTATTAAATCTTTACATCTTCTACAGATTGTGTTGTCTGGAAGCAGCTACCAGTATATTTTTGCCTTCTCTATAGTATGCTATAAACCCATGCCATTACACCACACTCAGACACCTTATCTTGACATCAGCAGACCAGTCATAAAACTACTTTTGTAAAGTGACCCTAATCAAGGCTCTACTGATTGGGATTGCACTATCAGGTCCGGTACCTTTCAGTTTGATGCAATGACTTCATGGCCAGCCACATAGATATGGAATTGGTACAGATCTCCCATTCCAGATCTTTTTAACCCACTCTTCATTGTCTTTTCAGACCATGTGGTCAAACCATCTCAATATTATTTATTAAAATCACAATATAGGGGCCCTTTTACTGATTGATGCCAGGTCTCTTTAGGCCCGCCATGTGGATTTGGACCTGGTAAAGTCAACCTATCTCAGATCTTTTTAATCCAGTCTAACTCTTGACTGCACTTCCTGAGCAGATAGCCATGTCATTCTCATGACTGCCCACTTCCTAAGTAGATAGCCCAGTCTTACTCTTGACTGCCCACTTCCTAAGTAGATAGCCCAGTCTTACTCTTGACTGCCCACTTCCTAAGTAGATAGCCCAGTCTTACTCTTGACTGCCCACTTCCTAAGTAGATAGCCCAGTCTTACTCTTGACTGCCCACTTCCTAAGTAGATAACCCAGTCTTACTCTTGACTGCCCACTTCCTAAGTAGATAACCAAGTCTTACTCTTGACTGCCCACTTCCTGAGTATATAACCCAGTCGTACTCTTGACTGCCCACTTCCTAAGTAAATAGCCCAGTCTTACTCTTGACTGCCCACTTCCTAAGTAGATAACCCAGTCTTACTCTTGACTGCCCACTTCCTGAGTATATAACCCAGTCGTACTCTTGACTGCCCACTTCCTGAGCAGATAACCCCGTCATACTCATGACTGCCCACTTCCTAAGTAGATAACCCAGTCTTACTCTTGACCGCCCACTTCCTGAGTATATAACCCAGTCATACTCTTGACTGCCCACTTCCTAAGTAGATAGCCCAGTCTTACTCTTGACTGCCCACTTCCTAAGTAGATAACCCAGTCTTACTCTTGACTGCCCACTTCCTGAGTATATAACCCAGTCGTACTCTTGACTGCCCACTTCCTAAGTAGATAGCCCAGTCTTACTCTTGACTGCCCACTTCCTGAGTATATAACCCAGTCATACTCTTGACTGCCCACTTCCTGAGCAGATAACCACGTCATACTCATGACTGCCCACTTCCTAAGGAGATAGCCCAGTCTTACTCTTGACTGCCCACTTCCTGAATATATAACCCAGCTTACTCTCAACTACCCACTTCCTAAGTAGATAACCCAGTCTTACTCTTGACTGCACACTTCCTAAGTAGATAACCAAGTCTTTCTCTTGACTGCACACTTCCTGAGTATATAACCCAGTCGTACTCTTGACTGCCCACTTCCTGAGCAGATAACCACGTCATACTCATGACTGCCCACTTCCTGAGTTTATAACCCAGTCTTACTCTTGACTGCCCACATCCTGAGAAGATAACCAAGTCTTCCTCTTGACTGCCCACTTCCTGAATATATAACCCAGTCTTACTCTCAACATTTTTGTTTTTAAGACAAAATATCTTTTTATGACCATTTTTAGAGCAATTTCATGTGGCACCCACCTACAATACAGTGGTCCCTCACATCTTGATCTGGGTGGGCCTCTATGGCCTGTATCACACTGACAATATCTGTGTAGCCAGGGATGATGTACAATACCCGCGTGTTTCTCTGGAGCATGCTTCCCTGCTTACGACGCCGATGTACGTTCAGCGTTGCCTTCAACTTGGCTTGTATGTCAATAGGGCTGAACGTCTGAGCACTGTCCAGGGGTGGCTTCAGTATCACATACCTGGAATTGAATTAAAGAGTAAAATATGAAATACATATCAATATGTATTACTCATCAATGTATGAACTACATTTACCAGTATGTATTAGTTCTATCAAATACAGTTACCAGGATATGTACATTCAATTCTTACCAAAATATCAAATACAGGTATTGGTATATATAACTTATCAACATATAAACTACAGGTACTAGCAGGTATTACTCATCAAAATATGAAATACAGGTAAAAAACCATATGTATCATTGTGGCCAAATAAAAACCCACATGTATTCCTAAAATGTATACATTGAAAGCAATTTGTTAGTTATCATCTTCTGTCAGTAGCTACGTTTAGATAATTTATGTACAAAATAATATAATTTTTTGGAAAAATGTTGAGTACAGTAAAGGTCCCAGATATGGGAAGAAAACATACTTTTTCTTTGCAACTTTTACCATAATTCACAAGTTCTCTAAATTGGTAATGCTTATTGAAAGTGTCACACCATGATAATTGTAATAAATATATAATTGTAAAGATCCAATTTATCTGAAGGTTATTCTGATATTCCCATGTAATTCCATGCCAATTATGACATTTAGAAATTATAGCCATAATATCACAAAGCCTAACAGGTGCTAGATACCCACCCACTAGTTGGAGGATTTGAAAGGAAAGGAATATTCTTGTAGATAAATTATTCTCAGGTGGAACAATAGCAAAGTTTTGATGATTTGTTCATTGTGTTAAAATGTTTATCATGAATGTTTCACTTCCATTGTACATTTTGTCTTTTCAATAATATGTACACCATTCTGTCCTGTGTGTTTGACACCTGTTTATAGACTGGTAAATGCCTGACATCCCATATAACCCACTTGCTCCAAAGAAAACTATCATATTGATGAAAAACCATATCTGTTTTGTTTCTGGGAGCGGGAGGCAATGAATTTACTGCTAGCATCCCATATAACACAATGTCAACCTACTTCCCCATGTAACCCTACCACCGATATACCAGTTCTGATCCTTTGTGAGAGTGAGAGAGACAATGACTATTTATTGTCTAGTATGCCATAGAACCTTATAACACCATGTAAACCCCTCACCCATGTAACCCACCATGTGTATAAAATAACCCCACACTTGTTTTGAACTGTTGGTGAGACGATAAACCCAATAAACAAAAAACACTTGTTTTGATCCTTAAAAAGGAAGGCAATGACTATAGCCCTACCACTTCACATTACCCCATGTCAACCTACTACCCCATGTAACCCACCATGTGTATAAAATTACCACACACCTGTTTTGATCCTTAAAAAGGGAGGCAATGACTATAGCCCTACCACTTCACATTACCCCATGTCAACCTACTACCCCATGTAACCCACCATGTGTATAAAATTACCACACACCTGTTTTGATCCTAAAAAAAGGGAGGCAATGACTATAGCCCTACCACTCCACATTACCCCATGTCAACCTACTACCCCATGTAACCCACCATGTGTATATAATTACCACACACCTGTTTTGATCCTTAAAAAGGGTGGCAATGACTATAGCCCTACCACTCCACATTACCCCATGTCAACCTACTACCCCATGTAACCTACCATGTGTATATAATTACCACACACCTGTTTTGATCCTAAAAAAGGAAGGCAATGACTAGAGCCCTACCACTCCACATTACCCCATGTCAACCTACTACCCCATGTAACCCACCATGTGTATAAAATTACCACACACCTGTTTTGATCCTTAAAAAGGGAGGTAATGAATATAGCACTCCACTCCACATTACCCCATGTCAACCTACTACCTCATGTAACCCACCATGTGTATTAAATAACCCCACACTTGTTTTGATCCTTAAAAAGGGAGGCAATGAATATAGCACTCCACTCCACATTACCCCATGTCAACCTACTACCCCATGTAACCCACCATGTGTATAAAATTACCACACACCTGTTTTGATCCTTAAAAAGGGAGGTAATGAATATAGCACTACCACTCCACATTACCCCATGTCAACCTACTACCCCATGTAACCCACCATGTGTATAAAATTACCACACACCTGTTTTGATCCTTAAGAGGGAGGCAATGAATATAGCACTACCACTCCACATTATCCCATGTCAACCTACTACCCCATGTAACCCACCATGTGTATAAAATTACCACACACCTGTTTTGATCCTTAAAAAGGGAGGCAATGACTATAGCCCTACCACTCCACATTAACCCATGTCAACCTACTACCCCATGTAACCCACCATGTGTATAAAATTACCACACACCTGTTTTGATCCTTTAAAAGGGAGGCAATGAATATAGCACTCCACTCCACATTACCCCATGTCAACCTACTACCCCATGTAACCCACCATGTGTATAAAATTACCACACACCTGTTTTGATCCTTAAAAAGGGAGGTAATGAATATAGCTCTACCACTCCACATTACCCCATGTCAACCTACTACCCCATGTAACCCACCATGTGTATAAAATAACCACACACCTGTTTTGATCCTTAAAAAGGGTGGCAATGACTATACCCCTACCACTCCACATTACCCCATGTCAACCTACTACCCCATGTAACCCACCATGTGTATAAAATAACCACACACCTGTTTTGATCCTTAAAAAGGGTGGCAATGAATATACCCCTACCACTCCACATTAACCCATGTCAACCTACTACCCCATGTAACCCACCATGTGTATATAATTACCACACACCTGTTTTGATCCTAAAAAAAGGAAGGCAATGAATATAGCCCTACCACTCCACATTACCCCATGTCAACCTACTACCCCATGTAACCCACCATGTGTATAAAATAACCACACACCTGTTTTGATCCTTAAAAAGGGTGGCAATGACTATACCCCTACCACTCCACATTACCCCATGTCAACCTACTACCCCATGTAACCCACCATGTGTATATAATTACCACACACCTGTTTTGATCCTAAAAAAAGGAAGGCAATAAATATAGCCCTACCACTCCACATGACCCCATGTCAACCTACTACCCCATGTAACCCACCATGTGTATAAAATTACCACACACCTGTTTTGATCCTAAAAAAAGGAAGGCAATAAATATAGCCCTACCACTCCACATGACCCCATGTCAACCTACTACCCCATGTAACCCACCATGTGTATAAAATTACCACACACCTGTTTTGATCCTAAAAAAAGGAAGGCAATAAATATAGCCCTACCACTCCACATTACCCCATGTCAACCTACTACCTCATGTAACCCACCATGTGTATATAATTACCACACACCTGTTTTGATCCTAAAAAAAGGAAGGCAATAAATATAGCCCTACCACTCCACATTACCCCATGTCAACCTACTACCTCATGTAACCCACCATGTGTATATAATTACTACACACCTGTTTTGATCCTTAAAAAGGAAGGCAATGAATATAGCCCTTCCACTTCACATTACCCCATGTCAACCTACTACCTCATGTAACCCGCCATGTGTATATAATTACTACACACCTGTTTTGATCCTTAAAAAGGAAGGCAATGAATATAGCCCTACCACTTCACATTACCCCATGTCAACCTACTACCTCATGTAACCCACCATGTGTATATAATTACGACACACCTGTTTTGATCCTGAAAAAAGGAAGGCAATAAATATAGCCCTACCACTCCACATTACCCCATGTCAACCTACTACCTCATGTAACCCACCATGTGTATATAATTACCACACACCTGTTTTGATCCTGAAAAAAGGAAGGCAATAAATATAGCCCTACCACTCCACATTACTCCATGTCAACCTACTACCTCATGTAACCCACCATGTGTATATAATTACCACACACCTGTTTTGATCCTAAAAAAAGGAAGGCAATAAATATAGCCCTACCACTCCACATTACCCCATGTCAACCTACTATCTCATGTAACCAACCATGTGTATATAATTACCACACACCTGTTTTGATCCTAAAAAAAGGAAGGCAATAAATATAGCCCTACCACTCCACATTACCCCATGTCAACCTACTACCCCATGTAACCCACCATGTGTATATAATTACCACACACCTGTTTTGATCCTGAAAAAAGGAGGCAATGACTATAGCCCTACCACTCCACATTACCCCATGTCAACCTACTACCTCATGTAACCCACCATGTGTATATAATTACCACACACCTGTTTTGATCCTGAAAAAAGGAAGGCAATGACTATAGCCCTACCACTCCACATTACCCCATGTCAACCTACTACCTCATGTAACCCACCATGTGTATATAATTACCACACACCTGTTTTGATCCTAAAAAAAGGAAGGCAATAAATATAGCTCTACCACTCCACATTACCCCATGTCAACCTACTACCTCATGTAACCCACCATGTGTATATAATTACCACACACCTGTTTTGATCCTTAAAAAGGAAGGCAATAAATATAGCCCTACCACTCCACATTACCCCATGTCAACCTACTACCCCATGTAACCCACCATGTGTATATAATTACCACACACCTGTTTTGATCCTTAAAAAGGGTGGCAATAAATATAGCCCTACCACTCCACATTACCCCATGTCAACCTACTACCTCATGTAACCCACCATGTGTATATAATTACCACACACCTGTTTTGATCCTGAAAAAAGGGTGGCAATAAATATAGCCCTACCACTCCACATTACCCCATGTCAACCTACTACCCCATGTAACCCACCATGTGTATATAATTACCACACACCTGTTTTGATCCTGAAAAAAGGAGGCAATGACTATAGCCCTACCACTCCACATTACTCCATGTCAACCTACTACCTCATGTAACCCACCATGTGTATATAATTACCACACACCTGTTTTGATCCTAAAAAAAGGAAGGCAATAAATATAGCCCTACCACTCCACATTACCCCATGTCAACCTACTATCTCATGTAACCAACCATGTGTATATAATTACCACACACCTGTTTTGATCCTAAAAAAAGGAAGGCAATAAATATAGCCCTACCACTCCACATTACCCCATGTCAACCTACTACCCCATGTAACCCACCATGTGTATATAATTACCACACACCTGTTTTGATCCTGAAAAAAGGAAGGCAATGACTATAGCCCTACCACTCCACATTACCCCATGTCAACCTACTACCTCATGTAACCCACCATGTGTATATAATTACCACACACCTGTTTTGATCCTGAAAAAAGGAAGGCAATGACTATAGCCCTACCACTCCACATTACCCCATGTCAACCTACTACCTCATGTAACCCACCATGTGTATATAATTACCACACACCTGTTTTGATCCTAAAAAAAGGAAGGCAATAAATATAGCTCTACCACTCCACATTACCCCATGTCAACCTACTACCTCATGTAACCCACCATGTGTATATAATTACCACACACCTGTTTTGATCCTTAAAAAGGGAGGCAATGACTATAGCCCTACCACTTCACATTAACCCATGTCAACCTACTACCCCATGCAACCCCCCATGTGTATAAAATTACCACACACCTGTTTTGATCCTTAAAAAGGGAGGCAATGACTATAGCCCTACCACTTCACATTAACCCATGTCAACCTACTACCCCATGCAACCCACCATGTGTATAAAATTACCACACACCTGTTTTGATCCTTAAAAAGGAAGGCAATAAATATAGCCCTACCACTTCACATTAACCCATGTCAACCTACTACCCCATGCAACCCACCATGTGTATAAAATTACCACACACCTGTTTTGATCCTTAAAAAGGGAGGCAATGACTATAGCCCTACCACTTCACATTAACCCATGTCAACCTACTACCCCATGCAACCCACCATGTGTATAAAATTACCACACACCTGTTTTGATCCTTAAAAAGGGTGGCAATGACTATAGCCCTACCACTTCACATTACCCCATGTCAACCTACTACCTCATGTAACCCACCATGTGTATAAAATTACCACACACCTGTTTTGATCCTAAAAAAAGGAAGGCAATAAATATAGCCCTACCACTCCACATTACCCCATGTCAACCTACTACCTCATGCAACCCACCATGTGTATAAAATTACCACACACCTGTTTTGATCCTTAAAAAGGGTGGCAACTAGAACTATCTCTGAATGCGATTCATACCCCCACCAATGTCCTTGACAAAGCTGGTACAAGGGTAAGATGGGTTCTGCACATTGCCCAGTTAGGGTGAACATTTGAGTCAAGTTTGAAGAAAATCCTACCATTAGTATAAAATTTATAGAGCGGACCTGACATATTGTCTAGTATTGATTGTAAGTAAATTTAAAGATATAAAAAGGGGCATAACTTTGTCAAAATGCAATACAGAGTTATGAAACTTGACCTGCATATCTTACTTGTGTTACGTCATATATCTTTTAAGTTTCAAGCAAATACCTGTGCTAATTTCAGAAATATTCAAATACATGTTAAAATTTTAAGAACATTTTCTAAGTCAATTTTGACCTTCATGTGTGACCTTGACCTTAAGCCGGCACAAAGGTAACATGGGTTCTGCACATAACCTTGTTGAGTTAAACATTTGAGTAAAGTTTGAAGAAAATTTTTCCATTAGTATAGGATTTATAGAGCGGACACAACATATTGTCTAATACTTGATTGTATGTAAATTTGAAGACTTAAAAGGGGCACAACTTTGTCAAAATGCAATACAGAGTTATGAAACTTGACCTGCATATCCTAATTGTGACACTTCATATATATTTTAAGTTTCAAGCAAATACTTTTTCTACTTTCAGAAATATTCAAATACATGTTAAAATTAAAGAATATTTTCTAAGTTAATTGTTGACCTTCAAGAGTGACCTTGACCTTAAGCTGGCAAAAGAGTAACATAGATTCTGCAAATCCCCTTGTTGAGGTGAACATTTGAGCCAAGAGTAAAGAAAATCTTTCAATTAGTGTAGGACTTACAGAGCGGACACGACATATTGTCTAATACTTGATTGTATGTAAATTTGAACACTTAAAAGGGGCATAACTTTGTCAAAATGCAATACAGAGTTATGAAACTTGACCTGCATATCCTAATTGTGACACTTCATATATATTTTAAGTTTCAAGCAAATACTTTTTCTACTTTCAGAAATTTTTAAATACATGTTAAAATTTAAGAATATTTTCTAAGTCAAATTTTGACCTTCAAGAGTGATCTTGACCTTAAGCTGGCAAAAGAGTAACATGGGTTCTGCAAATCCCCTTGTTGAGGTGAACATTTGAGCCAAGATTAAAGAAAATCTTTCAATTAGTGTAGGACTTACAGAGCGGACACGACATATTGTCTAATACTTGATTGTATGTAAATTTGAACACTTAAAAGGGACATAATTTTGTCAAAATGCAATACAGAGTTATGAAACTTGATCTGCATATCCTAATTGTGACACTTCATATATATTTTAAGTTTCAAGCAAATACTTTTTCTACTTTCAGAAATATTCAAATACATGTTAAAATTTAAGAATATTTTCTAAGTTAATTTTTGACCTTCAAGAGTGATCTTGACCTTAAGCTGGCAAAAGAGTAACATGGGTTCTGCAAATCCCCTTGTTGAGGTGAACATTTGAGCCAAGATTAAAGAAAATCTTTCAATTAGTGAAGGACTTACAGAGCGAACACGACATAATGTCTAATATTTGATTGTTTGATATTTGACCTTCAATTGTGACCTTGAGCTGACACATGGGCAACATGGGTTCTGCACATCCCCTTGTTGAGGTGTACATTTCAGCCAAGTTTGAAGAAAATCCTTCAATTGGTATAGGATTTATAGAGCGGACACGATAATGTAGACGGACGGACGGACAAAGCGAATCAATTATAGCCTCCCCCCACACATTTTGTGGTGGGGGTATAATGACTATAGCCCTACCACTTCACATTAACCCATGTCAACCTACTACCCCATGTAACCCACCATGTGTATATAATTACCACACACCTGTTTTGATCCTTAAAAAGGGTGGCAATGAATATAGCCCTACCACTTCACATTAACCCATGTCAACCTACTACCCCATGTAACCCACCATGTGTATAAAATTACCACACACCTGTTTTGATCCTTAAAAAGGGAGGCAATGACTATAGCCCTACCACTCCACATTACCCCATGTCAACCTACTACCCCATGTAACCCACCATGTGTATAAAATTACCACACACCTGTTTTGATCCTTAAAAAGGGAGGCAATGAATATAGCTCTACCACTCCACATTACCCCATGTCAACCTACTACCCCATGTAACCCACCATGTGTATAAAATTACCACACACCTGTTTTGATCCTTAAAAAGGGAGGCAATGACTATAGCCCTACCACTCCACATTAACCCATGTCAACCTACTACCCCATGTAACCCACCATGTGTATAAAATTACCACACACCTGTTTTGATCCTTAAAAAGGGTGGCAATGAATATAGCCCTACCATTCCACATTACCCCATGTCAACCTACTACCTCATGTAACCCACCATGTGGGTGTCCATACCTGTTTTGATCCTTCGAGAGGGAGGCAATGACATCACACAGCTGAGACTGATGACTACCTGGGACACCACTGATAATGGTCACCACAATCTGAATATATATGTAAAATACAGCATTCATTTTGTTAATTGGTACAAAAATAGTAATCTTTAGTATTTCCCGAGTTTCCAGATGAAAACACTACAATACTTTTTTCACTTGTGAGTAGGTTTTTCTTTTTTTTTCTTTGCTACAACACACCAACAAAGTTATGGCCATACTCGTGATATCCAGCTATTCATTGGTGAAGGACGACTCTTAAACAAATGTCAGGAGAGCACTACCAGCACACCGCAGTGTAAGTAGGTATATTTATATATGGTATTTTAGAAATATACTCATTTTTTTATATCCTTATTTTGAATTTAAATTTATATACAGCAAACATTTCATTTAAATTTGTTGGCAACTTCTTGCCAGAAAGCATGTTTATTTTCTAGTAATGTGTACATTTGCTTAAAGATGTTTTGATGCTGCTTAGAGCCTTCTGTAACCATTAGCTGTTCTATTCACAGAGTATAGGGTCTAAATATCTGTGAGTCGCTGAGAGCACTCGCTTTTGAAGTTAAGAATGTTACAACTAATAAACAAGCTGCATTTCTTACATCGGCATACTCTGTTTCTTTTGTTAAACAAGATCTTGCCAAATTGCTGCGAAATTCCTATCAATGCCTGCTACTTTTTATGATTGCAAGCTAACATTTATTGTTGCAAGCTACACGGTTAAAAAAAAATGGAACACTCAGTTCTTTTCCCTGAAAAGGGCCTCACAGAACAACTGCAACATCATGTTATTGACAGCTAAAGTATCGTACCTATAAAAAATGCATTCCATAAGAGGCTCTGCTCTCCATAGCCATTTAGTGCTGTGTATCCATTATAGCCTATAGTAACCTAAGGAAGCAGTTTATTTATATGTGCATTTGAAAAACCTTGTTTTTTCTACAAAACAACCTCACTAGTGCTATAAATTAAGAAAGGGAAAGATGTGGTCACATGTAGCTTTTCTCTCCCTTACTTATTAATTATTGTTTATCGGGTTTGTCATCCCAGAATTTTTGTTATCTGGAGATGGTGTTCACTTGAAGAAGATATAGTGCTGCTTTCACTATGTATAGCATGCCATAAACGCCTGACAGGATATCACACCTAGCCACATATTCACATTTTTAAAAAAAATTTTTAACTTAAAATCTTATTTTTTCACAGCAATATTTAATAATAAAACAGCTAAAACTTCCACCTATATTAGTGATAAAATAGGTGTGTGTCAATTAATGCTGCAGTAAAAAGACTTAAATTAAATTAAAAAATATATATATTCTCAGCACCTCGTCCTGTGGGTTCAAGTCCCGATCAGGGCCAGAACTTTCATGTAGAGTGGTCGTCCAACTGATCTGCAGCATGCCAGTGGTTCTACTAAGAGATGTGTTTGGTCTTCACCAATAATGGGCTGGATGTCACCAATAATGGGCTGGATGTCACCAATAATGGGCTGGATGTCACCAATAATGGGCTGAATGTCACCAATAATGGGGTGGATGTCACTAATAATGGGCTGGATGTCACTAATAATGGGCTGGATGTCACCAATAATTGGCTGGATGTCACCAATAATGGGCTGGATGTCACTAATAATGGGCTGGATGTCACTAATAATGAGCTGGATGTCACCAATAATTGGCTGGATGTCACCAATAATGAGCTGGATGTCACCAATAATGAGCTGGATGTCACTTATAATGGGCTGGATGTCACTAATAATTGGCTGGATGTCACCATTATGTCACCAATAATTGGCTGGATGTCACCAATAATGGGCTGGATGTCACTAATAATGGGCTGGATGTCACTAATAATGAGCTGGATGTCACCAATAATGGGCTGGATGTCACCAATAATGGGCTGGATGTCACTAATAATGAGCTGGATGTCACCAATAATTGGCTGGATGTCACCAATAATGGGCTGGATGTCACCAATAATGGGCTGGATGTCACCAATAATGGGCTGGATGTCACCAATAATGAGCTGGATGTCACCAATAATGAGCTGGATGTCACCAATAATGGGCTGGATGTCACTAATAATGAGCTGGATGTCACCAATAATGGGCTGGATGTCACCAATAATGAGCTGGATGTCACCAATAATGGGCTGGATGTCACCAATAATGGGCTGGATGTCACCAATAATGGGCTGGATGTCACTAATAATGGGCTGGATGTCACTAATAATGAGCTGGATGTCACCAATCATGGGCTGGATGTCACCAATAATGGGCTGGATGTCACCAATAATGGGCTGGATGTCACTAATAATGGGCTGGATGTCACCAATAATGGGCTGGATGTCACCAATAATGGGCTTGATGTCACCAATAATGGGCTGGATGTCACTAATAATTGGCTGGATGTCACTAATAATTGGCTGGATGTCACCAATAATGGGCTGGATGTCACCAATAATGGGCTTGATGTCACCAATAATGGGCTGGATGTCACTAATAATTGGCTGGATGTCACTAATAATTGGCTGGATGTCACCAATAATGGGCTGGATGTCACTAATAATGGGCTGGATGTCACTAATAATGGGCTGGATGTCACCAATAATGGGCTGGATGTCACCAATAATGGGCTGGATGTCACCAATAATGGGCTGGATGTCACCAATAATTGGCTGGATGTCACCAATAATTGGCTGGATGTCACCAATAATGGGCTGGATGTCACCAATAATGGGCTGGATGTCACCAATAATGGGCTGGATGTCACCAATAATTGGCTGGATGTCACCAATAATTGGCTGGATGTCACTAATAATGGGCTGGATGTCACTAATAATGAGCTGGATGTCACCAATAATTGGCTGGATGTCACCAATAATGGGCTGGATGTCACCAATAATGAGCTGGATGTCACTAATAATTGGCTGGATGTCACTAATAATTGGCTGGATGTCACCAATAATGGGCTGGATGTCACTAATAATGGGCTGGATGTCACCAATAATGGGCTGGATGTCACTAATAATGGGCTGGATGTCACTAATAATTGGCTGGATGTCACTAATAATGGGCTGGATGTCACCAATAATGGGCTGGATGTCACCAATAATTGGCTGGATGTCACCAATAATGGGCTGGATGTCACCAATAATGGGCTGGATGTCACCAATAATGAGCTGGATGTCACTAATAATTGGCTGGATGTCACTAATAATTGGCTGGATGTCACCAATAATGGGCTGGATGTCACTAATAATGGGCTGGATGTCACCAATAATGGGCTGGATGTCACTAATAATGGGCTGGATGTCACTAATAATTGGCTGGATGTCACTAATAATGGGCTGGATGTCACCAATAATGGGCTGGATGTCACTAATAATTGGCTGGATGTCACCAATAATGGGCTGGATGTCACTAATAATGGGCTGGATGTCACTAATAATTGGCTGGATGTCACTAATAATGGGCTGGATGTCACTAATAATTGGCTGGATGTCACCAATAATGGGCTGGATGTCACTAATAATTGGCTGGATGTCACCAATAATGGGCTGGATATCACCAATAATGGGCTGGATGTCACCAATAATTGGCTGGATGTCACTAATAATGGGCTGGATGTCACCAATAATGAGCTGGATGTCACTAATAATGGGCTGGATGTCACTAATAATGGGCTGGATGTCACCAATAATGGGCTGGATGTCACTAATAATGGGCTGGATGTCACCAATAATGGGCTGGATGTCACCAATAATGGGCTGGATGTCACTAATAATGGGCTGGATGTCACTAATAATGGGCTGGATGTCACCAATAATTGGCTGGATGTCACCAACATGAATTATAACAGTGTCAGTGTGACGTAACAAAAAACAAAACAAAAACAATAAGGCACTCTATTACTTGTGGGTTTAAAACTTCCCACATTGTTGTGATAAAATTGTATGAGGAGTTCCAATTGAAAGCTGGTGGAGCATACCTCTATATCATCTAGGCTGGTTTCTGCCATGTCCTGGTTTTGCTGTAACAGGGCTGGGAAATCTGACACTGGTACAGGATACCAGCCTACACTACTGACACTGAAGTGGTTGAGGAACCTGTAACATGCATAAAAATGTTGGTATGTAATAAACAAATGAGAATAAATTTTGCTTTTGGCAAGTCCTGGTTACAAAAATGACAGTTCTCCATTTATGCTCAATAATGATGGCCTCAAAGTTGACCCCTTTACTATTCGTATTTAGCAAAAAAGTATCTTCTATGTTTTCTTACAAGTTATTCATTACAAAATACTGTCATAAATCATTACCATTCTTATCACCATCACTAACATAACCACCCCCACCGAAATCATGACCACCATACTACATTGTACCACCATCACAACAGCCATCATAACCATCACTCACCTCCCACCACCACAATAATCACCACATCCCCTTCCACCCTCTACTCCCCTTCCAACCCCTCCTCTTGCACCCTCACCTTCTTCTTTTCCTCCCCTTCTACACTTCTTCTCTTCTACCACTTCTTATCCACCTCTGTCCTCTACTTTCTCCTTCCCGCTCCCTTTATCTTTCACCTCTGCCCCCTCCTCACCAATATCCTCCTCCTCATCCTCTCCTCCTTCACCTTCTCTTCCTTCTTTTCCTCCCCCTTTTCCACCCCTACTTTGCTCCGCCTTCTTCTCCTCCCTCTTTTCTACCCCTACCCTGCTCCACCTTCTCCTCCCCCTTTTCCACCCCTACCCTGCTCCACCTTCTCCTTCCCCTTTTCCACCCCTACCCTGCTCCACCTTCTCCTCCCCCTTTTCCACCCCTACCCTGCTCCACCTTCTCCTCCCTCTTTTACACCCCTACCCTGCTCCACCTTCTCCCCCCCCCCTTTTCCACCCCTACCCTGCTCCAGTTTCTCCTCCCTCTTTTCCACCCCTACCCTGCTCCACCTTCTCCTCCCCCTTTTCCACCCCTACCCTGCTCCACCTTCTTCTCCTCCCCCTTTTCCACCCCTACCCTGCTCCACATTCTTCTCCTCCCACTTTTCCACCCCTACCCTACTCCACCTTCTCCTCCTTCTTTTCCACCCCTACCCTGCTCCACCTTTTTTCCGCCCCCTTTTCCACCCCTACCCTGCTCCACCTTCTCCTTCCCCTTTTCCACCCCTACCCTGCTCCACCTTCTTCGCCTCCCCTTCTCCTCCTCCCTGCTCCCAGTCAGTAATGATTAACCACTTACTGTTCCAGGTGTGGGAGATTAATTGCTGCCTTCTGTAAGGCTGTCTTGACCTTGTTGGCTCTAGGAGCAGCCTCTGTGGTCATATGACGATGCTGTAGCAAGGTGTGCCTGTAATATGACAGTGAATGCATGTTTAATTTTCATATCCTAAATATACCAAAGTGACAACTAGTTATAATAGTATTTTCCATCTATAATTTGTAGAGGTAGGTAGACCAAAATAAATGTCTTGTAAGAACCACCACTAGCGTACCACAGGTCAGTTAATTGTCCCTCCTACATGGAAGTTCTTGTCCCTACTGGGACTTGAACCCACACCATAAAGGCCCCTAACCTATATGTTTGTTTGCATTTTATGGCACAATGACACTGTTTCTGACCATATGGACTCAAAGTAAAATCTCTTTAGACTGTAACATCTGTTTATCCAAATGTTTTGTGACAGCAGTATGTTGATTAAATAAATTAACTCAACTCTCATCACCTTTTAGTCCAATTTATAAAGTGTTGAATTTTAAAAAACATTTCTGCTAACGTATATATTTTCATAATCATAACAATAAAGTCTGTGAGAATATTTCAAATTTTGTAAAAGATAAAATAACTTTGGAACATTAACATGTTTTGGGCAGCCCATAACCCTTAAAACTTTTACATGCGGAAAACACCATTTACTCCATTAAAACATTAAACATACACCATCCCCCAACTGTTTTCAGCAAGTAAAGTGTAAACATGTCGATGCTTCTAAAAATAATCAATACCTAACAACTGTGTTAGGTAAACAATTTAGCTCAGTGGTTATGGTACTGCTTTCTTACTTAGTTTGCTAGGTTTGAGTCCCACCTGATGGCAAGAATTCTTTGCCAACCATGCTTAGTATCAGCTGTTATTTGTAAGAAGTTATTTGTAATGACTTTATTATGTTTGAGGCTAGAACTTACATGAGGGTGCAAGATTCTGGGATCTCATCCACTCGCCGCACCTTTGGGGCATCCTCTTCAGCTCTCCAGTTGTGGAGAACCTGATATATATATAAAGTTCTTGTGTTCAATACATCACAGCAACACAAATATGATTTAGAATTACTATAAACATGGAGTTCCCGAGTTAACAAATAATAAAATCTACCTTAAGGCAACATAGCATGGAAGTTCCTTTTTTAGCAATTGTACAATATCTTATTTTTTAAAGATTTTCACCAAAATCAGACTATGAATAAAACTAAACGTACCAAGTCAGCAACAGCAAAGTTTTTTCTTTTTTCAACATGAGGTAAGTTAGATACTGTTACAATTACAACTTTGTATAATTTTTTAAAGTATGTTTGCTTTATCAACCATCGAATAGAATCTCATAATTTAACAACCAATTAGGATTGGAAATTGGCACATATTTTTTTTATGTGAAAAACAACAAAAGTTGCCTCAGCATATCAACCAACATGATTAAAGCAAAGAAAAATCTGAATCTGTATGTGAAAAAAATCTACAACAAAATTGACACACTCAACGTATCAAATAATAAGGTCACTTCCTTAGCTAAATGGCCATTAAGTTGCCTAGGTATTTACCTTTTGTAAGTATTGAACATAATGTAGGTATGCCCTTGTTTTTTGTGTGTTTTTTTACATTCCACGGACAAAATTCTAGTTATATTGCTAATAATTGGTGGAGGAAGACCCAAAACTAATATCCAGGTAGGACCAATGATGCACAGCAGGTTAGCTGGAAAATCTCCCCATATGAAATTTCTCTTCCTGACCGTGACTTGAACCCATGAGGGGCTGAAGAGCTACAAGTCAGCAACTCTAACCACTTGGCCAAGAGAACCCCCTAGATATGTTGTTGCATTTGCTGCAAAACTTTATTTTATTGTTCCAATTCATACTTCCAATGTAGATTATTACTGTCTAAATTATATGGAATATCAATATTTATACAGTTGGACTTCAAGAATACCTGCTGGAAAGTGCAATATTTGAGACAGATTTAACCCTGTAATAGAACCTAAGATGCTCTCTTGCAGACTGACAAATGCATAATGGGAACTGCTGTCTTTTCTTGATCTATGTAACACCTCATTCCAATGTTTCAATGTCATTTTTTACCTTATACTTATACATGCTGTTACCTCTGTTTAGAGTCGAAATTCTAAAAAACCTTAAAAATTTTCCTTTACAAAAAACTCCCGATTGAGAAAAGATGTTTCTATGCCTTAATTGTTTTTGTTTTTGAAATACATCACAGCAACCAATTATGATCATTTTAGCAACGTCCAGCAATTTTGGTGGGGGAAGATCCTAAACACATGTCTGGGTAGAAACACTGGAGCACTGCAGGTCAGCTGGAAGACCTTGCCATATTGTATGCCTTGAACTAAAGAGCACGATAAATTGTGACATGTTGTTCTGTACTTTCTGGAAATTTACTCACTTCAAACAATGGGGAGTAAGAAAATATACAATAGATAGTTTCCACATCAGTGAAGATCCCTTATCTTGGCAGCCATCTTTGATGGCAACGTCAAGAGATTTTCAGAATTGTATAGAAGCAATAATTTTATTTTCTTGTAATTTCTTCGTATATGGTTCAAAACTTAAAAGCTATACACTATTGGGAAGCTCTTGAAACTCATATTTTTGAAATACAATTTTTTTAAAATTGATAAATGCACAAAGAATTAATACACAGATATAAATAAAATTATCGGCTCATCCTTACACAAAATGAACAGTGTATCTTTTTTGTTTTTTTACCTTTTAAACTATCCAAATATAGTTTTGATATTTAAAATACTTCACAAAAGCTGTTAAATTTTATATTAAATTCAGTAAAATATACCAAAAAATAAAAAACACAGTGGTGAGTTTAATACAGCACATTTTTCCAGATTTCGACTTGCATTAGCTTCTGCCTTCAAAGATGGCCGCCTTAAACTGTCTTACCAGTGCCTGTGCATCAAATAGAAACTATCTATACTGTAAAGTCTTATAAAAACTATACTTACATCTGAGAAAAGATGTTTGTATGCCTTAGACTTGGGTGTGAAGAGCAAGATGAGTTGTGATTGGTCGTTCTGTAGATGGTGTGGGATGAATGGCACAAGGTCAGGGTTGTACTCTAGCAGTAGGACTGCGACAGTGTAGGAAGTGTCCTGAATAGTCAGAAAGTTAACTGAGTAAGTTAAAGCTATTTATGGATAGTTGTTTCAGACATAGATTATACCTTCCTAACTGTCCTTCCCCTGACTAGAACCATGAATATCTACCTGGGTACATGGTCAGGCAAACAGTCCTGCACAAGGTCTATGATCTTGTGTCAGGTCATAGGTTTGATTCCAGGATCAACTGATCACAAATGAAAAGCATTAAAGGTGGTACCCCACAGTTTGGACCAATTTCTTAACTAAAACAACCCAATAGATATTTTATATCACACAGGCACAACAATGATATGCTAACATATGCTATAATAAAAAAGTATATAAAAAAGTGCTATTATAAAAAAAACATTAAAAAACGAATGTACCTAGTGTCAAATGCTAAAAAAAGTAAATAAATTATCATAATTATGTTAACAAAAAGAGCAGTATGCGAGAAACAAGATAAAAAAAATAAAAAAATACATGCACAAAGTTATAATAATAACAATACCAAAATATATTAAATATATAATCAAATATTGTACTAAGGTAATTGGCAAGAACTAAATGGTTTGAGCAAACCAGATGCACAGGGTTTGATTTGTTGTTGAGTGAAATGCCAACTCTGACCAACATTTCTGTCCTCTGTTTTTCTTGCCATTTTTATGTAAAAAATTTCCTCTTTACTTTTGAATACAGACTTAACAGAAAGTTATCTGAAAAATACATTAAGCAAGAAAATGATGCATGTTTATGTATCCCCGACCAAAAACAAAACTTTATCGGTAAGCATAATAAAAAAAAGGGGGGGGGGGGGGCACGTATTATATGCACAAGAAATAAGCACAAGTGTACAGTATGTTGCAAAGACGTGGCATGATACCATACCCAGTCACATTATCCTGACTCTGGGCCAACCAGTCATGGAACCTTATACTTGCTTCAGCATTAGCTAGGGAGCTATATCAGTACTGTTTTTAATGACTTTGGTTTGTCGTGTCCCTGGATCAAACATGAGTTTTCCAATATCTGGAGCCAGCGCTCTACCAATTGCACTTCCATGTCAGGTACACAAAAAATTGTTCTACGTCTTTCAATGATAGGATGTGAAAAGACAGACACCCAATTAAAATCCTGTAAGAGAACATCATGTTCACATTAATATGCCCAGTCCGTATAAACTGGATGCCTATGTGACTGTAAAACACTAAACACACTAAATGAACCATTAATTGTTTATCCCCTCAGTTGTCATGTGACCTCCTTTTTTAAGTGGCAATTACCAGAGATTTTATTTTTATAAAGGCCACAATAACATAATCCTTTCTCTTGTTTGATTTATTTGTTTATTTTGTTTATTGTCCCACCAACAGTATTTCAATTATCTGGAGACGGTGTGCACTCGAAACTGCTTTCACTGTGTATAGCATGCTGCGAACACCTGGCATGATACAACATCCAGTCACATTATGCTGACATAAGGCCAACCAGTCATGGAACTACCCTTATATTTGCTTGAGCATAGCAAGGGAGCTATACCACTACTATTTTTAACGACTTTGGTATGCCGTGGCCTGGGATCGAACCCGGGGCCTCCCGTACATAGAGCTGACACTCTACCAGGTCCAGTGTGCTCTTGTTTAATAATTGTTGGAAAGGGTAGATTCTATTTTCAGGATACTCTATCAATATGTAATTGTTTTTCTTAATTTCTTAAGCAACCACACAAATCTACACCAAACATACCCCATCGTAGAAGTCTGCAGACGTAATGTGGTTCCCATGCAGGGCGATAGCTCCATAGTGATTATCCAGTATCACAAGACCATGTTCAAAAGCGTATAGGCTTGCTGTAACCATAATAACAGAGGTTAGTAAGTAACACTTGAACAGTCAATTGAAATTCAAGTTAAAAGATCTATATTTTACAATAATATTTAAAGATTAAGCTTTTTACACATGTAACAATTATAATACAAGACTTTAACATATTAAACTATGAACTGAAAGCATTCACCTCATCCTTTAGGTTTGAAAAAAAGATTTAAAAACTGCCAAATGAAATGCTTGTAAATACTCTCTGTTCAAAGCTTCAAGATTTAAAGCTTGGCTAATCTGGATCTGCACTTTCTTTATATGACCTATCAATCTGTGCTTAGTTAAAAGACATGATGAAGGTTTAGAATTTACAGACTGGTTATGTAAAAAAAAAGTCTTATCTCACCTTCATCTGGTGGTAGGGACAGACTGCTGCTACACCCTAGATGGACAGGGTCCCCTGACAAAAGCAGCTTGCCAAAGTTCTCAGTCAGATTATCCTCAAGTAATTTATTCTGAATCAATTTCCGTTCTGACTCCAGACTAGTATACTGAAAGGTAAGATTAAATTCAATATAAATCGAACATTTTTATCAAAAAAACCTAGATCAGTAACTTATATCAAGTGTTTAAACTCCCTAAGAGGACCACCTTGCTAAGGGTGGCACTTTTAAAAAGGACCACAGGTGTTCCCTTTAGTGAGGAATTAATGTATAAACATGTAAGCTATTAGCCCAACAATTGAGCCAGAAACAGGTTCTGTTCTTTTTAAACACCACTTCTTTTTTTAACTGATAAATTTATTGTTGAAACTTTACATTAAAAAAATGATTATGTTAATAGCTTAATTTTAAATATTTTTATAAAAGATTAAATTTTAAACTAAAATTAAGTAAGAAGAACTCCTCATTATTATAACAATTGCAACATCTTCCTTTTTGTCTCTAATGGTTGTTAGTCAGCACTGGCCTAGATCAATCAGTAGGGGATGTTTGATTTTTCTTTGTTTATTGGTTTTTTTTATCATCCCACAACAGGATTTCAGACATTGTCCACTGGAAGCAGATAAAGTGCTGCCTTGACTGTTTATAGCATGCCCTGAGCTCCTGTCATGGTACCACACCAAGTCATATTATACTAACACAAGACCAACCAGTTGTGGAACTACCCTTACATTTGGTTGAGCTTAAAGGCATCTCAAAAGCCTTATATAAGTGACCCCCCCCCATTTATTGCCCACCCAGCATGTGAGGGCATCTGTTTTCTGATAAGCCAGGCTGCCACAGTTTGTAACGATGTGTCTGTCACACAGGTATTGTTCAAGATCCAAGTGTATGTATGCTATATATATATACATATATATATATATCTTTGTTTTCTTTCTTACTTTGTTGGTTGATTTTGTTATTTCTTATACATTTTGTTATTTCTTTCATTCTTTTAGTTCTCATATTTATTAAAGTTATATTTTATTTTGACTTGTAAAATGTAACGAAACGTTTCTAACAAAAGCAGTTTAAAAAGTCATTCATTGTCAGAATAATGTCCTTCAGAGTCATTTTGAATACTAAAACTTGTATCTCTCATGTATTTTGAAAATTAAATATTTAGCTATGAAATAAATACATAATCTTGCAGTTACAAAATTGACACCTAGTAATTAATGCAATAAAGAATTTGTAAGGGATCATATAGTAAACAACCCACATTATCACTAACAATAATGTTTGTGGGTTTGTGTAAAACTAGCCTACTGTACATCCATACTAGCAGGTAATTTAGTTTTGCATTAACCCATCAGAGGTATTACTGTGACAGATTAGTACTATGTTGGCTAAAGACTCCCTGCAGTGATGACCAGCAATTAGCAGGTCTGGTCATAGCATGTGGGGGCCTGGCTCAGTGGGATACCACATTCCTTTTGAGATGCCTTTAAGCAATGGAGCTATACCACTATCATGTAGAATGACTTTGGTATGTTGAGGACCAGCTTTGTACCGGGGGAATCCCGTACCTGGTACCAGCACTCTTCCGATTGCCCCACCAGTCCGGTCCAATAAGTAGGTGACTGAATATAACTGTAATATTTTTAAACATGACAACAGGATAATAACAATATGACAACCTTACCATACAAGGCATATAATACTTACTGCCCATATCTTATGACGAGGTATGAAATCTGTAAGCAGGAGGTAGGAGCTGTCACTGTTTATCTTTCCATCTGTAAAACAAAACAGTTCCTGAGAAAAAGAATACATTGGGCCTAGGCCTGAGACAATTCTTAGACCATACACCTTAGCTACATTACCTGTTATCTCAGCCTTTGTGCTCTTGCATAATAAAACAAAAGGTGTCTTCAACTCATCCTGACCAAGCTATTTACAAAGTTTGAGGGTTATGCAAAAAATGTATACTCATGGTTTGCATTTTGCTAGTGTTGACATTCTCAATATAGTAACTATTTTACCATTCCCAACTTTTTTCTTCTTTATCTATATAATTTAAGCATTTATCTACATGTACTGTCAACATTTCAGTATCAAACTATTTTTTAATCCCCAGACTATTTGCTAATCACACCTGTTGTCAGCCACACGTGACTTGAAGTTGTTTCTTAGTTTGCTGAGGTGTGAATTTTTTTAAGTGGATTGGTGACAAGAAGTTCGCTCAGTCAACCCGCTATCAGCAGCTCTGGTTTATGTAATTACTTAACAGTGTAGCTCATGACTGATTGACATGATAGAATTCACTCATACCTACCTTCTTCACTACTTTTATATCTAAAAAGTTGAATAGTTCTTCCTACTGTTATATGAACCCTATATAACCCTTTATAAAATGTCAACAAATCCTACAGCTACGCAAAATGGTAGACAGTGAATTCAAGTAAGAATTTATCTATCGATGTTTATTTGTGTAGACCATTTCATTCAGGTTTGATGAATGTTGAAACAATGAGTAATGGCTGCAGTTATCAATCAGAAACCATTTATATTTAACAGGTCTTAGAATTATTAATCCCTAAATTCGGAATGCATAGACGTCATACTAAACTAAAAGTGCACATGAGTCGTCTGTTAAACAAACATGGTTGCTCGAATAACAAAAAAACATGCAGAAAAAATGAAATGTTTCATTATAAGATCAGACAAGCCATAAAAACAGGTTGCAAAAAGAAACCTATGCCTAACAGAGACCGCGAGTATGAAAAAAGAACGTAAACATCTGTTCCAAGGTCAGTGGCTGAAATACTTTCCATAGTTCAATGCAGACGACCCTGAGTTTACAAGGGGATTCCAAGTCTTTTATATGGAATAAATAGTGAATGGGTGCATGACTTATTGAAATAAATTCAATTAATATCAATGAATATCCAGACAAAAGGAATTTCGTGATGGATGTCCATGAACAAGTAGAAGAACTAGAACTCTGCGAGTTGGATGTGTCGCCTGACGAAAATTTTGTTAGTCGACATAAAAAATGATACTTAGTTTTTTGTTGTACCGATATTAGCAATGTATTTGCACAAAATTCACATATAAAATAACCTTTTAATTGTCTCATTGCAAAAAACATGTACAACAAGTTATGCCCTTCGCAAGAAATGCACTAAAACCAGCAAAGGAGAATAACGAAAAAACAGAAGAAGGTAGAGTTACGGTTCTTGTGCACTGTATTTTGAGTCATTTCCAGAAACATGCATACCAAGTTTGGAGTCATTTGGACCTACGATGACAAAGTTAGGCTCCGGACAAGAAATGCTCTAAAAAAATCAATCCAAGGGGAATAATTCAAAGACGGAACAAGGTAGAGTTACGGTTCTTGTGCACTGCAATTCAAGTCATTGCCAGAAACATGCATACCAAGTTTGGAGTCATTTAAACCTTCAGTGACAAAGTTAGGCCTCGGAAAAGAAATGCTCTATTAAATCAATCAAAGGGGAATAACGAAAAAACAGAAGAAGGTAGAGTTATGGTTCTTGTGCACAGTATTTTGAGTCATTGCCAGAAACATGCATACCAAATTCGGAGTCATTTGGACCTACGATGACAAAGTTAGGCTCCGGACAAGAAATGCTCTAAAAAAATAAATCAAAGGGAAATAATTCAAAGACGGAACAAGGTATAGTTACGGTTCTAGTGCACTGCAATTCAAGTCATTGCCAGAAACATGCATACCAAGGTTGGAGTCATTTGGACCTACAGTGACAAAGTTAGGCTTCGGAAAAGAAATGCTCTATAAAATCAATCAAAGGGGAATAACTAAAAAAAAGAAGAAGGTAGAGTTACCCTTCTTGTGCACAGCACTTTGAGTCATTGCCAGAAACATGCATACCTAGTTTGGAGTCATTTGGACCTACAGTGACAAAGTTACACTCCGGACAAGAAATACTCTATAAAACTCAATCAAAGGGGAATAATTCAAAAATGGAACAAGGTAGAGTTACAGTTCTTGTGTGCTGCACTGCCAGTCATTGCTAGAAACATGCATACCAAGTTTGGAGTCATTTGGACCTACGGTAACAAAGTTAGGCTCCGGACAAGAAATGCTCTATAAAATCAAAGGGGAATAACTAAAAAGCAGAAGAAGGTAGATATACCATTCGTGTGCACTGCACTTTGAGTCATTGCCAGAAACATGCATACCAAGTATGGAGTCATTTGGACCTACGGTGACAAAGTTACACTCCGGACAAGAAATGCTCTATAAAATCAATCAAAGGGAAATAATTCAAAAGCAGAACAAGGTAGAGTTATGGTTCTTGTGCACTGCACTTCCAGTCATTGCTAGAAACATGCAAACCAAGTTTGGAGTCATTTGGACCTACGATGACAAAGTTAGGCTCAGGACAAGAAATGCTCTAAAAAAATCAATCAAAGGGGAATAATTCAAAGACGGAACAAGGTAGAGTTACGGTTCTTGTACACTGCAATTCAAGTTATTGCCAGAAACATGCATACCAAGTTTGGAGTCATTTAGACCTTCAGTGACAAAGTTAGGCTTCGGAAAAGAAATGCTCTATTAAATCAATCAAAGGGGAATAACGAAAAAACAGAAGAAGGTAGAGTTATGGTTCTTGTGCACTGTATTTTGAGTTATTGCCAGAAACATGCATACCAAGTTCGGAGTCATTTGGACCTACAATGACAAAGTTACACTCCGGACAAGAAATGCTCTATAAAAATCAATCAAAGGGGAATAATTCAAAAGTGGAACAAGGTAGAGTTATGGTTCATGTGCACTGCACTTCCAGTCATTGCTAGAAACATGCAAACCAAGTTTGGAGTCATTTGGACCTATGGTGACAAAGTTAGGCTCCGGACAACAAAGTAATCCCTATATGTCGCCTTTTCAGGCGACACAAAAATGGATTTCAATACCCCTGCGGCATAAATAAATATTTTTGAAGCCTTACCTTTGTTTTTTACCATAATGTTTGAGTCTAGAAAGGATTCGGAGAACTGCAGGGATCCCAGGATGGTTCCAGTTCTCTCACTGGAGGGGACATCACTCAGTGTCATACCTGCATACTTCACCAACAGACTTCTCTCCCCTTCCTCCACTGGCTGATAGCTGCCAAGAGATGGAAATAGATCAGTGAAAATAATACATACTCCTGTCAATCAATGCACAACAATTAACATCTAACCAGTTGAGTCTGCTACAAAACTACTGTTTCTGAATTTATGTAGGACTAAAATCATGCTATTGTTCCTCATGATTGAAATTTTCAGTAAAGATTAATAAAAAGTGCATTTTTTTCATTTAGAATTTGGTCCAATAACTGCTTTAGACTCTGCCTTGGCTCCTCCCATCAACAAAAACAGCATCATACTTTACATAATTTACCACCCATTGCTTTCAGTGGCTGACAGTGTAAGCTCCACCTTTATCCCTCCTTTCACAAAAGAAGCCACACCCATATAATTACTCTAAGTACAGATCCTTTAAAAAATCTCTATAGCAACACCATTTTACTTACCATCCATTGCTATCAATGGCTGAAAGAGTAAACTCCACCTTGGTCCCTCCCTTCACAAAACTAGCCACACCCACATCTTTACTCTGAGTACAGGTATTATGGAAGGTTTCTATGGCAACAGTTTGGGCCTAAAAGAACATTTTTTACAAATGAGCTGATATAGTTGAGTGGAGTTTCAACTGAAAGTATAAGTGTCAATCACAATAAGCAAGTTCCATATTATCTACATATGCATTAGTTGCAATGGTTAGAAGTACTCCTCAGATCCACACCAGCTCCAGCTGACCTGTAGTGTGTCAGTGACTTACCACAAATATGTCTGGGGACTCCTTCCACTAATAATTAGCTGGAGGTCATATGACCATAATTGTGTCAGTGTAATGTAACAAAAAACAAAACAATAGGAAGGTAGTTTCTTGCACTTTTGAAGAAAGAAATTAGCAGTCCATAGAGAAAAATATTTTTTTTAACTGATAATTGTTCTTTTCAATTAAGTTTAAGGTAGTTATTGACTCTTGTCAATAATGTTTTGGAATGTTACCATCTGCCTTACTTTATCTGGACAATGTGTAAACAATTGTTTACCTGTTTTAATGTATTTCTATAATTCATGTCATGACAGACATCAAATTCGGGGCTTTCAAGATCTGTGCAAACCATAATGTCTTTGCCTGGGGTTGTACCCAGGACTTTTTAGACCAATGCGACACTTTATCTACTATATGAAGTACAAAAGCTCAGTGAAGCCTGTGAATCTTAATATCTTTCTGAAATAATTTGATAAAATGAGTTCCAATGAACAAATAACTACATGTCAGGTGTATAATTATGCTTAACTAAGCCATGACACATGGTATAAACTTGCGATGATTTTGTGAGTGTATTTGTATAAAAGACAGTGTGAGGAGTGATAGAGTGTGGTAGAGTGTGGTAGAGCCACTGACTTATTAGAGTCTTACTGCATGAGTTTGAGTCCTGTCTGGGGTAAAGGACTTAATGTTGAAGGTCTTTCAGCTGGCCTGTGGTGTGTCCGTGATTCTACCCAGACATTTGTTTGATGTCTTTCTCTACCAAAAAAAGCTGGACATCAATATAATGATGATAATTGGTTTCTGCGACATATTGAAAACACGCACGAAAAAACACAAATAAAAGATGGATAAATCAGATTATATGTACCTGTTTCATGCTTAGTGTCTCACAGTAGGCATGTATGCCTGCCAGGACTGCATCTACAAGGGCTGAATAAAGGTACGTCAGTAGTCTGGAACAGAGAACAGAACTGTGATAAAACCAGTGCTGAAGAAAAATGTGGGCATGGCTGATGAAAAAGTGGGCTGTCTTGGTGTGGGGAAAAGTGGGTGTTGCTATGAAGAAAAAAGTGGGCAGTGCTGAGAACTAAGTATTGCTGATAAAAAAGTAAGTGATGCTGATGAAAAAGTGGGCAATGCTGATAAAAAAAAGTTAGTTTTGCTGATAACTTAAGTATGCTTTTATGGTTATAACATAAAAGATACACATAAATAAATGGGTTTTTTTAAGTAATAAAATCCAAGACTTTCCTATTAAAGCAATCAGTTTTATGTAGCATTCCATGATACGATGTCATGCCTACTCCAGCCAAAAATTCCCTTAAACAACTAATTCTTCACAATTTTAAACATTGATGTCAATTGGCAATCATTTGCTCATGAAAAACCTGCATCAATGTTAAATTATAAAAATAAATGATAAGATAAATATGTTTTCCCTGATTATGTACAGTGAAGTAACAGAGTGACATAGTGACAGCCAAAAAATAAGAATTGTAACATGGTTTTTCTTGAAATAAACCCAAAATTATTTTTAGTACGTCAGTCAATTAGTCATAAACATGTCTCATTCATTTGTATTAATAGAACATATTAGAAGACAGTCATGTGCACTTTAAATATAATTGAAGTATGCAAAATACAAAAGAGAAATATACAATATACATCATTACTATCATATTACAGTAATTTATATTTCATATTACAGTAATTTCTTTCTTACATAGTACACATTTAAAATGATTAAATTGAATTATTAAGTAACAAATGTTTCAGGCAAGGTTCGTTTTCACTGGAGCAATAACATGAGTTGTATCTAATCAACGTTTAAATGAATTTACAGGTGTACAGATCTCAAGGCGATGTTGATGTTTGTATCCAATAATAAATGAAAACTGCTGAATTTATAAACTTCGATTTTCGCATATACTAGTCAGTGTCTGTGTGGGGTAATGGTTAGTGGTCAATGCTGTGGTACATGTGCACATTTTTGTCTTCGGTGCACTGTTTGAATCTCGTCTGTGCCATTGTTTGTTTTTTTGCAACTCATGTCTCTTAATGAAAATTACCATATACCTAAATGTTATTAAAAAGGTGAAAATAAAAAAATAAAAAAAAAAAAGGAAGTAAACAGAGCCTTTTATATCTATAAAAAGTTGAGAAAAAAGCCTCTTATATTGATAATGACTGGAGGAAAAATATTGGGTTGTAGTAGGATTCGAACCTAAAACTAAAATAAATACCTACTTGCCGGGTATGTGGGATGTATGTAACCCACTTGACCACGGACAGCTCCTTTAATAATGTTACAACATACTGCATTTATACCTGTCAAATGTCAGATATTTTGTTTTGGTTTATTAATTTTGTAAACATCACCATCAAACCTATTTACACCTGTAGGTTAAGTCAACTTTAATAAAAAAAAATCTACCTATGATCTGCACTCTCATCATGTTGCTGTATCTTTGCATCTGAAAATAAAAGACAATACAGTTATTAAAGTTTTTATTTCAAAACCTACAACTCCAATGTCTAATGAAATCTACATAAAGTCAGCAGCTGTTGTTAATTCAAATTTTGACATCATGTACCCCTTTTGGAATTCAATAGAAAAAATGAACACTCTAGCTTATCATTAAAATACACCTTATCAACACAGAACTGTTATACCGGTCCTTATTTTCTGATAGAAAACATGGTAAAGCTAATGAATAGCTTTCTCATTTTTTTAAAACATATTAGTGATCTATTTTTGAATTAATACAATTTCAGTCAAATTCATATTATGGTGCAGAATTCAGATTAAACATTAGATATTCTCTGTTATTTCTGTTGTATGTTCATTTTTATCCAGTAATTAATTTACTAAGATATTTTATGACAAATAATAGAAATGACAAATGATGTGGATGATATTATGCTGACAAATAAAGTAAATTGAATAAAAGGTGAACAGTAAACCTTGCATGTTTATCTTCCTTTCATAATTTGATAGTCAAGTTAATATGTAAAAATGAAGATATATATTGGATCTGCATGACATATCTCATTATAAGGTACAGTGTCATGTTTGCATGATTTGTAATCAATAAACATTCAATAGCAAATAATAATAAATCATGTGAAACCAAAAGCTATTTCCTAACATTAGTCTCCATAGCAGAAATTGGACAAAAATGATATATTTGATACAAATCCAGTCCCACAACAACTTCATGGACAAAAATTAAGACAGAATCTTGCTCTCAAACCTGCCCTAGTAAGTGGGCTTCTAAAATAACAAAAATTTTTTTTTTTTTTTTTTAGCAGGCCATTTTCCTCTAAATCAGATACAGTAATAAGAAAGTTTACTTATCTGAAAAGCTAAAATAACCTTTAAACAAGAATGTACGACATAATCTTCAATATCTAGTCATATTTTTAATGAATGTAAGGGTAAAAAAAATTAACTGCAGTTAGAAAAATGTGTTGGACCAGCTAAACAAATCTTATGTCTTTCGCCAGACTGAGGGACTGATGGAGATTTAAGTAACTCTATAAGTTGGTATGCTGTACTGACTATAATTCATTAACTGATCAAGGAAATATCAATAAAAAGCTGTAATATTGTAGAGGTTACATTTTTTAAGCTAAGCTACATATGAAATTGTTAACATTTAGTGACCAGTAAATGAATACATTATTTCATGTTTTGCATACAAGTATTCATAAAGAAGCTTTTTTTTTTCTTTTTTTCTTAAACTATGATTTTTACTTATATCTAAAACAATACTGAGAAATTTCTTAGATTAAATGGTTTTATAAATGAATCTTAAGAACATTTTCTGATATCTAAGAAAATGTTTCAATATTTAAGGAAATTTATTAGCTTAAGCCAGAAAAAACAATTAAGATGCTTTATAAATACATGCAATAAATGGAAATGGTCCTAAACAAAGTTGTAATTTTGTGTGTAGAAAGAGTAGTAGGATTGATATAAAAATATTTTTGTATTTACATAACATTGTTAAATGTAAATTTATGCTAAATAAAATTAATAATTCAAGGGACAGTTATACATTACAAGTAAAGCCACAAACAACATGATTTATTATAGAATCTTACAGCTATATTAAACCATTAATTGCCAAAGGAAATATCACAGAAAAACACTAATTTTGTCATGGTCACTTTAATTAAACCAAGCTAGAAATTTAATGGCTATCATTTAGTAATAGCATCTTGTAAGATTAAGCCTACCACCAGCAATTATTTACTTTCTCATGACACTGTCCACTTGGAGCAGATATAGTTCTGCCTTCACTGTACATAGACACTTTCAAAGTAAGTGCAGGATGCAGTACTATTCACAGCAGAACTGAGCAATTTGAAGGGGATTCATAGCGAGATCAGCCAGCTGAATAATGCATGGCAAAGCAGTTTACATGTAAATACAGATCATAGGGGAACCAGTCCTGATGGTAAAATGAGTATTTTTATCCACTAAGCCATAAATACTAGCAATAATGCACATAATTACTATTTGGTATGTTACCCACTAACGGAGCTATAATTTCAAAATATCTACCAATACCAAAGCATTGCTATGGCAACCAAGACTTCAAAAGTTCTAAATTCCGGGAAGTGTTTGCCAGTCAGCTTTAATTAATGGCACCAACGAAGTTAAGGGCCTTATTACATGCCACTGAATATTTTCAAACTACTGATACATGCACAGTATGTAACTAGATAGACTCCATGCAAAATGTTCTGGAACTGACTGTACAAAAGGGAAAACAAAATAAAAAGAAATAAAAAATGACTTCATTATTGTAAATTTGGTAGAGAATTTAGTAAGAGTGTCAACCTCAGGTGTTGGAGATCCCAGGTTCAAACCCGGGCCATTAAATGCCTGGCATGCTATACATAATAAAAGCAGCACTTCTTTAAATGGACAAGGTTTCAGATAAATGAAACGTTTTTAAACCTTACTAAATATGCACAAACTTATGTCTACCCAGCTAGAACTGTAATTCAATGTAAAACTCCTTGTTCATAAATTGATCACATCAATGTCTGAAATATCTTTAAAATCTGATTGTAGAATATCAGATTAACAAGATCCCATAGTATTAAAGAAAAATGTGAAGTTTCATTAAAATTTCAGGCAGGACTGTAAGAGGAGAAGTCTGGATGAAATTGTATCCCCAGATGGATGGGAGGGCAGGTAGATGTGTGGGATGAAAGACAGATAAATGGAAATAAAGACAGATGGATGGAGGACAGACAGGTGGATGGAAGGACAGACAGAAGGATGGGAGGAGAGATAGAAGGATGGGGGATAGGCAGATGGATGGGAGAACAGACAGATGGATGGGATGACAGACAGATGGATAGGAGGACAAAGAGATAGATGGGATGAAAGACAGATGGATGGGAGGACAGACAGATAGGATAACATACAGATGGATAGGATGACAGACAGATGGATGGTAGGATAGTCAGATGGATGGGAGGACAGACAGATAGATAGGAGGACAGACAGATGAATGGGATGACAGATAGATGGATAGAAGGACAGACAGATGGATGGAATGACAGACAGATGGATGGGATGACAGGCAGACAGATGGATAGGATGAAAGACAAATTAATGAAATGTCAGGCAGATGTATGGGGAAAAAAGAGAGATGGATGGGAGGACAGACAGGTGGATGGGAGGACAGACAGATGGATGGGAGGACAGACAGATGGATGGGAGGCCAGACAGGTGGATGGGAGGACAGACAGATGGATGGGATGACAGGCAGACAGATGGATAGGATGAAAGACAAATTAATGAAATGTCAGGCAGATGTACGGGAACAAAGAGAGATGGATGGGAGGACAGACAGGTGGATGGGAGGACAGACAGGTGGATGGCAGGACAGACAGATGGATTGGAGGACAGACAGATGGATGGGAGGACAGACAGGTGGATGGCAGGACAGACAGATGGATTGGAGGACAGACAGATGGATGGGAGGACAGACAGATGGATGGGATGACAGGCATACAGATAGATAGGATGAAAGACAAATTAATGAAATGTCAGGCAGATGTATGGGAGCAAAGAGAGATGGATGGGAGGACAGACAGATGGATGGGAGGACAGACAGGTGGATGGGAGGACAGACAGTTGGATGGGAGGACAGGCAGATGGGAGGACAGACAGATGAATTGGAGGACAGACAGATGAATGGGAACAAATACAGATGTATGGGAGGACAGGCAGAATGATGGGAGGACAGACAGATGGATGGGAGGACAGACAGATGGATGGGAGGACAGGTAGATAGATGGGAGGACAGACAGATGGATGGGAGGACAGACAGATGGATGGGAACAAAGACAAATGGATGGGAGGATTGACAGATGGATGGGATGATAGACAAATGGATGGGAACAAAGACAGATGGATGTGAGGACAGACAGATGGATGGGAACAAAGACAGATTAATGGACCACCTGATTCCAGTATACCCACTATACAAACACACTCTGAGGGGGAATCAAAATTTATACCATATAATAAAAGAGGTATGTTCCATTCTATAAACTTATTTTTTTCCTACTACTAAGCTTTTTCTTACAATTTCTAGACAGTTGAAGTAACATAGCTATACTTGGTGTTATAAATGTCAAAGTAAAGGTGACATAGAGGACCTGATACAAGTGTTCATTAGATACTGAAAATATTAAAAGCTGGATGAAATGATATGAAACGAGGCTCTGCCAAGTTTCGTATCACTTTAGATGACGAGTTTAATATTTTCAGTACCGAATGAACATGAATATTAGATTCCATTTATCACATAACCAAAACATCAGCTGTTTTTTGTTTACAATGCATCATCTTTTTAAAGTATGAACAGTGGGCCTTAACATTTGTAATTCAGTTTGGGAGAATCCACACACAAAAAAGTTCCACTATTTACTGGTGATCAGGAAATGGTATATACACCACACATACTTTATGACGTCACACTACGAAAATTAACTAGTGCATTACCAAAAAGAATACATAAGTGTTACCTCACACTTGCATGGTAGGTTATGTGATAAATCTCCTTTTATAGTATGACTGTTTTTGGCTATACAACTCACCAACAGTCTGCCAGTTATATATTTATTGTGTCCATCTGTTGCATGTATAGTGCTGCTTTCACTTTGATAGCATGTCATGAACCCCAGCATAAAATACACATCTAGTCATATCTTGACAACAGTTTCTCTAGTAATGGAACTTACACTGTCAGATGTTCATATTAAAGTTAGTTATCTTTTAAATATTTGATTGTCAAGGCCTGGAATTGCATCCTTGGCTTTCTTGTTAGAGCTTGGGCCTCAACTTTACTGACAAGGCCTATCAGAACACCTCAGATAATTCACAACTGATATTTCGGATGTATGTAGGTAGTTGGATCACCTCTACCATACTCCATAGTAGAACTACCATGTCCTTGTCTAGCAGATATATCGTAACTTCTGGACTGTTGCAGAAATCTCTGTCTCGAGGTGCTCAGAGTGCTCAGGGTGTCAAAACTAAGATGACAACATGGAAACTGTCAAATGATGCCTTTGTAATTGTTTCCTAACTTACTTAGTGAATTTCCATGTGAACTTCATTTTTATGAAGTAATCTTCTGTCAGGAACAAAAAGGTCATGATTCTGTAAATATCACTGTACCAAATACATCTCATAGATGTACAAATACCCGAGGAGTTCCAATTGCGACTAGGCTACCCTTGTAATTATTTAAGGTTATGAGAATAATAACTATGAATATTTTCTGAATCTATTGTGACATTCCCGACATTAATAATTCAATGGACAGGGCAATCAGAAAACACAAGGACAAAAACAAATGGCTGCAACTTGCATTAGGGGTGACATTTGTTGGACGTCTATTAAAGTTGACTAATGAGAACCAATCAATTTGCATGCTGGGTTGTCCCACCACTGGGGAGAAGTCACCAGGTTATAGCTTTTAGCCTGCTTAGCATGCCTTTATCAGGCATAGGCCAAAACTGTAAACTACAATCAGCCAGTTCCATCTGGAAGCTTTGTGATCAAGTTCCTTAAGATCGGCCAGCCTTGACTGGAAGCTTTGTGATCAAGTTCCTTCAGATCAGCCAGCCCTGACTGGGATCTTTGTGATCAAGTTACTTCACATCTTAGCCAGCTCTGACTGGGAGCTTTGTGATCAAGTTCATTCACATCTTAGCCAGCTCTGACTGGGAGCTTTGTGATCAAGTTACTTCAGATCAGCCAGCCCTGACTGGGAGCTTTGTGTCAAGTTACTTCAAATCAGCCAGCCCTGACTGGGAGCTTTGTGGTCAAGTTCCTTCAAATCAGCCAGCCCTGACTGGGAGCTTTGTGATCAAGTTACGTCAGATCAGCCAGCTCTGACTGGGAGCTTTGTGGTCAAGTTCCTTCAAATCAGCCAGCCCTGACTGGGAGCTTTGTGTCAAGTTACTTCAAATCAGCCAGCCCTGACTGGGAGCTTTGTGGTCAAGTTCCTTCAAATCAGCCAGCCCTGACTGGAAGCTTTGTGGTCAAGTTCCTTAAGATCAGCCAGCCCTGACAGGGAGCTTTGTGGTCAAGTTCCTTTAAAATCAGCCAGCCCTGACTGGAAGCTTTGTGATCAAGTTCCTTAAGATCAGCCAGCCCTGACTGGGAGCTTTGTGTTCAAGTTCCTTCAGATCAGCCAGCCCTGACTGGGAGCTTTGTGATCAAGTTCATTCAGATCAGCCAGCCCTGACTGGGAGCTTTGTGATCAAGTTACTTCAAAACAGCCAGCCCTGACTGGGAGCTTTGTGATCAAGTTACTTCAAATCAGCCAGCCCTGACTGGGAGCTTTGTGATCAAGTTACATCAGATCAGCCAGCCCTGACTGGGAGCTTTATGATCAAGTTACTTCAGATCAGCCAGCCCTGATGGGGAGCTTTGTGATCAAGTTCATTCACATCAGCCAGCCCTGACTGGAAGCTTTGTGATCAAGTTCCTTAAGATCAGCCAGTCCTGACTGGGAGCTTTATGATCAAGTTCCTTAAGATCAGCCAGCCCTGACTGGGAGCTTTGTGGTCAAGTTCCTTCAGATCAGCCAGCCCTGACTGGAAGCTTTGTGGTCAAGTTCCTTAAGATCAGCCAGCCCTGACAGGGAGCTTTGTGGTCAAGTTCCTTTAAATCAGCCAGCCCTGACTGGAAGCTTTGTGATCAAGTTCCTTAAGATCAGCCAGCCCTGACTGGGAGCTTTGTGGTCAAGTTCCTTCAGATCAGCCAGCCCTGACTGGGAGCTTTGTGATCAAGTTCATTCAGATCAGCCAGCCCTGACTGGGAGCTTTGTGATCAAGTTACTTCAAATCAGCCAGCCCTGACTGGGAGCTTTGTGATCAAGTTACTTCAGATCAGCCAGCCCTGACGGGGAGCTTTGTGATCAAGTTCATTCACATCTGCCAGCCCTGACTGGAAGCTTTGTGATCAAGTTCCTTAAGATCAGCCAGCCCTGACTGGGAGCTTTATGATCAAGTTCCTTAAGATCAGCCAGCCCTGACTGGGAGCTTTATGATCAAGTTACTTCAGATCAGCCAGCCCTGACTGGGAGCTTTATGATCAAGTTCCTTAAGATCAGCCAGCCCTGACTGGAAGCTTTATGATCAAGTTCCTTAAGATCAGCCAGCCCTGACTGGGAGCTTTATGATCAAGTTACTTCAGATCAGCCAGCCCTGACTGGAAGCTTTGTGATCAAGTTACTTCAGATCAGCCAGCCCTGACTGGGAGCTTTGTGACCAAATTACTTAAGATCAGCCAGCCCTGACTGGGAGCTTTGTGTCAAGTTACTTCAGATCAGCCAGCCCTGACTGGGAGCTTTGTGATCAAGTTCCTTAAGATCAGCCAGCCCTGACTGGGAGCTTTATGATCAAGTTACTTCAGATCAGCCAGCCCTGACGGGGAGCTTTGTGACCAAATTACTTCACATCAGCCAGCCCTGACTGGGAGCTTTGTGATCAAGTTCATCCAGATCAGCAAGTCTTTTTTTAATACATCTATATACATATAGATGAATTTGCAAGCAAAAATTAAGATATTGTGTAGAATGGAATACCAGCGAATAAAGGACAATGTGGTTGTTGGACAACCCACGTTCAGAACTGCAGTGACCTGAGAATGACCCTAGACTGACCTCTCTTCTCTTGACTCATTCTGACCAGATGTGCATTTAATATGCGCAAACCATAAATACAACAGTTCGATTACAATTTGCAATGGATTTGTTTCATGGCAATCATCTACCATACTATATGCACTAGAACCATCATTTGTAGCTCAAATGTCATTCAGCCTATAGGTATGGTAAAGCAACACGTCCTATTACTGGCATATTTTCAATATTTTAGATTTTTTTCCAGATACATTTTCAGCATGACAGTATGGTAAAATTAAAAAAGTGTGTCCAAAAATTATTGGTGGAGGAAAATCCCAGATAAATGTGGGTAGAAGCACTTGTGGTCAGCTGGCAGAACTCACAATATGACAGTTTTCACCTCCACTGTAATTATTTCAACATGGGGAGGGGGCCTTGGCATCAGGCGTAACAAGCTGTTCTATTCATTAAGTCATGGGTGTGTCCTAGAAAATGGCTAGCTTTAAGTATAGTTAAAGGTTAAACATTTTCAGTTTATGATTATGTATATATTTATTATAAACAATAAAAGGAACAATGATTACAGACATTGTATTACAGTTTATTGGAAGTTATGTGGTAAGATACTAGTAAATTTCACCAATGGAAGTGCCTATTAGAAAAAAAAAATGATTTTGGCAGGGTATACCCCTCCTGAAAACCCACTTCTGTTTACAGTGCATCAAGATTCAAAAATCCGAGCCAGAACCCTTATTATTTCACATGACTTTTCTCGGAGTTACAACCCTCAATAGGGAACAGTTCCTGTTAATAAAGGCTTGGTCCTGATTGATCGGCCCCTTATTGATCAGTGGCCTAAGTGACCAGTAGCCATGATTGACCACTGTCCACGACACTCACAGTCAATCACAATGACATGGGGTTGACATTCTGGACAAGCCAGTCTAGACCAGAAAAAAATCATTGATTCCCTTTCTCTGCACTCCTGGCAACATTTGATTTTGTTTTTGAGTAACATCGCACCAACAGTAAAAGATAGTATTGGTGACATCGAGCCAATTGTTGGTGCAAAAAAGCTCCCAGGCTAATGTCGAGTAAAACCACTGTTGTATGGTAGGTCAGCAGTAGCAGCAGCAGCAGCAGCAGCAGAAAGACCTTCCCACATGAAAATTTGTGCCCTAAGTGGGACACAATTTAAAAAAAACACGGTGGCAACATTTCCATGTATTGTTTTATTGGGAGGTAATAAGGTAATTTCAATTCTAAATTTTAGTTTTATTTGTTGTCAGGAACTGCACAGTCATAATACTGATATTACTTTAACTGTAACATTATTAGAATTCTTGCGAATCCAGAAACTTAATAGGTTGCAACTCATGGCTGTAAATGTCAGGCAATGAAGCTGGCAGTGTGAAATTTTAGTACAGCTTGTTTTAGTGTAGAAACTACACAGACACTTTCTGAGTCATCATCGGAAACCAACGGTTGATTCTATTACGTTACTCTCCATTCATCACCCGTGGGCAAATTGCTACTTATTTCGTCACTCTGTTTGAAAAGAACAGAACAGACATTATCCAATCAGATGATAGGTTACAAAATTAAATACTCTTCAATCGGAAGATCAATACGGTGACCTGAGAACATAAACATGGCGACCGGTACAGCGCATCGCAAGTGTAAAATATGTCAGCGATCCGCAACAAATGTTCTTACAGATCTTTTGGCATTCCAGCAAGTATTGAAAAATACACGTCGGTTTTAAACAAAATCGGTATCCTTGCCCATGAAGACAGTGACGTTGCTTGTTATTTGTGCGTAAATAAACGACAATGCTATCGAAGTGGTATGAAAGCGTAAACTTGATTGGTTGGCAGATTCGCTGAATGGTCTCAGCGAACCAGTCGGATTGCGGCATTTCATAGTAAACAAAGCGACGAAATGAGTAGCAATTTGCCCACGGGTGATGATTGGAGAGTAACGTAATAGAATCAACCGTGGGTATCCGACGATGTTTCTGAGTGAAACCACAAACACACTCCAGCTTCACACATGAAATATTATGCTTTAACTGGGACTCAAACATGTTCAGAGAAGCGTTGAACTTAGCCACAAGTAACCATAAACAAAGACCTCTTCTGAAAAAAGAAGACAAGAAAAACAAACAAGACTTATCATCAAAAATGATAATATCGCCAGATTGCTTCATCACAGTTACTGTTACACATACATGTGAACTTTCTCTGAGGCCAAAGTGAGATTTTCACTTGCAAAGTGGGAGATTTGTTATTTTCATATAAACAAAGAAGAAAGATATCTGTTTCTGAGTAGGGAGATTTCTGAAAATGGGTAAAACACCCTTTATTTTTCAGATAATTTTGAACCTTTAAAGAGGGACTCGACCTCCAAAAGTGGGATAGTTCACATGCATGGTTACATTCAATAAACATAACAAAGGGCAATAACTTCGTTACACCCAAGCTGGTCATGACATGCCAAAGATATGCACAATAAGATTTGCTACTTGCCATTTCTGTAAAGTTTCATCAAATCAGGCCAATGGTAGCCAAGAAATGATATGGAAAAATATCATCTACAGACATACTGCACTTACCAACAGACAAACTGACTGACTGACTGACGTGATTCCAATTTAGCTACATTACTTACTAAAGTGGACCAATCTCCTATTCAAATGGACAGACTGACTGAAACATTGAACAGACCAACGTGACTCCAATTTAGCCCCAATATCTCCAGGAAACAGAGTATGATTTCTCAGTAAAAAGGTGTTGGTAAACCACATAAAAACAGTAACAGTCTAGACGTCTATTAGGAATTTAATACTCTGTTAAGACAGATCCGGCATTTGACTGCAGATCTATGTAAACAGCAATAAGATTTAAAGAAAGAAATGAATTCTATAACTACATTAGTAAAGTAAAGGAAATCTATTAATGCATAAGTACCGCTAATCTTTAGCTATTATGTTCACAATGGTTTAGAGAATGCACTGTTCCAACCCAGATGTTTTAACCCAATCAGACTGCAACAATTCATTTATCCCTTTAAACCTTTTACTTGTTGGAAACACCATTAGGATGTGAATTTGGTGTCCATGCTGAAATGGGCCACCCTTTATGGAATGTGTTAGAAAATTGTCAATAGAGTGTTGTTGTTACTTGTTGGAAACACCATTAGGATGTGTATTTGGTGTCCATGCTAAAATGGGCCACGTAAACCCTTTATAGAAAGTGTTAAAAAATTGTCAATAGGGTGTTGTTGTTACTTGTTGGAAACACCATTAGGATGTGTATTTGGTGTCCATGCTAAAATGGGCCTTGTAAACCCTTTATAGAATGTGTTAAAAAATTGTTAAAAGGGTGTTGTTGTTACTTGTTGGAAACACCATTAGGATGTGTATTTGGTGTCCATGCTGAAATGGGCCACCCTTTATGGAATGAGTTAGAAAATTGTCAATAGGGTGTTGTTGTTACTTGTTGGAAACACCATTAGGATGTGTATTTGGTGTCCATGCTGAAATGGGCCACGTAAATCCTTTATGAAATGGTCAATAGGATGTTGTTGTAGTTATTTAGTCATTCTGTATTAGGCAGTATCAATACATGTCATTTTTGTAAAAGTGACAGAGGTCTTCCAAGGGGTTCTAAGGCATACAGTGTCATTCTTCTTCAACTTTATACTACATGTATAAATTATTTAATTTGCAACTTCAAACCACTTGGGTTAATCAGGTTTTATTCTCACCCAATATCTGTGCTATATGATTGGCTAAGATTGTTATTCACTCTATATGCCTTAAAAATGAGTTTCATAAAGATAAAATTACTTAAGTAAATGCAAAGTTAATACATTCAGACAATAAACAATACATATGGTGAAGCAAATGTCAGGAACATTTAAAGGCAAATAATTTTGAAAAATATTTTTTTTTAGCTCAAGTATTCATTGGATGTCCATGTATCAAAAAAAATTGTTTTAACATAATTTGGATGCCTTTTCATCAATGCTTTTCTTATGTTATTGGGGAAAAGTAGTGTTTCCAGCAAGGACAGGGATAAAAGTTCTGAAAAGCGAATGAATGGCAATTTAAATGCATCCTCCAGAATGTATTAACATGCACAGCACTGCAGACATGTGATGTTTCCCGATTTCGCCGGGAGACTCCCGATATCAGGGGTCTGTCTCACGCCTCACGCTGAGCAAATCAATTCTCCCGCTTTGATGTTCCCGACAGACTTAATCTCATTCCTCCTAAAGACTGCCCCAGACAGTAGCTACCAGCTGATCATTTGATTACGCAATATATCCTACTGCAAGCGACCAGCATCTACGTGTGTATGTGTGCAGCTAACAGATCACTGCCAATCATTGGGCCTACCAAGTGTTCATTTGTCGCCTCCTGGTGTTAAAAGGCAACCGCCACAAACTGTAATCCGTTGATTGACAATATAACCACACCCATTTAATGAACGGCGGAGATCATGCCCAATCAGTGTCACAAGTTCTATTTTTTTACATAACTAATGGGAGCAATTAACGCACGTGCGGACAAAGGCATAAGGACTGAGCTTCGAAATTTTAAATTTAAATGTTCAATAACCCGTTGATAGGGCGATATGATAATTAATTTGTATTTACCCACACGCAGGCTCCGGATAATAAGACTGAACGTCTTCAGTTTTTTCCTTATCGAGCCAAGGTAATAATTTCCAGCATTATTATTGCGATTGACAAACCTGACTGCAAAAATGTACTCTGATTTCCGTTTACTTCGGTACTCTAAATACACGACGTAAATTATGTAAATATGTAGAAAAATGGCATTAATGCACTTGAATGCAGGCAACTTACATGACAGAATAATTCGAAAACGTTTAACAACTGACCTGCCTACTTGCCTTACAAACAAACAAAAACAAACTAGTGCTAATTATATGTGTGACGTCATCGCGTCATAGCGCCATTTTGTCAGCAGACTACCGCATATGTTGAAACTGATGTGTTCGTGTGTACTCATAAAACTTACTTCAGTATTGATTTTCTTTTTTTTAAACCGAGACGATTGTGTATAGTTTTACTATGTTAAGGTTAGTGTCTAAATGGGCGACTCATCCTGGAATTAAGAGCCAAAGGAGCGAACAAAGCGAGCGATCGTGGTTTCTTTTCCATGAATAAGAATATATGACAAAGTCCAATGAGCATTGTAATATATACTAAAATTTGAAAACGAACAGGACAAAGGTTTTTACGTGCAAGCCAAATGTAAAAGTATATAAGTGATGAGTCATTTAACAAAATGAGCAGATCCACATCAAAATGGACCAACTGGAAGAATCACCAATTTATATTCTAAACCTATACTAAGAACTTGTTACGTGTAATGGTTGGAAATAAACATTTTGTTAAAGTAATAATGTGCATATAAAATTATTGTGAAACAATAACACTGCTGAATACACAGAGCTTGCAACATGTATATTTGTGCATTGTGCTTCTTAAACAATCAATGCTTTTAATTTGATACTTTGTAAGGCCTTTTGCTAACTGCATATTATTTAGGACATTATCGGCACTCACAAAACAACACATTGTATAAGATATGTAGGCAGGCTTCTAGCCCTGAAATATTTCGGGGGTGGGAATTAGGAGACAAATCTGCAAGGGTCACAGTAACATTGGAACAGATCAAATCTATGAAATGGTGAACATTTCCCAACATTATGTAAAGCTTACTTTGACTTGGCTTTTTAAGAGGAGAAAACGTTTCTTTACTTTACAATAGTGTTGTTTCTATTAGAAAGAAAATTTGTCTTCTTCCTGGAAATATACATTTATCATAAAAGTAAATGGTTTTCGTGACAGTTGATACCATTTCATTTTGTGCATGAACGGTAAATAAAATGCCAACCTTATACACTTTTAAAACATATTTTCCATTTCAACTACTGGTAGTTCAAATCAGTTTACATCATACATTGTCAAAAGATGAATTCTTTAACTAATGTAAAATAATTTTAACTTTTTTTTACATTAGTATGTGGTTTTTATATGTAAAAAAAATGCACAGATATCTATTTACTACTTTGTCATAGAAAAACACTTGTTTGCTATTTATTCTTGATAAGTATAATGTCTTCATGTATTCTAAATTCATTTAACTTTGTTTAGAAAGTAATGGTATCCATGTGTTTACCACTAATATTTTATAATTATCAAAACTCTTTTGTTACTTACATACAAATTAAATAAACTATTTTTATGCTTGCATACTCATTACTTCTTTGGAAACCTTTTTTTAATTCATTAGTACGTGCTGTTTAAACTTGACTTGTTTACACTATGTTTGGCTGTTGTTTTTGAAGGTAACATGCTTAAAACCAAAGCATACATTTTATGTCTAGATAGTGAACTAAAATATGCTAGATATATTCCAAAATTCATTTTAAAATATTGTAAAGAACATTTTTATCACTGAAATTACTATTAATATTAATAAAAAAGACAAAAAATACTGTTTTACAAATAAAAAAAAAGCCACACAGTCAATGTAACGCGCATTCACGGAAATCTTCCTCCCTGGAACCCCAATCTCCCTCTCTGGGAGACTAAGTCTCCCTCCTTGGGACCAGGGGAATTTCACATGTCTGGCACTGATTCAGTAGGCACATGAAGGAATCAGTTTTGCATATTAATACAATCATATACAAATGACTGTGATGTAACTAAATATATAATTAGAGGTGACCTCGATGGAAGGAGTCTAAAACACTATTTTTTAATTGACAAAGCTGTTATGCTCTATGTCCCGCTGTGGTGTAAATTGGAAGGTTGCATAAAAGGTAGTATCCTACAGTTTGGACTTAAATTTCTTTCTTTGTCAACAATATAAATTAATATTACCTGAAAATATCGCACAAAATGCTGTTTATTAATCTCATACATCTATGTGAAAAGTGATGAATAATACCCAACCCATTACTAACAGGTATTTCCCGTCTACATCATGCTGTTTGCTATTTTTAAACTAAAAAAAAACATGTGACTACATACATTAGAGATCAGGTTTTATCATTTAACCATGTAGTTGTCTCTGACGTCAGAATCTATTTTTAGCAGAAATCCTCATCTTTATTTATGAAAAAATTGCAATAATGAAAATTTAGCGTTTTTTTTGTTGTTGCAATTTATGCTGTCTTACGGTCAGTGTAGTATTCAAAATCATCTGTATTTAGACAAAGGCAGTAGTTTTTACAGAAATTATGCCCAAATTCCCCAAAACAGGGGAAAGACTTTTTTCAAATTGTATTTACTACAGGCAAACTGTCGGATACCACCTTTAAGATTCTCTTAATGACATGGAACGGTTAGACTGAATAAAATAAATTAAAAGCAACTATGTAGTAATACAGTTAAACTTGTGTGGTTCTGGTATGCTGCAGAGATCCAATTAAATGTTGAAATAATTTGTTTATTTTAAGAATGAAATTAGAGCCAGCTGTTAGAGCGGACAATGAACTTCAGGGAAGCAAAAGTGGCATGTCTTAAGCCATTATAGACCTGTTACATCAAAGCAGGGGAAAATTAACCATAGGGAAACAAAAATGGTATGCATTTCACCATTTAGATTGTAACTTCAAAACCAGAGAAAATTGCAACTTTAGCGAAGCAAAAACCGCTATTGCAAGTTGTGTGGCTTTTTCTGTACTGTAAAAATTTGTATAGTGGCAACAACAATGGTGAAGATTCAAGTGTTGGTAAAGTAAGTGATTTTCTATGGTAATGCAATGCTAGGTGAGTGAGCTCTGTATGCCTAATCATTTCAGTGTATTCACATGTATTCCTCTGGGCGTTTATGATAAATAAGAATACAGAACAAAAATCAATGGTGGTCATTATCAACGTTAGGAAAGTTAAATCTACAAATGAGAGGTTGAAACATTATTTAGGCACAACATTGAAGATTATTTCAGCAACTCTGAAACATTAATTCAGCAACTATGAAATGTCATTTCAGCAACTCTGAACCATAATTGCAGCAACAATGAACCATTATTTCAGCAACTATGAAATGTTAATTTAGCAACTCTGAACCATTATTTCAGCAACTATGAAATGTTATTTCAGTAACTCTGAACCATTATTTCAGCATCATTGAAATGTTATTTCAGCAACTCTGAGCCATTATGTCAGCAACTCTGAACCATTATTTCAGTAACTATGAAACTTAATTTCACCACCTCTGAACCCTTTATTTGTTAGAAAATCAAAAATGTTCTTTCAGCAACTCTATAACAGCTTGTCCACAGCATTTCCTGTTTTGGTTTTGTATCACAAGTGCTACCATTACATGATTATATCCTCATACTTTTCTGTTACGAGATCTTACCAAACAAATGAGTACAATATGAATCTATGATAGCCATTATCTTTCTGGTTTGTTAGTGATCTCATACCATTCATATTTCACATATGATACCATTCATATTTCACATATGAACCAAAATGCCTATGAAGTATTCAGATTTTATAAAAAAAAAATTTTTTTCAAAATCTATAAATTTTTTCAGAAAGATGTGACTAATCTGTACCCAGTTTTGTCCCATTTGTTTATAAATTTAAATCAATAAAAGATTTTTTCAAATGTTAATTAGATAATAATTCAGTTTCATTTGTAGTATTTATTCATCCATTCAGCATGCATGTTTGTTTTTGGCCTAACAGACCAGGTTGAATGCAAACAAGTTCATGCAAATGTTTACATATATACAAAACAATATACAACTAGAACTATCGCTGAATGCGATTCATAGCCCCACCAATGTCCTTGACAAAGCTGGTACAAGGGTAAGATGGGTTCTGCACATTGCCCAGTTGGGGTGAACATTTGAGTAAAGTAAAATTGAAGAAAATTCTTCCTTTAGTATAGGATTTATAGAGCGGACACGACATATTGTCTAATACTTGATTGTATGTAAATTTGAAGACTTAAAAGGGGCATAACTTTGTCAAAATGCAATACAGAGTTATGAAACTTGACCTGCATATCCTAATTGTGACACTTCATATATATTTTAAGTTTCAAGCAAATACTATTTCCAGTTTCAGAAATATTCAAATACATGTTAAAATTTAAGAATATTTTCTAAGTCAATTTTTGACCTTCAAGTGTGACCTTGACCTTAAGCTGGCAAAAGAGTAACATGGGTTCTGTACATCCCCTTGTTGAGGTGAACATTTGAGCCAAGATTAAAGAAAATCTTTCAATTGTGTAGGACTTACAGAGCGGACACGACATAACGTCTGATACTTGATTGTATGTAAATTTGAAGACTTAAAAGGGGCATAACTTTGTCAAAATGCAATACAGAGTTATGAAACTTGACCTGTATATCCTAATTGTGACACTTCATATATATTTTAAGTTTCAAGCAAATACTATTTCTAGTTTCAGAAATATTCAAATACATGTTAAATTTAAGAATATTTTCTAAGTCAATTTTTGACCTTCAAGTGTGACCTTGACCTTAAGCTGGCAAAAGAGTAACATGGGTTCTGCACATCCCCTTGTTGAGGTGAACATTTGAGCCAAGATTAAAGAAAATCTTTCAATCGTGTAGGACTTACAGAGCGGACACGACATAATGTCTGATACTTGATTGTATGTAAATTTGAAGACTTACATGTAAAAGGGGCATTACTTTGTCAAAATGCAATACAGAGTTATGAAACTTGACCTGCATATCCTAATTGTGACACTTCATATATATTTTAAGTTTCAAGCAAATACTATTTCTAGTTTCAGAAATATTCAAATACATGTTAAAATTTAAGAATATTTTCTAAGTCAATTTTTGACCTTCAAGTGTGACCTTGACCTTAAGCCGGCAAAAGAGTAACATAGGTTCTGCACATCCAATTGTTGAGGTGAACATTTGAGCCAAGATTAAAGAAAATCTTTCAGTTAGTGTAGGACTTACAGAGCGGACACAACATAATGTCTAATATTTGATTGTTTGATATTTGACCTTTAATTGTGACCTTGACCTTGAGCTGACACATGGGCAACATGGGTTCTGCACTTCCCCTTGTTGATGTGAACATTTCAGCCATGTTAAAAATCCTTCAATTGGTATAGGAAGAGTGGACACGATAATGGAGACAAACGGACGGACGGACCAACCGACGGAGGGACGGACGAACGGATGGACAAAGCGAATCCATTATAGCCCCCACACACACACATTTTGTGGTGGGGGTATAATTAGATGTCTATCTGTATGTTAAATAGAAGATATTTGTTGATTTCAGAATATGTATTTATTTCACACGTGTTCATAGAAAAATATGCATAGCCATCAGTAAAAATATTATTTTTCTATGACCCGGAGTGAAATGTAAAAGAAAATATACACTAAATATACACTTAAACACTAGAATTAACAAATGTTCTTTTTATTAACTGCTTATTTTGACTTTTAAACATTAATTTGATCAGCTGTTTTTGCCATAACCCCAGTAGTACCTTATTACCTCCCTTGTGATCCAGAGTGAAAATAATAACCTTATCATTTCACAGCGGGCCTGAGTGAAATGATAAGGTTTTCTTCCACTGGTATTTCTCACATTTTTTACAGGAAAGCATAAAAAAATAATGTACATCACATCAAGTTTGCATTAATCCACAAATACTTAAGAAGACAATGGTTATGATTGTAAATGGCTCACAGGATCTTTTTTATTTACTTTAAGGTTAATAACTGAGGAAAGAAGGGGGAAAGTCATTTTCCATTATAAAACACAACTCCTTTTACTGCTTTGTGTGTGTGTAAAACAAGACCTGTCACAGAATAGCATGCTCAACTAGTCAGATGCATGACAGTGCAAAACTGTGACCTGAGCATAACAATGATGCCAAAGCATACATGTGAACTCTCCCACTTTTGGAGGGAGATTCCCTCTTTTAAGGTTGAACATTTTTTGAAAATGAGGGCTGTTGTATCCTTTTTCAGGAATATCCCTACATGAAAGCACAAACCTTCCTTCTTTTTTTATATGAAAATAACAAATCTCCCACTTTGTAAGTGGAACTCTCCTACTTTGGCCTCAGAAAAAGTTTACATGTATGTGATGCCAGTGATCTGATCTAATAGTAATAAACATTTAATCAATATACTTAACTATCTTTACCTTATCTTTATCTTAAACATAATGAATACAGTGTCCTATCAATACTCTGAAAGTCACATGTATGAATCCATCCATGCCATTTTTCTTGCATCTGATATTTAAAAAAATATATTTGTAATTTTGAATTTTAATGGGTCCATTGTTGAAATATCAATTCTTCAGTTGAATTATGTTAAATATATTTTATTGTGTATTTCAAGTTTGTAACCCCATTCCTATTATTTTTCATTTTAGTGCAATGCCTTATTAATGTAAAAGCATCTTTTTTAAATTATTGTAAAAAGCTAACAATAGTTTGCTCTTTTCTGGAATGTAAATATTTCTGTGTTATTCAGAGTGGCATAAGTAACATCTAGAAATGTGATATTATGATAGCTTCCATGCTATATATATAACAGGGCACCCGTATGTCCAGCTAACTAAAAAATGTGCAGCATGCTTTTCATGTGACTTAAAGCTTTAAATCTTTTGAGTAAAAACTAAAATGATTAATGCAGGATTTGAACATACAACCTTTTATAAATCAAAGTGATGAAAGTGCAGTTCGGGCGGTGAAATTTTAACCATGTAAGCAGTTAAAGGCATATTACAATATTAATGATAACATTTGAGGCATGCTTGGACACAACTGAAGCATCTAGTGTCTTTCAACATACATATTTGTTTCAGTACATGCGCTGAACTTTTTCCAAGGCATGACAACTGACCTCCAGTTGTCACGGTCATGCAGGGTCAATCAATCCAGCTACAGAAATTTGTTTTCTCAGAGCTCATGGATGGCATCACAAGCAACACCACCCAAAAATAAAACTCTGGATCCTCCATTTTACCCTCAGAATCATGGTAGTTTCTGGTTATCTAGTTTTCAAGTTTATATATGAAGTTACTGAATTATTTTTCCTTCTCTTGAAGTCTTGAGGACTATACTAAGTATTTATAAAGTGCCATTTCAATATTGTGTATGTTTAAGTCAGGGATGTGAACAACAATACAAATCAAATATTGCCATTTTCTCCTAGCAGTGACAGAGAACTCACTCCAGTCCTACTGAGCATGATGAATGCATGATAATAAGGCAACAATTAGTAGGACCATCAGTCAAGCTCCAGGAATGTGCTAATGGGCATTGATAATTGGGTCATGAAATGAATGTCCTAATTAGGCAAACATAAATATAGTGTTATATATCTAGTGGTGATAATCTATGGTCCATTAGTTACAAAATAATTAGTTGTGTAGAATGTGTGTGAAGAATATAATGTCTAAAAGAGGAAAACAAGCAAAACAGCACTATTTAGGTTTTTGATGTCAATAAGTCATGATCCATCTAATATCAAAGGCAAAAAAAATTGTTGTTTTCCTAAGTGACAAATAAGTGGTGCCGGTAGCTTAGTGTTTAATGTTGACTAACTTACAAACCTTTGGGCCCTAAATGCTTGGGTTTAAGTAAAAAAAAGTGATTAAAATTTCATGTGAGGAAGACTCCTGGGGGTGAACTGGTAGTTCTAAGCAGATATGTGTAAAGGGATTCTCTTGCCCGACCGCCCCCCCCCCCCCCCCCCACCCCCACCCCCACCTTTATCTGTTGCCTCTTTCAGTTATACATACACAGTTTATATTTCAGTTTTTCCAATAATGGTTATATGCATATTCTGTTTTAATGAACAAAATATTCAAACACCAAACCTTTTCTTCTTATTGTTTGTTAAGTTACTGGCTACATGCATACATATGTACAGTGTCAGCCCTATTTTAGGTATAAGCATAATCTATACAAGCTCACCTGTCTCCTAAAGCTTGCTAATTAGTTTTTTTCTATGGCAATTTTGGCACCTTTCCAGGGGATTAGCAAACACAGTCAATAATGTGTGTCAATTGCATGACCAGCAGCCTGTTTGGCTAACTCCAAAAACAGTCTACTGCCAAGAGCACGCTTTCTGTCGCAACTTTCTGATGAATTTCACAGGTTCTCTTGAAGGTGAACAAGTGTCAACAGAGAATGACATTGTTGATAACTCTTTTTTTAATACTCTCACTTGGCAAAATAGTGGAGTATAAATGATTTATTTCCCTTCCAATTCAAATACGAAATTTATTGCAAACAAAAACAAATGGAATTGAGACTCATGAGATTTAAAGCAAACAACAACAAATGGAATTGAGACTCATGAAGTTTATTGCAAACAACAAGAAATAGGACTCATGAGATTCATTGCAAACAACAAGAAATAGGACTCGTGAGATTTATAGCAAACAACAACAAATGGAATTGAGACTCATGAAGTTTATTGCAAACAACAAGAAATAGGACTCATGAGATTTATTGCAAACAACAAGAAATAGGACTCATGAGATTTATTGCAAACAACAACAAATGGAATTGAGACTCATGAGATTTATTGCAAACAACAACAAATAGAATTGAGACTCATGAGATTTATTGCAAACAACAAGAAATAGGACTCATGAGATTTATTGCAAACAACAAGAAATAGGACTCATGAGATTTATTGCAAACAACAACAAATGGAATTGAGACTCATGAGATTTATTGCAAACAACAACAAATGGAAATGAGACTCATGAGATTTATTGCAAACAACAAGAAATAGGACTCATGAGATTTATTGCAAACAACAAGAAATAGGACTCAGGAGATTTATTGCAAACAACAACAAATGGAATTGAGACTCATGAGATTTATTGCAAACGACAACAAATAGAATTGAGACTCATGAGATTTATTGCAAACAACAAGAAATAGGACTCATGAGATTTATTGCAAACAACAACAAATAGAGCTCATGAGATTTATTGCAAACAACAACAAATGGAATTGAGACTCATGAGATTTATTGCAAACAACAACAAATAGAATTGAGACTCATGAGATTTATTGCAAACAACAAGAAATAGGACTCATGAGATTTATTGCAAACAACAACAAATAGAATTGAGACTCATGAGATTTATTGCAAACAACAAGAAATAGGACTCATGAGATTTATTGCAAACAACAACAAATAGAATTGAGTCTCATGAGATTTATTGCAAACAACAAGAAATAGGACTCATGAGATTTATTGCAAACAACAAGAAATAGGACTCATGAGATTTATTGCAAACAACAACAAATGGAATTGAGACTCATGAGATTTATTGCAAACAACAACAAATAGAATTGAGACTCATGAGATTTATTGCAAACAACAAGAAATAGGACTCATGAGATTTATTGCAAACAACAACAAATGGAATTGAGACTCATGAGATTTATTGCAAACAACAACAAATAGAATTGAGACTCATGAGATTTATTGCAAACAACAAGAAATAGGACTCATGAGATTTATTGCAAACAACAACAAATAGAATTGAGACTCATGAGATTTATTGCAAACAACAAGAAATAGGACTCATGAGATTTATTGCAAACAACAACAAATAGAGCTCATGAGATTTATTGCAAACAACAACAAATGGAATGGAGACTCATGAAGTTTATTGCTGGCAGCATCAAATGAGACTCAAACTTATGAAATTTATTGAACATTGCACCAAAATCAGACTGTTATGCCTGCACATCACACCAAATTGGATTTACTCCCTTTTAACACATTCCAACTATTGCACATGTTCATAATCACTTGAAATCTTCTAAAACTGTTACCTGGTTTTTGTTATCTATATCTGTCACTGATATGACGAAAAAACTTTGTGTTCAAGTTAAATAAACAAATTTCAGTTCTGTTTTGATAAAGTAATGATTTTCCCTTTATCCATATCTACCAGACACACCCAGATTGTCAATAGATTCAAAATGCTATCTAAATTCAAGCCATGTTTTTTTTCATCTCTGCAAAACATCTTATCAAATTTCAAGCAAGGTTTTTACATTCCAACAAAACCTGCAATACAGATCTTATTAACTAATTTAAGACTGGTGTTTGTATTTGTAACATGATGAAACATTGGAAAGTATGTCTTAATACTAATATCATGCTACAATTTTTATAGAATTTATAAGAAACACAAAATCTATGCAGGTTTTTGCTGATAACTACATGCAAAAGTAGCACAATAAATTGTTAGAGACTTCAGCAAAAATTTTAGATCCTGATCAGACAGCTGCAAGCAAGAACTGATTTAGATCTCTATTATTAGCCTAAGCTGTTACAATTCAGGCTCATCAGATTTTGAGGTAAGATTTTATCCAGCAGTCACCAACTTAGCTGATATTTTAGTAGTTTCAGTATCATTGATGAATACAAGCATTTAGATTTTATCCAGAAATCACCAACAGTTGGTATTTTTTGTATTTTTTCCATATCAATGATAAAAGCAAGTGTTTAGATTTTATCTAGGCATTTGAGCCTTCTAAAACTTGTATAAAATATTTATATTTAGTTTTATTCTCCGTCATTAAAGATGAAATCTCTTTCAATAAGACTTAATAATACATAACTGTTTTGTAGGTGCTGCAGTTTGCGTGGGTGGTGAACCTTGATAAGGAAAGACATGAATTCATGGTAGACAGACAGCAAAGTGTTCGATTGTTAAGAGACATTCAAACACTATAAATAAAATATTCCAATAAAAAAAGTTTATACCGTGCATTATTTTCTAAAATATTCTAATAACACCACTGGCTAGATGTTTAAAAGTTAATGTCCTGCTTTGTAACTTGGAGGTTTAAAAAACTTTGGTAAAAACATCGCCATAATGAGATGGGGATGGGATGGGATTTGCCGGCATTTTTGCCAATACTGTGCAGCAACATTTCTATCATTATAGCACAGGGGCACTTATGAGGTGCCCAGGGACTGAACCCAGCCGGTCCATTATACTGACACCCACGAGTCAGGCGTAATGCTGTCCCCTTAGCCCCGAGCGTTAGGAGGGAAGCCACTACTAACAACTTTAAAGTCTTTGGTTTGACGCGGCTGGGGTTTGAACCCGCGACCTCCCGATCCGCAAGCCGACGCTCTACCAACTGAGCTATTGCGCATTAATGAGACTTAGCATTTACTAGTAGTTATTTCCTAGAATGTATATGATAGCTATTGTATTCAAGTATTTTATGACAAATAATGAGAGCAACAAATGACCAAATCAATTGATGACGTCATCATCATAAGAGAAGTAAATAAAGAAATTTAATAACATAAACCAATACATTTTTACCCATTTTATTGTATACTCAAGTCAACATGTTAGAATGGGGAAAGATTTTTTAGATTTAAATGATATATCACACGATATTACCTGGTGTTTTGTTCTGATATTTTGTAATTAATCATTCAAGCTAACTGCCTGCCTGATTGGATTACTGTGCAGCTATGTGCAACTTCTTGCATTAATCTTCAATATATCACACAAAGCCAAAATCTATTTCCCAATTATTCAAAAATGAGTCTTTATTATACCAGCCTCCTATCATGTCCATGATGAATCTAGCATTAGCCACTTGGCTGGAAAGATAAGCCATGTGGGAGTTTTCTGAATTTCTCCACATGCAGATTTCTGTTGCTTATGAGGTCTTTCATCCCACCAGCTATGTTTCCAAGACTGTGTTCATAGGCAGCAGTAAAAGTGCTGCCTCTACTGTAATTATCTGTCATTCAACCACATCCAGCTATATTGTTATGACATAGTCCTGACCAGTGGTGGAACAACCCATATAATTTACTTGAATGTAATCAGTGAGCTTCAGTCAACTTCCATTATGTTTGTTTGCTGGGTTTATGGTCCCACCAACAGTATTTCAGTTATTTGGAGACGATACTCCATTATGACAAAAATATGTAGCAATATAGCAGCCCAGGTATTCAACCAGGGCCTTTACTATATGGAGTTTGATACACTACCTTCTGCATTACCAGGTTGTGATTTATTTTCTATATTTTAATGTGTTTTATATTTTCATCACATCATCAGTGTTAAGTTTAATATGGCATTATTCATCTATTTTTTATGAAGAAAGATATAGTGCAGATATTTTCATTTGCATCACCTTATGCAGTCTGAAGGCTTAGAATTAAAACTGAATTAATTGAGATATGTAATTTAAAGAGGAAAATGGACATGTTAGTTGATGATGGTTAATGTGGGTATATCCAAAAGACAACAAATACTAAAAAGTGGACAAACATAAAAACTGAGTAATCAAAATGAAGGTACCTACATTTACTTGCATGTAGGGATTATTAATGGGAGACTATCTATTAATGTCTCTCATTGTACCAAGTCTTCAGAGAAAACTAAACAACTATTGAAGGCCTCAATTAGTCATATAACAAAACAAGCATGTGATTACAGCTGCAGCATCCTAACTAGATTACAAATTGATGGTCATGATCAACATGACAACAGCTAATTAGAATGATAACTCAGGTAGCTGATCTACAGCTTACACATAACTCCCTTCGCCTGTGATTGATTGGAAACTAATTGGCATACTTTGTCTACCAGAGATAGTCTGTAATAACATCTGGCAACAGATTATGGGTGGGCTGTATGAAGTCAGGATCGGCCCTGGGTATAAGAAAACTAAGTACGATCTTTTGGGTTATTTTCCAAGATTGTTCATGTTTATGTTTATTAGGTTTATCATCCCACCAACATTATTTTAGTTATCGGGAGATGATGTTCACTTGAAGCTGATATAGTGCTGCATTCACTGTGTATAGCATGCTGTGAATACCATACCAAGTCACACTATCCTGACACCAGGCCAACCAGTCGTGGAACTACCCTAATATTTGCTGGAGTGTTAGCAAGGGAGCCATATGAATACCATTTTTTACTATTTTGGTATGTTGCGGACCAGATTAAAACCGGGCCCCCCACACCTGGAGCCCACGCTGTACCGAATGGGCTACCAGGTTCGGTTGCCACGAATGCTGGTATTACAGCAATTTTCAGCAACTCTGTGGGAGGCAGACCCCATTCACGTGGCTAGTTGAACCACCAGCTCACTGCAAGTCAGCTGAAAGACCTCCATATATAAGGTCCTTCAGCCCTGCCTGGACTAAAATGCATTGGGAGGCCGGGGAATAAACATTACAATTCATAACTTATTGGCATTAACACAACAATAAACAAAATAACAGCAGAAAATAATGCCATGATTCTGAACTGGTTAGGCATATTTCTGGCATCGGATATTGATTTTTGGGCCGATGAGTTCCAGTCTATGATGTGTGTGTGTACGTAGATATTTCTAGCATTAAAATACACAAAACCAGTTTTAAAAATTGACAAGGTGGAAAAAAAATTATATTTGAACTTTCTTTCAGATTTACAAAATTGGGAAATATATAGTAAATCTAAAGATAAAAAAACTCTGACCTAAGTACCAATGGCATGTATAAGCACCTTTTGTACACACAATATATTTGTGTGTTTGGGCAGCTTTAAACAATGCCTGGACATCAGTAAAGTGTTGTGAAACATTTGTCACTCAGCAGACAGAATAACCAGAAAACCAGACAATTCAGAATCCATATTGCTTATAAAAGTGAAAGCTTTTCACCACAATTAAATATCCCATGACAGAAAATGGATTCCCAGTCTGGAAAAGTAAGATTTGATCAACAAGAGTGATGAAAACTGAAACAATAAACACACAAAAAATCATTTGTCATTTTGTCTTGTCAAAATTGTCTTGATTTTTGTTTTTAGAAATTAGACAGGAATTCTTTTTTGCAAGTTCTCTTTTTTTTGCTATAATCAATATGGTTTTTATATTTTAAATCTTTCTGATAGTGCCCAATTTTAGTGCTTTTTTACAAATTCAGGATTTCATCATTAATCCAGTGGGGATCCCATCAAAGAAATAACAAAGAAGGTTTATAAATTTTGACATTTTGATGCAGAATTCCCAGAACTGATGAAGAACTTCTACAACTGATGAAGAATTCCCAGAACTGATGAAGAACTTCTACAACTGAAGAAGAATTCCCAGAACAGATGAAGAACTTCAACAACTAATGAAGAACTCCCAGAACTGATGAAGAACTTCCAGAATTGATGAAAAACTTCCAGAACAGATGAAGAACTTCAACAACTAATGAAGAACTCCCAGAACTAATGAAGAACTCCCAGAATTGATGAAGAACTTCCAGAACTGATGAAGAACTCCCAGAACTGATGAAGAACTCCCAGAACTGATGAAGAACTTCTAGAACTGATGAAGAACTCCCAGAACTGATGAAGAACTTCTACAACTGATGACAAACTCCCAGAACTGATGAAGAACTCCCAGAACTGATGAAGAACTTCTAGAACTGATGAAGAACTCCCAGAACTGATGAAAAACTTCTACAACTGATGACGAACTCCCAGAACTGATGACGAACTCCCAGATGACAAACTCCCAGAATTGATGAAGAACTCCCAGAACTGATGAAGAACTCCCAGAACTGATGAAGAACTCCCACAACTGATGAAGAACTTCCAGAACTGATGAAGAACTCCCAGAATTGATGAAGAACTCCCAGGACTGATGAAGAACTCCCAGAACTGAAGAAGAACTCCCAGAACTGATGAAGAACTTCTACAACTGATGAAGAACTCCCAAAACTGATGAAGAACTCCCAGAACTGATGAAGAACTCCCAGAACAGATGAAGAACTTCTAGAACTGTTGAAGAACTCCCAGAACTAATGAAGAACTCCCAGAACTGTTGAAGAACTCCCAGAACTGATGAAGAACTTCGACAACTAATGAAGAACTCCCAGAACTGATGAAGAACTTCTAGAACTGTTGAAGAACTCCTAGAACTAATGAAGAACTCCCAGAACTGTTGAAGAACTCCCAGAACTGATGAAGAACTTCTACAACTAATGAAGAACTCCCAGAACTGATGAAGTACTCCCAGAACTGTTGAAGAACTCCCAGAATTGATGAAGAACTTCTAGAACTGTTGAAGAACTCCCAGAACTAATGAAGAACTTCTACAACTGATGAAGAACTCCCAGAACTGATGAAGAACTTCTACAACTGATGAAGAACTCCCAGAACTGATGAAGAACTCCCAGAACTAATGAAGAACTTCTAGAACTGATGAAGAACTCCCAGAACTGATGAAGAACTCCCAGAACTAATGAAGAACTTCTAGAACTGATGAAGAACTCCCAGAACTGATGAAGAACTTCTACAACTGACAAAAACTTCTACAACTGATGAAGAACTCCCAGAACTGATTAAGAACTTCTAGAACAGATGAAGAACTTTTAGAACAGATAATTAAATCCTTATTATTATTTCACTCTTACATTACTGTGCTTTGGGATTGTATATAATTATATTCCATATTAAGCTGTACTTCTGAATATAAAATAAAATTGCTGCTTGCAGACATAAAAATACATCTGTAGACCCTAAAAAAGATCAATGACTATGTTTTTTGTTTACTGGGTTTATTGTCAGAACCAACAGTATTTCAGCTATCAAGAGACGTGTCCACTTGAAGCATTTATAGTGCTGCCTTCATTTTTATAGCATGCTTTGAACACCTGGCATGATACAACACACAGACAAAATTATGCTGACACAGGGCCAAGCAGTCATGGAACTACCCTTATATTTGCTTAAATGTTAGCAAGGGAGCTATGCCAATACCATTTTAAACAACTTGGTATGTCACGGCCCTGATTGAACCCCTGCCTTACCTAGAGCACACACTCAACTGAATGCAATACCAGGTCCGGTCAGTGAGCTCAGATGTTTAAATCTATTTTTAACTGGAATCCCCTTCTTACTTATTTATAGAATTTGAAATAATGGACATTTTAAGCAATATATTTCACAATCTGCATTGTCTAATAAGAGTCAATGTCATAGACAGATTTTCTTAAACCAGAGTATAAATTATGTAGCAATAATGCACAAATACCCCTGACCAGGAATAAGATGTTGGTAGATGTATTAAATATATGCAAACTGTTGAATACTTTAAAGACAGCTTGCGTTCACTTAACAACAGTAACCATAGACATGGTGCGATGCTTTGGCTGAATTGAATCTACACCATTCACACATATTTTCAGCTGGAGCAGATCTCAATTCGACAAACTTTACCTTAGCCTGTTCAACAAGAGGAGAAAGAATTATCATACACTTAGCTTATGTGGATCTACACATTAATCTAAGCTTTGGATTTGACCTTTTTCTGAAATCTAGATTTGTGCTGTTCCTTTCTAAGAGTTAATGATTTTTCTTTTCTTTCTAAATAAAACAAAGCTGGCCTTCCTCCCTTTCGAGTGAGGCTTATTTCCTCAGTCATTTTTATTTTTAAAATAACAATTGCAGACCAAAGTTAATGCGGGTCATGGGTTAATATGGATGCTTATATAACTGACTGGAACATTTCTGGATTTGAGTACCGTACTTTTTCACTTATAAGACTATTCACTTATAAGATGGGCTCCCTACTTCACCTAAGAAATTAAAGGTTTCCGCTTCGACCATCATACAAGGCAAGGCAAAAAAATGAACAGGAGCGTCGCTGTCTCAACAAAAGGTTTCATTGGTAAACAGTGACCGTAATTTTCACAAATTGCGGGATGTTTATAGTCTCAGCTGCATGAACATCCTGTAGCGTGTGGAGGCATTACATAAATTTCTTTGATCTACGTCACCAAGTCAGCATGACAGTACACAATATATATCTGGGATCAGTGCACTGTCCTTGTGTACATGCTGCCAATCAATAATCTCATGGAGAAATGTAATCAGCAGCTGCTTATAAAAACACATCATTCACACCCTCTCTGTCAAACTGCTCCGACTGATATCACCTTGACAAGAGCTTATATCAGAGTCAGTCAACGTGTAATGAAGCAAGTCCAGACACAAACACCAAGTAAATTACAGCTTGGTGTATCTGGCAGATTGAAGTTGAAAGTTTGTTTCAGCGTTAACTAATAGATAATAAGCTATGTTTCATGCAGAAAACAGAAATGTATGTTAGACAGTAAATCGTTGACCGTCAGACTTATAAGGCCATTAAAGGTAACTAATCAGCAGTCGATAATGACAGCACATCAGGTCATTGCAGAACCGCTAATAAGTTTATGCAGTATGTTTTTACCCCAAAACAATGTGAAAACTTTTTGCCAAGTCACAAGACCCCGCCTATAAGACGAGCTCCACACTTTGAACATGAAATTTTGAGGAATAAATCCCTGTTTTATAGGTGAGAAAATATGGTAATTAAAAAATCTTTTATAACTTCCCAGTGCTAAGATGTTATAAATTTTATGATTTGTTTTGTTGACTCATTTGAAATAATGTTAACCACCATGGACAAACTGCCATTATATGTGTCATATATAATGTATCTGAAACATTATTTGCACCAAATTTAATGATAAAATTCCAAATCATATATAACTTCAGGTAAATGCTTATAATAATATTACCTCAAATGTTTGATAATACAAATTTAATATATTGCTTAAATCATTTCACAAATAAGCATGATGGGGATTTCAGTTAAATCAACGTCAGAGCTGATTACCCAGATTATCAGGTAAAGTGATCTAAAAAAAAAAGTGGTCCGAGTCTTCTTTGATTTAAAATGGCTAACTGTGCAGCATGGCTCGGATAGGAAATATGTCCTTGTAGGAACAAGTGGGGCGTTAATCTGTACTTTTTTACATGGATATTGAGTACCATTACGCAGCATTTCATGGGATCTTTTCAAGTAACAGTATCTTATTTGGTTGCAGGAGAGAAAAAAACTATCGGATACAACCTTCAAGAGTAAGCTCCCCCTAAAATGACTACCCTTGTTTGCAGAAATGATCTATCATTATCTGACAGGTCTTAATCAACCACAACAATGTCAGTTGTCAGAACAACATATGGTACATATGGTAGCTATCTTCTGACCTGTATCCTGTGTTTACTGTGATAAATTGCTAAAACAAACAATTGCTAAACCCAAAGCCCTCTGCTTAAACATTTTTTTAGCAAAAATCTCTCAACAGTTAAGCCAGAAATATTTCAGTTTCATGATTGATAGTGCCCTGGCAAGGAAGACTGTTAGCGTGAAGATACTATTATATACTTAATGATGATGGCAATGATAATAGTGTCAATAACGCAAATAATAGTAATGATGATTATGATACTAATGATGATGCTGATGACAATAACAATGATTATAATATGTATAATAATGATGATGATAATGATATAACTGCTGCTGATGATGATAAGAACAATGATAATGATGAAAATATTGATAATAATGATAATGATGCTGCTGTTGATGGTGATGCTGCAGTTGATGGCAATATTCGTGATGATGATGATGAAGGTGACGATATTAATAATGTTGATTTTGATGATGATGTTGATGGTTATGATGATGATGATGACGATGATTATATTAATGATTTTAATGATAATGATGGTGATTATGAAAATGATGGTATCACTGCTGCTGCTGCTGACTTCTATATGATAAGCTATTATATGTACAACAAGTCAAAATGCAGAGTCCAGCAAATCTTCAAGCCAGATACAACACTTTAAAGCCTTGTAAATCTTTAAAACTAACATCTAGACTTTCGGAACAGTCAGAACTGCTGCAGTAGACATATCGCCTTTCCCAACTATCTTCACACAAACAGAAGAAGAATAACCAGTTTAACAGCCATTAATTATTCACCAGTCTTCAGATTTTACTGATGTTTAAACCCCCAGTGATCATTTAAACCAACAACTGTTTGATTGTTTTCCTCCCAAACTGTAAAAATGGAATAGAAATGAAAGCACTGCAAGCACTGTGGTATTCACATTGCTTTAGTAAAAAAGATAATTTTTGATACAAACAGAACCACTGGACATAAACTGCAATATATTATTTTGTGTAAGGGTCAGTTCACAATTAAAACCAGTCTAGATTTCGTATGTATGATTTCGGAATACTACTTTATGGAAGGGTCAGATTTCAGTAGCACACTAAAATGTTACCAGTATGATGGCTGTTGTTAGGCAGGTGTTCATCAGTTACACTAGATCCATATTTCACTGGATGTTGTATTTCTACCTCTAGAGTATATTTCATTTAAAAAAATGATTTTCATTAAGTGATGCATTTTATAATCACATTTGCAACAAGTTTTTACAGGCTGGACATACTAATGTTAACATTTAATGGTTTTGGTATGGGAGTTCAAATTGTGCAACGCTGTTGTCATTTCAGATCATATCATAGAAATATGTACAACCAGTTTTTGTCAATCTAGGAATAGCTAGGTTACAGACTGTATTAGGGTGAAGCAGCAGCACTGGTAACTGATTGACATAATCAATAATAATGAAACTGTGCATATTTTAAGACAAAAAAAGTTTAATTCACGAAAAAACAAATTGAATATTCCTCCATTATTTAATTTATTTTACGTCCTGTAAATATCACAAAGAACCAATACTAAAAATTGCAATAAACAAAAAAGAGTTTTGAGTGTCCATAAAAAATACCATCTAAAACTTTGTCAATTTTTACTTAATAAAAAAATTGGAGACTTTCAACACTGTCATGTTCATTTCCGCAGACAAATTACCATTCCAAACTAACTTCATACCACAAGGAGAAGTATGGTAATTCAACAACCATTAATTATTCACCATACTACAGTTTTTAGAGATAGCAACTGTTGTTTTTCTGTTTAAGCTGTGATAATAAAAAACAATCACAAGTCAAACACCACCAGTAACAACAGAACAGATGTACTCTCATTTAATAAGGAGAATAAACAAGTTTCACCCAAAAGACACACTTTAAGGTCATCCAATGTAAGGGACAAATTCTATGAAAGTCTGATACTTTTTAATACTTGAAAGGAAATTACCAATTTAAGTCAAAAACAGTTACTGCAGATGGTTTACTTAACGTTTATTTGTTTTTGTATGTTTATAGTTCCACCAACATTTTAGTTATCTGGACATGTTTTTTAACACTTGAATTTAATAAATTGTGTAACCGACGCAACAAGAGTGCTATAAGATTTATTTGTTACAATTTACAAATATTGATGGTTTGTGCCAACATGTCCTTATCATTTTAGACACAAAGATAATATAAAAAGAAATTCTCCAACCAAGAACAAAATTGAAAAAAGTCTGGCCTGTTGCAGTGGGAAATCAGAAAATGAAATCCCATGAATCCATGGGGGTTAAATTATGTTATTACATACATACACTGGCTAAGGTTTTTGTTTCTTGGTGTCATGCAGATATTTAAATTGAATACCTCCATTTTTATTTTAAAAGGGGGCATAAGGTCCAACATAAACAATCATTTTAATAATCATTTATTCAGCTTAAAAATGCCAATAATTACTATGTTTAAGGTTGTTATGTAGTGTTGTTGTTGTTTTTTCTTTAATTTTTTACTTTGGATTTTATTATTTTTCAGGAGAATGCTTGAGGAGAGAGTTTGATAGGGTTATAGTACTTGTTTTTGAGACATTTTTCCCAATAAAATAATATTGCGGAGACAGTTTAGGCATGTGTGTATGATTTCAGTTTAACATAATGTCTATCAGTCTGATGCATTGTCAACAGGGAATACAAATCTAAAATCATACCAGACAGGCCAAACATTGATGGCGATAAAAAAATGTATTCCTCTACAGTTATTGGCACCAATAACCACATGTCTGATCTGGCTTTTCTTTGTAACCCTTTATCGTATATATTTTAAAATAAACTGAATATACAACTTAATGCATAGATTAAAGAATACATTGAAATACTGAGTAGCAAACAGTGAAGATCCTGAACCAACAGTTTTCAGCAGGAGCTGTCTGAACTGTGTAGTCTATTTCATCTCATTAAAATCACATCCTAACTTTCATTTCATTACTTTATGCTGGTTAGGATCTGATAACATCCTGATAAAGGTCGCCTCAAAGTGACCTTAAAGTTATAAATATTAATGAGCCGATGACGTCAAACTTGACCAATCAGAAACCTCGTTACGTCAGACAGCGACAAACACTTCACTACCTTTTTCATATTCTGAAGGCGTTCTTCATTTATTCTAAGTTTTTGTTTGAACTGTTTTTGAGTGTGTTTGCTCCCGCTACCCGTTATGAGAACCTGGAGAAATGACATCCCGCAAAAACAGCACCGATAAACTGACGAATGTAATTTCTTTGTCGTTTGTTTTACTGGATCGCAAATGGGGCTGCCATCTTGAAAATGTGACGCACCTCGAATCGGAATACCTTGGACATTGCCGCTCAATATGAATTTCCGTAAATAGCCGTAATCTGGCGAATATTTATGAAGTTATACCCCAACATTTTGCAGCCGACGATTTCATTGGCTAATCAAAGGTCAAATTGAGGTGACACCTAATGCAATGTCATCAGATCCTAACCAGCGGAAAGTAATAAAGCGAAAATTAGGATGTGATTTTAATGAGATTGATTTCACCTGAGCCTGATTATATTGGTCTTTGCAGAGTAAATGTTTGTTTGTTTGTTTATTAAGTTAATTGTCCCACCAACAGTATTTCAGTTATCTGGAGATGGTGTCTTCTTGAAGTAGATATAGAGCTGCCTTTACTGTATATAGCATGCTGTGAACATCTGGCATGATACCACACCCAGTCACATTATCCTGACACCGGGCTAGCCAGTCATGGAAATACCCTTATGTTTGCTAGAGCATTAGCAAGGCAGCTTTACCAATACCATTTTTAATGACTTTGGTATGTTGCAGCCCGGGATCAAAACCGGGGCCTCCTGTAGCTGGAGCTGATGCTGTACCAATTGCGTAAAATATTAGCTCTACAGCCAATGGCAGTTTAAGGGAGGAAATCATATGTTTCTATAAAAAATTATTTGAGCTAAAACGGGCCACAACAAGTGTCCAGAAGCCTTCAAGGGGGTTGAATGAACAGTTATTTTGAAGCTTTGTGAAATCATATGACAGATTTCCATTAGGGCGTCAGTCTGGAAGCATGAGACTTGTAGAAATTCTTATCCTTTTGACCATAATTTGATCATGGGAGGTCTCCTCTTGTAGACCTGTGGTGCATCAACGAAGATTCTTCTTAGAATTTTTTTAAGTTTTCTAACTTAAGTAAGATTTATTTTTCATTTTTAATGGACTTTTAATGTAAACTTATAACTGCATGAGAAAAATTCAATTCAATAAAATTGTTTAACCTTTTGTTAAATTCTTAATTCATTTAAAGAAAAATGTCATTAACAGTTCTATTTTTTCATTTGTTAGCATTATTTTAAATGCATAAATACAATATTTGAGCAATTAATTCCTAAATGCAAAATAAATAAAAACAAATGATGCATGCTTATATCAATAAGAATAGCTATAGGGCATCTACACCATCTAGGTATGCAAACTAAGCGAACTAAGCACAAAATCGTTATCATAACAAATTTGTTTATCCTAAGACTTCTTTGTAAGCATGAATTGGTTACGCTTAGATAAAAAGCATGGCTCCAGATCAGCTATTGGGAACTGTCAGGTCAGAATAAGCACAATTTGCTGCTGTTCTCTTGCTTAACATCTAGGCACCTTTGCAGTTAGATTATGGAAGATGGCTAAAGAATTACTTTTTTGATAGGTAATTATAAAAAACAGCATTATAAGGGATAATCTCATTTGTAAAATTACCCTATGATTGAAGGCAAATTAAGCAATTAGGCTTGGGATGTCTCTCCTGACTATGGCCATCTGAAAAACTCTGTGAGAAAACTGTGACTCTGGGAGGTTGTAGTAGCTTGGAGTTGGAGCAGAATAAATTATTCTGTCCCTGATGCCTGACCAGCATGGTGTGACGTGAGTACACAATTTATTGTTAGGATTGTCTGACAAGTATGTTGTCATTTGTTTGTTTGTTGGGTTGATCATCCCACCAACAGTTTTTCAGATTTTTGGAGATGTGCCCACTTGAAGCAAATATATACATGTGAACTCTCTGTCTTTTGGAAGGAGACTCCCACTTTTAAGGTTGAAAACTAATTGAAAATGAGGGGTGTTTTACACATTTTCAGAAATCCACTACTTGGAAACAGTTAACTTTCTTCTTTGTTTATATAACAATAACTATCCTCCCTCTTGACAAGTGAAAAACTTCCACTTTGGCCTCCAAGAAAGTTCACATATATGCAAATATAGTGCTGCCTTCACTATGTATAGTATGCCATGAACAACTGACATGATACACATTATCCTTACACTGGGCAAATGAAACATGGAATTACTCTTATATTAACTTGAGCATTATCAAGGAAGCTGACACTATCGACTTTGCTACCAGGTCCTGTAACAAATGTCATTATAAACACTGCTAGTAATTATTCAGGGCAAACGACCCAACACTAATATTTGGGGTAAAAAAGCTTGAGCAAGGTAGGTCAGCTGGAAGACCTTGGCATATCAAAGTTCCTGTCCTGTCCAAGATTTAAGCTCAGAAGGTATTGGTAAAAAGCTGAGGACTTATGAGTCAGCAAGTCTAACTGCTCTGCCAGGATTAACCCCTGGTTTGTAATCTATGAACAAGCAAATAAGTAACACCATACACACAGGCTAAATTTTACAAATCCTAGTTAAAACTACTGCTTGTGTTGTTTTTCCTTGTCTTAGATAATAAAAATGCTAACAGTATGTTTGGCGGTATAACATTCTACCAATAATATTTGAGTCAAGCAGAAATGGTGTGCACTTGAAGTGGGTTGGGAGTTGAACGTTGTGCTGTGTGGTTGTTTAATAGGCACAGTACGGTATGGTGTTATCTCGAATTCCTACCAACAAAACTAGCTTTGATTGGCAGCACGCTGGAGCATGCCACCTATTTATGGAATGCTGAAAAATTTTGCACATGTGAGCGGATGTCCTCGGACATTCACGTTCTAGCTAGAGAATGATCGAGGGGAAAATGGACAAGGCGTTTCAAATTCCGGAAGTTTCGCAATTTACACATTCCCAACGTACAGGTCAAATTTCGGTAAATGACATTCTTTTTGCATATAACTATAGAGAGTATACAGTATTATTTAGGTAAAGTTGTTCTTTGTATTAATAAGTTTATAAATCATATAAAAACTATTGGTTATTCGTTTAAAATTTACTATTTTCTCTATTTCTAAATATAGATCAATAGCATCTGTAATGGCCCGTTATACAAAATATCAATTTTACTCACTCACAGATGACAATCATGGAATAGCACTGTGGTTATGGACTTGTATTCATTCTGGACTTGTATCAGCTTTTGTAAGTAGGCCAAAATTGAGGTAAGACAGCTTTGAAAAAAAAAAGTGGGGGGTCTATGTCAATTTGTGAGGCTGAATCAATTATTCCCTGCCTGTCCAGTATGGAGTGATGTGAGAAGACAATTTTGTGTTAGGGTTGGCAGCCTGACTGACAAGTCTGATTGCTAGAAACAAGCCAAACCTGGTTACTGGTAGTTTAGCTTACTTGGATTTGATGTATACCACAAAATAACCTGCTCCCTCTTGCAGAAATGTTCCTCAGTTGACATTTTGCACAAAATCAGATCTTGAATCACACATTTTTTGTTTTATGTTTAAATGTTCCTTTTAAATCTTTATACAATAACCATTCCATTATGATGGTACACTGAAACAAGGTATTGTAAAATTATGTGTCTGTAAGAAATTTTCTGTGAATCAAAATTTGGGAAGAGCTAGCAAAAGCAAACTAATAAATGTTTGTGCAAGTGAGATAATGATGATGGTCAATGCATTTTTCATCTTTCATTTCTCATTTTTTCCATTCAAGTAAGCATTTATATCACATATTTGATTAACAAATATATACAGTCTAACATGTTATGTTCATGATTAGCATATTTTTACAAATCCTTTTTCAAGTTATTTGTTTTAAGTAGTTTTCTGGCATTTTCCAAATTTCCATGGCTCCAAGCTGGAAAACCCCAGGTGTATTCACACCCCATCCTTTATTTGGTCACTAAGGGATATAACATCCTACAACTATATCTATTGGCAAAATGACATAAATTATTGTGGCACTAACAAGCTAGCAATATGCTTTATGCAAATTAGAAATATAAAAGTCTATTAGGTTAAAATAATATGAAATATAATTGAACGCCTTTTAGTACAGTAAACAGTAAAAAAGTCATGTTATAACACAGATCATTTCTGTTGAAGATAGGAACACTTCGTTTGATAAATTGATGTAATGATATAAATTATTACATCACTAACAAGCTAGCAATTCACGTCATGCAAAATAACCTACAACTATACCGACAGAGACAAATTCTATGCATGGGATGTGGTGCCACTATGATATTGGCTTATGACATATAACCAGTTCCCATGTCACATCCTGATACAACCAGATGTCCCTGACTGAGCCAGCACAGAAGGTCATCAGAACAATATTGATTTTTTTCTTCCCATAATTATTCTCATCCAATATTTCCATGGCAACTAAAAAAAAGACATAACCTAACACAAGGTAATTCATGTAGACAATCTAGACACGTGTGTTTGAATATTCAAGTACTTTTTCTTTCTTAAAATGGGTAATAAAATTATTTTTCACCTCAAAAATAGAATTCTAAAAAAGTAAATACAGTCCCTCAGGGGGCTAAACACAGTTAAACTGTTTATCAATATTCATCTTGTAATCTTTTTGGAAAATTGCAGTATTTTCTGGCTTTTTTTAGGTTTCAGTAAAAATTGTATTGTAAAAATATTAACAACCAAATTAGTTGAGGCAAATTTATATCTTGGTCTAGAAAAAACAAGGCCTTCTTGGCATTTTGTTTATTATGCGTTTTGTGACCCTAGGGCCTTATATCACATAAACTTTAACAAATACAATATTTTATTCCCAAACAATGTGCAATACAATTATACATAAAATATTCATATAAATATTTTTTTTCTAGATTAGTTTCTTAATACGTGAAGTTACTTAAATAATGCAACTTTTCTATCTGTAAAAAATAAGGTGGCAAATTTTGATCCAAAGCCAGTGCTTTGGCAATTTCAAATAAAGCTTTCACCAAAAATTGGGAGGTTTCACTTCTAACTCACTGTGTACATATCAATAGTCACATATTGAGCCTGGAAATGTCTCAACAAATTGACATGCATGCAACTGGTACATATTTCTTCAATTCTAAAATCAATGTTTGCAAATTTGCAATCTCATTTCTCATTTCTATTAGTGATGTCAAGCCTTGAAGCATTTACCAGATGGAAAATTTTACAGAGACTTTATCCCATATTCCCTGCAAGATCAGACAAATGCAATAAAGGAAATTATTTCTAGGTGACTAGAGAGAAATCACAAAGTTTACATTTTTTGGGTAAAATGCATATCTTTGAAGTAACAGACCTGCATACTACATATGTAATTGTATAAGCCTCAAGCAAGAATCTGATTGGTTAGTTTTGAGCAAAAAGTGAAGTTTGACCAATAATTTAAAAGGTTTTGTTTGTTGTTTAAATAGACGGCAGCTGACATAATTATGATCATTAAAGTGACATTATGGTCATTCAGGGTGTATTCGTCAATCCCAAACTATTGCAGCCGACGCATGGCATTAAGAAGTCATAATCATTGACCCAAATAACACTCGTAGGTACCCATTCAATAATAACTAACCTGGGTGAAGTGGAACAATTCAAGCTTAATTTCTTGCTCAAAATTATCGGCGACTTGACGGGGGTTCGAACCATGGACTCCGTGATCCGGAGTTGTCTAGTTAGTATAACTGGTACATCGCAGGAGAGAAAGAAAGTTTTTGCCCTGACCCGAACCCCAAACCATGCAAAATGGGCCATGTTGTCTAAGAAGTTACATCTTTGGTGACACTAATTCACAAGCTGATTAGCACTAGAACTAAAACAAAATGCTCCATCCACAATACGATATGTATCATGAGTTAATATCTTGATTCGATATTTTATTATATAATAGCTTTGTTAAAATGGGAAAGTTTAGATTGACTGTTTACTGTTGGATGTTTAACTTCACTGACTGATAAACTGATAATTAAAGTTGATATGTAAATAAGTTCAACAACAAATCATTAACTATATTTATTGAAACAGCAAACATCTGTATGTAAACATTATAAAATCTAACAAACCACTGTATTATAACAGTGTAAAGTATTTTTTAATACATTTTTAAAAGTAGAAATATAAAATTGTCAACAGAATAAGAAGTATGGTAGGTAATTAGGACTAGAAAATACCATCTAATTTTTGGTATGATTAATCTCATACAACAGCAAATTTTGAAGCAACTTGAATTTAGCCATCAATGTTCTATGCATTTAAATTGTATCACATTATCCTAACACTGGGCCAACCAGTCATGGAACTGCCCTTATATTTGTTTGTTTGTTTATTGGGTTTATCGTCCCACCAACAGTATTTCAGTTATCTTGAGACGGTGTCCACTTGAAGCAGATATAGTGCTGCCTTCACTGTGTAAAGCATGCCGTGAACACCTGGCATGATACCACACCCAGTCACATTATCCTGACACCGGGTCAACCAGTTGTGGAACTACCCTTATATTTGCTTGAGCGTTAGCAAGGGAGCTATATCACTACCATTTTTAATGACTTTGATCGCGGCCCGGGATCAAATCCAGGGCCTCCCGAGGAGCCGACGCTCTGCCGATTGCGCTACCAGGTCCAGTCCCTTATATTTGCTTTGATGCCAGAGCTACACAACTACGATTTTAAATGACTTTGGTAGGTTGTGGCCCGGGATCGAGGCCAGGGCTTCCCGTACCTGGAGCCAACGCTCTACCTTTTGCACCAGGTCTGGTCCATAACAGTTTAAATCAACTCTGCATTCGTATAGCAATAACATATTCATGCTATGGAGGATGAGACCTCACTATGCTTTATTGTGTAAAATGTAAATAGTAGAGTTTTGTGAAGTGCATAAAGCTTATTCTATATATTATTTTTGTATATTCATTATTTTGTAATGTATCTGGAATCAAAGGACATATTCTTGTCTTGAAACAACTTAACAAATGGTTCTTACATGACATAAAAGAAAAAAATATTAAGCTGATAATACTAAATGTATTCGGCGCCGTATGACATATCAAGTGTCGGTGTGCCGTAAAACCCAAAATACAAAATACAAAGAAAATATAACTATTAAGTATAATAATTTCTATAATACCAAGTTCAATGTTGACTTACTCCATAAAAAAAAACCTTAAGTTGACTTTGGCCACAAGTTTCTGTGAAAATTTCATTTAATCTTTTTCTGTCAATAGCAATATGGATACTTACTTCTATAGCACAAATGGACATATTCTTTGATATTGAAAGCCGTAAATATAAGGGAACTTACCTAAATGATGACAAAGAGGATGCACTGGCAATTGCCAAATGTAAGCAAGTCTAGCAAGTAGAGAAAATTCACTGCAAAAGAATCTAAATGTCATTTTTTGTTGGTAATGTTTGATCGAAAAGCAATGACTCATTGAACTGTATTATTAGAATGGGAAATTTTCAGTAAAGGATACAGAATATAGAATATGTTGTTTGTGCTAATGTTTTGAAATATGTGCTTGTTTTGATATATATTTTTGTTTGTTTCGAAATACTTGCTTGTCTTTTAATATATTTTTGTTGGTTGGGTCATCATATCACCAACAAATTTTCTAGCTATCTAGAGACAGCGTCCACAGATATAGTGAAGCAGATATAGTGCTGCCTTCACTGTGTATAACATGCATCTGGCAAGATACCAAACCCAGTCAAATTATCCTGACACCGGACCAACCAGTCGTGGAACTACCCTTACATTTGTTTGAGTATAAGTCAGGAAACAAAACCACAATCCTTTTATTGATTTGTCACAGCCCAGGATTGAACCTGGGACCTCCTACATCTGGAGCTGTTGCTCTAACATTTTGAGATAAAGTAAAATAAGAACGTCCAGCTTTGGGACAGACCCTAGACAATTATCTGGGTAGAACCACTGACTCACAGCAGATCAGCTGGACAACTTCCACAAAGGACAATTTTCTCCAATAACACAGACTTTCAGGACTCGTACTCATGCAGTGAATTTCGTGTACACAAATAATGGCTGATACATGGAAAAATAGGACTTACAGACTGATACACGAATAGATGCAGAGTGCATGTATGTGGCTATTATATATACAGTTCAATTGCAGACACTTTTCACCATGCCATTCTGTTACTAGTGTATTTCCGTATTTTTTTTTTTACCATTTGTCAATAAATCTGGCCCACTTCATATAACTGCAAATGCATGTTCCTGGTTCCCTTACATGTTTCAAAGCATTAAAGCTAATTCCGTTCAGTCAAGGAAACTTTGAAATTCTAATATATAAAGGATGAAGAAGTTAATTTGATAATATCTTAGTTTAAATAAAATATACCGCTTCAAATAACAATGTTATAATAAATATTCACAATAAAATTGCATTTATACTGTAACAGCACAGACTTTTTTGCACTTACAGTAATATTATTACAACACTAGTGCACAAGAAAAAACGAAATATTTATAATTTTATATTTTTTAACACTGTTATATCATATTGAGAATATTGCCTCTATTATTGGAGTAAGATCCCAGACATATTTCTGGAAAGAACATCCAATGTCCAGCAGTTTAATGGGATGACCTCCCCTTATGATAGTTCTCGCCCTTGGAAACAAACCCGCAGGATGAAAGGCTGAGAATTTACTAGTTGGTGATTTAAATCACTCAGTGGTGCACCCGCTACCTCAATTGCTAGAATGTCAGTACAGTGGGTCCAGGGTTCAATCTCTGGTCAGGACATACCAAAGTCAATGTAAAATGGTAGTGGCATAGCTCGCTGGGAAAAGGTCAGCATTTAGTGAGTTATTATAGAAATATTTTTCTACAGTGGTAAAAAAATATAAAGCATATTTGAGATATATGTAATAAACACATAATATAAACCTGATTTACTTTCAATAGATAAAGGTCTATATTAAACCCGATTTACTTTTAACAGATAAAGTTCTATAGCAAACTTGATTTACTTTCAACAGATAAAGTTCTAAATTAAATCTGATTTACTTTCAACAGATCAAGTTCTACATTAAACCTGACTTTTCTTCAACAGATAAAGTTCTATATTAAACCTGATTTTCCTTCAACAGATAAAGTTGTTTATCAAACCTCATTTTCCTTCAACAGATGAAGTTCTATGTTAAACTTGATTAACTTTCAATAGATAAAGTTGTATAACATATTTTTACAATAATGAATAAAGAAGACTTTAACCCTTCTATATGCTACCAGTACCTTTATAAATAAATAAGCCATACACAATCTATGTTACCAGTTAACAACTACATGCAAACAGGACATACTGATAGAGACTCTTAAGCAAAAAACACAGGTTCTGATCAGTCAGTTTTCAGCCGGAGCTGTCTGATATGTTTCTCTACTATGTGTTGGCTTAAGCCAGATCAATTCGTGCTAAACAGATTAACACAACAAAGGAAAATTGATTATAGCCTGCCGTCAGAACTTCTAAGGTGTAAAATACGTGTTCATCCATTATCAATACCAATTATCACAGTCAATGTCTCACTCAAAGGTGATAAAAAAAATCTAGACTTTTGTATGTCTAGCCGAAAATTTTCTCAGTTATTACAAATGATGTACATATAGTATACAACAAACTATAATTATTTTCTCTATAAAGTAATATTTGATATCCAAGTATGGTTTGGGATAATTATTCTTTTTCCTATATTTTATTATCATTCTTTATTGAATCTGATTGATTAATATTTACACAAATTGATAATTATAGTCTCCTCTAATGAGCATCTCTAATATATGGACATGTCATTCAAATGTCTTAAATGGACATGCCATTCAAATGTCTTAAATGGACATGCCTTTCAAATGTGTTAAATGGACATCATTGAAATGTCTTATATGGACATGTCATTAAAATGTCTTACATGGGCATGTCATTCAAATGTATTATATAGACATGTCATTCAAATGTCAGATATGGACATGTCATTCAAATGTCTTATATAGACATGTCATTCAAATGTCAGATATGGACATGTCATTCAAATGTATTATATGGACATGTCATTCAAATGTATTATATGGACATGTCATTCAAATGTATTATATGGACATGTCATTCAAATGTAGTATATGGACATGTCATTCAAATGTCTTATATAGACATGTCATTCAAATGTCTTATATAGACATGTCATTCAAATGTCTGATAGGGACATGTCATTCAAATGTATTATATGGACATGTCATTCAAATGTATTATATGGACATGTCATTCAAATGTCTGATATGGACATGTCATTCAAATGTATTATATAGACATGTCATTCAAATGTATTATATTGACATGTCATTCAAATGTATTATATGGACATGTCATTTAAATGTCTGATAGGGACATGTCATTCAAATGTATGATAGGGACATGTCACTCAAATGTATTATATGGACATGTCATTCAAATGTCTGATAGGGACATGTCATTCAAATGTCTAATAGGGACATGTCATTCAAATGTCTGATATGGACATGTCATTCAAATGTATTATATGGACATGTCATTCAAATGTATTATATGGACATGTCATTCAATCATTCAAATGTCTTATATGGACATGTCATTCAAATGTCATATATAAACATGTTACTTAAATCTCATATATTCATGAACATGTCATTTAAATATCATATATATGTACAAACATGTCATTTAAATATCCTATATGCACATGTCATTCAAATCTCATACATATATGGACATGTCATTTAAATCTCACATATATCAACATGTCATTTAAATCTTTTAAATATCTTTAACATGGATAAATGTCATTCTAAAAAGATTTTTCCTTCTAACCTGCAGACAGCACAATCTTTTGAAGGAGAGTATGTTATAACCTTTAGGTCAGCTGTTATGTTTTATTCCATTATGAAACCAAGCTTTGCTAAATAAAAAAATATAAATTTGACTGACTGTGGTGACAATGTCACCTAAACATGAAAACCCCACCTGAGAAATCATTATTTACAGTGGACATTAAAACACTTAATAATTGCTGCACTGTATCTTACATCTTCAAGTTATACACAAATGTTGACAGGGTTCTGCCCTAATGAGCACTGTTTTCCATACACAATGATATATCTCTTCCTGGAAAGGACAGAAATCCAACCATCATACAGCAATTATTGATGGTGCATTAGAGACAAACACTGAAGACTAGGCAAAAACAAATACTGGAAAACCTGTCAAAGGCTCCCCTTGTCTCTGAATAGGTCAAAGTTCAGTGTTATTGATTTATGGCAAGTAATGAGCTAGGGGATAATTTCCAGTGTTTCAGAGTTTCAATCTGAGCCAAGGCACAAGGCAGGCTAGGGAGAGAGCTACAAGGAGTAAGTTACTGTGGTTGTACAGAGCTGGGTTGGCAGACTCAGTGAGGCTGTCTACAGAGAAGGTTGTGTTTATCTGTGCCTGCAAGAGTCAGAAGGACAGTAATAGTGGTAGGCTTGATATTGGCTAGATTTCTGGAGTTTTGAACTTAAAAATTATGAATACAAAGGATTTTGCAAGCAAAGGACTTTTCAAAGTAATTTGTTATGTCTGTTGTGCTTAGATAGAAGGGGTCTTTGCTACTACAGATAAAAGCAATTTAAGTTTGATAAAAATTGATTGATCAAAATTGGGTTAGAAATTTGTGAATAGGCAATTTAGGATAAAAATTTGATAAAAGTAACTTTACTAGAAATGAGGCTTGAAATAAGTGGATAAAGGGAATTAAACGTGAATTAAATTTGCTGCAATACATTCAATAAAAATAAGGTTTAAGCAATCTTTGATATAATGACATAAAAAAAGCTAGAAATGGGGATTATCTTTTCAAAGTATAAGTAACTTATAGAGTCAGGTAGAATATTATCAAATTTAACACTGAAATTGTCTTGATAATACACTAGAAATTTCAGATTAAACACTGAAAAAGTAAAAAAGTCTTGATAATGTTTGCAATAAACACTGAAATTACTGAAGTTTGCAAAAATAAACTTTAGTTAATTTAAATTGGTCACTTTTACTTAGTATGTTTCTCTGGAATCAGTGCATTTGTAGTGAAATCCTAGGCATTATATTATTTAGTGTTTTCTTGAATTAGGTAACCTTTCTGGATGCAACACTGCAGAGTATTAAAGGTAACAATTGGCAAGAAAAAGACACTTTATATAAGTTGGGTATGCTTTGTTTGATTTGTGAAGCAGAGAGCAGCTATGGATTTATGTTCATGAAAATGCTGGATAACTGCCCTGATTTGTCATGGTAAGTATAACTGCTTCATACTTAGGTCTAGCTGGCAAGAAAACTAAGTACAATATTTCAATTGACAACATTTTTGTATTGAAATATGTTATTTGAGTTACTTATGGACTTAATATGTCATTGTTATCATTTGCATGGAATACCTGCCTTTATTACAATTTTTTTTTTCTAAGTGGAACACCTTGTAACAGAGGTTAAGTACAATGATGAATACAATAAAGTTCTGATTGAAGACATACAATTGTTACACTGGGATGGGATTTGCCGGCATTTTTGCCAACACTGTGTATCAACATTTCTATCATTATAGCACAGGGGCACTAATGAGGTGCCCATAGATTGAACCCGGCCGGTCCATTATACTCACACGGACGAGTCAGTCAAAATGCTGTACCCTTAGCCGAGTGTTAGGAAGAAAGCACTACTACCAACTTTAAAGTCTTTGGTATGACCTGAACTGGGGTATGAACCAGCCAAACCCCGATCCACAAGCCGACGCTCTACCACTTGAAAGGACACACTGGTTAAAATTAAATAATAAATACCGAGTTCTTTTAACATGTACCATTCACAAAATAGAATTGTTCACATGATTCTCCTTGTTGTCAATTCAATACACCCATTACATATTTTGTTATATTACACTAGTGTAATCCAGCAATTTGATTTTGATTCAAAGTCATCATAATGAAGCAAGTATCACCAAGTATTGTTGTTAACATTTCATAAAATTATATATTGGTGATTAAAATCATTTGATAAAAAGAGTCTGGCATTTATCATCATTTAATATAAACAATTATAAAACTTGTCCAGGAAAAATGATAGAAAGCTCACCATAGGCTCACTTACTATTTCTTTTTCTGAACTCGTTTAATAAATGTTTGTATTAAATGACAACTTGTGTCAGATGCTCTATATAGTGTAGAGTGTATTCCAAGTATGGTTGACAATATATAATGTACCGTGCAGTGTATTGTCGAGTGTATAGACAGCGTCTACAAACATAACAACAGATGCCCTCAAGTTCAATGCATCTATCATTTATTGCACCAGATAATACAGTCAACCGAATGCAAACTATAAAATAGCTTTTAATTTAATGGAAATTAGATTTTTTTGTAAGTTTGGAAATAAGTTTATTAAATAATATGATCAATGAGTGCAAAAGTGTGGTTTCATTTAATTTTTAATTTTTTTATCAATTTAATAGTTACTGTCAAATATATTTTTGCAGACTACCAATAAATGGCATTATTTTTATTTGCTTTTATTAGTTTTTTATAAGATATTAAGTAACTGTCAAAGATTAGATGGCAGACTACAAGCAAAGTTATAATAACATTTGAGTTAACAGTCTTTACCCGTCTGACACAGAATTACTGATTATAAGTGCAGGCTATGAAAATGTGGTAGTATTTCATGTTGACTTTTTATCAATGTGATAAAGAGCAACAGTAAAGATACAACAAAAAGCTAAATACAACATTTCAACTAGATAATAACAATCCTTTCCACATTAAGTCCTTAGCCCCAACAAAAATTGAATCAATGCGGTGAGAGGTGAAGCAGTCAGAGGAGTTACAAGTTGGTAACTCTACCACATCATCAATTAAGGCACCATAACTCTGTTATAAGTTGGTTACTCTACCACATCACCAAAGGAACCATAACTCTGTTATAAGTTGGCAACTCTACCACATCACCAAAGGCACCATAACTCTGTAGTGCAGAGAGGTGTAATGTTACCAGCACAGGAACTTCAAGAATAGGGTTCCACTGTTTTTGTTGAATAATATAAATGCTGATTTGAAATTAACACTCAGTGCTATTAACACTTTGATTGGGTTGGTGACAAGTTATAAAATTTGATCAGCTCTGACTTACCTATTTTGAATTGATTATTTTTGTTAACAGAAAGTAAAGTATGATAGTGTCTTAAAGAAGCATGTAGTTCTTTGCATTGTTTTTAAAGGTAGTCGGTGCCAGTTTGCCTATGTCAAATACATGAAACGCCTACTTACTCATGTTTATCTAAATTTTGGCATCATTTTGTCTAAAACTTTTACTTAAGTCTTAAGTGAAGATGATTTTGAACACAACTTTAATTGTTAAACAGTATAAATCTTGAAATAAATTGCTCTGAATGTTCATTCTGTCCAAATTTATAAATAAGCATGATGTGGATTTATGCTAAAAATAGACAGCAACATCAGAGTATATTACCCAGATAATGATATAAATTGATCTCAAAAGTAAGTGGTCATGTTATTTTCTTAGTGTATCCCTTACTGACAGTGCAGCATGGCTCAGATAAGAAAAATATGTTTGTAATGACAAATGGGAAGTTATATTTTACTTTTCACATAGATGTATGACATCAATAAACAGCATTTTATGAGACCTTTTCAGGTAACAATAACATATTTGATTGTTTGAGAAACAAAACTTTGGATCAAACAGTTGGATACCACCTTTTACAATGCACTTTGATCAAATGAAACCATTTCAGATTTATTTAAAAGGATTTGTGTTGACAACAAGCTTGCATGTATGTATCTTGAAGAACATTTTTGAGGAGTTTTAAAGTTTCTTTTGATATATTGGAAGATAAGACGCCATCCCTGCATACCACAACTAGGCCAATATTGAGTCGGCGACTTGCATCTTGCATCAGCTATAACAGCAAACTGTGAGATTGACAAAATTTTATTATATTATCAATATTTGTGCACTGCCGTCTACATTTTATGACATTTAATATATTTATGCATTATAAACGCAAGATTTTATTTAAATATAAATATTAATGCAATGCAAGCCAGATTGTATTAGATTACAAATTTCCTTGCAATGCACTGTGGATTTTGTAAAACTAAAAAATATTGATGCAAATCACTCGCTGTTTGAGAGTTGGGGAAAGATTTGTGGGAACTACTGATATCGAGAAGACATCCTGACAGGACAACATAAGACAACATTTAAGATATAGTTTGGTTTAAAGCTGGTATCCGACAGTTTGCCTGTATCTAATACTGAAACAACATCTTACCCATGTTCAAGGATATTTAAGCATAATTGCTGTATAAAACTTATGACTTCCATTAAAAACTGTTTATAACATTACCTCAATTGTAAGACAGTACAAATGGTTAAATATATATCACAACAGATACCCTTTTTTTCTAACTCTATAAATAAGCATGATTGAAATTTCATCAAAAACAGATATTAATGTTAGAGCAGATTACCAGATATCTATATACCATGATCTCTAAAGTAATTGGTCAGAAGGTTTTTTCAGTTTAAAAAAAAAAAGCGAACTGTGCAGCGTGGCTTATATAGAAAATATATGATTGAAATGACAAGTGTGATGTTATGCTTTATCTTTCAAAGGGATGTTGGGCACAAATTAATAGCATTTTGCAGGATCTTTTCAGGTGATAATAATTTATGTCAATTCATGAGAGAGAAAAAAATCAGTCCAAATTGTAAAATACCACCTGTAATAGAGACAAATGGCATCATCTTTAACCCTTTCACTGCTACCCGATGTACAGCGTACGTCTATTTCTAACCACTAGCAATGCTGTTATACGCTCACTGTACATCCTGTATACTACTATTTTTGAGTGTTTACAGCATTGCTAATTTTGTATAAAAGTATGACCACAGTTACTCTCCTTGACAGTTTTTTCCTTAGAAATATTCATATTTTTGAAGGTGTAAGAGTGAAATGCCAAGGAAAGAAGTAGAAGCTCTGGATTTTTTCAACTTTTTTTCTATTTTTGAAAGTCCATAACATTTTTATATCACATGATAATTATGAAATTTATATTATTTAGAATTCATATTCAATTACACTTTCTAATGATATTTACTTTTACATATCCATCTATAACACTTCCAAAATTATAAAACTTCCAAAATTATAAGAGATTTAGTGACGTATAGCATTTTCTTAGGAAACTTCCTCAGCATGGGGCATGGAAAATGACTAAGCAATGAAAGGGTTAATGAGCTTATAGTAAATGACTCCAATTGGGCAGTCCGATAACTAAGTTGTCTGCCCTTGAGTACTCTCCGAATGCGCATGCACACTCCCGCTGATTAAAACGTCCGGGGTATAAGAAGAAATTTTATCAGCGTGTATAACACAAACATCGAGTGACATGGAAAGTTAATTTAAGAAAGAAACAAAACCGAAATGGAAAACGCCGAAATATTGTTGCATATGTAAAGGTTTTTATTATTTCGACACCATTCACATTAAATTTATGCTTCCTTTGTCTTCTTATTCTTTATTATTATTAACATCGTATTATTAGCATCGTAAATTATTATATTTTTATTTTTCATATTTTAAAATTGTTTTAACCAAAGAAAAGAATCTGATCCTCCCAGTACAATATTCGAACTGTTACTGTTCCTTGATTTAAATGCAATGTTACGTCCTAAAATATGATAATTATACTGTGTACGTGGTTTATTTATTTCAAATTTTATATTTGAATAAAATTCCACTGTTGCAAGGATTTTAATGTTACAAAGTTGCATACATATTTTGTTGCCAATACTTTAATAAAGTTGTCACACTCAAGATGACTTGAGTATGCAGTTATCTTATAATAGCACATTAAAGCGTGAACGTTAATTGATGTTTGCCTACAGTCATTATTGTGATGATAGCATTCGCACTAATCTTGATTGATAATTAGTCAGTGTGATCTTAATTAATGTTTACCGATATAGACATATATAAAAAATTAAAATTAATAAATTGGTCAGTGTGTGATCGTTAATTGATTTTTGCCTAGTCATTATTGTGATGATAGTGTCAGCGCTAATCTTGATTGATACATGTAATTAGTCACTGTGATCTTAACTGATGTTTGCCATCGTAGACGTATATAAGTGCTTGCAATTAATAGGCTAGTCAGAGATTCAATCGTACGCTAGCTTTATCACAATACAGTATAAAGAAGTCAACTAAGACCGCAACCAACTAATTGTTCTTCTCGAGTTGGTCTCTCCTTTTCAATTCATAATTGTCAGTAATATCTAGCTTGTGAGCGCCGATAATTCGCTCGATTAGCTGATATTCCCTTCAGGATCCAGTCAAATGACGATTCGCCAGGTACTTCTTCAAATCTGTTAGCTTGAAATGGTCCAATTCTTAGTTGTTTACACAAGCTTCGTAGATTTCTTTGTCCTTGTCCGCCATCTTTTCTTTTTTACTTAGTCCCTGGAGGAGTAGCCTCCCTTTGAATTCAAGGGAAGTAACCGAGTTATTGGACTGCCCAATAATTGAGTTTGAAGAGGTCAGGAAATAAGAATAATTGTAAATGACTTAATTAATTGTGTTTGTAGAAGTGTAGATATGATTTCTAAATGACTTTAGTAATTGAACTTTTAGGTATGTAGAAGTGGGGATGGGATGAGATTTGCCAGCAAGGGACTAAAGTAAAGGTGCTTGAATAATTGTAGGTATGTGGTATCATAATTTACTTTAGTAATTGAAGTTTAAGGTATTTAGAGGTAGGAATAACATAGGACTAAAATAAAGGTGCTTTGGTGAAGGGGAGAAGTGAAACAATGTAATTTACTCTGGAAATTGTGTTTAAGCAAAAGGAGAAAAAAGGACAAAGATTTTACAAAGTCAAATATTTAGCGAATCTGAGCATTGCAAATATAATTTGCAAAGTAGAAAATTCCATTTCTCTTTAAATTGTGGTTTTAAATCGAGGTTTTCTGATGAAGATCTTAAAATTCAATTTATTGTAATTCTGTGAGACTGACACTAAAAGATAAAAAAAGGAAACTCTGAATATTTTAAGTGAAGCTGTGAAATTGTAATTAAAACCAGTTCAGGCAACTTAATCAGATTTGGTTCAAACACATTTAGACAGAGAAAGTGAGGAAGAGAACACTAACATAAAATAAAGTCATCCCTAAGCATTGTATTAAGTTTGATGTAGACAAGAAGATACCTTCAAACATTTTATGAGACAATATGTGGTGTTGGATATCAGAGAGAAAGACAAGATTCTGGATTTATAGTGGCAGTCATAACTGACTAAAGATAAGATTGGAGTAACACACTGCTCTTGGATAATACACCACTATCATACCAGACAATTGCTAAATGTATTGTGTCACAATAGTCTAGAATTGTCATCATAAATGCCATTTTGACAGCCACATGCACCAAAGACAAAAATCCAATTATTCTACCTGATTTTTTCATAGGTTGGTAATTTTGGTTTGTTTTTAAATTTGCTACATTACATCACACTGAAAAAATTATGGTCATATTGGCAACATCCAGCATATTTTTGGTGGAGGAAGACCCATAGACTAATGTGCCTGGGTAGAACCATTGGCAGACCGCAGGTTAGCTGGAAAACCTCCCCACATGAAAGGTCTTGCCTTGACCAGAACTTGAACCCATATGGTGAGCGGCTGAGAAGTTACAAGTCAGCGACTCTAACGACTCGGCCATAGGGCGCCCCCAATTCAGTAAATATATCAATTTTCTATAAACATATCAGTAGTGTTTCTAGAAAATGGTAGTTTATCATATCAAGATGTTCTTGCTTAAGCACAAATTTTCCAGATAATGTTAGTTTATCATAACAATGTGTTCTTGTTTGAGCACAATGTTTCCAGATAATAAAAGTTTACCATAACAAGGTGTTATCATTTACTCACAATGTTTCTAGATAATGTTAGTTAATCATAACAATGTGTTCTTTTTTTAGCACAATTTTTCCAGATAATAGAAGTTTATCATAACAAAGAGTTTCTGGAAAAAGCACAATGTTTCCAGACTATATCAGTTTATCATAACAATGTGTTCTTGTTTCAGCACAACATTGCCAGATTATGGAAGTTTATCATAACAAGGTGCTATTGTTTAAGCATTATGTTTCCAGATAATAGAAGTTTAAAATTACTTTTTATGACATATAAATATACATATACTAACAATTTTTTCCTTGAAAATTGGAGCATAAAACACACGTCAACATTTACATCGCAGCAGATGTCATTCTTTATATAGCTGCAGAAGGCTCGTTATAGCGGCAGATGCCAATTCCATTCAATTATATAATCTCACATCCATTTTCTGCAATCTTATCCTTGCTCTACCTTGTCAGACCATCTGCTTGTTATAAACCATGCTTTGAAGTGAGCAGGTAATAAGCCAGGATAATTTTACTATCAACAAAAGAACCTTGGCAGTTAACTTCTAACAGTCCTGTCCATGTGTCATAATTTTTTAACACTTCCAAAAATTGACACAATGAAAAATACGGACTTTTTTTGTAAAAGAAATTTTAAAACATATATTCATAACAAAATCATTAATTTTTACTTAAAAAAATGGACAGAAAATAGAAGCAAGCAGGATTTGAACCTGTGGCTTAAAGTAATTGATTTCAAGTTTAAGACATTACTAATTAAGTAAATTTGGTTGTGATTAGGATGTATTTAATTTTAGTCATTTGCTGAAAGTACTTTATGTAAAGATTACTAGATGCATCACAACGAAGATTTGGAGGCTAATAAATTGTACTGATCCTGATCAGTTAGATCCTTGGATCATCTTAACATATTGGGTTAAAGGTGGTATCTGACAGTTTGCTTGAATCTAATATATGTAACAATGTCTGACCTCTGGGAAAATGTGTACATAATTTCTGCAGAAAAAAAAATCATATTTTAGTTTAAGCATTGATGATTTTCAACAGTGTCTCAATTTTAGGGCAGTAAAACTTTTGAATCAACACTTAAATGTTCATTCTTTTCAAATCTATAAATAAGAAATGTTGGGATTTCTTGCTAAAAATAGACATAGATGTGGATGAGCTAAAACATAAGTGGTCACATGGTTTTCTTAGTTTAAGAATAGCTTAGACTGTGCAGCAGGGCTCAGATAGAAAATCAAGTTTGTACTGACAATTGAAGCATTGTGGTTGATTTAACAGCATTTTGCAAGACCTGTTTAGCTAACAAAAGTTTATAAGGAAGTTTAATGAAAATATTTTATGGTCAAAACTGTCGGATACCACCTTTAATGCTTTGTTTGTTAACGGCATAAGGTAAAATCTTTTGTTATTTTTTTTTTTAATTAAATACAAAGGTAACGAGATAAAATATTGCTAGAGACCAGCAACAAAAAGTGTGGATCCTGATCACTTTAGATCTAAGGACAGTTTTTGCGTATTGATTATGTACTTGACTAGCTAAAATGTTTGTTAATGGCATATACTTACATCTTTGTTATATTTTTATTACTTAATGCACTGATAACAAGAAATATTACTGGACACTCAGCAGCGAATGGTGTAGATCCTCATCACATTAGATCTTTGTACAGTCTTCACATAGTGTCTAAGTGTATCTAATAAAGTAAACTGATACATGATATATTTGTTAATAAAATTATAAATTCATTTTTAGTGTATTGGGTACTGATCGTCATGCAAAAATAAATATTCATTCTTTTATAGTTTTGGCAAGAAGTTATGCAGATCCTGATCAAACAGCTCTTAATGCGAGGACGCTGATCTGGATTCACACTATTTGTCCTTTGGATTTATTCATGATTAGCAATGTACAAGTTATATCCATATTATTTCAGTGTTGGCTGCAAAAAATATTGCATATTCTAAACAGACCATTTAGTTTCCTCATCTGGATCTGGATTTAAACTTTTTGCCGTGATTACTTCACTTTATTCTTAGCGAATCATGAGCTAGACCCAAAACATTTCACACACCTTTTCAGTCTGCATCATCATTAGCTGGGTGTTACCATGACAACTGAAGGGAGCATTGACTCAGGTGTGCAAAACTCAGGTGTGCTCCCTGCTTGATTTGTAGAAGCTTCTGAAAACAAAGGCTCTTTGTAAGGGAGTATGTGATGTGTATTTGTGTCTGCAGCAAAATGGTCAATATTTAAAGTGGGGTTTCTTTTTACCTTCGCAATAGCTTTTTCCAAAGTCATGAAAGTTTTAACAAAAGGTAAATGTAATATCAATATAATGTATGAACATTATACATGTATAGCTATATGAGTTCAATGATGATGATAATTAATGTAGTGTGCAAAATGCTGATGCTACTACTTCAGCTGAAGTTAGTGATCATGTTGATGATAAAGAGCACATTTCATATTAATTAATGTTTTGAATGAACTTTTTATCAGTTGCCTACTCATCTATTAAATATCATTTTAAACTTTACTTTACTGGACCTGGTAATGCAGTCAGCAGAGTGTCAGCTACAGGTTCTAGAGGCTCTAGGCATTGATCCAGGGCTGTGACATACCAATGTCATTAAAGGTGCTAACCAACGTTTTGCCTGAATGTGCATATTTCCAACAGTATAAAAAGCTTGATAGAGGTCTCTGCTAGAAAACAGATATCAACGTCAAGAGAACATTACCCGGATGACTATATAATGTGATCTCAAAAGTAAGTGGTCACATGGTTTTCTAAATTTAAAAATAGCTATCTCTGCAGTGTGGCTCATATAGGAAAAACCTTTTAGCAATGATTAGTGGTGATTTATGCTTGACTGGTCTCATGGATCTTGGACATCAATAAACAGAGTTTTGCATGCATTTTCTCAGGCAACAAGGGCTTATTTGGCTACATGAGAAAGGAAATTTTGGTCCAAACTGTCGGATACCACCTTTAAAAATGGGTAAGTGTGGTAAAGCTACCTTGTTCATTTTTAAGCAAATATAAGGCTGGTCAACCCAGTTGTCAGAATAGTACGACTTGCTATGGTATCATGCCAGGTGTTCAAGGCATGCTATACATAGTGGAAGCAACAATGTATCTCCTTCAAGTGGAAACAGTCTCCAAATAACTGAAAGACTTTAAGTGGGCCAATAAACAAACAAACTTATAAGCTTTATGCAAGTTGACAATTTATGACAGTGACCACTACAAACTTTCAATATTGATTTTCTAAACTGAAGAATATTCCAACTTGTGGAGTCTGTTTAAAAAAGGATTTTATGATCATAAAATGGCTGTGCAGTTTAACTATTGATAGAAGCTATTATCTGGTTCAGAAAGCCCAATGATGTAGGCCTTGTTATCTTAATTGAGTTACAACAGGCAGCTGTAAACAAGAGTTGTAGATGCCTTGCAACAGATGGTGTGCTAAATATACACCTGACTACACCTGACATATTAATGATGTTTTCATGGTTGAAATTTTTGCCAAATACTTTTGTTGAGCGAAGCCTGTGGCTAAATTAGTAGAGTTACCAACTCCTTTGATACTTAGCCTCTTGATTCCCAAGGTTTGAGTCCTGGTCTGGGAAAAAACTTCCTTGTGGGAGAGTTTTGGGCTGACCTGTATAGTGCAGGTGGTTCTACCCAGGTACTTGTCTCCTTCCATCAACATTAGTAAAATGTAACTATGATGATCATAAATGTGCTTCTTTTATGTAATGACTAAATAAAAGCGGAAAAAAAATAGAGAAAATGAGAGGCAAAAAAAAGAGAAGACCGTTAAGTTGCGTTTTTGATCTGGTAAACAATCTTTCAGTTAAATCACTGATAGCATTGCTTGAAGCAAATACAGATCTGCTCACATTTGTTCAAACATTTTGATGTAATTGCTGGCCTTAAATGTGGTATCAGACCGTTTAGAGCATTTTTTTTTCCTTTTATGCAACCAAATCAATTACAGTTACCTGAAAAGATTGCACAAAATACTATTTATTTGTACCATACATCCATGAGAAAGGTATAGCATTATGCCACATTTGACATTACAAATAAGTATTTCCCATCCGAGCCACACTGCACAGTTAGCTATGTACAAACTGCAAAACCCATGTGACCCTAACTTTTGCAATCACGTTACAGGATCATATCTGACATCAGTATCTACATTTTCTTCTTAAATCTCCATAGTGCTCAAAGATTTGAAAAAATGAATATTTAAAGTGATACATTTACTGATTTGCACTGTCTAATAATTGAAGTAATGTTATTAACAACCCTTACTTAAACTAATGTATAAATGTATGCAGCCATAAATTATGCACAAACATTCTCCCAAATAGGGGTAAGATATTGTTATATGTATAAGAGATAAGCAAACTGTCTGATACTACCTTTAAAGCTTCTTTTTTTTTTTTTAAATCTAGTCAATGTCAAACTATATGTCAAAATATAAAAAATATAAACAAAAAAATAATAATAATAACAATGGGAAAAAGGAGAAAATTGCAGATGTAACTTTAATGAAGAAGCAGTTTTCATTGTGATAGCAAGTCAAGAATAGATGGCATGATACAATAGTCAGTGGTTCCTAATGCTGGGCTGAGCAAACACACATTCAATAAAGTACACCATTGATTAAGCCAGTGTTGTACCCTAAATCAAACACAGTGGGGTTTAATTCTAATTTACATTTTACAACAATAATGCTATAAATGAATAGCCATTAAAATATTGATGACATGTTGTTTGTCAAATGAATTACAATTCACAACAGTAAATAAATCAATTTAACCATAGTTCCTAAGCTGCTGGCAGAAATTGATCAGACCAAGGCAAACAACTGAAATCCTGATCAACGAGCTTCTCAAAAGGAGATTTCCGATTCATATCAACTGGTGGGTGTAAGATTTGATCATTTGTAACTCTTCTGTTAGCTCAGCCTTTTAAAGCAAGCGTTCGAGCCCCTGTCTGGGTGAACGACTTAATGCGGGAAGGTCTGCCAGTGACTTGAGCCAGACATTTGTCTGGTGTCTTCCTTGAATAAAATTGATTGCCATTGAAACTGTCACTGGGAACAAAACTAAAACAAGCAAAGAAAGCAATCACATCTGAAAATTTTGTTGATATTTTATAGATAAATGTTTTCAGAATTGTGCACATTAATTGTAGTTTGGATGCATACAACTATGCCTTAATATGGATAATTCCACCTAACTAAACAAACAATACAAGATCTTGTTTATTAACAACTGTTGAACTTTTAACAAAGACTTGACATCAAATAATGTAGATCCTGATCAGCCAGTTCCCACAACATCATAATTCAGTGAACCACTGGGAGCTGTCTGATCAGGATCTGCATCACTTGGAGCTGTCTGTTCAAGGTCTGTGCCACTGGGAGCTGTCTGATAAGGATCTGCATCACTTGGAGCTGTCTGTTCAAGGTCTGTGCCACTGGGAGCTGTCTGATAAGGATCTGCATCACTGGGAGCTGTTGGATCAACATCTGCTATCTGCCTATTGGTAGTTGTCTGATCACTATTTGCACCACTGGGAGCTTTCTGATCAGGATCTGCAACACTAGGAGCTTTCTGATCAGGATCTATCAGTATCTGCCTATTGGGAGTTGTCTGAACAGTATTTGTACCACTGGGAGCTTTCTGATCAGGATCTGCAACACTAGGAGCTTTCTGATCAGGATCTGCACCAATGAAAGCTTTCTTATCAGTATCTGCCTACTGGGAGCTGTCTGATCATTATTTGTACCACTGGAAGCTTTCTAATCAGGGTCTGCAACACTGGCAGCTTTCTGATCAGGATCTGCAACACTGGGAGCTTTCTGATCAGGATCTGCACCAATAAAAGCTTTCTTATCAGTATCTGCCTATTGGGAGTTGTCTGAACAGTATTTGTACCACTGGGAGCTTTCTGATCAGGATCTGCAACACTGGGAGCTTTCTGATCAGGATCTGCACCATAAAAGCTTTCTTATCAGTATCAGTGTCTGAACAGTATTTGTACCACTAGTAGAAGTCTGACCAGGATCTGCCCACAGGGACTGTATGATCAGGACTTGCACCACTGGGAGCTGTTGGATCAATATCTGCACCAATGAAAGCTTTCTTATCAGTATCTGCCCACTTGGAGCTGTCTGATCATTATTTGCACCACAGGGAACTTTCTGATCAGGATCTGCAACACTGGGAGCTGTCCAAACAGGACATTGACTATTTACCTTGACTTGTTCAAGCACCGCTAAGCAGGTTGTCAGTTAAATATGATTTTGTCCCATTTCAAATGAAGCAGTTAAAGGTAAAATCTGAATATGAGCAGTAGTATGATAAAGAAGCTCAGTGATGACTCAGCCATAGTACTTTACCAGGCTCCCCCACAATTATAGTAGTCCCTTATTGATTAGGAGAGTATTGATTTTAGGGGACCTTGTTGCCTCGGAGGCAGAAAGGATCCAGAATATAACCTGTTTAATTGGTTTCTGATTTGCATATCAGGAATACTGATATAAATATAGATAGATATCAAGGATATAGATGATATTTTAATATGCTTGGATTTTTAATAAACATGAGTTTTAGTAATATATAAGTTATCCTATAAAAGGATATGTATTCAATATAAATATAGAAATTCTGTTCTTTTAACTAAATGAATGTTAAAATCTTTTTTATATATATGGTAACCACTTTGAATACAATAAATAATATATTTCTGGAAGCTTCCAATCCAACACATTTTTTTCCGATTTCTGCAGTATTTATTCTGTATATTTCTTAACTAAGTCCTGAAACCAACGCCATGATTATGAGAAAGCAAGAAACAGGACCTCAGCAAGTTTTGTTGTTATGTGGTGATTTTTATTTTATTGCAACAAGGCAAGAACTAACTGCACAGCGCGTTCATCTCTTTGATTAGAGGACATCTATACGCACAGCCAATCTGAGCCATTTCAGAGGTCACAGAAATTTACAGAACAAAATAACCTCTGCCACCAGAAAGGAAAAATAGATTAAGGGCGTGACAAATAAGATTTAAATGAGATTATAATATTTGATATAATTTGTTAAAATGTTATATTATTTTTGTTTTATTTTAAAAACAAAGTCATAAGGAAGGTTTACATTTTAAGTAATAAAATGTTTGGATTTCATTACATTTAAATTGTATTGAACATTTTTACACTGCCAAGGATATCAATGTACATAAGCATAATCTCTTACTATGGTTATGTGCATTTTGAGACATCAGTGGTTACAGAAGCTGATAAAACGTAACCTATAAGAGGAGTGTAGGTCAGATAGTGTTACACTGAAGGCTTGATCATTTATTTAATATGGTCATAGAACTTTGTGTCATGAAACAGAGTTGGTGTATTTTGATCCTATGAACTTTTGAGTTTTATTGATTTCTAGGGGACAAAGAGTGAGCCGGTCCTCCATTGACATCTGTTCCTGTGACCTTCATGGGGATGATTGAGTGGATGTTCCGGGTGGCTGTGGTCTTACATAAACTGTGGGCACCAATGGTCAAGCAATTAGTCACTGACTTACAACTCCTCATGTCTTTGACATGAGGGTTTGAGACAAAGTTGAGGTCAAACCTAATGCTTGGAGGTCTTCCCTCAAACATAATTTTAACACAAATATTGTTAAAAAAATCAGGAAAGGTACTTTAACATTACTCATTTAGTTATAGATATAATCCAACAATTATGCATGTAAAGACAAGAATTAACCCTGTTTCCAATTTATGTAAGTTGTAAATCCTATGTTATATTAAGCAAAAACACCATACCTATTTCCACCTGTGGGCGAGACTCTGGTGTCATTCTATCAACAAGAGAAACACATCCTGCTAATAGAATATCCACAGGTAATCTTGGGCGGAAAGTAGATTCAGTAATATCTCTGTATGTTTCTTTGAGAATTTCTGCTTTATAGGAATTATATCTGACAGTTTAGACTAGAAAAAAAATTCCTCAACCAAATAATTTATTTTTATGTTTTTATGTGAACAGATCCCACAAAATGTTGTTTATTGGTGTGCTTCCTGTGGAAAGTGACACAAAATAACCCAATAATTATTGTTACAAACATGTATTTCCTATCTATGCTGCACACTTAATTTTAAACTAAATAAACAACATGCTCACCTATGTTTGAGATCACAATATGAATTATCTGCTCTAACATCGATGTACATTTCGGGCAAAAATCCCCATCATACTAATTTATAGATTTTGAAAGAATAGACATATTGAATAATTTTTAACAATGTTATATCATTTTAAAATTGTGAACGTGTTCAAAATTGTCTTTGCTTAGACTAAAGTTTGAGTTTCTGCAGAATTTATGTACAAGTACCTCAAACAGAGGTCAGATATTGTAACATGTATTCAATATAAGCAAAATATAGGATACCACCTTTAATAAGAAATCTAAGATTTTTCTCCCAAGTAATTTTCAGAGCAATTTCTAGGGTTAACTAATTCATTTTCTCCAAGATATTTCTCAAGGTGTGTATTCAGTCTGGTTTGATGGTAAATGTACATATTCTTTTTCTCCAAAAACATTCCTCAGGTAAGTTTTAGGGTCCAAGAACATCCAAGATATGCAATCAATGTTGTTGGTAATGGAAGATGTCTGCATGCCAGAATCAATTAGCAGTTTCATATATCTGTATCATCATACATGCACCTGTATGTTTACTCAACACATACCTAGGCTGTATGGATGTTTAACTGAAATCAAAATAAACTGGGAATACAAGAGTAAGAGAAAAATTACACACTCTTTTAGCTTGATAAATTGTAATTACAAAGTTACTTCTGCCATCAATTTAAGCTAGCACAAATGAAATTAATAACACTTTTGTGAATACATTAGCCCTTAAAGGTGGTACCCAACATTTTTTTCTATTTCACATGTCTGTCTGTAACAATGTCTTTGTTTCGATTAATTTCGGCTTAATATCAGAATGTCCATTCTTTCCATTCTATAAATAATTATGTTGGCCATTTCTGCTAACAATAGATACTGATATCAGCGAAGCTTACTCTGATAATGCTAATAATGTTACCTAAAAAAGTAAGTGGTCACCTGGTTTGTTTAGTTTAAAAATAGCTCAGTGTTGCATGGCTCAGATAGAACACACTTGTGTGTAGTATTGAGTAGGGTGTTATTCCTCAATATCCACCTAAATGTAGGACATAAATAAACAGCATTTTCATTTGATCTTTTCAGGCAACTGCAATGTATTTAGTTGTTGGGAGACAAAATACCTGGTGCAAATTGTCGGATGCCACCTTTAATTTTCTTCATTTGTCATTTGCCAACAAACTTCATGCAAAGGTATCCATGTATTTTGCAAGAAATTTAGCAGCAAATTGTGCAGATCCTGAACCGACAGCTCTCTAGGATTTTTTTGCAAGCAACATATGCATATTTATTCGTAATCAGTTTAAAGTCATACATTATTCATTACCAGTTTATAGTCACACTTTATTCAAAGCCAGTTTATAGTCACACATTATTCAAAGCCAGTTTATAGTCACACATTATTAATTACCAGTTTATAGTCACAGTTTATTCATTACCAGTTTGTAGTCAAACTTTATTAATTACCAGTTTATAGTCACACATTATTAATTACCAGTTTATAGTCACACATTATTAATTACCAGTTTATAGTCACAGTTTATTCATTACCAGTTTGTAGTCAAACTTTATTAATTACCAGTTTATAGTCACACATTATTAATTACCAGTTTATAGTCACACATTATTAATTACCAGTTTATAGTCACACATTATTAATTACCAGTTTATAGTCACACATTATTAATTACCAGTTTATAGTCACAGTTTATTCATTACCAGTTTGTAGTCAAACTTTATTAATTACCAGTTTATAGTCACACATTATTAATTACCAGTTTATAGTCACACATTATTAATTACCAGTTTATAGTCACAGTTTATTCATTACCAGTTTGTAGTCAAACTTTATTAATTACCAGTTTATAGTCACACATTATTAATTACCAGTTTATAGTCACACATTATTAATTACCAGTTTATAGTCACACATTATTAATTACCAGTTTATAGTCACACATTATTAATTACCAGTTTATAGTCACACATTATTAATTACCAGTTTATAGTCACACATTATTAATTACCAGTTTATAGTCACACATTATTAATTACCAGTTTATAGTCACAGTTTATTCATTACCAGTGTATAGTCAAACTTTAATCATAACCAGTTTACAGTCACACTTAATATGTAACCAGTTTATAGTCACTTTTTATTCATAACCAGTTTACAGTCACACTTTTTTCGTAACCAGTTTATAGTCACACATTACTTGTAACCAGTTTACAGTTACACTTTATTCATTACCAGTTTATTGCTGAACTTTACGTGGCTGCCTGTTAGAATGTAGTGCCAGAAATTATGCTTTTTTATTGTCATTGCAATGTATGGTACCAGAAGTTATGGGGTTTCTTTTATAAACAGTTTATAGTTTTACTTTATGAGACTAATCATATCAATGTTTGGCACCAAAAATGTTGCTTTTTATTGTAAATAGTTCATAGATTTACATATGAGGCTTTATATTTACATGTGGCTGAAAAATAAAAATGCTTTTTCAATCATTACCAAGTTTATAGTTTTACTTAATAAGGCTGCCTGAGATACTATTTCCCTCTGAGTCATATGCTAATGTTCACTTAATCCTTGAAAATTACAACAGATGGTAATGATTTGTGGCGATAACATTGCTCTGTCTTGATGACTGGCTCCACTAACCTGTCAGTGATTAGGATAAATGATTGAGATAGAAAAGTTGTGCCTTGGAAGGAAGTGGGTAATAGTTGGAAGTTTATGATGATGATTGGGGCTTGTTTATGTCATCAATAACAATTTAGACTCAGATTAAACAATTTCAAGAAGGCATAGAAGAGTGACGAAGAGCAGTCAACCCTCGTCCTGCTGCATTCTGTCAATCCTTTCTTTTGTTTTTGTTAAATCGCGCTGACACAATAATGGTCTTTTTTGGCAATGTCTGGTTAATTATTGGTGGGAGAAGACACCAGCCATTTGTCTTGGCAGAACCATCAAAAGTACTGAAAAGTGTCTTGGAGAAAATAAATTCTTGAACTCTGGAAATAGCTCTGAGAAATACACTGGAGAAAATGTTAGCTTTCCAATTAAAGGTGGTATCTAACATTTTGCCCATGACAAATACATGTTATCATATCTGACCTCTGTTTGGGGTATTTGAACATAATTTCATCAGATTGACAGAGTGAAGCCGGACGAAGGTTAACATCCCTCCATCACTCTTCTATGGCTTCTCAAAGTTACTTAAACCCAGGCAGTGACAGTCCGACTCTAATTACTCAGCCACGGCCACCCACGTCAATCCTTATTATGCTACACTTATTTACAAGTCATACAAAACCCTGCTTATTTGCTAACAAACTGTAAGCAAACGTTACATGACACACTGCTTGAATCAACAGCAGGGGTGGCGAAATCAATTGTCCGAGTTGTCCGAGTCGTACATTTCTTGTCCCGGACAAGTTACTTTTTTCAATTGGCTTGTCTGTGGACAAGTGAAAAAATCCAATTTCTAAGTGTTGAAATTCCCAAAAATAACTTTTATTTCCCAAAAAGTCGCAGGCGAAATCATAAACAGGTAAGTTGACATAAAAAGATAGCGTCTAAATATCGCATTTATTCTGTTTTCGGAAAATTACAAAGGGGCGTTACTCTAATGCGACTTTGACGTTGCGATTTTAAGTTGTTTGCCTGAATTTTGTCATGCGTTTTCGCGAGTGAAAATTGCAGACGAACTGAGACGATGGATCGCTTTCTCATCAAATCATCGTCGACTACTAGAAAAACTGACGAAAATCAGAACAATCCTGTCACCCCTAAGAAATTTAAAATTGATTATGATCGGAAATATGATAAGGCTAAACGGCAAAGAGTCTTTCAAACAAGTTGGCTCAATGAGTTTTCGTGGTTGCGAGTTAACGATGATGGAACCACAATGTGCAAAACGTGTCGCGAATTCCCTTCTTTGGCAGATCAAAAAAGTCCTCTATTCACTGGTACTGTCATAACTAGAAAGGATACATTGATTGCCCATGACAGAAGTGCCAAACATATCACCTGTGTCTTAAAGCATGAATGCGAACAACTTAAACATACAAACAAACCGTTCAAGGGTGACCTGGAAAAAACAGTAAACCGTTACAATCAGGGCCAAATTGACCGGTTTAAAATGTTGTTTAATACTGTGTATGGTGTGGCAAAAGAATGTAAACCATACACAGACTACGAAATGGTTTGTGATGTAGTCCCACAAGCCCCTTTTAGGGTTTGATTAGCTTAGATAATACTAAAAGCATTAAAAGATTTGTTTACGTTTGTAATTGTGATATGATAAATTTGACTAAACATGAAGTAATTACATGATAGTTTTATGGTTTAACAGATTTAAGTGATTATTAAATCATTGTTGTTAAAATACTTGTGTTTTTATTAATGAATGTACGGACAAGTAGCGCATTGGTACGGACAAGTACATTTTTATAACCACTTGTCCGTGGACAAGTAAACATTTCTGAGATTTCGCCACCCCTGATCAACAGCAAATAGTGCAGATACTTATCAGACACCTCAAAGTCCCCTAACCGCGTGCCGGTTCACATTCCGGTTGGAGAGGTGTTCCAGCGAACCTGCAGTGCCCCGGTGGTTCTACCCAGGCATAAATAATTAGCTGGACATCACCAATATAACCCTAATTGTGTTTGTGAGATGTAAAAAAACAACAACAACCTCCTAGCAGAGAGCTGGCTGATATGTACACTAATCTATTTTACTAGAGCTTTAATAAACAAAGCTATTTATAAGTTTATTTGCTTCTACCTGAATGCAAAGGTATGCAGGAGGGGTATATGAGATTCAGGGAAACTTGAAGGTTCTGATCAGATAGCATCCAGTCAGATCTACACTAGTTGCCTCTATTTGCTTTGATAGAGGAGAGATTGAAAAGAAAGAGACAAAGTTTTTTATGAGTGGATTCTCATGTGTGGTGGGGAATGGATGTGTTGCATTGAGGATGCTGATAGTGATAATCTGTCTCAGGATTAAAATTAATCTATCAATCACAGCAGTGACTGCATTCAATACTACAGCAATCTTCCCGTCAAGAAACGTGTACAAGCTGATAACCAATGCGCTATATCAGCACTTGCACTCTTCTCCATCTTTCCCCTGTAAAACTGTAAGTCAGTGAGGAATATCTACTTGTATTGGTGTTGATCTCTGTTAGGTATCTAACCTAATAATGCTGCTATTTGTTGACAACTGGCACTTCTTACCTGTCAGTGATTATGAAAATGATGGAGATTGAAAAGATGTGCCAGAAAAGGTAATGGGTAATTGGGTAATAATGGCAAGTTAATGTTGCTGACTCGGTCAAGTTTATGTCTTCAATAATAATTAGAATCCAATCAAGCATTTTTTCATCGATAACTGCAGTACTGATCAAGGAGTGATTAAAAAAAAGATATTGAGACAAGATATTTATTGGGAGATGTATGGCATTGTTGTGGTGGAAGATGTATTGCTGAGAGAATGGGGACAGTGATAATTCATTAGAGGAAAAAGTTTTAATCTATCAATCACAGCATCATTGTGCAGAAAGTCTTCCCTTCCATTTGTAGATGTGTGCACACACTGATAACATTTATGAGACATATCAATTTTAACGTCCTATTCCAGTTGTATTTTAGGCAGGAAATTTATTTCTTGGGTGAGAAGTAAAATTTGATTCTGACATCCACATCCAAAGGCAGAAATTGTTATTAAAAAATGGATCTACATTTTTTGCCGAAGTTTTTTGACAAATACGTATTATAATCAGCCTAAAAGTTATGTATCTCCATGTAGTAAGTGTTTTCGTCTTCTTTATTTAAGAAATATTCCTAATTTCATTATCGTTTTTATTTACTTGTTCTTATTCTTAATGCTCAAAGAATATCTAATTCAATGCTATTCTGCCATCTGAAGTGTTCTTAATAATTAAAAAAGTGGACCGATCATACATTTTCTCTAGTAACTATATACCAAATATGCCTACCCACAAGCAAAGTAACTTCATATAAATTAAAAGATAAAATTAACATCCTTTAATTAACAAAAAATGGAAATATTACAGACACTCATTAAAACAGCCTCATTTGGAACAGTCTAATTAATTATATTCGTTTTCAAGGAGAAATAAAGGAAGAAGCATTTGAAATATGGCAAATATTGGTGGCACCCGTGGTCGAGTAAATAAGAGTTGCTAAATAACTTGACTGATTGATTCATACATTCATCCTACTAACTTTTTTACCACCACCATCTTGATTTAAATTCAAGATTGGACAAAATTTAACAAGGGAAGGTCTTCCAGCTAACCTGCAGCTGTTCTCTGTTGATGAGATATATGTCTGGTGCCTCCTGTAACAACAGCCAGTCGTCAGCATAACTGCACTGTATTTCAAAAACAAACAAACCAACACGGACAATCTGGGGCTCTTCCTTTAATCAATACGTTGTTTATCTCACAGCATCAATTGCTCTATGAGATCAATAGCATACAGCCCTGCAGTCAATTTGTTATATCTTAAATAAATAAGTTTCAATCTATCTGACAAAATATCATAAGATTATGTTTAAGATTGGAAGTAGGTTTTTTTTTGTTCTGTGTTCTGCTGAATTCATTGGAAAATAGTAAATCTAAATATGTTGTTATATTATCATCACCATCATCATCATCATCACAATCATCACCCTCATCATCACTTGCACTATCACTATCATCATCATCATCAACATCATCATGACCATCATCAACATCACCATCATCAACATCATCATTATCAACATCATCATAATTATAACCATCTTCACAACCATCATCATCATGACCATCATCATAATCATCATCACTATCACTATAATCATCATCATCATCATCATCATCATCATTACCATCAAAAACATGTTATATTTTGGCATGTTAAACAATCTGTTTCAAAAGAAAAATCATCCACTAAGTGTTGACACTCCAGCCTCTTTGTTTGTAAAATGTAGAGAACATTTATATACAATGTACAGCATTAAAGACTATTTTGCTTGTAAAGTGCCCAATGTCAGAGCCATATTTTGCCCTTGTCGATGTTTGTATTGATCAATCACAATCATTATCATGATGGTGGGCTTAACGTAAGGATGGCGTACTGTTACTGTAGTTTTGTGCTCTCTCAGACTGATATGAGAGCCACCAATTACGTAGTATATATTGTTCTGTATTTTGTTATACTGCACCGACACAACTACGGTCATATTGATGACGTCCAGCTTATTAAGACCCCAGACTTAATGCCCAAGTAGAATCACAGGCTTAACTTAGACGAAAGTATAAGTTTTGGAAGAAATTTGAGCCCATAGTCCCAATAGCAGTGATAAGATACTGTTACATGTGTTTGATATAGACAAACTGTCAGACACCATCTTTATGGGTCAAGTATAGATTTCTACTTAAAAATAGCTTGCAGAAGTGAAAGCAATGGTAATCTGAACCAAGCTTTAAGAAGCATAATTATATTAAATCTTATTTAAAGAAGCAATATATCCTATAATTCTCAAATCAAACTTATGAAGTTGGTACTCATTAGAAATTTAATAAGCACCAGTGATATTGTTTGAAGAAGAAACATTGGCTTCCATGTGAACTTTTCCTGAGGCCAAAGTGGGAGATTTTTACTTACAAGGTTAGAGATTTGTAATTTCCATATAAACAAAGAATGAAATTATCTTTTTCCGAGTAGGAAGATTTCAGAAAATGTGAAAACGCCAAAAATTTTCAAATCATTTTGACCATTGAAAGTGGCAGTCTCCCTCCAAAACTAGGATAGTTTACATCTATATCCATGTATATCCATATGATACAATAAATTCAATCTAACCCGACATTGTGTGTTTATTAAACTGTGATGATAAGATGATTCCAATGAGTACAAGATATAATGGGTTTGGAGAAGAAATGAAATATTAGGATTGAAACAAATACTCCCTGTTTCTAAAAAACGTAGTATTTATTGTAAAATATTTTGCCAGAAACACCTGGCAAAGTGCAAACAGTGACAATATTAACAACTTAAAGCAAGCACTTGAATCGCCATCACTCTGAACAAAGGTTCTCCAATGGCTCTTAACAATGAACTAGGTTCTATTAAGTAAGAGCACTTACATACAAGTGAAGCTCTAGCGCATTTGTGAATCACCCTTAAAGCAAATGTATAGCTAAAACAGTGTTTTTTTATTACTCTCTGAAGTGCCTGTAAAAGTGAAGACCTCAGTTGCCTCGGTTATAAATATGGAACCACAAAACATGATCAAAAACTTAAAAGCTTTGTTAATCCTTTTCATTGTACATTGATAGCCTAACCAAATGTAATGTGAAAATGACAACAACTGAACTGAAGATAGTTGAAGGTACTTTAATCCAATAAAAAGAAGACACTATAAAAGCCAGAAAATATCTTAAGTCAGGGAGATTGATAAAAGTGGGGCATTTACACCAACAGACTGAAACATTGTAAAATGTGAACTAAATATACTCATAAAAGGCCTAAACTGAAAAAATGTAAATTGCGAACTAGTTAAAAAAAAGGCATAAACTGAAACAACATGAAATGAGACCTAGTTTATAAAAAGAATAATCTGTTCCAGAAACTATTTTCCATATGTACTATATACTATTTCATATGTTAAAAGCTTTGAAGAACAATTAGTCTAGGCTTAAATTATCTAAAGAATAAGTTCAATTAGGGCAAGATCCCACATTTTCATATATAGGAGTATATTAGTACAAAAATGGTATTCTTTTCACTCTTCTTAACAAAAGAGTTTACCCAAGGGAGATCACTCTGCATAATTTGGTTTTCTAGGACATTAAGCCACCACTAGGGAGTCTCATAAAGACATAATTCATGGTCAAAATGCGACACAAGAATGGCAAACTATTCCTGAACATGAAATCACACTCCCAGTAAATATGGAAATTGTATGAGTACTTATAATGACTAGTGGGATTTATCCATCTATTTTATTTAGACCTTGGGTCTCTGAGAATCAGAAATACATGTCCTGTTTTGTTGGTATTCTGTAAGATGAATGTATGACTCATTATAAGTTCAATCATTTCTAAATCTTTGCTGGTGGTTCATTTTGGCTTTCTTATTATTGTTTCTGTTATCTCTAATAAATAAAAAGTATTAAAGATGTTGAACATAATTGTTCAATTTTGAAATAACAAATAGCTCTAATAATAATGACTGCCATGGCAGTGGCTTAACTTTGATTGATACAATATGTTTTGGTACAAACTTTCTTTCTAATAATGTGTGCTTTAGCAAACTTCAGCTGTAAAATGGGGCCAGGCAGAAAAGGTTGAAATTCAACAGGATGGATTAGATAGGAAGACAATTTATTAAACTGAACATTTGTTGATATGCAATAGGCAGTGGTAAAAATGTTTTAGAATTTGGTTGATTTTAAATAACAATACAAAGACTGAATATTTTTAACACATTTTTAACAGTTAGGAAATAAATATGAAACAATAAGGAAATGTGTATAATATTAAGGAAAAATGTGTATAATATTTAGGAAAATGTGTATAACAACTAGGAAATATGTGTATGACGATAATGTAAAAAATGTCTAACAATTTGGAAATATGTGTTTATAGATAGGAAATAAATGTATAACTATAAGCTAAGCTATGAATAATTATTAAGAAATATATGTATAACAATAAGAAAAAAGTGAATAACAATTTAGAAACAAACAGGTGTATAACAATTAGGAAATATATGCGACTAATATAAGGGTATAACAACACTGTATAACAAATAAGACATTAGGTTGATGAAAGTTTAAATAATCTGGGGGATTCAGCTTGAGCCAAAACTCAACAGAAACTATCTCTGCAAGAGAAACCTGAACATGCCTATAAACCACCAACTTTTCTATTCCATCAAAACTGAGACATATTAGATGGTAAGATAAAGTTTCCAATCAAAATGCATCTTTTCCAGGATGTATTTGTTTCCTTACTAAGCCATTCCCAAGCAATTGACAAGGTAACTTAAATGGATGCAAAATACATTTTCTCTGATGAAACTATTTCCAGACCTACAAAATACCCAACAAGATTAGACCATCGATGTAATTTCAGATCTCTTGGGGGACTTTGATGATAAGGTGAACTATTTTTTGACATATGTAAGGATAGAAATTTTATCTTTAGAAGTCTTCCAAGAGCAATATCTACAGTAAAAGAAATATTAGCTGTGTAAGTGTCAGGGATAGATTGAAAAAAGTTTTTTTTTCTTAAAAATTTGTCAAAATAACATGCAAATGCAAGAAATTAAAGTGTTTTCTAATGTTATATACATATATATTCTTGCTATTAGACATACCAGTAATTATAAAACAAATCTCTATCTTTTGCACAGAGGTATTTTTGTAAAGGAGTGGTTAAACTGAAGTTTTTATGGTCGAAAGTTTGTTTTTGGGATACATTGCAGTGACATAATTTTATTTTGTCATTATAGTCATCCATCTGCTGGTAGTTAAGGAAGATCCCAACACTAAATACTGTCGCTTTTGTAAAAGCCAATTACAACAATACCTCATTTCTAAGACAGTATAAACCATGCAATAATATTGCTGTAATTGTCCATTATTTTCCACTCTATAAATAACCACAATGGAGATTTTGGCCAAAAATAGACATTGCCATCAGAACTGATTGACCAGATGATCATGTAGAGTGATTTTAAAAGTAAGTGGTCACATGGTTTATTATTTTAAAAATAATCTATGCTTTAACTTTTATATGGAGGTAGGGCACCAATATATATCATTTTGTGGGATCTATTCATGTAACATTTACTTTTGGGGTTGCATGAAATATAACAAAAGGCAGTGTCTTGACACCACATTATGGTGCTGAATTTGTGTTGTGTATGATGTTGTTTCTGGATGCCTTATCATAAACAATGCTTTTTAGCCAAATTATCATAAAAATGCAATGCAAACTGTTATTTATTCGAGTGCAAACTTAATCCATTTAATCCTCTCTCGCAAAAGAACATTTAAAGTCTTTTCTTTTTATTTATGCTGATTGTTGACAGTATACATTGTGAATATGGCTGTATTTTGTTGATGTCAATACAATGTAGGTAAAAAAAGCTACTTTTTGATGAAGGCTTGTTAGGTGTTAATATACACACAGTCTCCTTTGCCACATTGTATTCATAAATCTTAATTAATCTTCAAGGAATTTATTGTGACAGCCTTCTAATTTTCTGTCTCTGAGATGCTGCAGAGAGTTTATTCTAATACACCTGCTAATGTAGTTGCTAGGAACTGCAATTAACAGTCTCAGTTTTGGATGGGTTTTGTCAACAGTTTTTGTGTACTTCTTGCCTAAATAATGGCATGGTTTAGCGAGAGCAAATGGTTCCATTTTCTCATTGCCTAAATTGATTGTCATTTATTTTTAAAATTCTAAAAGCGCTGTTTATTTTGTTTTGATAAAAACATCATACGGACACAAGTAAAGTCCTTAATATGGTGCCATCATTAATAGAAGAGACATCACCCATCCCTATACTGTGCTGATTTTGTTGTTTTCAATGAAGGTAAAGGTCAAGATAAAATATCAATGATTGATCATTAATAATTGTATTTATTTATACCACAATAACTGTTGTTTTTTTAGCTCACCTGAGCACAACGTGCTCAAGGGGAGCTTTTGTGATACCGCTCCGTCCGTCATCAACATTTTAGCTTTTTAACAGTGTTTATCCAATCTTCATAAAACTTGGTCAGAATGTTTACCTGCCTGAAATCTTGGATTAGTTCATAACGGGTCACATGTGGTCAAAAAGTACGTCACTAGGTTCAATCTTAGAAAAAGCTTGTGAACACACTAGAGACCACATTTATAGCCAAAACTTCTTGTCAAGCCCAAACTTGGTCAGAATGTTTGCCTGCATGAAATTTGGGATTAATACATTATTGGGTCACTAGGTTAAATCTTAAAAAAAACCTTGTGAACACAGTAGAGGCTCCATTTTTGACCCAATCTTCACCAAACTTCATCAGAATGTTTGCCTGCATGAAATCTTGGATGAGGTTAAAACTGGGTCATGTGGGGTCAATAAGTAGGTCACTAGGTCAAATCTTAGAAACTTACACTCGACTGAGATATCCTCCAGATTGGGTATGGGGTCCTTTTCTAGATTTCTCGAGCGCCTCAAAGTCAGTCACATGTCGCATTGGAATAGTCGGAAGTCATGTTGGAAGCAATGCAACAATCAGAGATGCCAGGCATCAAATACATGTAGAAATGGTCGTGTGGCATAATTCACTCGCAATTAAGGTAGGTATAAGTGATTTCACTCACACCAATCAATCATGACCTGCACAAACAAGTAACAAGTCAGAGCGAAAGTGATTGAACACACTTCTTGTGTAGTCGCCGATCCAATTAAGCCAATTCACACCTCAGAAAACAGTGAAACACCTTCGAGTTAGGAATGGCTGACAAAAGGTGTGAAATAGCAACTGGGGATCAGTAAATAGGTCAATATACAAAAAATGTCGACACTTAAAATATCGACATAAAAATGCTTAAGTAGCATACATAAAGAAGCAAAGAAGTTGGGACTTTGTAAAAATACAATCAGAATACCGACACTACCAAAAACGTGATGAGTACCGACTGTATATTTTAAAAAAGTGTATTATTTCAAATATTCCTATGTAGTTAACTAAACTAAATCCATGGTGGAAATAACAGTGTTGCTGCTAAGAGGTTGTTGCTTAATAGAGGTGCCTTTTTGTGTGGTTTTACTGTACATACACTTGGTACATAAATCTCATTATCATCTTAGAACATGAAGTGATTTGTTGATCACAGCACTGTCAACAAACACTGTCTTGCTAAGCAAACTAGCAAAGATGATATTAACATTTTGGGAAGTTTTAAGTTGAACCAAATGCATCAAAAGTTGTATCAAAATATTATTAAGGTCATGAGATGATGAACTATTATTAGTTATTTATACACCTGGAAGCATTTAGAAGGGAATTGTAACAAATATAAGCAATTTAAAACAAAATGTATAAATCAAATATTATAACTTATGTACCTTCTTTCCTACCCTGTTATCTTTCTATTTTCAATTCCTCTGTCATTATTCTGCTTGCATTTCTTGAGCGATAAAGACAAAATACCAGAAACTGTTCAGAATAATTGCGTCAAAATATAATGGCCATGCAATTTACTGAAAATGTTATCTCTCCTTTCACAAATATTGTATTTTTCAGGAATCATTCGCTTGTTTCACCAAGGGTGAATAATACCAACTGTCTAAAGGGCATAACAAAATCAGTTTTTCTGACTTCAGTGTTCAATTAGAGTGAAAACAACAAAATTTAATGTTCATTAAAGTGGGAAAGCTAGAATGAGGAAAATTCTGCTTGTAAGACAGGGAGAATTGCATGGGTTGGTGTTGAGATGCTGACGGGAACAAGAGGGCTAGAGAGTTAAGAAATACTGTCTTTTTATCATGTTTAAGAATAAAACATGGGTTTTGACTGGAAATTGAACTATTGTACAAGATCGTATCATATTATGTTGGACCGTTTTGACTAGTAGTCAGTGATTTTTTGTAAGAGGTCTTATCATATCATGTTTCATGAATAAAATGTTTTGACAGGAAGTCAGTTATTTCTTGTAAAAGATCTCATCATATCATGTCTCAGGAATAAAATACGTTTTGACAAGAAGTCAGTGGTTTTGAACTTATTTCAGAAATAGATTTGTCCTGATATTTCAGCATATTTCAAACCTCTCTTTATTCTGCAATATTTTTTTATTTACAAAACTTAAGTCATGATAAAAAACAAACAAGTAGTGGCGTTCGTGGTCTAGTGGTTAAGACATTGGACTCCGGATCAGAGGGTCCCGGCTTCGAACCCAGAAACTGACCACGTGATGTTAGTCCTTGAGCAAGACTATTTACTGCACACTGCTCCAGGTATTCTGTACCTGAGTACTGGTTCTACCCAGGAAGTGGACAGTCGAGGGGAATTAATATAAGTTAAAAGAAATTGTTTCCCAATCAACTATAAATAAATAGGTTTAAACTAAACAACTAGTAATAATCAAGATGGATTTTGTATGTGCTAAATTTTTATCATAAATTATTCCAACATTAACAGAGAGTAGTTTCTACTTGAAGTTTTCTGCTATTTTATGCTGTTCACTATGGAAGACTACACTATCTTGTGTGAAATACATTATTATGACATTTTTTGTCTACAAAAATGTAATTACAGTATGCCTTTTTTGATAAATAATAAATTACTTCATAATAACTGCAGACAATGTTTTGTTATAATGTAAGGTAACAAAAAAAGTTTGAGGTTCACAAATAATCCATTTACCCATCAATACAATCACAAACATAAGTATGCAGTTTTCCATTGTTTTATAAATGACATATCTTTTCCTCTGGGTCAATCAGTATATTGACAAAAATGGTCTAACATTAAGAACATGGACCTTAAAACATGATCATAACTGTCATCAACTGGCCTATTCTTCAACACTACAACACTTTCCATAATGTTTCATGTACAATGAATACATCTGCAAAAACAAATTATTGCAACCAATTTCCAGATGATAATAGCTCACGTATATAAAGTAGGAGCTTATATAAAGAAAGAGAATGTGATGGTTACTGTTATGAGGTACTTTATCATAAATGATATTTACCGTTCCACGTTCTTACAGAAATGTTGCATTATTCTCATGGAGGCATAATGTATACTTGTAACAATCTATGTCATAATATGAGCTTAGGAATAACATTACTCACGGTGCAATATTGCATATTAACCTTTCAAGTGCAAATGTTTAATCAAAGCACTGCAAGCACTGAGGTATTCATTGTTATGGAAAAGTAGTCCCATTTTGAGACATTCAAAGCAGGTGTAGATAACTGTTAAACAAACTTTCTGTATTAAATAAACCCCCCCTGCTAAAACTATACAACTCTGTTTGTTTGTTTGTTTATTGGGTTTTTCGTCCTACCAACAGTATTTCAGTTGTCTGGAGACAATGTCCACTTGAAGCAGTGCTGCCTTCACTGTGTATAGCATGCCATGAACATCTGGCATGATACCACATCCAGTTCCATTATCCTGACAATGGGCCAACCAGTTGTGAAACTATCCTTATATTTGCTTGAGCATTAGCAAGGGAGCTTTACCAGCACCATTTTTAATGAATTTGGTATGTCTCAGCCCGGGATCAAACCCAGGGCCTCCTGTACCTGGAGCCGACGCTCTAACTCCGTGTTCAATGTAGTGAACACGTGACAAGCAGTTATGGGCTAAGATTGGTACAGGTGATCTCTATTGCCCTGTGCTGGTTACATAACACATACCATGTTTCATTGGATGCTGTATTTCTATGTGTTCTAGATGGGGGTTTATGTATAAAGAGGTTCATTTTGTGTTGAATTTATTATCATATTTACATCTAGTTTTCAAAGGCTGGACATATTATTGTATACATTTGATGATTTTGTACGTCTAAGGGATATAAACTGTGCGATTCTCTTTCGTTTCACATTCTATAATAGGAATAACTGGTATTTCTCATCTTGCTAGGACTATAGTTCAACTCTGTTAAGTTGGCTGCTTTTCCCTCAATTCTAACAGTGAATACAAAGATGCAATAAGAACACCATATCACCTTCATTCTCGACAATAAGTAGAAAGTAGTACCATTAAGATAAAAAAAAACACACTTACTTTTGAGGTCGATCATATGAATAAAATTCCTTTGGAGTTATTGTAAAAGTTAGGGAATTTAAACCTTTGGCTGTAAATGAAGAATGACCATAACTGTAAGTGGAATGAAAATTTTCTGTTGGATAGTTGCTAAGTGACATATACATAGTGCTTCATTATTTGGTAGTGATGTGTACATAACACAATATCAGTTTTATAAATTATATAAATAAATAATAGTTATAAGTAGTCCAGGGATAATACAATCTCTTTAATAGGCATATTTCATGATTCAACCAATGCCATTTAAAAACTTTAATGCCTGGGCAGTGCTTAAAGATTTTATGAAATTTATTAATATTTTTGTCATTTGAAATGATAGCATATAACAATGGACAAATGAACATTATTTAAGACATAAAATATAAAACATTATTAGCATTAACTTTGACAACTTAAGTCTTATCCATACATATCTTATAACTCCTTGCTTGCTAAGAAAAATAAAAAAATCTGCCATATAAAATAACAGTATAGATCATTCTCATATAAAGGTGTATTATGTGAAATATATTTGTTGTAAAGAACCGGCCATTAGAGCTCAACTTATGGCTATAGACTTTGCTGCAAAGATTTTTTCTAAATCCTGACCAGAAACCTCCAGGCAGTAGTTGTGTGATATTGTTCTTTACTTTTCGCATAGGGTTGATTGTATATTCAGCCAATGTGCTGTTAAGAATGTAATGAAACCCAACAGTTTATGAAAACAAAGGCATTGTTCCAAGAATGTACATAACTTGTAAATATAAAAGTCACTATATTTACCCTTAGCAGGAGTTGAGTGATCTGAGTATACAATAATGACCAGGACAAATAGATAATTTCAGCCTAAACATAACAGAAAACAAGGTCTCAAGGGGATATCAAAGTTCTCAACATATTTGCCCTTCCTCAAAACTGAAAAGAAATGTGACAACGGTCCCCTAGAGGGATGTGTTACTTGCTTCCTTAAAGGTGTGTTTCCCATAGCACAAGTGAAATGCTTTGTAAATGTTTTTATTTACTAAACAAGAACTTATTGAATGTTTAGCCACGATAAGAATAATTAACAATTCATGTACATATTATCAACTCATTGTTATCAAAAATTGGCTTTCTCAATATTTTATAAATATATATACATATATATATATATATGAATAAATACCTTAAAAGCCATTTTTTCATAGTTAAATACTTTTTTTTCCTGGATATACAGTTCTCGCAATTTACATAAAACAAATCCATCATAAAGGTGTTTAAAGCCAGTACATTGTAAAGGGTTAATATGATTTCATTTGAAATTGCAATATGTATTTTGATATTGATATATTTTTTTATAAACATAGCAAAAAGAATGACTGTACCAGTCTCTATAACAACTCAATTCACATACATGTATGTTTAAATCATGTTCGTATATTGATGAGAGAAGTGTAAGATGGCATCTACCTTCAGAGGAGAGAGCTCTCAAAGTTCCATTATCTCTGCTTCCTTCCTGTCACCCAGTGACAGACAACAAAGGCATGCCAAGGCAGTAAATCCAATAAGGTGTAGGCACAGGGACAAAAAGGCTCCTGATAAATCTAATCTCTTATTCACTCCAATATACAAATTCCATCTAATGGTCTTAAGAAAGTACATTTACCCCCACCACTCTCCAGAGAAAAAAAAAGACTTTTAACAAGTACCCTGTTCACCTACAGTTTAATGTGTCCATGGTTTTGGCAGTTGCTGACAGCCTTTTCACTAACTTTTGTTTCTTTGTTGGGTTTATCGTCCCACCAACAGCGTTTTAGTTATTGGAATATGGTGTCCATTTGAAGCAGATATAGTGCTGCCTTCACTGTGTATAGTATGCCATGAACACCTAAGTAAATTTTGTCTGTCGACTGCTTAGATCAAAGTAAGGGCCCTTTACTGTGTATATTTTTTTAGTATTTACTGCGATAAAGTTGAATAGATCTTGATTCATACCCCCCACCCGACCCACCCTCAACATTTTCTGGATCCGCCCCTGAGAGCAACCACCCCAACAGAAGATTACTTACAAGAAGCTTACAACTGTAACTAAGAAGAGGAGCACTGTCATGTATTCATACATTATAATTAATCCTTTAATCCAATATGCATAATACACAACCCTTTATGACAACGAAAAATGTAAATAACAAAATATTTATTTAAAATTGATATTTATTACAAAAAAGCATCCATAAAAAGATTGACAATTAGAAATCTCATGAATTACATTACATCCGACCAACAATCTTTTGGTAGTTTAATGATGACTTTGGAAGATAATACAGGTAATCACACAATAATAATAATAAAAAACTATAAAAAATAAAACAACAGAACAATGAACCTTAAGGCTTTCCCAAAATTATTGCAACTTTAAGCTGGGGATAACAACAATTCAAGTCAAATCCTCTAGCTGCCTGCAGCCAATTAAAATAAAAAAAGGATGATCAATCAAATTAAATCCTTTTGCTTTCAAATCAATGACAATATGACGCCTCTTCAGCATATGGTAACAGAATTTGTTTGTAGGAATTCAACCTTGCGTAAAACACTTGCATAGCTAATGTTTGTATCTAGATGGCTTGGAAAGAAAGTGTATCTCTGTGACTAACCACATAGAAGTTACACTTGTTTACCATTTTGTTTTTGACTTAAATATTGAGACATTTCCATAGCTTGGATCACTCAGAATTTCTGCCTTTGCTGACACCAGTCTGTCACACAGCAGTCTTAATTAGGCAGAAAACATAGATTTCTCTTAGAAAATTTCTCTGGAAATGACTTAGCAAAGTGTTTTATCTTTTTTAAATAGTATTTCATGGAGAAATAGTAGAAGTAAAAGAATTAGCAATAAGAAGGATATTGCAATATTAGTATCTCTACATGTAATCATTCCTAGAAAAGTACTATGGATAGCACCATGTTGTTCTATATTCAAGTGAATTGTGGTGCTTTCATGCATTGAATTTTGGTAATTGTTCAACTTTAGTGAATATCAGAATTAAGTTAAATTGTAGTTTAAAATGTTGCTACATCATTACTTGTCACTTGAAATAGTAACTGTTCAATATGTGTATGTATGATGTGTAAAATTTAAATTTCATTTGTTACATGGATGTACTGTCTACATGTCAAATGTTATGCTGTTGTTTGTATTCGAACCGTTTCCCCTGTGATCAAAGACAATTCGTTACTGCATATAATTTTAACTTGAACATTTTAGGTTTTCCTGTTTCTTGGTCGGTTTGTTGTTAGACAAAATACATGTTCCATTGTCGACAGGACCTCAACAGTAACCTTTGATGCTTTGCATTAATGCTCTCTTGATTGTCATCCCATTTTTTGTCTGTACCTCATTAGGGATAGGGCCAACATGACCAGAGGATGTTTCCAATATATTAGACCTCACACAAAATATGGTGGTATCTGACAATTTGCTTATATCAAATACATATTACAATGTCTTTCCCTTGTTTGAAGGGAATTGGTACTGTTTGTTTATTGGGTTTATCGTTCCACCAACAGTATTTCAGTTATCTGGAGACGGTGTCCGCTTGAAGCAGATATAGTGCTGCCTTCACGGTGTATAGCATGCCGTGAACACCTGGCATGATACCACACCCAGTCACATTATCCTGACACCAGGCCAACCAGTCGTGGAACTACCCATATATTTGCTTGAGCGTTAGCAAGGGAGCTATACCGCTACCATATTTAACGACTTTGGTATGTTGCGGCCCGGGATTGAACCCGGGGCCTCCCGTACCTGGAGCCGACGCTCTACCGATTGTGCTACCAGGTCTGGTTGGAATTGGTACTAAATTTAAGAATTGGTACTAAATTTCTGCAAAAAATCAAAACTTTAATGAAGAAAAAACAACTTTGAACACACAAATAATTGTAAGACAGTGCAACTCACTGGTAATATCCACTCGAAATGTTTATTCTTTCCAAATCTTTCAATAAACATGATAAGGATTTCTGTTAAAAATAGACAATTTCACTGGATCTTGTCGGGCAGCAATAATGTTTTTAGTCATCTGAGAGAAAATAAAATGGCTTGGACCCCACCTTTGAGGTTAAATGCAGGAACTAAAAAAATCAAGCTTTACTCACCCTTAGCTCAAAATATTCAAATGATCTTTTCTAAACTATTAGTTATTTGCTAAAAACTGAGGTAGACAAATAAGCAGCTATTGCCTTAGACTCGGCTGCAAATTGTGAAAATCCTGATTATATAAGCAGGTTCCTTTGGGAACTAGATGATCTGGATCCCCGCTATTTTAACCCAATTCTGTTCCATTTATGCTTTGAGCAGGCTAAGAGCCAATAATATACCACATCATGGGTACACTCTCCCTCATTTCCTGGTACAACATATGGCTGGGATGCAATCAAGCTAAACAGATTAGTTTGGCCTGGTCATGAGAAGGTCTTGTTCAATTCTGAGCCTGCTAAGTACAATTTTTTTTCATTCTTAAGCAACTCATGTAGATCAAGATCATGCAGTTCCCTGCAGTCATCTATCTTATCAGGATCAATCGTATTTGTCATTTAGTGTTTCATTACTAACTAAGGGTTACTTATGCATAAACTGAGAACAAGTAGTTAGTGTTTCATTACTAAGTATGGAAGAGCAAGGGTTATTAATCAGCCAATGAAGAGCAGAAATTTGTGGCCTTTGAGATAGCAAAATGTTTGAAGCACCAGATCTCCAATACATGTAGGAGATAGGTGCAATGATAGGAAAATGATTTATATGTTTAATCATTGTCCATTCTGAAAGTCAAATTTTCAACCTTTTGAATTCTCCTAGAGATTTTTTATCTCTTGCCAAGATTTTTTATTTCTCATAAAGAACGTTGTTGTTTAATTGTCAATAATGTTTCCCAAATTAAACATTATCATTGTTATTTACCATGACTTTGTGTTTTTATTAAAATACACAGGTGAAATTGGTCAGCTGTCAAAATGTATTTTTTCCAAAATGTTAGTGTGGGTTCGTGTCCTGTCCTGTTGTTTTATTTTCTGAAGTGTTGTTCAAAAAGTGTCAAATAATGAATGCAAACAAGTTTGAAATAACATGCTTTATTTATTAGTTTCATTGTTAAATATTCTAAAATAGTCATCAATTTTCTATTTTCAGATATGTGAATACAGCATTTTCTTTTCATCAAAGACAATATGACATCTTGCAGTGAAGACACAATGTATCTGGATTTAATCCTGGGGGAACAGACCACATCTTGAACCATTTTACACCTCTCGTGAAATTTTACAACAAAAACAAAAATTGTCATACTATCACCACGAGGAGAATTTTTTTTGTCATACTTCATACATAAAAGTATCAGTACAACCAATAATGAACTATTGATCTTTCTGGTCTTTATGTGAATAGTGTGTGTGTGTCGAAAAAAAAAAGACCTTTTAATAGAATCTTATTTCCATGACAACAGATTTTATGACTCTGTTAAAGATGTATGACCCGACTCGTTTCCGTGACAAGCTGCTGATGCTGTTACCACCTAGAGACTGTGTAACTCCTCATGTTATGTGCTATGGAGCATCCAACAATGCCTCAGGAAATTTTGAGCAGTGGATGGAAGTTTCCAACTATGTCTGTTTCATCGCTTTGCCAATAATCCTCGGGTTGGCACTACTGGGAAACGTTGTCAACATCATCATTCTATCGAAGCAGTTTCGAACATCTATGGACACCTATCTGCTAGGATTGGCCATTGCAAGTGCTCTATTTGTCGCCTCAACTATAGCGTTCAACATCCAGCAGTATATTGGATACAAGGAATACCTAGTGCTAGCTCAGAAGTATTCAGTTATCAGTAGGGACTGGTTTTGGTTTGCAACAATATGGCTGCTTATTTTAATGAGTTTGGAACGCTCAATCACTGTGACATCCCGAAAGTCCCAATCACTCTGTTCGCCGACTCAAGCAGCCATTGTGGTCATACTAGTTTACCTAATTGGGCTTATCAGTGCTCTGCCGAGGTATTGGGAATATGAGGTCATACAAGAAGGCAGTATCGAACATTCACGCAACTTTGTCATGTTGAAAAAGTCTCTAGACATAAACATACAAGAGTATAAAGCTATTTACTACTGGTACATTACATCTATCACGATATTTCTACCAACGCCGCTACTCTTCTTTATGCTCTTTCCATTGTGTTATGGCACAAGACAGACTGTCATCTCTAGGAACTATCTCTTTATAAAGCATAGTGCTAGTACGGCTCTTATTCTAAATCGTCGTCTGAAAGAAGAAATAGCTTTAACAAAACTGGCCATCGTCATGGTTGTGCTTTATCTCCTCTTGGTGGCGCCATTTTTGTTTTTCGACCTACTGGCTCACTTCGCACCAGATCTTACTCAGACTGGAACGCCGTTTTTTGTAGCCTTGTACAACATTTTCCTGGTCTGTTTTCATTCATATTATCTCTGGCATCAACAAATTTTCTTCTGTTGCAATAAGATGTACAGACTGCAGTTTATTTCATCATGTTGTTGCTGTTGTTAAGTATGCTCATATTTCACTGGAACATTTTTTTTTCAGCCTTGTACAACATTTTCATGGTCTATTTTCATTCATACTATCTCTGGCATCAGCAAATATTCTTCTGTTGCAATAAGAATGCAGTTATTACATTATGTTTGTTGCTGTTGTTAAATACGTACATAATTCACACTTAGGGCTCAATTTTAAAACTGTCACTGGTGAATTGCAAATAAAGAATCATTTTTGAGTGTTAATTATAAAGTTTTGATTTTATTATATTATGTGAATAGAAAAAAACAACAAAGTTGATTGCACAAATATGTGTGTGTTTAAGGTTGTGGCTTTCTTTTCATAAAAGAAAGTGTTTTGTATTCAGTGTTTTTGTACCTTAACTTATAAAAAAGACCATAAATTTGCTTTGGACAACATGTATAAATTTATTGTTTAAGTATTGATTGTCATATTGTAAATGATTTCTACATTTTTAGAGTTAATTTTTTGTCTCTAATAAAATTGGCAAGTGTTTAAAATCAAGCATTAGATATACAAATGGAGAATGCATACTAATGCATTCCAAATAATGGATAGTTTTAAACTCAAAGTTTAAGATTTTTTTAACAAGGTTTATTTTTTTATTGTAGTTAAGAAATAATTTGAGACTCCTTCATATTTACTGTAAATGTTGTATCATTACTTGCTTATTGTGTGCCTCTATTATTTTGGTATAATGCCTCAACAGGCTGAATACTTACTGGTCCTGTAAATATTCATCAAAATCCAACCAAAGGTGGACGAGATATAGTGCACAGAAAGTGGACGAGAAATAGTGCAGAGAAATCCTATCTACTGACAAAAGGGACTCCAATACAACTCGCAAATACTTTATATCAAGAGGTATACTTGTAAAAATTAAGTTAAATAAGTTATCCTTAAGTTATGTTTGTAATCAAACTGTGACCATTTACATTATGATGTTCGTAAACACAACTGACTGTAAATCTTATATTTTAGCATTGTTTTTCAGAAGGTAATTTATAAAAGTTTACATATACCAGTATTATATTAGTTATTGATACCTTCTGCAGGTATCGTATTTACTATGTATAATAAGAAGTATAAAAATCATAATTTAATTTTTACAATATACTTTTAGTTTTGTGTTGTTTAAAACAAATAACTGCTATGACAACTACAAATATTTTTGATGTTGTTTGTATGTTTGATAGGGTTTTGAGAACAAAGTAATGCGGAAAATTTGTATTATCGGAGTGGTTGTATTGATTGTTTTATTGTATTGATACCAATTAGCAATTTATCAATTTCCATATTACAACAAAGCAATCAAAAGCTTATGATATATCAATATTGACATTTGATTTAAAAACAGAGAAATATTAATTAATGAGGGTCATAAAATAATTATAGTTCAATACAACTAAAGAAAACCACAATTGCAAGATGATACAGTGCGTAGAATGTCAGAAAAGGCTTGGAAATGTTGATAAGGTTTTGCTGATTTCATAAAAAATAATATTGTCTTTATTCTAAAGATGGGTTGTGACAAGATTATATGCTCTAAAATTGTGATAATATCTATTTGTTATGTTCTATGCTTAAATACAAATCAAGCGCAATGCAATTTTATTCGAGACATAACTTTAACATTTTAGCTGCATGCATTAAATAAAAGCCAATTGAAAAAGGGCTCTGAAAATTGTTTAAAAAAAAAAAGGAGAAATAAAGAAAAATGCAATTTGTTTGTGTGTTCAATGATCTAGGATTGAATGTAACACCATAAGGGTAATCAGGCTTTTGCACGAAACTGCTGAGGAAAATCCACAAACAAGCAACACTTGCATGTTATGGGGCAATCAACTTGTTGAAATAGCCAGACAGTTACAGCTGACAAGAATATCAGTTAGGCTGCAATGGCTTTCATCAAACTGGCCAGCATTAAATTGAAAGTTATGCCACCGAGAAATTAGTATTGTGACAAGCAGTAAGGATTGGGTCAGGTGATAGACTTTTATGATAAGAATTAAAGACTAATGACAAGAAATGGGAATTGTGACAAGAAATGTGTATTTCCAAAACAGTAAATGAAAAAATTATAATGGAACGCTAAGAAAGGAACACTTTGTCAGGGGATTAAAATTTATGATGAGAAAGGAAGATAGAGACAAGAAATAATGACTTGCAATAAATGTTTAAGAAAATGTTGATGTTACAAAATGTTATTAATACTGTTCTAGAAAGTTTTGCTGATTTTATCAAAAACAAGTCTGAATTTGCCCTAAAATTTGGTTATGACAATGTCAAACATCAATAATGATTGTCCCAAACAGTTTATAGACATGAAATTAATATTAATGATTCCAGAAGTTTGATTGGGAGATGTCTCAGAGCAGGATCTGCACTATTTTACTTCTGACACTTTAGCAATACTTAGCAATATACCTAAGCACCTTTTCATGTGACAGCAATTAATTTAAAGACTCAAAGTATGGGTTAAGAGCAACACTAGCTAACTGAGGGATAAAATCTTAACAGCCAAAGGTCTGTGGCTTCATTGACAGACTTTATATTTCTAGGTCTTGTGGGGCGTCGGTGACGAAGTGATAGAATCACGAACTTGTAACTCCTTCCACTGCTTGCCTCTAATAACAAGGGTTTGAGTCAATGGGTTGAAAGGCTTAATGTAGGAAGGTCTTCCAGCTAACCTGCAATGTGCCCTTGGTTCTACCCAGACATGTGTCTGGAGTCACCCTTCACCAAAACAGCTGGATGTCGCTATAATGATTATAATTTGTTGCTGCAATGTACAGTATTTAAAAAAAAAAACACAATTAAAGTTCACAACAGAAATTGCTTCCGACAAGAAACATAATGTACCTTGACATACATTGATGCTTGTTCATAACACAGGTGTAAAATACACACAGAAAATTCTGTTCAGAAAAAAAAGCCCATGGCATCTGTCATGTAAGTCCAATATATTAGCATGTCTAGACAACTCTAGTTAATAGATATTCTAAGTATTGCATATTGCTATGGAAATTCCTTGTGAAATGCCAAGAATGAGTCAGATAAGTACCAATCATGATAAATGTTATACGTATAAATGTAATATGAATGTTAGATAGAAACATTAAAGTTTTTCTAAAAATCTGATGTTGTAATGAGGAACTTAATTTATTTACTTTTTTACTTATTTTTTATCAAAAGATGCTCATAAAATTTCATCAAATAACAGAATACATTCAACTATCTTGTATTAATATTTGTTATCAAGTTCAAATAATAAAATTTACAGTTGTGCAACATGATTTTAAAAAAAATATCTTAATTTTTATTATTTTTTGTGTGCTTTTTAGGGTAAAAAAAATAAATGCAGCCAAGTAGATTTTTCAATTTTGCTATGCCTTATATACCATATACTGGCGTTATTCAGTTGTTTTTTGTATGTTTCGACTTAAATACTATTTATGTTTTAATACTTTAGCACAATAGATTATTCAAAGAGCTCCATTGCCAACAAAATGCCTTCTAATTAAAATATATTTTTAAAAAATACATATAATTAAAGAGATTTAGAAAAAGTCTTTTTCATTTAAAAAAAAGAAATTTAGATAAATGACTACCAATATTTTGTGCAGTATAAAGTGAAATTAATATGAATGGATTTCTTGGTATAATGATAAAAATTTAGGTCCAAACTTTGAATAAGATTCTCTTTCTTCAGCCTTAAACTTTATGCTTATATAAAAAAAATGCCATAGTCTGTTTTTTTATCTTAATGAAAAGTCTTGACAAGGTCTGCTTTTTTCGCAATGATGCAGGATAGACTGACAATGTTCCCTGGGCAGTTTTCTGAGCCTATTGCTCAACACAAATTGACAGTCTAGTCGGAAAAATTTGGCTTACGTTATTTACATTTCCCATATAAAAAAAATATGTAAGTAATGCTTCCAAATGGAATGACATTAGGCAACATGATGGAGTACATTCAGATCTTATGTAGATGAAATCAAAGATTACATATTTAGCCTTGACAAATATATTTTAAACAAAACTTGTTATTTACATTTTAAAGTATATTTTATGTTCTTAAAAGAGTAAATGGGTCAGTTTCACAGTGATTCAGTTTTATATTTCATTATTTTTTGTTCTCATTTCTCTTATCCTTAATTTTCTGAATCTATCTTAAGACACAATAAATGTGACAGAAATAATTCTTCTAGTACATTATGAATGGTTATTACATTTCTCCAGTAATTTAGGGCAGGAGTCAGTTTGGATTAGATTTTGATTTTAAGGATAAACAAGACACATACACCAAGGTCTATACAGCAACATTTAAATACAGCTGCTGACAGGTTTTTGTTCTATAAAAAAATCATTTCAGTGATTTTTTGTCAACTTAAAAGTCATTATTTGGTCATATTCAAAGTGTGAAAAGTAAATAATTTCCAATTCTTATAAAAAATGCTAAATGGTTCTCATTTAAATAAAAAAATATTCTGTGACAAACTCTGTATCAGCTGTTAGTCAGTAACTTGTATGCATAAACATGTTATCCACAATTTTTTATCTTCAATGCAGAAAATGTAAAAAAAAATCCCTAAATCAGTTGGTTCCCACAAAACTCCCAATTTGGGAGTAGGTGTCATCTTCCCAATTTTGTATAAAATAAGATATGTAACCGGAACTGACCTTTGCCCCCAATGATACAATGACACTATTTATGTCCATGACAAAGAGAGTTGCACTTAAAAATTGTATATAGAACACACCTTTGTATGTCTAAAAAATGAGGGATGGGGATGGGATTTGCCAGCATTTTTGCCGATACTGTGTAGCGACATTTCTGCCATTATAGCACAAGGGCACTTATGAGGTGCCCAGGAACTGAACCTTGCCAGTCCATTATACTGACACCGACAAGTCAGGTGTAATGCTGTCCCCTTAGCCCCGAGCATTAGGAGGGAAGCCACTACTACCAACTCTAAAGTCTTTGGTTTGACCGAGCCGGGGTCTGAACACGCAACCTCCCGATCCGCAAAGCAATGCTTTACCACTTGAGCTATTATGGTCGGTTCTATAAGATGATAAAGTGTGTTTAGAGAATTGCACTTGAAATTGTTCATAGGACACACCTTCCATCCTAAGTCTATAAGATGATAATTATAACTTAAGTTCTCTAAATAAGAATATGGATGTTAAGACTAACACATGAAAATGTGATGGGACTACTTACATATAGATGCCAAACAGACTGTGCAACTGCTATATGCACCCTGCGTGGGCATACAAGTTCAATTTTTTAGTTACAGGGATGTGGGGAGAATTATGTTTACTGACAGCCATAAGAACTAAGGATAGACCAATGTTTATGTTTTATGAAACACTACTATCCTGATGAGATGGGATACATCCATCATAGTTAGGCAAGCTTTCACTGCCAAGGATGAATCTTTGAACAAATAAAATCTGCTATATTTATGGAAGCTTCTACATTCCAGAGAAAATGATACTCTAGGCAGCCAAGTGCAGACTGTTCAGGCTAAGGTTAATAGTATAGTTTTGGATCAGTTAGTTGCTGTATAATCATAACATGATCCGGCCTTCAAATAGTGTAGATCCAGGCTTACAAATAGTGTGGATCCAGGGTTACAAATAGTGTGGATCCAGGGTTACAAATAGTATAGATCCAGGCTTACAAATAGTGTGGCTCCAGATCAGCCTGTTCCTTTAAAATCATGAAATGACAAGGCTTACAAAAAGTGTAGATCCAGGCTTACAAAAAGTGTAGATCCAGGCTTACAAATTTTGTAGATCCAGATCAGCCAGTTCATTTAAAATCGTGAAATAGTGTGGATAAAGAACAGACAAATTTCTACCAAGAACAGAAGTATCCGGCAAAGTCAAAGTGTTGATCTAGATCATTCAGATATTTTTTTTAGGAGAAATGCTTGCTATTTAGGGCAGATTCAGATAGATTCAGCAAGTTCCATGCAAAGTTTATAGAGATCTTGGTAAGGAAAATAGTGTAGACCTAGATCAGTAATTTCCATACTAAACTGGCTTTGATGAGAAATTTAGCAAAAAGTAATAATTAGACAAACCTGAGTGTGTTGTCTGATCAGGTTTTGCATTTTTGCGACCAAGTTTTACTAATGTGTCTAATATTCTTTGGATGTGTTTGTTAACAATCAATTTTGAATCAGTGAAGACAATTAACAATGAATTAGGCTAAGGATAATTCCATTCCAAATATCAGAAGTTAAGAAGTAAAATATACACAAACTACAGGGAACAGAAGTAAATAACCTGTTATTGTTTCTGAGAATTTTAATTTATTTATTACCAAAATGCATTATCAAACAGTAATCAAAATGAATTATTATAGGCAAGGTTATTATAACAAATTCCTACACTTAGAAAATCTGACAAAGCAAGCAAACATATACATTTGTATTTTAGCATTTGGTATCTTTTATAACTAAAAAAAAAATTTCAACTTAGCCAATACTTAATTAAGTAAACAAATTATTGCATATTGTAACTGGCTGTTTTAATTCTTTATAATAATTTGGAGATTTCATAACTTTTATTTCATTGTCTACTTTCAATGAATTTTTTTTTTTATAAAATTGCTTCTTTTTTATATTATAATATTAAAATACAATATTTATAATAACCTATAACTATTTATAGAGTTTTTACAACTTAATGCATTTTTTTAAGGATTTCATATTGTTTTTTATGTTTCACTTTTTGTATACAAAATTGTAAATTAAAAAAAAAAGAATTAAAATGTATACTAAAGGGACCAGAGTTCATCAAGATTTTTTTTTACTTTTTGACATACCAGTATATTGGTTTTTACCTACTTATTTATAGTTCACTGCAAAACAAGTTATAACTATAGTAATCCTTCTCAATTGCCTACTTCCTGAGTAGAAACAGAACCAAGGTACTGAGTACTGGGAGCCATGTGCAGTAAATAGTCTTGCTCATGGCCTTACATCACTTGATCAGTTTCAGGGTTCGAACCCGAGACCCTCTGATCCAGATTCCAACGTCTTAACCACTAGACCAAGGCTGGCAGCGATACCAGTATATTATCATCAGTATGTTTCAACAGTATTTAAATATAGTGGTGCTTACCAAGTAGAGAAAATGACAATGATATATGACAACAGTTTTACTGAACTAAAAATAGTGCATTGATTATTTGTTTTTTCAATGTGCAATAATTTCTTTATTTCTGTATTTTATTATTAGTTTTTATGATATTGAGAATGTTTTTGTGTTTAAGAAAAATCTTATTATTATTCTTGTTATACCTAAAAAATACTGACAGGTGGTTTAAATAGGATCTGAAAACTATTGATATTCTCTTAATAACATTTCTAATATTTTTTTTTCTAATATCTAATAAGTATTTATAAAGTTTAAAATAAAAGATCATAAATAATTGTAAATAATTTTAATTGATAGAAAAACAATAAATTGCATGGGACATACTTTGAAGTCTAGTGTTGACACTTTTGCTACATACATGTAACAATAAACCTGCTTCACAATTTTTAGCATCAACGGCTCTTTGTTGTCAAAAACGACATTTTTTTCATTTAAAACAGAATGAATAAGATGTTCTATTTAAATTGCTACTTACCATTTCAAATTAAAAAATAATATGTTGTAAATAGTTCATTATAAAAATCATACATTCTGCTGTGTTAATTGATTTCATGTTTTTGTTGTAACAATCTAGTCATTATTAATATTCTGTGTTAAAGCCTATGTACAAATGTATTACAGTATATATGTGTATGGTTTTCTTTAGGCAGCTACAATATATAAATATTGCTTAAGGCATGGCAAAGTTATGAAAACTTACATATGGGGTAAGATTTCACTGACTCTGAAGGTGAAAATGCATATGTGCAGAACGGCTGTGAAATGGCAGCAGAACAGCAGTGAAATGGCAGCAGAATGTGGCAGCTGAATGGCAGCAGATTGGCAGTGAAGCGGCAGAAAAACGGCAGCGGCAGTGGCAATATGATATGCGGCACTCATGTGGTACCACATTCTTCAGTCTATGCGGCATGGCAAACAATCTGCATATTTGTTCATGTACTTTGAATGTATCAAAACGGAAATTTCAAAATGCTGTCATCTTCATTCACGATTAAAGTAAGGAAAGTTTTTTAGCAATTGCTTAATGCTTTCATGCTTTAGCAAAATAGCAAAATCATACAAAGAAATGAAAATACATTTCTTCACTTTTCAAACATTCAGATATACATGTTGAATTGTAGTAACAAATTCTATTCTTACATATGTAAGTGACATTTCATGGTTTTTAACATTAAATGATTTTGTGTCTTTTTTAAGTGCATAGCAAATCTACTCATAAAACATTGCTACATGTTATGGATAAAAAATCCACATCGCTTCAGTATGTTATTCTACTGCCATTCAATCAAGAGAAATTTTTATAATGTTTTCTTGTGCCAATTTTGCTGCTGCAATGTCGATGCTCCACCTAATTTATGGGTTCTAACTGTGATCTGTTTTCACCTCAGAGTCATGAAATTATTTCCATGATGATCAGTCCTCAACTTGGAAACAACATACAGTAATTAAGTGTAATGAGTTGTAATATTTAGCTTAGACACTATTGATGCTTAAGACATCATAGTAATTCCTTCATTTTATCAGTGCAACTCAACAGTTCTTTTATTACACAAATCAATACAGGTGACATATGAGTATGACAAATAAAGTACATACAGTAGTAATTATGTATAAGCGAGGAAACAAAAGTGACAACAATCAGGGGACGAATACCTGATTTTAACACAGAACACAGACACAGGAGGAAGCACATGAAGTAAAATAAATTGAAATTTTGGATGGAGGGATGTGTTTATAAAATTACAAATTTATATTGTACAAATCTTATAAATTATTCATTTGAATAGGCGGAAGGTTACATCTCGATATTTTAGCTGTCTGTTTCATTAAGGTATAAACAATCTTATATTATGAAGGAACAAAAATGTGTTACATAATATTTTAAATAAAACAGCATCGCACATTCATGCAGATTTGTAATTATATTCATATTTTAAATTTACCATACAATGACCATAAGCCAAAACTTCCCAAAAGGAACTGTTCTAATAAACATTTTTTTATCATATCAATGAAAATTTTTGTTATGTCAGTCAAATAAACAAGAATTAATGTTGGGTTTTCTTAATAGTATGGAAACCCCAAAAACTCTTATTTTAACATTTCATTTTATTTCTGTAGGAAAAAGAACAACATGACAGATACTCACATAAAAGAATACATTCATGAAAACAATACAAGCCTGTTCTTATTGCATGACTTTGCTACACGATTTTCATATTTTACAAATTTGTGCTAGCGTTTAAATGTCTATTCAAATTGTACAACTCTCATCATTTTATTCTGTGGATATTTTTTCAAAATTTATTTTAATTTTATGCCATATTTCTTCATACATGAAATAAAAAAATGTGTTTCAATAAATTAATCTTTTTCTTTTTTGTATCTTCCATTTAATTAAAAAGTCCCCAAGATGTATCTCAGTGACTCATGTATTAATAAATACCACCATGATATTTATTAATTGTATCACATGACTCCCTTGATTTCCATTCAATACACACATTACATATTTGGTTATATCACCTACCCTTCGAATTTTAAGCATTTTGATTGGTCGAGCACTTGTCATGCGTGAGACAATATAAAGTGATAATGACTTGAGAATGTTTTCACTTGAGCACCGAGAATATAATACTGACGTTCGTGGTCGGATAAAAGAAATTGACAGTTTTTCAGTTTGTCAGTAATGATCTGGTAATATTTAGTGAAAATGAAACCAAGAAACCAAAAACTGTAACCTCGGTAAATGTTTTTCATGAGTATCTGTCGAGGAAATGAACGCTGTCGTTTGGAATTGAATTGACATCTTTTAATGTTTTATATTAAATGTGAAGCATGTGTGGGTCGTTGTACAAAAACAACAATGTAAACCGAATCAAATAGGTTATGTGATATAACAAGTAAAGACTTATGCACCCTCGGTCAATATCTCATTACCCAGGGTCTTAAAACTATTTATTGACCTCAACAAAAGTCTTTATTTGTATAATATTGCATTAGTGTAATAACCCCTGTGAAATGAATGCTTACAGTTCATGAATAATTCATGAAGTATTCATTCTAGTTCATGAACTAGATTCATGAATAGTTCATGGGATGTACATGAAGATAAAATGGCACAAATTCTTGAAAAGTTTAGAGGACACTTAGTTCTTGAACTGTCCCATGCTCTTGATCAGTTCATGACTTAATAAAACATGAACATTTCATGAACTGTTCTTGAACAAAATGCAATGAAATGCTCATGAACTGTTCACTTACAGTAAATTATGGACATCAATAAAAAGGATTTTACGAGATCTGTTCATTTAACAATGGTTTGCTATGTTGTATAATGAAAATATTTTGGTCCAAACTGTCGGATACAACCTTTAAAAATAGCATAGTTATTGATAAGAACGTAACATATTGCATGAGATTGCATGAGTAGCGGTTCATCATAATGCATATTGTTTCATACCACTATTTCACCAAGTATTGTTGTTAAAATTTTATAAATTTTTATATTGGTGACTAAAATCATAAGATAAAAAAAACTCACTACTATTATTTTTCCTGAACTTATTTAATAAATGTTTGTAATAAATTACAACTTGTGTCAGATCCTCTAAATACTGTTTAAAGTACTACATTTAATTAAAAATATAAGTCAATAAACAGATTAAGAGGTTTACATAATACACATGGTAGTCTTTATCTTTACATGACACATCAGGGGTCTTCTTCCACTAAAACTAACTGGACTGCCTTAATATGACCATAATAATGTCGCTTAGATGTTTGTTTTAAGGTTTATTGTCCCAGCAACAGTATCTCAGCTATTTAGAGACAGTGTTCACTTGATGCAGATATAGTGTTGCCTTAACTGAGTATATATAGCAGGATGTGAACACCTGGTCTGATACCACACCCAGTCACATTATCCTGACACCTGGCCAACTAGTCGTGGAACTACCCTAATATTTGCTTGAGCTTTGGCAAGAGAGCTATACCAGCACCATTTTTAATTACTTTGGTTTGTCATAGTTCAGGTTTGAGCTTTGAGCCACTCATACCTGGAGCCTACCCTCTACCAGGTCCCCTGGGACATATTTCAATACAAATACATGACAAAAAAGATGATAAATATTTGTCTGATTTGATGAGTGTTTGAACAGCAAAAATAGTTGTTTTTGATGTTTTTTCCCTAAGATTTTAACTTAACTTTACATAAAAACTGAAATAAAAGGCATGTTAAAATAATTGTTAGGAGACATTTGTAATTTATGCAAATTTATAGCTGCATGTAAATTCAATTAACCCTAAGCTTGCTACATTTTGTTCAAAAACCCATGCTAAATTTTCAAGGTTTTTCGATTAGATATTATTTATGTTACATGTCAGGGCTGATACACTTATAAACAGAGATTGAGCAGCAAAAAGTGTAGATCCTGATCAGGCGGCTCCTATCAAGGAGCTGACTGATTTGAATCTCTAATAATTGCCTAAGCCTTATAAATACACAAATAACAGGCTAAGAGTTAATCGGTGCCTGACATGAAATGCTACGAGCTTACTTAATTGAATCACAGCTTGGTTGAAATATTAAATTTGTGAGAGATTATGATTACCGAGAGATTAAATTTACGAGATGGATAGGGAAGCTTTAGACAGTGATTCTTTAGCAAATATAATAGGAATCTGCCATTTTGTTGCCAAAACTAAATACTTTAATACTAATTGTTACATAATTAACTGATTAACAACTAGAACAATTTTGTCTTCACTACTCAGATTCCTTCATTTCTTGTTTTACTGACATAAAATTAAAAAAGGGCTTCAACTTTGAAAATATGTTGCTGAAAGTGTCCAAAATCGTACATGACCTGTACTTCCATAACATATATACATATTTATCAATAGTAGATACTGTCCAAATTCTAAGTTAACCTTTCTTCTTGATAACATAGATTTAAATGAATTAAAACTGAAGCTGATAGTGTCTAAAATCTAATTTCACCTGTATTTTGATAACATTTATATGAATTAAGACCATAGCTGATAGTGTTCCAAACATAAGATGACCTATATTTTGACAACATATATTTATATGAGATTGGGATTTGCCGGCATTTTGCGATACTGTGCAGCAACATTTCTAACATTATAGAACAGGGGCACTTTTGAGGTGCCCAGGAACTGAACCCGGCCGGTCCATTATAATGACACCAATGAGTCAGGCGTAATGCTGTCCCCTTAGCCCCGAGCATTAGGAGGGAAGCCACTACTACCAACTTTAAATACTTTGGTTTGACTCGGGCGGGGTTTCAACCCACAACCTCCCGATCCCTAAGCCTGACGCTCTACCACCTGAGCTTTTATATTTACATGAATTAAATCCTTAGCTGTTACTGTCCAAAATCTTAATTGACCTTTATTTGGATAACATATATTTATATGAATTAGAACAAAAGCTGATAGTTTCCAAGTTCTTCTTAGGTCTATATTCTTATAACATATATTTATATTAAATAAAACAGTAGCTGAAAGAATGCAAAGTCTAATTTGACCTATATTTCGATAACATATATTCATATGAATTAAGACCATGAAATAAAACAATAGCTGATACTGTCCAAAATCTAATTTTGTTTGTTTATTGGGTTTATCGTCCCACCAACAGTATTTCAGTTATCTGAAGACGGTGTCCACTTGAAGCAGATATACTGCTGCCTTCACTGTGTATAGCATGCCGTGAACACCTGGCATGATACCACACCCAGTCACATTATCCTGACACCGGGCCAACCAGTTGTGGAACTATCCTTATATTTGCTGGAGCGTTAGCAAGGGTACCACTACCATTTTTAACTACTTTGGTATGTTACGGCCCGGGATCGAACCCGGTGCCTCCCATACATCTAGTTTTGCATATTTTTTAAGATTATATTTATAGGAATTGAGACCATAGCTGATTATCCAAAATTTAAATTGACCTTTATTTTGATAACAACTGTCTATATGATTTAAAACTGTTGAGTCCTTCAAACATTAATGAATGGAAAAGGAAGAGACAGATGGATGCACAGATGGACAAGGTTAGTGTGTACTACATCTACATTATTCTTCAAATAGTGGTACATAAAAACTTGCAATAATTGAGTTAAAAGTTAATTTGGAAAATCAAATGGTAATACAAATACAAAGAAAGAATCAAAATACAAATAATGATATTCAAATACTTGTACTCACTGAAGTACAAAACCCTGTTAATGGACATCTTCTAAGTTTGCTGTGCCAGTTCTATGAAACTCATACCCAGAAGCTGCTTCACAGTTCATTTTATTTTATTTAAATATTTTTAAAAATCGGATGGCTTTTTGAGATGTTAAAGATTGAAATTTTCCATTAGTTTGCATATTTATGCAATCAAGTTTACTAAAATTTTCTTGGAAGCTACATGTATAAAAGTGCTTGACTCTCCTATAAATAAAGTTTATGTGTATGATCAGTTAAATCAAGATAATTAAGCATAAATCCTGTTGACCCTTTGGGCCTTCCATCTTAACACTGACATTTTTTGGTCAACAGATTTTCTATTGGGCGCCCATGGCGTAGTGATAGTCGCCCATTTGTAACTCCTCTGACTGCTGTGCCCTTCTCCGCGTGGGTTGGAGTCTCATTTGGGGCGAAGAACTTAATGTGAAGGTCTTCCAGCTGACTTGCGATGCATCTGTGGTTCTACCCAGACATTAATCTGGGGTCTTCCTTCACCAAAAACCTGGACGTTGCTATAATGATCATATTGGTCACTGCAATGTATTTCAAAAAACAAAAAACAACAACAGATTTTCTCATATTATAACTCTATACAGTCATGCTGTGTTAAGTACATACCTACCAGATTGACCTACTAACAAAACGTCTGTGTGACAGATGGACTCCAATTTAGCCATCATACCTGGTGGTATAATAAAGTGCTCTGAAACTGTAACCCTAATGCATTTAATTGAACTCTTTAACTGCTGGAAAGACCGTTCACTCAATTAATATAAATTACCCACCCTAATGGTGTTTCCAATAAGGAAAGGGTTAATTAACACTTGACACAACAGTATGTCGGCATAAGTATCATGGGTGACATTTATTTTGGTTAATTCTTTATTACAATTGTGGTTTTTGTTTATCAACAGGTGGTTCAACAGCCTTATTTACATAACAACATATTTCTAATTTTGAAAATAAACCAATTCATCAAGAACAGGATCAAAAATCAAACGTTTCAGTTAAAAGGAAAGATCACTTGGAAAATGTAATAATTTGTGTTAAATAAATTGGAAACATTGGTAAAAATTGTCTCCCTTGTCAGATAATATCCAAGTAAGTCCAAATAGTGGGTAAGTCCTTATATTTGGAATTTTTGGGCTCTTCTATTGTAGATGTTACAATAACAAACAGTGAAATTTCTTACTTTTATATAAATATGAGCTTAAAATCCAGTGAAAAGTTAATTAGATGTGTTATTTTAATAACAATTTTTATGTGTGTGTGCAAATAATGGTTAATCTGGGTATCACAAGAAAGTTCTAAATTTCAACATACACTTTAAACAGTACAAGTAAATTGACTGAGTCATCCAAATATTAGGACCTACTTGCATGTAGAGTTTCTTAATGGGAGACCATGAAATAATGCTGCTCATTGAATTGACATCTTTAAAATAGAAAATCTATTGCATGTAAAATTTACTTTAAACTAATGAAATGTTCATTGTCAAGTGATCTCCTTGTACCAAAAGCATTAGTTATGCATCCACCATAAACATCAATTTATCAAGAACCAAATCAGGCAATGATGTTTGAGCGTAAAGGTAACTTAGAAAATCATATGGTAATATACCGTGGTTGCACTGCCGGCAAGAAATCTGCTGGGATTTATGTATGGGAGAATAAATGCCATGTATATGATATGCATGCCAAAAGTGAGTATCAAAAGAATATATTGTCAGGAGTTTTTTATGGTGGCATATTCCTGCCACCACTTATTATATGTTTTCATGAAAAAAGTATGCAACTTTCATATTCTAACAATCTGGCCATTATCTGGCAAGTTAAATAACATGCAGTTTTCATGATACCTGATAATATTTATCAGGTATTTTTGGCACGTTACTGCTTTGTGTCGCCACTGCAAACCTGTTATTTATTCTTGTAAAACACCAAATAGTTGCCAGAAAAAAAGTTATTTCAAGAAATTTTGTTTTAATGAAAATTAAAAAGGTGTCACAATACCAATTATCTTAAATTAGAATTTATATTTTGAAGTGGACATCCTCGGTCTTCTATCCCATTTATCAGTCGGCTTGTTTCACAATAGTAAGTGGTGGAGAAAAAATGGCAGTAAAATGCACAAAAATCTTATTATGATATAGTAATTTGTCATCATGTTAAATGTAAAAAGTTTTAAGATACCTTACAAATATTGAGAAAAAATTAAAACTTTTTGTGAGAACTCAATCAAACTTTCATGATAAAAAATAAAATATGTGGTGGCAAAAATATGCCACCATAGTTCTGTCCTTTCAGAGAGGGTATGTCATAGAGAAATGATGAAAATCTATGTATTATGTATGCAATACTGCATAATGTAAGAGCAGACATATATATAGGGGATTTATAAAAAACACACACTTTAAAGAGGGTATATAAAAAACAAACAAACTAAATTTAAAAAAATAAATATTATTCGTAATATTTTTAAGAAAAAATGGTTTTGAAAGTCATATGTTACTGCAGCACTGTAGCATGTAAGGTTACTCTAAATTTAAAGTATATTCCTTATCAAATAATCTGCCTTAATTCCTTCTCAAGGATTACTGATAATGCAGTCAGCACAAATACCAATTTATCAGGACTAGAATCGCAATAAAATATTTGAGCAAAAAAAAGACCACTTAAAGAATAATCATATGTTGCCAATCAAAAACTCTGGTTTGGGGGCTTTGTATAAGGAGATGATACTAGATTACTATCCAGTATCCACATCAGTGAAAATCCCTTATCTTGGCAGCCATCTTTGACGGTAACTTCAAGGGACTTTCATATGAATTGTATAGAAGGGTAAATTTTATTTTCTTGTAATTTCTTCATTTGTGGTCCGAAAATTAAAAGCTATACACCAGTGGAAAGATCTTGAAATTCATATTTTTAGAATAAAATATTTTTACAATTGATAAATGCACACAGAATTAATACACAGAAATAAATAAAACTATTGGCTCAAACTTAAAACAAAATGAACAGTGCATCATTTTTGGTTTTATTTCTTTAACCTTTTAAACTATCAAAATATACGTTTGATATTTAAAATACTTTATAAAAGCGGTTAAATTTGATATAAATTTTAGTAAAATAGACCGAAAAATAAAAGAACAGTGGTGAGTTTAATACAGCACGTATTTCCCGATTTCAGCCTGCATTAGCTTCTGCCCACAAAGATGGCTGCCTTAAATAGCTTATCAGTGTTGATGACATCACATGGAAACTATCTATTGGTGATACTGACTCGCTGGAGCATGATGCCTATATAAGGAATGCTCACTAAAATTTGCACATGGGGAAAGTCTGTTTTCCTGACTTTTATAACCCTGATAAAATACGGTTTCTTATTTGGTAAATTGCAATTTTTTTAATTTTTTATTTTTGTATTTATTTTTGTGTTCCTGTAACAAACATAGCATAAAAATGAAAAATTATTATTTCTTTTTGTCAATAAAATGTCAACACCTTGAACATAACTGTACATGAATCCTCAGTATGCCCTTACATAAGTCATACAAATGAAGTAGCTAGGAATGTGTATCGGTATGTCCTTCGATGTTCGGACCACATGTTAACAAGGTGTCAGATTATCACTCAGCAATGAAACAGTTCTTAGCCAGAAATAGTGTGTAATATGCTTAAAGTATTATTGAGAAAGATGTAAAGGTTATGGTATTGGGACTGGAAGGTTCAAAATTAAACCTAGACACGACATGTTTTCAAACAGATCTTATTTGATTTGGATGACCATCAATAAATGTCCAACACATGAGGAAAGCATTTATAACATGCTTAAAGCATTCTTGGTCAAAAGGTTGAAGTTATGTACTTGGGACTGAACGGTTCTGGTTTCAAACCCAAGACCTGACATGTGATCTTAGTCCTTGCCCAGTTCTTTATTTTCACGAACATTTTGCAAAAACTGTTCTGTTCAGACTAATTATTACTTTCATGACCACAGATGTACTAAATAGCAGTATCCATCTTGGATAATATTGAAAACTTGCTTTTCATAATAAATCATTTGATATTTTGTAGTATTTCAGTCTTATATTGAATGGAATGCTACCTTTCACTTGACGGCAAATTTTGTTTAGTTATATTTATAACTTCAGTTCATTGTGTAATTATTAACCACATTACCATATAATTATGTAATAACTTTTTTGTTTGCAACAACATTATTTTCATTAGGATCATTGACTTATGCCAGGTCATTCTGTTTACTATTTCTCTCAGTTTTTGTCTTCATCTATTCTAATTTAAAATGTGTGAAGGGGGTCAGGTTTAGGAACCACTTAAATTCATTCTTTGTGAACCAAATATAAAAAAATGCTTCCATGCAAAACAACTTGGATAATAAGATAGTGAAAAAGAAAAAACAACTATTTTCCTGAAAAATACTCCGTGAACAATGATTTCAGAAATGAAAGGCTCCTTTACAAGTGCATGTTCTGCTTGTTTAAGCTGAATGAAAGATCACTTGGAAAATAATATGGTGATATCTATGAGTTGCCCATCACTAAATCTCTTTTGGGATTTACATAAGGGAGATATGGGAATGAATTATGTACGTGGTATGCAGACCAATTAAGTATCAATTATCTGAGGTTTTGTTCCTTCACAGAGATGGCCTGTTATGAGAAATGATGAAAAGCCATGCATTATGCAGTACTGCTAAATGTAAGGGCAGACATATATATGAAATAAATTTTTCCAGAGTTGGGATCAATTGAAAGTGCTGCAACATGTTTCACTGCCCAGAAAAGATGTCACAATGAAAATAAAAATGAAGTGCAGGTTGACCTACTAGCTGTGCAGGTCACTACCCTAGGCTGGTTCTGTCATACCAGTGTTAGGATATTATATTCTTGTACAATCTGGAGCATTTGTAGCTCATTTAGTATTGTATTTTATAATCATTGTTGTATCTTGCTGAAACAAGGCTGGACATATCAATGTAAACATATTACGAAATTTCCTGCTATGGAATATTAACTGCATTAGTTTCTTTTCCATTGCATCATAGAAATAAGTTAAATAAATTTTTTTTGCACTGAAAACATGAAATTAAAGGTTGTTTCTGACAGTTTGGACCAGATTTTTTTTCTTTCAAACAGCCATATAAATTATTGTTACCTGAAAAGCTTCTGCAAAATACTGTTTATTGATGTTGGCTATTTTTACACTAAGTAACCACATATCCGCTAACTTTAGAGATCATGTTTTATAATTAAAAGCTCTGACGTCAATATTTATTTATTGCAGAAGTCCTCATCGTGCTTATTTATAAATATAGAAAGGATAAACGTTTAGAGCCTTTTTTTTTTCAACACTTGTACTGTCTAACAAGTCCTCTTTATACTAAAGCATGAGTTAAAACAGAAATTGTGTCAACATTCCAAAAAAGAGTAGTAGAGTTTTGCTAATTGTATTTGATATAGGCAAACAGTCTATTATTTTATTTATTTATTTTTTAAATACACTGCAGCGACCATTTATGATCATTATAGCATTGTCCAGCTTTTTGTTGGAGAAAGACACATGTCTGGGTAGTACCACTGGTGCACCGCAAATCAGCTGGAATACCTTCTCACATTAAGTCCTTTGCCCTGGATGGGACTAGAACCTATGGAGTTAGAGGCTAAGCAGTCAGAGGAGGCAAACGGTCACATACAATCTTTAATTTGTTATGTCAGCATCTTCCTGTGTTATACAGTTGTTCTGCATTCTCTGCTATAGCAGTACAATATCATTTCAAAGGTCTTAGAAGTTCAGATGCTTTAAAAAGAGGCTTCCTTGTTTAAATCCTTGTTTACAGGAACTAGCTGAAAATAGTTCTCTTTTGCCTCATAATTGTTTAATATCCACTGCAGAAGAAACATAAGCAACTTTTAGAGCTTGTGAATCAGTCTAGAAAAAAAGTCCATCAACAAAACAGATATATTGAAAACTGACTTTCTGAATAAAAATATTTATTATAATGGCTTAAAAAGGTTGATATGTTGCTTTAGTCATATAATGGCAACAAAAGAAGAAGTCAATCTGTCAAATTTAAGATCTTAAGATTTCAAGAGCAATACCACTACTTCTTAGATTATGATAAAATATGTCTCTGTCTTTAGATTGAGCCTTAGGCCTTCTGTGTCTAAGATCAACCAACACTCTCCTTATTTCACCATCAGACCCAGACTACAAGCTAACAAAGACTGTCTGGCTCAGATACTAGATTAGCCACTATACAAATATACAAATACAAATACATGACATTTCTATAGCGCAAAAATTAAAATATTCTATTGCGCTTTACAACCACATATAGCAAATATAGATATCAAAACAAATACATCCAGTCAAATTGAATGTACTATTCAGGACAGCATAGTCCATGGAATGTAGACTTAGACACAGTCTGATATTACACATTAATCAAAAATTCAAATCTCATGAAACTGTCTAAAAAGATGTGATTTTAGTTTTGATTTAAAGCTGGCTTCTGACTGAATATTTTTTAAACTGCTGGGAAGGGCATTCCACCACTTTGGTCCAACCACTGCCAGTGACCTATCTGCCAGTTTTGTTCGACGTCTGGGCACAGTAAAACACAGTTCACTTTTGGAGCATAACTGGTACCTCCCTTGAAGGGGAGTAAACATCTCTTTCAAATATGCTTTGGGCCGTGCCGTTGATTACATGGAAGACAGTCACCAGGATTTTAAACATAACTCCGGCTTTTACAGGTAACCCATGTAACTGTTTTAAAAGTTCACTACTGGGCTTATCGTATGAGACATCCAAGGTAACTCTTGCGGCATAATTTTGGATTCGTTGTAGTTTGTTGATTTGATAATCCGGGATATCAACAAATAAACCATTACAGAAGTCAATGTGTGAATGGACTAGGCCATGTATCAAGGTTTCAGTAGATTGTTGAGTGAGATGTTTTCGTATGGCTTTCAGGTTTCGCAACTGTATATGAGCAGTTTGACATTTTTTTGGGATATGCTGGTCAAAATTCAAGGTGTTAGTCATTATCACGCCCAGGTCTCTAACTTGATCAACGCATTTGATATTGCATTCACCAATATTTACAGTTTGAATGTTCAGTTTTGCTAGTTGTTGCCGAGTTCCGTATATTATTACTTCAGTTTTAGATTGATTTATTTTCAATTTATAATTTGCCATCCATGTAAAGATCTCTTTGAGACACTAGGTAAAAAAAGCCAGAAATTGACCAAAGATAGCCAATACTTCACCCTCTTATACTGTCATAACAATTTTACGTTTAAAAGACTAAAATCCAGATTGTTTCTTTAGAAAGACAGATTGTTCCTTTAGAAAGTTTGCGTAACAAAGAGTCGGCTAATTGTGGAAGTACCCTAGAAAGCTTAATGTTTGCAAGATGCAAAAGTTCTAATAGTTATTTAATTTAAACTTACTGATAGGTATGTCTGTTTCTTCTGACTGATTGTTTTGTTGTTGTTTTTTATAATACATTGTAGCAACTATTTGTGGTTATTATAGAGACATCCAGCCATTGTTGTCGAGGAAGTCCTTAGACAAATGTCTGGGTAGCAACACCAGCCTATGGCAGGTTGGCTGGAAAACCTTCCAACATTAAGACCTGCACTTAAAAACAGGATTCAAATCCACGCGTGGAGAGGCAAAGCAGTCAGAAGAGAACAAGTCCGCAACTCTACAACTATGCCATGTACTCTCCCTACTTCTGATGGAACCCAAGGCCTGTCACATCTGAGACTGTCATCCTACCTTGTGCCCTATCAGAGCCAGTCTGCAAGTCTGGATAAGATGCTAATTTTTAATATACAGCAAAATTTGATCGATAATCCATTTACACTAATGTTTGTGATAACAACTATGGGTAGATTCTTGGCAGCATTGTGCAGATCCTGCTCAGACAGCTCCGAGTATAAGCTGGCTGATCTGGGTCTGCATTCTTTGCCTATGATTGATCCATTATGCTTAGTGAGTTCAAGAGCCAAATTTAGCCAAGAGGACCAAAAAACCTGAAACAGACCTAAGTCATCATTGCCTGGTCAGAAATCAGTAATTGGACGATGACTGTCCCCTGTTGATCATTTACAGTATAACTATGGGTCTGGGGATATCAGAAACATGCAACTGGATGATTGGATGGGTTATTTCCCTGGAAAATTGGTTTATTCAGTATATGTCTCCAGTTAGCTAAAGAGGGCATGCCTCTTAAAAGTTTGAAAACATAAAGTATATTATGGCTTTATTCAATAAGTTTCTCCATAACAGTAAAAGGGGCATGGATTAGAAAATATAAAATATAAGATTGCTTCATTAACCCTTTCCTGAATATATATGCCATTTTTCGCTTTCACAAACCATTTACGATCATTATCAAAGTTTGCATAACTAAGGGCTTATGTGTTGACTGGTTCAGCCCTAAATCTATCATTACAAGTTAAACATACATTTTTTAAAATCGTTTTTATCTCTTTAAAGAAAAACAACAAAGTCAAGTGAATTTTCAAAATTATAGACAAACTATGAATTAAAGGGTTAAGTATGTTTCTCTATTAATGTAAAAGGTGCATGGATCTGTAAAAGTTTGAAAATATAAAATATAATATTGCTTCATTCATAATCTGTGGGTGCATTGCAGTAAAATCAAAGAGGTATGATACTCTGAATGCTTGAGAATGTTAAATTTACACTTTAAATGTCTTGAATTGACAAAAATCATTTGAATAGGAATAGTTTAAAAATAAAAATAACAAAAAAAATAAATAATAAAAAGCTAAAGATCAACGATGAGTACTGCTTGAAACAATCAGGATTTAGAATGTATACTGTAATATAAACATTTGATAATGACTTTGCTCTTTTATATTTTATTTTATTTTGTATCCATATAAATGCACAGATAAATGACTCATAAAAATTTTTTAACTGTAAAGTTTTATTGATAAGACAGTTTTTTGCCCCAAATTATGATAAAAAAGTGGGGGATGCTTCTTATCCATGCGAAGTAACATTTTCCCCTTTTTTCCAAGACCAAAATTGACTAATCCGACCGCAGGGACTAAAGCCGATAGTATTGGCCATTGACAACTGTATTGTGCTATTTTTAGGGAAAAGGTACATTGTTTTTACCTAAAATTTGACATTTAACATAAAAAGAGACATTTAAATTCGTTTCTGTATAAAAAAATAAAAAATATGCAATAAATGTTTGCATAAATATCACTTTTTTCTAACAAAATCGGCGAAGTTTCATAATCCAGAAACGGTTATTCATTGACGAAGCTGTTATTATCATCGTCTAAGTAATATAGTATTATTCAATTGATCAATTTTGATTTGAGATTTGTTTTATTTTAAATGTTAAATACGAATAAATTTTAAGTTGAAATTAAAAACCCACTTAACAACATTAAAATGTGCATTGGCCATTTGTGCAGACGAGTTTTCACACCTCTTTTGATGTAAATAGATCGTCCATCATCCGTAAGTAATTACAAAGGCGCATAGAACTAACTGTTTGTAAGCACTTAAATACCCTGGTATGAAAATAAACATTTAAAAGTCTTTAGTTGTTATTTTAATTGTCATTTGTGTGTTTGTTCCATGTGTCGAGAACTTAATTATAGGCCAAGAACTTGTTTTTATCACATGCTGGCACGTGAAACAGGATGTTCTCTCATGTGTAGGGCTGGGATAGCCGCGAGAATATCCTGTCTCGTGTGTAAACAATATACTGGGGTAGAGTGTCATAACGTAACACAATACACACAGTCTTACTAGGCAAACAGTCACAACGTATTATTCAAGACACTTAAAGAATAATAAGCACTCTGCACAAACACTGATTTACAGAACAATTGGAACATGTTCCCTCGAGTCAAATCATGCGATGCAGCGATGCGGGCATTGCGTAATGGCGGCCAGATGGATTAGTAAATAGGGGATGCGTCTTGTCTTTAAGAATTTGCTTTTTTCCTTTATTCTAGACCTCGAAGAGATGGTGCATCTTATCTTTGTGTGCGTCTTATCAATCAAACTTTATGGTATTTAAATTACATGTTCTCTTTTAATAATTTTATGTTTTAAACAATGTATTCTCTCTCTTAATTTTATTATTTAGAAAACATCTTCCCTCTTTAGAAAATTTATGAATCAAGTAATAACTTCTCTCTTTTATTAATTTATCATCTATTAATATACCCTCTTTTTTTCCTTGTAAATTTGTAGAACAGCAGTTAGAGACTCTAGACAACAGTGACCTACACCAGAACCTGTGACACCACCAGAGAGTGGAACCTAAAATCAGGATCAAAAAAATTTAAATGCCAAGTCCAGGGTGACTATCACTAAATCAAACAATAAAAGAACTATACATCAATGAAAAAGTGTGCAAATCTAGAGAAATGCTAATACAATTCTGTCTAGGAAAATATTGTATTTTTATTTGACACATTCTGTGTGAGTTTACTCGATTGACCTTCCGTTCCTGACCAAAGAGTCTGGAAATACTTGTTATGTATCCCAGGTTACCTTTAAAAGTTAATCACTCTAAAATCTAGAGATTTTTGGGTTTCTCTTGTCGGAAAACTTGTGAAATGATGGCAACTTGGATTAGAATGTCAAATGGAGCAATTAACTGTGGTCAAGCCATGGAAGCTGTCACAAAGCTTGACATTGGGGTTCTCCAGATGACCATTATGTTGGGATTGTCATAGAAGCTGGGTGATATGTCATGAATTTTTAATAATTCTTTTTACCACAGAAGCATTATTCTGACCAGCTGCACAAAGCTTTTTACCACAGAAGCATTATTCTGACCAGCTGCACAAAGCCAACAAATCAGTCCTGCAATTACCTTTAAAGTAATTTGTTTATAACTGTTTGAACAATGAAAGAATATGTAACATATTTGGCTTGCCTTTACCATTACATGACATAGTACTGTAAGATTGCAACAATAAAGTGTGTTTTTTTTTTATGTAGTGTAACATGACAACACTAAGTTTCATTTAATAAATATCATTCTTGTTGTTTTAAGATCATGTTTGTGCACAAAATGTTGCCTACAGCTGCAAACATTTACATTTGTTTAGATCAAGAATGCCTCAATTTTAACAATATAAAAAATATTCTACAATTCTAAATGTTTTTATATATCAGGACAGACTGAAATTAAAGAATATGAATTTGTTTGTTTAAGTTTGGACACAAAGCATAGATATCCCAAAGCCAGGCCCATGCAGCATAGATATCACAGATCCAGGCTTATACAGCATGGATATCATATAGCCAGGCTCATACAGCACGTATATTACAATACCAGGCTCATACAGCAATGATATCACAGAGCCAGGCTCATACAGCATGGATATCACAGAGCCAGGCTCAAACAGCATGAATATCACAGAGCCAGGCTCATACAGCATGAATATCACAGAGCCAGGCTCATACAGCATGAATATCACAGAGCCAGGCTCATACAGCATGAATATCACAGAGCCAGGCTCAAACAGCATGAATATCACAGAGCCAGACTCACACAGCATGAATATCACAGAGCCAGGCTCATACAGCAAGGATATCATAGAGCCAGGCTTATACAGCAAGGATATCACAGAGCCAGGCTCATACAGCATGGATATCAGAGCCAGGCTCATACAGCATGGATATCACAGAGCCAGGCTCATACAGCATGGATATCATATAGCCAGGCACATACAGCATGGATATCAGAGCCAGGCTCATACAACAAGGATATCACAATGCCAGACTCATACAGCATGTAGATCACAGAGCCAGGCTCATACAGCATGGATATCACAAAGCCAGACTTATACAGCATGGATATCACAGAGCCAGGCTCATACAACAAGGCTATAACAATGCCAGGCTCATACAGCATGTGGATCACAGAGCCAGACTCAAACAGCATGGATATCACAGAGCCAGGCTCATACAACTTGGATATCACAGAGCCAGGCTCATACAGCAAGGATATCACAGAGCCAGGCTCATACAGCAAGGATATCACATACCCAGGATCATAAGCAGGGATATCATATAGCAAGGCTCATACAGCAAGAATATCACAAATCCAGGCTCATACAGCAAGGATATAACAGAGCCAGGCTCATACAGCAAGGATATCACAGAGCCAGGCTCATACAGCAGGGATATCATATAGCAAGGCTCATACAGCTTGGACATCAGAAAGCCAGGCTCATACAGCAAGGATATCACAGAGCAAGGCTCATACAGCTTGGACATCAGAAAGCCAGGAGCATACAGCAGGGATATCACAAAGCCAGGCTCATACAGCAAGGATATCACAGAGCCAGGCTCATACAGCAGGGATATCATATAGCAAGGCTCATACAGCTTGGACATCAGAAAGCAGCCAGGCTCATACAGCATGGATATCACAGAACCAGGCTCATACAGCAAGGATATCACAGAGCCAGGCTCATACAGCAGGGATATCACAGAGCAAGGCTCATACAGCTTGGACATCAGAAAGCCAGGAGCATACAGCAGGGATATCACAGAGCCAGGAGCATACAGCAGGGATATCACAGAGCAAGGCTCATACAGCTTGGACATCAGAAAGCCAGGCTCATGCAGCAGGGATATCATATAGCAAGGCTCATACAGCTTGGACATCAGAAAGCCAGGAGCATACAGCAGGGATATCACAGAGCCAAGCTCATACAGCAGGGATATCACAGAGCCAGGCTCATACAGCAGGGACATCACAGAGCAAGGCTCATACAGCAAGGATATCACAGAACCAGGCTCATACAGCAGGGATATCATAGAACCAGGCTCATACAGCATGGATATAACAATGCCAGGCTTATACAGCAGGAATATCCCTTGGGTTTGACCACAGAAACTCTACAAAAGACAGGACGTTGTGGTGTTCTAGATGACTTTTAACATACAGTCACAGAAGCTGTTTCATATGGTGTTCTCATATGTTGAACTACAACAACCATGGACGGAAAGGCAGAATATGAGAATTAAAAATATTTATGCCAAAGAAGCATCACTATTCCAATGTTTTTTAACATCAAAATTGTTTGGGGTTACTTTGCATTTTCCCTTTTTTAATGTGAATGTTTGTTAAAATCACATTTTTATAAGTTAAAATATCTGATGGGACAAACAAATAAAAATATATACAGTAAAACCTCTCAAAGCGGCACCTCTAAGCAGCAGCTACCTTTAAGCAGCGGCAGTTAAATTTCCCCCCAGTAGTTTTCAGCGCATTTTAACCGCTAAGCAGCAACTCCTCCGCGAAGCAGTAAGCGGCCGTGTAAATCTCTTCCCTGAGGCTAGTTTAACTTCTGCGTAGCAACGCCAGTGCAGCTAATTTTAGAACAGTCAGTTCAAGTTACGGTTGTACGGGAAACCACCTGCATGCTTCAAACATGCCGTTGTAGATCTAGGGAATTGCGGAAACGTGTGAAAGGAGTGTTGACTATTGATTATATTAACGGTAGGTTATTTTCTTTAATTGATCGGAAGATTAAAAGATATCACTGTATTGATTGCTTACTTAAAAAGATGTTTCATTGACTCTGAACCAGATGAGCAGGAGCATGAAGAAACTACTAAGCCAGCATGTACATTAAGTGAAGCTAAGAAATTTGCCAAAAAGCTGAGGGACTTTGCATGTGCTATGGGGGATACAGTTATTTTGAATAATGTCATGAACATCACATCAGCCCTTAACGAAATGGACTTTCAGAAAAAAAAAAATCAGTGACTTTTTTCAGAAATAACTGCTAAGCGGACAACTAAATGGTGCAAAACAACTAAATAATGCTGCTTACATATACAGTATGAGTGTACATGTACATACGTTTACAAGTTTTTTCTATGTTTAACAGCTTGCGTTTTCATTATGTTCATACATTTATAAGTTTTTTATGTTATACATGTACAACCCAAAGCAAAATTAACTAAAACATATACTTTGGAAAATCTAATATCAGTACAAGACTATTAAAAAAAAAAAAAAAAATTCTCATTGAAACCTCTGAGCAGCAACACCTCTCAGCAGCAACACTTTTCGTGCTGTGGAGAGGTTTTACTGTATATGTGTGGATGAGGCAAGAATGCTGCAATACCTTTAACAATATCCCATAATCACCAAACTTCAACTCAAATATTTAAATGCAAGGACAGAGAGAGTTGTTTTTGTAAATTAAATTGAATAAACCCAAATATTAACAAAAAGTTGACATTTTATCAGGAAAAACAAGAAAAATACTGTCCAATTTTTCTAATGAATGGACAGGGACTGATTTAATGAGCAGCTGTTCCAATCATTGACTGATAAGAAAATTAGTGGAAGCAGCAACAGCAGCAGCAGCAGCAGCAAATTATGGGAGGTTTTCTGTGGGAGGATTTCTTCTGGCAACGTCAGCAACAATTATACTATCATACCAGCTATACAGAGTGTCAGTGATACTTGCCTGTAGTAAAATATGGGAAAGAGGGAAAAAAAACATCTTTATACTTATGATAAAGATAATCATAAATACCACAAAAGTCACATTTAAAACTCAAGGTCACAGCTTTTTGAAGGTAAGGACATACAAAATAATAAAAAGAAAAAACATTTTTTAGCTGCAGCTACAAGTTTACAATAATCAAAGAACAGTAAATAAGGCAGCTGGCAAGTCATGGCAGGATTTCTGGGATTGTCAACATCAATGTTGCCATCATTGAGGCAGCTGGTCAACAATTCTTGTCAGTAATCATATATCACCACTCCCTAGATAATACTGCCGACTGTTTTTTATGTTCACTAAACAATGAAAAGAAATTACCTGGCTCTGTTTTAGGAAGAGGATTAGTTCGTTTGAAGCAAAGAAGATTTTACTTATATCCATTTACTTCTTCAGTATGTAGAAAAAAACGACCACAACTTACATATAATCCATGCTTAGAAAAGTATTGACTGCAACCAGATGATTTTCTCACACAGATCATATTATTATACCTCTTGCTATTTTCTTTTATAAAATTGACATACACGTGCCTTTTTACAATCCATTTTGTACCTAGATGATTTTGGGCATCCACGATTTGATAAACAACAAGTTTTTGAGGACTTACGATGTTTATTACTTTTTATTTCTTTCTTTTTATTTATTTATTTACTTACTGGGCTTATTGTCACTTCTAAACAGGGCTGGAAAAATTTTCTTTTTCATGACTAGTCTCGGACTAGTAACCAGGACAAAGATGACTTGTCCGAAAATGTGCATCATTTTCAATAAATGGACACTAATTTGTCATATATATTACTAACAAACAAGGTATAAACAAGTTTTTGTTTTATTTTTGTCTGTAAAACAGCATATAATCTAACACAAAAGTAAAGAATAAATAAGTTACAACTGATTAAATAGCTCTTGCAATGTCCTGATTTTATAAAGAAAATACATTACGCTTGTCCTCGTATTTCTGATCCTTTGACATTGTTTTGCTGTCAAGTTTTGCTGACTTAATTTTCGTTGGAGTGTTAGGGCATTCTTCAAGTCGCTGTTTAGTTCTGCCAGTTTGTGAATTTGATTGTTGATTTTCATTCAAAGTGTAAGAGTTTGTGTTTCCAAATGTAAAATATTTCAAGAGTGACATGGCCGCATATTTTACTACTGCGTTGTGCACAGACTTGACGATGGATAAAAATTAAAATCATCTTCAATCTCGTACCAAGATATACCTTATACCCATCTTAATTGGCATCGAGTATTGTTTAATTGGGCTATTGTATTCAGATATGACAATGAAAGTAAAGATTATCAAACTGAGACTTACCTGGCTCTAATCCCTTACCTCTTCGCGTGCCGAGTTTAAAAAGTTCGCGAATCAATTATCACTTATCACATGTACCTCAATATGCAGTATTAATGCCGTTATTTGTCACCTACACATTGACTGGCTGATCATGTTAAGCGTTGATGTATCGCGCGTCGTGATTGGCTGTTTTGGGATGCCTTTGAATTGTCTATGCGAAGCCATTACGTGGTGTTGATATAATGCCCCAGGCGATAGCTTGATTGGTTGCATCGCTAAATAGGTACCGCTGTGTATTGTCACTTGTCCGGCCGTCTATTTAATAACTAGCCCGGGACTAATTTAATGACGAATGGTCAGTAGCCCGAAACTACATATTGACTAGTCCGGGACGTCGGGCTAGCGTATTTTTCCAGCCCTGCTTCTAAAGTATTTCAGGAAAGGATGTCCACATGAAGCAAATATAGTGCTGCCTTCACTGTGTACAGCATGCTACAAACATTTGGAATGGTAATTCACAGTCACATTATCCTGACACCGGGCCAACCAATTGTAGAACTACCATTATATTTGCCTGAGTATTGGTAATGGAGCTATACCACTACCATTTTTAACAACTTTGGTATGTCACTGGATCGAAGGGCTTCCAGTACCTGATTCTGGTGTTATCATCTTTTGTTTAAGTAGATTAAGTAATTTCTGGTCTGAAAAAGAACTGATTCTTGCATGATATATCGTTAAACCCTGAACAGCCCTTAAGCTATACCTTAAATGACACAATACCCTTTAGTGGACCTTATGGTGTCAACATCTGCAGTCTAAAGAAAACAAAAGTCTTTTAGTGTTTAAAAGTGTTCATCATGTCACCTGCTCACCTGCCATAAAGTATTTATGAAAATATAATCACAATTTATGGAGCTTCATTAAAAAAAATCCAAAAATGCTTCCTTTTTCAGTACCAAAACTGCTGCTGAGTAAAAAACATAAATATTTGATGAAGCAATAGCCATTTTCACTTGATTATGCATGTCACACATAATAAATCTACAATGTGCTATTTTTCCAAGTACCAACCTAAAATAGAGGTTTTGTCTTGTGGTGAAAAAGACTTAGTACTGTATCCACCAAAGGCCTTAAAAGCAAGTAAAATTGCCTAGTATTCTCCTCACTAAACAACTTTATTGTTTCTAGGTTTTCAATATTAAAGTTATTAAGTAAAAACTATCATTTTTATTAAGCTTTAAAGCCTAAAAGCCTAAAAGAGGAATTTTACAGTTGAGAAATCCAAAACATTGAATACATCAGTCTGGTACCTATCAAATGCATAAATATGATAATTACAAAATATTTTCCTTTATAGATGTATAATTGTAGGGACCTTTTTCATGCTACATTTCATTTCAGTATGTTTCACTAGCATACAACCACTGTAACATGCATTGTAGACATTTCAAGAGGCATGTTGCATAATAGACAGTACAAGCTACATATTGCAAATGGCATATTGCAAGAGACATATTGCAAGAGATACAATCCAAGATACATAGTGCAAGAGATACAATGCAAGAGACATATTGCAAGAGATACAATGCAAGAGACATATTGCAAGAGATACAATGCAAGAGACATACTACAGGAGCTGTAATGTAGGAGCCATCTTGCAGGAGCCATATTGCAAGAAATACAATGCAAGAGACATATTGCAAGAGATACAGTGCAAGAGACATATTGCAAGAGATACAATGCAAGAGACATACTACAGGAGCTGTAATGTAGGAGCCATCTTGCAGGAGCCATATTGCAAGAAATACAATGCAAGAGACATATTGCAAGAGAATCAATCCAAGAGACACAGTGCAAGAGAATCAATCCAAAAGACATATTGCAAGAGAATCAATCCAAGAGACATAGTGCAAGAGAATCAATCCAAGAGACATAGTGCAAGAGAATCAATCCAAGAGACATATTGCAAGAGATATAATGCAAGAGATATACTACAGGAGCTGTATTGTAGGAGCCATCTTACAGGAGCCATATTGCATGAGCAATATGCAAGAGTAATATTACAGGAGCCATATTGCAAGGGCCATAATACAAGAGGTATATTACAGGAGACTTATCATAACAGACATATTGCAGAAAACATTTGTTTTTTGTTAAATCACACTGACTCAAATGTGGTCATATTGGCAAATCCAGCTAATAATTGGTGGAGGAAGACACCAGACTTATACCTGGGTATAACCAGCGCATGTTAGCTGGAAAACCTAATCATATGAAAGTTCTCACACTAACCGGTACTCAAACCCATGCGGTGAGGGGCTAAGGAGTTACAAGTCAGAGACTCTAACCGCTTGGCCATGGGCGCCTTTGCAGGAAACATTTTGCAGGACATACTGTTTGAGAGTTAACTGCAAAAGCATTTACCGGTATCTGTAGGCTAATGAATTGTCAACTTGATGATGTGGATCTACACTCTTTACCAAGGCCAGCTAAGATGCTTACTGAGCAAAATAAATCTGGTTACCCACCATAATGTATTTATAAAGCTATAATCACAATTTATATGACTTTGTTAGATAATATAACACCGCTTCCACTTGCTGTATTTAAACTGCAGTTGAGAAAAAATTAATATTTGATGAAGCAAAAGTTATTTTTACTTGATGAAGTGTAACACACATAATAAATCTACAATGTGTTATTTTGGACATGTCCCAACATTAAAATAGAAGATGTATCTTGTTGTTAAAATAAGGCCAAGTAATGTATCAGCTAGGTGGCTCAAAAGTCAATAAATCAAATTGCAGATAATTCTGGTCACAAAACCACTTTTTAATTTTCTAGGGCAATTTGGTATTTAATTAGTTAAGTAGAAACTGTAATTTGTTGACTGCATTCAAATTTAATGACAGAAAAAAAGGAGAATAATTTCAAAACATTTTAGAGTTTTCAAATGATTTTTATTAATTCTAAGATTAAAGGGTTAAAATTCTAAGTGGATGTCATGACTTTTTAAGTTGCAGATAATGTTGAATCTACAAAAACAAACAGAAGTGTGCCCTGATTGCTATGAAAATGATGATGATGATGATGATAATATTTATATTTGAGGTGCTGCCAAAGGTGGTGGCAGAGATGGTCGTGGTTGTAATGGTGGCAAAAATGATGATGATGATGATGATGATGATGATGATAATGATGACGATGATGTTGATGGTAACATGAAAAAAGCAGAAGAAACAAAAAATGATGATGATAGTGAAGATAATTCAGCTGCTTCTTATAATTATGACCCTACAGATACTAGGAAACGTACACAGTGACTTTTAATGTCCATAAAGTGCATACATTTGACAGATTCCCAGTCTATTCAGATTTTATAATTAAAATAATGTTGATTAGAAGACCCTTGCATGCATTTTCAATTTTGTTGCAGATTCATCGCAGAATCACACATTACAATCCTGCATTTTCTAATGAATGCTCTGTAATCATTCCTTAAACAGAAGTTTCACATGGCATGCAACTCACTAACTTGTCATGTGGTATAATGTAGATTGGATAAGTGGTTCCAATAGCTAATGTGGTGCCTAATATCATAGGAATATTATGTCTAATGGAAACAACACACATTAACATCTAGTCAAGTGTTTCAATTTAAATAAGAACAATGTCATGACATCAATATAATTTATAAATCTGAAGAAGATTTGGTACAAATCAAAATGTCATTAATCAGAGTGGAGTTTTGTTTTAACACAAATTATTAAAAAGTAAATTTTTTTATATTTGATGTTGGATGTGTTTAACATTTATTGATTTAACTTTTGTTAAAACATTAATATAATAATGGGATACCTTTGCTGGTTTTACCATAATGTGAGTGCTGATTATAAATAAATGTGGGAAAGGAAATGCTAATGGCATTTCAAACAATGTATGATGTTCAATATCAAAGATATGATTTATGGTCTTGTGATGAATTTTAAGTCATGTGCATGATCCTAAGTTAAGAAATCGACTGAAGATTTGATTTTTAAAAGTTTAACCATCATATTTGACAAGTTTGAGCTTGAGCGAGACCTTTTACCGGACTACTGATTCTATCCAGGCAGTTTACACAGTCAAGGACTTGCTGACAGACCTTGTTTTCTAAACTTGTTGAAATATCTTGTTTTCTAAATGATTTTAAGCAATATTCATTATAGAAGAAAACAGAAATGCAATTTAAAAAAAAATCTATTTAAATAATCAAAGTCCATGTCAGTAAAGAATTTACAAGAAATAAAATCTGAATTTCCAATGCCACCATAAAGAACACAAAAATAAGAAATGCTTGGCAATAATTGTGAAGATATTTTATTCATTTGACAAATTTTATTCTACACATAATAGCTGAGCAAATTCCATGGGAATACCTCCTTGCTTCAACTAATTCATTTTTGCAAAATCCGGTTAGCAATCTCAAGTCATGCAGAGGAGTGAGAGAATAATTATTAATCAGGGTACAGTAAAAAGCAAAAGCTGTCCATAGACAGCACGCTCCACTTCTCACTTCTGGATTAAAGTACAGTAAAAATTCTTACTTAAAAAAAGGGACATTACTCTTCCTAAATTAATTTTAGGTTTATCTGCTCTTTTGAGATTGGCTAAGTTTTTCATAGTTAGCAAGAATTAAAAGGTGAAGCAAATATCTGACAGTTTTTGAGACGAGGACCTGGCCTCACTTGCAACAGCTTTCTCAGCGGAGATTTTGTAACCTCAAAATTTGAATTCCCCAAAAATGTGTCAATATAAACACAATGTTACAATTCATTATTGTTGTACACCATAAACCTGATCATGTAGGGGTGTCAAGGTATTACAGTGAATGTTACAAGTAACAGTAAGTGAATTATGAGCAATCAAAATTTTATCTTCAGCAAAGTCTCAGCATGAACAGATTCGGCAAGAGGGGCCTAAACAATAATCCAAATATCCAAAGTTTGATACAATAAGACAGTCATGAAGCTTCACATTTTTCTTCTTTATTTTCCAAAAAGTTGAGCTAGAAAGGAATTCCCAGGCACAGGCCACATAATTTCCTGTAATGCCACAACACCATGAGCAATATCTTCCAGTCAGTGCACCGTGAGATAGAATTCCAATTATCCTGTCTTTATGCAGCCAATTATCACAGGAACTTAAAGTCAATGCAGCAGAAAGACAGGGTATCAGTTCCAAAAAAGTGGAAAATCTCATCAATACTTGGCGTAGAGTTGTGAAGCAACAGATGTAGGGTAAGCTCAGTTATTAGAGCATGTGCCCTCATAGCAAAAGTACCAGGTACAAGGTTCAAGTCCTGGCAGAACACCTTCCTATGATCAGTCATCTAAAATAACTGCTGCATTAACTGCTATACTGCTTATGTGACCTTATAATAAAAAATAATTTAAAAATAGAGGTTTAAATTAATTTCAGCATGCAATTTAAAATAAAGAAATTGCAGGTCTGTCTATTCAAGTCTTAACTTTGATTTAACTCTTGTTCATATATGTTAAAGGTTGTACTTATTTTTCTTTAATTGAGAGCAAGTCTTTTTTTTTTTTGCTTTAGGGTTTAGGTTCAAAATGCTAGTGCATAAGAAATTGCACCCTCATTCAATATAATCCTCAACACACCAGCTCTACAGCAAACCATTTGAGACTTGCTAGCTTCATCTTATTTAATCAGGCAAAATCATGTTTTCAATTCCAAGACATGCATCAGATTGAAAATAGAATTAAGAAAGAGGAGCTACGATACTAAGGCACAGGATGCACAATATCCTGTATCACTATACAACAAGAAGGCATATCTTCTAGTCACTGCACAGTGAGATAGAATTCCAACGATCCTTAATTTATGCAGCCAACTATCACAGAAGCTTAAAGTCACTGCAGCAGAAAGACAGGACATCCTTTCAGCAAGAGTACGAAATCTCTTAAAACAGCTTTAACAATGAATTCAAGTTGGTCAAGTACACTGTACTTGTCTGGAAAGCAAAGGTTCAAAGTTTGAGCCCTGGGGTCCTAATAATAAAGAATCTTAGTTATTTGTTCTGACTTTAACTCAGAAATTTTCTTAAATTTTAAGAATACTTTCAAAGATATAAAATATTCACTTTTTCATTCAATAAACCGTTTAATGTAAGATTTATATAAGGTTTGGACTTATATTTGACCTATATGAAAGTTCTCATCCAGACAGGACATGAACCCACCCAGTAAGGTGCTGAGGAGTTAGAAGTCTGTGACTTTAAAAACTTAGCCGTAAAACATCTCACAATATTCTCTATGTAAACTGTGACCAGGACTCGAACCCAAGCGGTAAGCAACTTGGAGGAGTGGATCAACCACTGGGCCATGTGAGCCAGACACGCCTCCCAACATGTCGACCCCGCCTCTCAACATGTTGAGACTCATTTTTGGATCCTTTGTTACATAAAGGTAATGAATTAATTTTTACCTTGCTTAAGCAGGAATTGATCAGACTTAGGCAAATAATTTCACTATCTAAACTTGTATTTGTGTAAAAAATGTCAATTATTTGCCATATCCTGTGCGCTACAGCTTATATTAAACTGGTCCACAGTAAAATATTTTGACGGTTTCTATTCATACCTAGGTCAAATGTTCGCAAACAGGATCAGAATTAAAACAAAAACAACAAGCATATGACAGTGATCTTTTGAGTAAAATATGTCAACCAATTATGATTTGCTTTAAAAGTGCAGAAATTGGTTAACCTGGTTTTTGGAAACAAACTTTGACAGAGAGTTAATATAAAGAACTAGGAAAACGTTATGTTTAGCTACTGCATGAGCGGCATGAGCGGCCTCTGCCTCTCCTGACGATTGCTGGTGATGTTTGATTGATGACATAATTGCTACAGGAAACTGATATTCCATCACAGTACGAGTCTAAAGGAACCTTTTATTTTTGAACTATCATTTATAGAGCTGTTTTTACATTCTGTAAAAAAAGTAATGGGTCTTGCCTTGTCATGTGTGCTGTATCCTACCTCTGTATGTGTGCTGCATCTTTGCTCTATGTTTTCTGCATCACTGCTCTGTATGTGTGCTGCATCTTTGCTCTATGTTTTCTGCATCCCTGCTCTGTATGTGTGCTGCATCTTTGCTCTATGTTTTCTGCATCCCTGCTCTGTATGTGTGCTGCATCTTTGCTCTATGTTTTCTGCATCCCTGCTCTGTATGTGTACTGTATCTTTGCTCTATGTTTTCTGCATCCCTGCTCTGTATGTGTGCTGCATCTTTGCTCTATGTTTTCTGCATCCCTGCTCTGTATGTGTGCTGCATCTTTGCTCTATGTTTTCTGCATCCCTGCTCTGTATGTGTGCTACATCTTTGCTCTATGTTTTCTGCATCCCTGCTCTGTATGTGTGCTGCATCTTTGCTCTATGTTTTCTGCATCCCTGCTCTGTATGTGTGCTACATCTTTGCTCTGTTTATGTGCTGCATCCTTGCTCTGTATGTGTGCTGCATCTTTGCTCTATGTTTTCTGCATTCCTGCTCTGTATGTGTGCTGCATCTTTGCTCTATGTTTTCTGCATCCCTGCTCTGTATGTGTGCTGCATCTTTGCTCTGTATTTGCTATATTGTTGCTCTATATGTGCGCTGTATCCCAGCTACACATGTGTGCTACTTCCCTGATCTGTATGTGTGCTACTTCCCTGCTCTGTATGTGTGCTACATCCCTGCTTTGTATGTGTGCTACTTCCCTGCTCTGAATGTGTGGTGCATCCCTGCTCTGAATGTGCGCTACATCCCTGCTCTGTATGTGTGCTACTTCCCTGCTCTTAATGTGTGCTACATCACTGCTCTGAATGTGTGCTACTTCCCTGCTCTGAAAATGCGCTACATCCCTGCTCTGTATGTGTGCTACATCCCTGCTCTGAATGTGTGCTTCATCCCTGCTCTGTATGTGTGCTTCATCCCTGCTCTGTATGTGTGCTACATCACTGCTCTGAATGTGTGCTACATCCCTGCTCTGTATGTGTGCTACTTCCCTGCTCTGTATGTGTGCTTCATCCCTGCTCTGTATGTGTGCTACTTCCCTGCTCTGAATGTGTGCTACATCACTGCTCTGAATGTGTGCTACATCACTGCTCTGTATGTGTGCAACATCACTGCTCTGTATGTCTGCTCTGTATGTGTGCTACATCACTGCTCTGTATGTGTGCTACACCACTGCTCTGAATGTGTGCTACATCACTGCTCTGAATGTGTGCTACTTCCCTGCTCTGAAAATGCGCTACATCCCTGCTCTGTATGTGTGCTACTTCCCTGCTCTGAATGTGTGCTTCATCCCTGCTCTGTATGTGTGCTACTTCCCTGCTCTGAATGTGTGGTGCATCCCTGCTCTGAATGTGTGGTGCATCCCTGCTCTGAATGTGCGCTACATCACTGCTCTGTATGTGTGCTACTTCCCTGCTCTGAATGTGTGCTACATCACTGCTCTGAATGTGTGCTACTTCCCTGCTCTGAAAATGCGCTACATCCCTGCTCTGTATGTGTGCTACATCCCTGCTCTGAATGTGTGCTTCATCCCTGCTCTGTATGTGTGCTACATCCCTGCTCTGTATGTGTGCTACATCACTGCTCTGAATGTGTGCTACATCCCTGCTCTGTATGTGTGCTACTTCCCTGCTCTGTATGTGTGCTTCATCCCTGCTCTGTATGTGTGCTACTTCCCTGCTCTGAATGTGTGCTACATCACTGCTCTGAATGTGTGCTACATCACTGCTCTGTGTGTGCTACATCACTGCTCTGTATGTGTGCTACACCACTGCTCTGTATGTGTGCTACATCCCTGCTTTGTATGTGTGCTACTTCCCTGCTCTGAATGTGTGCTACATCACTGCTCTGAATGTGTGCTACATCACTGCTCTGTATGTGTGCAACATCACTGCTCTGTATGTCTGCTCTGTATGTGTGCTACATCACTGCTCTGTATGTGTGCTACACCACTGCTCTGAATGTGTGCTACATCACTGCTCTGAATGTGTGCTACTTCCCTGCTCTGAAAATGCGCTACATCCCTGCTCTGTATGTGTGCTACTTCCCTGCTCTGAATGTGTGCTTCATCCCTGCTCTGTATGTGTGCTACTTCCCTGCTCTGAATGTGTGGTGCATCCCTGCTCTGAATGTGTGGTGCATCCCTGCTCTGAATGTGCGCTACATCACTGCTCTGTATGTGTGCTACTTCCCTGCTCTGAATGTGTGCTACATCACTGCTCTGAATGTGTGCTACTTCCCTGCTCTGAAAATGCGCTACATCCCTGCTCTGTATGTGTGCTACATCCCTGCTCTGAATGTGTGCTTCATCCCTGCTCTGTATGTGTGCTACATCCCTGCTCTGTATGTGTGCTACATCACTGCTCTGAATGTGTGCTACATCCCTGCTCTGTATGTGTGCTACTTCCCTGCTCTGTATGTGTGCTTCATCCCTGCTCTGTATGTGTGCTACTTCCCTGCTCTGAATGTGTGCTACATCACTGCTCTGAATGTGTGCTACATCACTGCTCTGTATGTGTGCTACATCACTGCTCTGTATGTGTGCTACACCACTGCTCTGTATGTGTGCTACATCCCTGCTTTCTATGTGTGCTACATCCCTGCTCTGTATGTGTGCTTCATCCCTGCTCTGTATGTGTGCTTCATCCCTGCTCTGTATGTGTGCTACATCACTGCTCTGTATGTGTGCTTCATCCCTGCTCTGTATGTGTGCTTCATCACTGCTCTGTATGTGTGCTACATCCCTGCTCTGTATGTGTGCTACTTCCCTGCTCTGAATGTGTGCTACATCACTGCTCTGTATGTGTGCTACATCACTGCTCTGTATGTGTGCTACATCACTGCTCTGTATGTGTGCTACTTCCCTGCTCTGAATGTGTGCTACATCACTGCTCTGAATGTGTGCTACATCACTGCTCTGTATGTGTGCTACATCACTGCTCTGTATGTGTGCTTCATCCCTGCTCTGTATGTGTGCTTCATCCCTGCTCTGTATGTGTGCTTCATCACTGCTCTGAATGTGTGCTACATCACTGCTCTGTATGTGTGCTACATCACTGCTCTGTATGTGTGCTACATCACTGCTCTGTATGTGTGCTACTTCCCTGCTCTGAATGTGTGCTATATCACTGCTCTGAATGTGTGCTACATCACTGCTCTGTATGTGTGCTACATCACTGCTCTGAATGTGTGCTACATCCCTGCTCTGTATGTGTGCTACATCACTGCTCTGTATGTGTGCTACATCCCTGCTCTGTATGTGTGCTACTTTCCTGCTCTGTATGTGTGCTTCATCCCTGCTCTGTATGTGTGCTACATCACTGCTCTGTATGTGTGCTACATCCCTGCTCTGTATGTGTGCTTCATCCCTGCTCTGTATGTGTGCTTCATCCCTGCTCTGTATGTGTGCTTCATCCCTGCTCTGTATGTGTGCTACATCACTGCTCTGTATGTGTGCTACATCACTGCTCTGTATGTGTGCTACATCACTGCTCTGTATGTGTGCTACTTCCCTGCTCTGAATGTGCGCTTCATCCCTGCTCTGAATGTGTGCTGCATTCCTGCTCTGTATGTGTGCTACATCACTGCTCTGTATGTGTGCTACATCACTGCTCTGTATGTGTGCTACTTCCCTGCTCTGTATGTGTGCTACATCACTGTTCTGTATGTGTGCTACATCCCTGCTCTGTATGTGTGCTACATCACTGCTCTGTATGTGTGCTACATCACTGCTCTGTATGTGTGCTACATCACTGCTCTGTATGTGTGCTACTTCCCTGCTCTGTATGTGTGCTACTTCCCTGCTCTGTATGTGTGCTACATCACTGCTCTGTATGTGTGCTACATCACTGCTCTGTATGTGTGCAACATCACTGCTCTGTATGTGTGCTACTTCCCTGCTCTGTATGTGTGCTACTTCCTTGCTCTGTATGTGTGCTACATCACTGCTCTGTATGTGTGCTACATCACTGCTCTGTATGTGTGCTACTTCCCTGCTCTGTATGTGTGCTACTTCCCTGCTCTGAATGTGCGCTACATCACTGCTCTGTATGTGTGCTACTTCCCTGCTCTGAATGTGCGCTACATCACTGCTCTGTATGTGTGCTACTTCCCTGCTCTGAATGTGTGCTACATCACTGCTCTGTATGTGTGCTACTTCCCTGCTCTGAATGTGTGCTTCAACCCTGCTCTGTATGTGTGCTACATCCCTGCTCTGTATGTGTGCTACTTCCCTGCTCTGTATGTGTGCTACATCCTTGATCTGAATGTGTGCTGCATTCCTGCTCTGTATGTGTGCTACTTCCCTGCTCTGTATGTGTGCTACATCGCTGCTCTGTATGTGTGCTACATCCCTGCTCTGTATGTGTGCTACTTCCCTGCTCTGTATGTGTGCTACTTCCCTGCTCTGAATGTGCGCTACTTCCCTGCTCTGTATGTGTGCTACTTCCCTGCTCTGTATGTGTGCTACATCACTGTTCTGTATGTGTGCTTCATCCCTGATCTGTATGTGTGCTACTTCCCTGCTCTGTATGTGCGCTACATCACTGCTCTGTATGTGTGCTACATCCCTGCTCTGTATGTGTGCTACTTCCCTGCTCTGTATGTGCGCTACATCACTGCTCTGTATGTGTGCTACATCACTGCTCTGTATGTGTGCTACTTCCCTGCTCTGTATGTGTGCTACTTCCCTGCTCTGTATGTGCGCTACATCACTGTTCTGTATGTGTGCTTCATCCCTGATCTGTATGTGTGCTACTTCCCTGCTCTGTATGTGTGCTACATCCCTGCTCTGTATGTGTGCTACTTCCCTGCTCTGTATGTGCGCTACATCCCTGCTCTGTATGTGTGCTACATCACTGCTCTGTATGTGTGCTACTTCCCTGCTCTGTATGTGTGCTACATCACTGTTCTGTATGTGTGCTACATCACTGCTCTGTATGTGCGCTACATCACTGCTCTGTATGTGTGCTACTTCCCTGCTCTGTATGTGCGCTACATCACTGTTCTGTATGTGTGCTACTTCCCTGCTCTGTATGTGTGCTACTTCCCTGCTCTGTATGTGTGCTACTTCCCTGCTCTGTATGTGTGCTACTTCCCTGCTCTGTATGTGTGCTACTTCCCTGCTCTGTATGTGTGCTACTTCCCTGCTCTGTATGTGTGCTACTTCCCTGCTCTGTATGTGTGCTACATCACTGTTCTGTATGTGTGCTACATCACTGCTCTGTATGTGCGCTACATCACTGCTCTGTATGTGTGGTACATCACTGCTCTGTATGTGTGCTACATCACTGCTCTGTATGTGTGCTACATCACTGCTCTGTATGTGTGCTACATCACTGCTCTGTATGTGTGCTACATCACTGCTCTGTATGTGTGCTACATCCCTGCTCTGTATGTGTGCTACATCACTGTTCTGTATGTGTGCTACATCCCTGCTCTGTATGTGTGCTACATCACTGCTCTGTATGTGTGCTACATCACTGCTCTGTATGTGTGCTACATCACTGCTCTGTATGTGTGCTACTTCCCTGCTCTGTATGTGTGCTACATCACTGCTCTGTATGTGTGCTACATCACTGCTCTGTATGTATGCTACATCACTGCTCTGTATGTGTGCAACATCACTGCTCTGTATGTGTGCTACTTCCCTGCTCTGTATGTGTGCTACTTCCCTGCTCTGTATGTGTGCTACATCACTGCTCTGTATGTGTGCTACATCACTGCTCTGTATGTGTGCTACTTCCCTGCTCTGAATGTGCGCTACATCACTGCTCTGTATGTGTGCTACTTCCCTGCTCTGAATGTGCGCTACATCACTGCTCTGTATGTGTGCTACTTCCCTGCTCTGAATGTGTGCTACATCACTGCTCTGTATGTGTGCTACTTCTCTGCTCTGAATGTGTGCTTCATCCCTGCTCTGTATGTGTGCTACATCCCTGCTCTGTATGTGTGCTACTTCCCTGCTCTGTATGTGTGCTACATCCTTGATCTGAATGTGTGCTGCATTCCTGCTCTGTATGTGTGCTACTTCCCTGCTCTGTATGTGTGCTACATCACTGCTCTGTATGTGTGCTACATCCCTGCTCTGTATGTGTGCTACATCACTGCTCTGTATGTGTGCTACATCCCTGCTCTGTATGTGTGCTACTTCCCTGCTCTGTATGTGTGCTACTTCCCTGCTCTGAATGTGCGCTACATCCCTGCTCTGTATGTGTGCTACTTCCCTGCTCTGAATGTGTGCTACATCACTGCTCTGTATGTGTGCTACTTCCCTGCTCTGAATGTGTGCTTCATCCCTGCTCTGTATGTGTGCTACTTCCCTTCTCTGTATGTGTGCTACTTCCCTGCTCTGTATGTGTGCTACATCCTTGATCTGAATGTGTGCTACATTCCTGCTCTGTATGTGTGCTACTTCCCTGCTCTGTATGTGTGCTACATCACTGCTCTGTATGTGTGCTACATCCCTGCTCTCTATGTGTGCTACTTCCCTGCTCTGTATGTGTGCTACTTCCCTTCTCTGTATGTGTGATGCATCCCTGATCTGTATGTGTGCTACATCCCTGATCTGTATGTGTGCTGCATCCCTGCTCTGTATGTGTGCTACTTCCTTGCTCTCTATGTGTGCTACTTCCCTGCTCTGTATGTGCGCTACATCCCTGCTCTGAATGTGTGCTACTTCCCTGCTCTGAATGTGCGCTACATCACTGCTCTGTATGTGTGCTACTTCCCTGCTCTGAATGTGTGCTTCATCCCTGCTCTGTATGTGTGCTACATCCCTGTTCTGTATGTGTGCTACTTCCCTGCTCTGTATGTGTGCTACTTCCCTGATCTGTATGTGTGCTACATCACTGCTCTGTATGTGTGCTACATCCCTGCTCTGTATGTGTGCTGTATGCTTGCTTTGTATGTGTGATGCATCCCTGCTCAGTAAATGTATGGCATCCCTGCTCTTTATGTTTCATGCATCCCAGCTCTTTGTGTGTTTGTCCCTGCTCTGTATGTGTGCTGCATTGCTGCTCTGGATGTCAGTTTTATCCCTGCTCTGTATATGATGAAGGATGCATATCATTGATTGATGATATAGTTGCTGCAGGATGTTGATAGTCTACACCAGGGGAGCCTTATCAGGATATCTTGTTTGTATGTTTGGAATTCAACTTGCAACAACTAGCAGCCTGGGCACAGATTGTCTGTTTCTCAATAGTAAATCATTGACAACTCAAAGCAGCAACATGGATTAACCTTCTGATCTGTGTTTACAATAGATAGAATTTGTCATCTCAGCTTTAAACAGAGACATTTAAGTTCATTTGAAGCATTTTTTGTGCATTTTTTAAAAATATCAGCAACCAATTAATAGTCATTACAGCGACAACCAGCTTCTTTAGGAGGAAGACCCCAGACAAATGTCTGGGTAGAGCCACCAGCACACAGCAAGTCAGCTGGACATAAAGTCCTATGCACCACGTCGCGTTCTCCACCCACCATATCTCCGGCTTCCCCACCCCACGACTAGAGCTATTTTAAATTTTTTCAGAAAGTAATTAGTTAAGTTCAAACAATACAGTATGTGCGGCATAGCTGCATCTCTACAGGTGTCACTGATTAATGGCATAATTGCTGCAGGATGTTGTTATGGCAGAAAGGAGCCAGATGTACAGTCTCATGGATTTCTAGAGGTTTTATAAACATTTTATCTTATCTTTAATCATTAAACAGATTGACAAGAGAGTTTGAGATATGGTTATAGAAGTTAAAATAATGGGAAAAAAAGCTTTAGTAAAAATTTAAATAAAGGTTTAATTTTAGTCCGGACATATCTATAACAAAAGAAAAAAATACAATGATGGTTCATATATAAACTGATAGAAAGCTTGTACTGAGGTATTAGGGCAAAAGAACAGGAATGACACAGAGAGGGAAATATATAAGAGAAAAAGAAACAACAACAAAAAAGGCAGAAAAATGACAGGAAAAAAAGGAACAATTAAGTATAAATCCAAATTCACACACTGTGTGCATGTGGTAAGCTGTTTAATAATATAAGACTTTTATAAATTTTCTTTCATCCTGGCTCCAGTATCCCTATAACAATGTTTTCTCTTATCCTGGCTCCAGTATCCCTATAACAATATTTTTTCTTATCCTTGCTCCAGTATCCCTATGCTCCAGTATCCCTATAACAATGTTTTCCCTTATCCTGGCACCAGTATCACAATAAATAGCTGTGATAACACTATTGTGATTAAGGTTTCAATTTAAATGTAAACAAAGTGTTTATTACTGTCATCTGTCTGCACAGGTCCAATAACTGATTTCTGGAAAACTCAATATGCACGCAGCTTGAAAATAATTTTGTTTTAGCATTTATTGGCTATCCCCTGGACCACAATGAATTTGTTATAAAATGCCTCCTAAAATTTGCAAATGGGGAAACTATTTTGTTATTGTTAGGCTTTTTTGAAAGCTTTTGGAAGCCTGAGGCAATGAGTTCTTATTCAGTAAAAGGCATTCTAGTTTGTTTTGTTTTTCTCACACACAAATAGCAGAAACAATAGGTTTTCTTTTACCTTTTTTCCTAATTAAGACTACTGAATTTGTAAATGTTAAAAATAAATGTATCTGGATTTTCATTCATTTCTTACATGTTCATATTAAAGTAGGTAGCTTGAATTGCTTCTCAATAATTTCTTGTTATGTTTGTATTTACAAACATAGTAAGGACTTGTTCTTGCTTAATTCTACAAGGATCATACTTGTAATAGTTAACACACATTCCCAGGACATCCTTCAATGTTATTCTTACATAAAGAAAGGACTTCATGTTGACATTTGTCAATTAGGAACAAAACAGTACATCCCGGGCCGCGACATACCAAAGTCGTTAAAAATGGTAGTGGTATAACTCCCTTGCTAACGCTCAAGCAAATATAAGGGTAGTTCCACGACTGGTTGGCCTGGTGTCAGGATAATGTGACTGGGTGTGGTATCATGCCAGGTGTTCACGGCATGCTATACACAGTGAAGGAAGCACTGTATCTGCTTCAAGTGGACACCGTCACTAGATAACTGAAGTACTGTTGGTGGGACGATAAACCCAATAAACAAACAAAACAGTACCAAAGCCGTAGTTAATTTATTGTGAACAATGTATTAAATATGTACATAAAAACATGAAAATTCAACTATTCTCACATATATAAAATTAGTAAATATGAAAGATTTCCTGTTAGCTCTGCACAAATTAAGTTTTCTTTCCCTAAACACTGCAACTTAAATATCTTGAGTTTTATATTTTGCTTTTTTAACTTTTTATTTATGCTTTGTTTTCAAACAATTTGATATGGTCCAAGGAATATATATACATAAATATATATAAATATATATAAAATATATATATATATATATATATATATATATATATATACTTTTTTGACAGATTTATAGAAACTTTCACAACATACAAACCATAAGGTTATGTTTTGTAACCTCCTCCAATATTGCTTTGATCTAATCCATCTATCTGGTTTATTGTGTACACTGCCTTTGATGCTTTGCATCAATGATATTTCATGCAGTTTTCATTCTAAGGAAGTTTTGTGATAAGGGATGACAAGTCTTGTAAATGGAAAGCTACTCTGTAGAAGATATTTATGATTTACAAAACTATACAGTAATTTACATATCCAAGAACCTACATTAAAAAAATCAGAGCATATGTACTGCTTGGTTGTTCTGGTACATACTGTAATTTTTACTTCGTGACTTTCAAAGCTACTGATTTCATTTTAGAAAAATAAACACGAAGAATTATACTATATATTAACATACATAAACAAGTAATTTGCTACCTGGTATTAAAACAATCATGGGCATTTTCTGCTTGGTTGTTCTAGTACATGTTATAATCTTCATTTTGTGACTGTAAAAAATATTTATTTCATTTTAGAAAAAAAACATGACTAAAATATGAAACAAATATAACTTCAATCAAACCAGTTTGTACACCTTGCAAACTCTTATCAATATGCAAAAATTTTTTGTCTTTGTTTACAAACAAATTTAAAAAATCACTTAGTGGAAGTAAGACAGACAAAAAACAATGTAATAAATAAATTTAATAAAAAATCAGATTTGTTACAAGTGCATTCTCATTTTATTCTTTCTTCAGATCAAAATCACTAGAAAAGTAAACAGACTTTGAAAAGTAGAAAATGCAACAGATATACTAATCAGCATGCTTCAGCCAATCATCTACAGACAGGATATCATCCTTTTGCATTGAATAGGACATACGCTGAGGGTAGGCACAAAATGACAGGATGAAATAACATCTCTGGGATAAGTCAAGCAGACACTGGATACACATGGAGAAGATAGACAAGTTATAAGATACAAGAGGGCCATCATGGCCTTGAATCGCTCACCTGAGGACCCTGGCGTTTTGTATGCTTTAAAATCAAATCGTAAGTCTAATGAACACAACTGTTCCTTTAGCTTCTAGTGATCACAAATTAATTGTTTGGCAAATAGATGCACAAATTAACATATTAAATTATCCATGCTGACTAACTTTCTTATAAAATTCTGTGAAGGATAGGTCCTGAAAACTCCCTGAGGGTATTCACATGGTTATTTAATGATTTGGTTGACTGACCTTTCTTTTGATACAAAGTTACCCAGTTATGAACTCATCCAAGATTTTTTTAGGGTGAATATTGGATCAAAACTGTAACCTCTAGAGTGGTCACAAGCAAACTTGTTGACACTGCATTATGAATGACGGACAACACAGGATCAGAAAAGCTCACTTGAGCACATTGTGCTCAGGATATTCTCAGGGGAGCTAAAAAACACACAGAGTCATGCATCACAACAACCACTCAGTATAGAACCATTAGTGCATCCACTGACCCATGGCCTTAGTATTGTTATGTTTTTCCTGCATCTGTCTCTCATACCTAGAAAGTGTTTTGCTAAAAACTCAATACAAAACCTTTCTTGGTCTTTTGTTAACAAGCTTCTGACAAAGTACATTTAAAATTAGAAGCCCCAAGACAGAAAGGTCTTACCCATCAAGTTATCGACCTATGGGTTTAAAGCAAATGTTAGTGCTGTAGCAGGTCATTATTTTAGAATTATTATTCACAACAAAGACAAACAACAGCTTCTGTGTATAATTGGAAATCAAATGAAAAGTGAAATCACATCACGGAAGCCAAACAGACTCATAAATCAAGAAAATGCATCCCCCTAGCTGATATGCTGGTCTCAATAACAAGATAGAACAGTCTCGCAATGTTTCTGAAATAGTCCTGGTGAAAAATGTTATATGGGTTACTTCTATTTAACAATGGGTAAAGCACTTTAATACTCTATTGCTACTCACTCAAAGACGTTCCCATGTACATACAAAAATCTGAATAAATATTGATTCAATTTGAAGACATATTTTTTCCAATGGAACACTTCTTTTAAAGTAAAGAACATCAAATAATAAATAATATGAGTATATATATGAGTATATAATATAATATTTATCATTCAAGTGAATAGAAATGGCACGATAGTACATGGTATTGTCTGACGTAAAGAAGGATGCTTAAGAATGACATTATTCTCTGCTGCCATTAAACAGGATTTTTTTATTGTTATGTTAAAGCACGTGTAATAGACAATTTACAGAATTTGAACATTAACATTATGTGTTGTATACTTTAATGTTGACATGTATGCCAAATTTTAAGAAAATTCTCCATCCACTAATGAATAATGGAAATTTTTTACTTCTAAAATTTTAGAAATAAAAACAAAACAACCTCATAATATTGTTATATTCTCTTTAGGAGAAGTGTTTTGCTATAGAGTATTGTTCAGAAAGTTATAGCAATAGAAAAACCATCAAATCATGTTACATGATTGGTTTGACTCAAACTATCCCAAATATGTAATTAATTGTTTACAAACTCAACACCATTTAGGCTGATTTTCCCATTCTTCTGCTGACTGTGCTTCATTAAAAAATCACCAAGCTCTTGATAGCCAAACAATTTATTTCAGAGTTGCCTAAAATGTTCTCCAAAGTAACGTAAAGTCTTATTGATAAGACGCACACAAAGATAAGACCCACCCTCTCTTCGAGGTCTAGTGTCAAGGAAAATAGCAAATTCTCAAAAACAAGATGCATCCCCGATTCACTACTACCGTAAAGTTTTATCGATAAGACGCACACAAAGATAAGACAGTGCGTCTTATCTTTGTGTGCGTCTTATCGATAAAACTTTACTTTACTCTTCGAGGTCAAGAGTCAAGGAAAAAAGCAAATTCTCAAAGACAAGACGCATTACCTATTCACTAATCCATCTAGCCGCCATTGAGCATTTCCCGCATCGCAGCATCGCTTGATTTGACTCAAGGGAACATGTTCCAACTGTTTTGTAAATCTGTGTTTGTGCCAGTGCTTATTATTCTCTAAGTGTCTTGAATAATATGTTGTGACCTTTTGCCTAGTAAGACCGTGTGTATTGTGTAATGTTATGACACTCTACCCCAGTATATCCATTACACGCCTGATAGGATATTCTCGTGGCTATCCCAGCCCTACACAATTGAGAGATGAGAGAACATCTTGTTTCACGCGGCAGCATGTGATAAAAACAATTAAGTTCTCGGCCTGTAAATAAGTTCTCGGCACATGAGACAAATACACAAATGACAATTAAAATAACAACTAAAGGCTTTTAAATGTTAATTTTCACTCCAGAGTATTGATGTGACCACTTACAATTAGTTAGTTCTATGCACCTGTGTAATTACTTATGGATGATAGAAGATCTATTTACATCAAAAGAGGTGTTAAAATTCGTCAGCAAAAATAGTCAATGCACATTTTATTGTTGTTGTTAAGTGAGTTTTTAATTTCAACTTAAAAATTATTCGTAGTTAACATTCAAAATAAAACACATTTCAAATCAAAATTTAAAAATACCATATTACTTAGACGATGATCGTCGTCAATGAATATGCCCGTTTCACAATAACTCAATAACCGTTTCCGGATTATGAAACTTCGCCGATTTTGTTAAAATAAAATGATACTTATGCAAAAATTTATTGCATACTAGTATTGTTTTTTTATACAGAAACAATTTAAATGTCTCTTTTTATGTTAAATGTCAAATTTTGGGTAAAAACAATGTAAGTTTTCCCATAAAATAGCACAATACAGTTGTCTATGGCCGATACTATCGGTGATAGTCTCTGCGGTCGGATTAGTCTTTGGGTCAATTTTGGTCTGGGGGAAAAAAGGGAAAACTTTATTTCGCATGGATAAGACGCACACCTTCCCCACATTCAACCCAAAGTTTTGAAACATTATAACCCTAAATGTGATACTCTTTAATTGGAGGTGCAGCATTAAATTTGCTCTACCTTAAAGAGCAAATACAATAAACAAAAAATGCTAATTCAGTAAGTCAGTTTAATTTTTTGTAAATTAATATATTTTTGACAACTGTTTTTTATTCACATGACTTTAAATTCAACCTTGTTGCAGTGCTCAGATTATATCTGATATACCCATAAAAGAATCCCTTCCAATTATGTTTTTATCACTCATGAGTTAGTGATTAAGAGAATCAATCAATGGATTACATGTGAGTTCAGGTCATTCAAATGCTCTGGTGACACATTTCAAGGGAAACTCACCATGGTTAATTTTTGTTAAAATGGTTCACTCTTGGGTTGGCATTACCGGCGGCAATAGCTCAGGTGGTAGAGCGTCAGCTTGCGGATAGGGAGGTCGCGGGTTCAAACCCCGGCCAGGTCAAACCAAAGACTTTAAAGTTGGTAGTAGTTGCTTCCCTCCTAATGCTCAGGGCTAAGAGGACAGCATTACGCCTGATTCGTCGGTGTCACTATAATGGACCGGCCGGGTTCAGTTCCTGGGCACCTTATAAGTGCCCCTGTGCTATAATGATAGAAATGTTGCTGCACAGTATCTGCAAAAATACCGGCAAAATCCCCAAATCCCATCTCCCAGAGTCGTAATGAGAAAAAATCTTAGTTATTTTTTCTTACTTAAAATACAGGTCAGAAATTTTCAGTAATTTGAAAGTAATTCTAAGATATTACATAGTTTTATAAATGAACTTTAAGAAATTTCTTATATCTAAATATATATCTCTTTCTTGGTTTTTTGTTATAAAAAATAACTAAGATTCTAAATATGAACCTAGTTCTCACATCCAATCCTGTGACAGATTCTTTTATTCTAAGTGATTCTCACAAACATCTACGAACAGGATAATAGCCTCTTGTATTGAATATGACATGATCTGTGGTCAGACCGACACAAAATGACAGGTCAGGAGTAACATCTTCGGAATAAGGCAAGTAGACAGTTGATAAACTAGGAGTAGACAGTTGATAAACTAGGAGTTGATAAACTAGGAGTAGACAGTTGATAAACTAAGAGTAGATAGAAGAGCTATGAGACAGAGATAGATGCCCCAAGATTGAGATTATAAGATGGAAACAGACCCAAGCATTATAACAACCACTCCATATATAACCATTAGTGCCTCAACAGAGCCATGGACGTTTTTTAATGTTTTTTCCACTTATGTCCATCATAGACAGAATGTGTTTTTCCTAGGAACTCAAAAATAAAATCTGTCTTGGTCAATTAGTAAGAAACTTACTGCAAAATATGTTTAAAGCTTGATTCCCTTACATTGAGAAGTCAAACCCAGGTTATGAGATAGGAATTCATTCATCACAACAACCACTCCGTATATAACCATTAGTGCCTAAATTGATCCATGGCCTTTGTATTTTAATGTTTTTTTCTACATATGTCGGTCACACCCAGAAAGTGTTCTTCTTGTAACTCAAAAATTTAAACTGTCTTGGTCAATTAGTAACTGCCAAATATGTTTATCTCTAAGCCTTCTACATTTGTCAATAACCCATACTAAATTCTTAGTCACTGGCAAAGAACTGTAAGAAAAGATAATAGGTTTAATATAGAAGAATCAACAACAAATAGTGCAGATCCTGGTCAGGAAGCTTTCATCAGGCAGCTGGCTGATCTGGATCTACACTATAAGTCTGAGCTTTATAAACATTTGCTTAGCAAGCTTAGGGTTTAAGCTTGATGGCCAAAGGCAGAGAGGTCTAATCCATCAACTTATCATCCAATCTCAATTATAAGTCGAGCAGACAGTAGATAGACAGTTAATGAACAACAAACTTGTGCATCACAGTTACCATTACTTAGTTTTATACTAGGAATTTCAAACAGAAGTTGTCAAGCTTCTTTTTTTTTCTTCTTTTTTTTTTCTCGCATGACATCGCTTTACTGCAAGAGAATCATGTTCGAGTTCACAACCCTAACTTTGTCTTGTAGACAAAAAATTTAAGTAAAAGATTTCTAAAAAAAAATTATATTAAAAATAAATTTTACTGTTGACCTTAAGCAATGACATGCAAAAACAAAAAAATAATAAACAGATATACCACATAGGGACAGTATATCATCCTCTTGCATGAAATCAGACATACATGGAGGGCACACAGACACTAAATAATAGGACTAAAGTATAACCTGAAGTAAAAGTCAAGTAGACAGTACAGAGACTAGGTAAGGAGATAAAAACAGACAAACTTAGGCATTCCAACTTCATTGTATCACTCACAAATATAATCAAATTTTCTCTATTAACCTAGCAATCTTGAATAGCCCACTACTGGCAAGATACTGGTCCTGAAAATACCCGCTGTCTGCTTCACATATTATTTTAAAATGTTTTATATTAGTCCTAGCAAAGTGTTTCTAATACACAGGCAGACAGATTTTTTTTAAGTCAAAATGACAATGGCCTTGTGTAAGTATATTATTTAAAAGGCAATGTAAATTGTTATGCAAGGCATCTGGCTTGTTTATTAATGGGTCTAAAAAAGGTACACTCAGCCACAGATGAGGGCCCTAGTAGTCCCACTGTTGGTTAAAGGACATGGGGAAGTCTTCAGTTAATACCTGCTGACCCACAAATGAGGGCCCTATTAGTCCCACTGTTGGTTAAAGGACATGGGGAAGTCTTCAGTTAATACCTGCTGACCCACAGATGAGGGCCCTAGTAGTCCCACTGTTGGTTAAAGGGCATGGGGAAGTCTTCAGTTAATACCTGCTGACCTATGGTAGTGCAGTAAGCCCATGGGCATTAAGTATGACACAGTGCACACACTTTTGTGTCCTGCCCCTCTGTGACAGGTGTGTATACAGCACACACAATAACTGGTTTATGACCCTTTCAAATTTGACTTTCCATCATAATCTTATCTTAGTGTAAGTACTCTAAGGAACATTTTAAATTTCTTTGAAGGGTTTATCCTGGCATAATATATTATTTTTCCTAGGAATTTGTATGAAAATTTTGTAAGTTGCCAAGCATAACCTTGGAGCAGAATTGGTCTTAGGTATGCTCACGACTTACTTCTTCTGTTCTAGCTTACAATACTGCTTTTCAACTGAACATACTTTTTTACTTTGAGCAGGTTTATTCTAGATATATGTCTATATTTTAATTAAAATAGCAAATCATTCAGCTTTTAAAACTAACCATAAGTGTTATTCATAGCAGCAATATTAACAGGGAACATTTTAAAAAAAAATGTAGAAGGAAAAGCAACAAAAGGATGACATAAAATTCCAGAAATATTCATTGCTAGATTGGCCTGCTCAATAAACATAACAGATATCTAGCAGTAGTTTTTTACAACATTTCGGTGAACATACAAACATATACTGCCTTCTAATACATAAGAATGTAAAGATCCATTACTGAACCATAACAATCATGTGCTGGCTATAGCACGGTTTATATGGAGCAATAAGCACATAAACACCAATCTGCAATAATGGTAATAAATAAGGTTACCATAATAGTTTCGTCCGGGACTATAAAATATAACATCAAATGGCAGGGAACTATTATGTCGGCTAGACAGCATTTTACAAGTATACATTCTTCACTGGCATGTTCCCGTGATGAAGTTAAGTTTTGATTCTACAATCCTTGATATAAACAACAAAACTTTTAAACATTACAACAAATATACTGTGTTCATTTTAAAAAATAAATATGTGCCCTTAAAGTGCAGTCCATTAATAAATATTTGTCACTTACCTTGAAAGGGGTTCACAAACTGCCTTATGAAGAAATATGTTCTGGTGCAGGTGACTGGACCTCTGGGAGAGACAGCTTTACAAACCTGCAAAGGCCACAATTTAGCTTTACAAACCTTCAAAGGCCACAATTCAGCTTTACAAACCAGCTATGACTAAAATTTTGAGCTTTATAAACCTGCAATGACCATATTTAAGCATTACAAAACTGCAACAGCAATATTTCAGCTTTACAAACCTGCAATGACCAGATTTCAGCTTTACAAACTGTAATGGCCACATTTCAACTTTACAAACTTGCAATGACCATATTTCAGCTTTACAAACTTGCAATGACCACATTTCAGCTTTACAAACCTGTAATGACCACATTTCAGCTTTACAAACCTGTAATGACCACATTCCTGATTTACAAACCAGCAATGACAACATTTCAGCTTTACAAACCTGCAATGACCACATTTCAGCTTTACAAATGTGCAATGACCTCATTCCAGATTTACAAGCCTTCAATGACCACATTTCAGCTTTACAATCCGGCAATGACCACATTCCAGATGTACAAACCTTCAATGACCACATTTCAGATGTACAAACCAGCAATGACCACATTTCAGCTTAAGAAACTGCAATAACCATATTCCAGCTTTAAAAACTTGCAATGACCACATTTTAGCTTTACAAACTTGTAATGACCATATTTCAGCTTTACAAACTTGCAATGACCATATTTAAGCTTTACTAACCTGCAATGACCACATTTCAGCTTTACAAACTTGTAATGACCATATTTCAGCTTTACAAACTTGCAACGACCACATTTCAGCTTTACAAACTTGCAATGACCACATTTCAGCTTTACAAACTTGTAATGACCATATTTCAGCTTTACAAACTTGCAATGACCATATTTAAGCTTTACTAACCTGCAATGACCATATTTCAGCTTTACTAACTTGCAATGACCATATTTCAGCTTTACTAACCTGCAATGACCACATTTCAGCTTTACAAACTTGTAATGACCATATTTCAGCTTAACAAACTTGCAATGACCATATTTAAGCTTTACTAACCTGCAATGACCATATTTCAGCTTTACTAACCTGCAATGACCACATTTCAGCTTTACAAACTTGTAATGACCATATTTCAGCTTAACAAACTTGCAATGACCATATTGAAGCTTTACTAACCTGCAACGACCATTTTTCAGCTTTACTAAACTGCAATGACCATATTTAAGCTTTACTAAACTGCAATGACCATATTTAAGCTTTACTTACCTGCAACGACCATTTTTCAGCTTTACTAAACTGCAATGATCATATTTAAGCTTTACTAACCTGCAATGACCACATTTCAAAATTACAATATGAAATGACCACATTTCAGCTTTACAAACCTGCAAACTATCTTTGAAAAAAAAGTTTTATGTAAATGTAATGATATTTCTGCTTTAAAAAACAGTATTAGATATAATGCTTTACACACCTGCAATTAGACATTATATTATTACATACCTACAACTATGACAATTTCAGATATACAAACTTGCAAAGTATTTTTATAAGAACTTAGTTATGCATACATGCATATATGATAGCTTTTATAAATGCAATAAAATTACAGATGTATATACACAATAACGGTATAGCAGTTTTACTTAACAGCAATAATGATATATGTGTTTACTTACTGGAATTTTTAAAAAATATAAGTGATTATAGTTGACCAAAAAGATACGGCTTTAACTGCCATTTGTTTAAGCAGAAGGCTACAAGTCCAAACACTTATAAAGAGGAAGACCAGTGACTTGTTTTTGAAGCTCTCTCTTTTAAGAAGTAAAACAATTTCTAAGCATTTATATATTTATTTGACTTCAGTTTCTTTACCTTTTCTGTTGGGTTGCTCATAAAACAAACTCACCATAAAGTTAGCCCCATGTGACCCTACAGCAGAGGATCTTAGGTCACATTTGGTAGAGTTATCTCCCATGCTCACTCTCTGCAAAGAAGACTGACATGTATTGGAGCCAAACAGCACATATGGAACATTCCTTGAAGCTGCCAGTCTGTCACCTGACCCACCCATACGAGCCCGACCATGAGCGTAGAAGCTTCGCAGGGGCTGAAATTAAAAGAAGAGACAAATCTCTTTAATCCATAAAAAAAAAAAATAATAACTTATGGATAAATATAATTAAAACAGGTCAAAGATGTATATTGTACTTTGCACTAACATAAATTTTATATTTCAAATACAATATGCCAGGTTATATTTGAACTCATTTTGCTTTTGATGTTCTTTTCCTAAAACTAAAACATTCAAAATGACAAAAGCCTGCTTTATTAGTGAGCATCACAAAAAATAAGGAATAAGAAAAAATCTGTGAATTAAAAATGTAACAATGTAGATTTATAATATAATGTTAAATTATACATAAATACTTACTTCAAACACTTTATCTTCTGTGAGTGTGTGAATCTCATTAGTGTTCCTGTAACAGACATCAAAACAACTCTTATAATACAGAATGATCATATCTTATATTGTTACAAAGTTGTACCTTTTAAACATTCTGGGATCTATTACTCCGTATTATTCATCAAATTTTGCTTGATTCTTCTCATAAAAAAGGGAAATTTGAAGAAGATCTCAAGGAAAAAAGGGAATTGTTAAGGATAAAGGAAACTGGACAAAGTTAAAAGGTTTTGAAAATAAGACTTGAGACATTTTCTCATTTATATTGAACATTTTTTTTTATAATTTCTAAGTAAATTTCTTAGTATGAAATTTAAAACAAAATGAAGATTCTATTTGGATATAAGTACAGTTAAACATGATGCAGATATGATAAAAGGTGCATTCTTGAAAGCCAATTTTTTTTTTTTTTTTTTTTTTTTTAATCGCATAGACACAATTATGGACATATTGGTGACGTCCAGCTAATTAGAATAGAACCAATAACACACTGCAGATTACCTGAAAAACCTTCCTACATGAACCGACGAGGCGAGGGGCTGAGGAGGTTCAAGTTGGCGACTCTTAACTGATCAGCCACAAGCACACCACCAATGTAATTTACTAGTCTATGCAAATCTGTATTTGTTTATGCTAATCTGTAAAATGTATGCTGGCCACAAAGGGAAAGACCCCAACATGTACTAGATTTCTTATCTTCATCAAAAACAAATATTTTTTATTATATGTAAACAATGAAATTGCATATCAAAAACAGATTAACTGATATTTAGGTACAAAGTAAAATTTATAAATACATGTTTAATACCAGGTCTTTAATGAACTGTCTTTAGTAGTTGTAATTTTTATATTACTCTGTGATTATGCTGCATTAAAGTTGAACATTAATTTATAATATTATTGTAAGCAACTGGAAGAGGCAGATCCCAGAACTATGTCTAGGTAAAACCACAGGTCAAGTGAAAGACACTCAAATGAAATTTTTATTCAAACCAACCCAGTGAAGGATGAAAGAGTCAGCCGAGTTGGGTAGTCTACATGCAGCGGCTCGACCACAGATGCCCCTAAACAAATAACCTTTTTAATGACTCTTGATAGGCTTTTAAACAATGAAAGAAAAAACAGAAATATACATACAATGCTACTTCTATGGTAGAAATCATGACATTCCACTGCATCTCAAACTTGCAAAGTTGCTGAAAACCAAGAAGGAAAATATGCATGATTTCAGTTTTAAGAAACTGGTTACTGGTCACAGTATGGCCCATTTTTACAGGAGTGTATGAATACAACAATTTGATATATATTAGCAAATTTATTATAACATGTGTTTTAAAACAATTATTTGTTTTTAAATACATAAAAACAATACAATTTGGTTCATAATAGCAATGCCCAATTATTAGTTTGGGGGAAAATCTTGCTTCTATTGTCGGGGTAGATCCAGCACTGCCTCTGCTGTAACCCAAGGCTCTGGAAAAGTTTAAATAACTTTCTTCACCCCCACAGTCTGTCAACTATGATTTTGTGTACAGCAAAAGTGGTGATAGATAAATGTTTTGCATGAGCAAGCAATAATAGCTAATATTTGAAACAAATATGTACCAGCAATCATTTTCTTCTACATACATGTATATACACGTAAACAGAGGGACTTTCATAAAAGTTTATATTTTCATTAGTGCTATTTGTTGTTTTTTTTTCCACAGACCTTGCTGAGAGTGTTATAACTGAGTTCCAGTGTACTTTTGTAAGTTGAATGAAAAATCATCAGAGGAAGTTCATTCAAATTAAAGGTCCCAACCTCCACTTGAATGCATATATGTAATCTGTAACTTATCATTTAGTCCTTAATCTGATTTTAAATAAACAGTGTAAACAGAACAACTTGTTGTAGAACTTACATCTATAACTATATGTTCTAGGTAGACTGGGTCCATGTAGTTGAAGAGTCTATGGCAAGCCTCACTCACATCCACAATCTCATGTAGCATTGTAAAGAAACCACCACTGCAATCAAATCATACACATTTTAATAATGTGATCAGAAATATTTCAAAAAGGAAGTAAGTACACAACTATTAAACATTTACTGGATTTTTTTAACTGGTTACATGATGAGATATGTGCTGAAATATTTATAAATGACAAACACAAAAGTCAAAGTCATTCATTTTTTAAGTGAATAACAACAAAATATGTACCAGACAAAAATTTAACAATTGTTTAGTATGAAATCTGAACATGTCAATACTAAATAAAATATGCATGACACCAAAAATAAAAAAAAAAAAATGAAACAACTAGTCAATGCACATACTGGTTCAGCAAAACCCATTGTGAACATTTCAACAGACTTCTATATCATTGTTAGCAAAAAGTCAATAGCTTCAAGAATTACAGTTTAAATAATAAAGCCTTTAAAAAACAATAACTTTGTTTCTGTTGTACAAACAGTATATCAATTGTTTAGAGACAGTGTCATCTTGAAGCAGATATAGTGCTGCCTTCACTTAGTACAGCAACCTATGAACATCTAGCATGATACCATACCCACTCACATTATCCTGACACCGGGCCAACCAGTCGTGGAACTACCATTATATCTGCATAAGTATAAGCAAGGGAGCTATACAACTACCATTTTAGCAACTTTGGTGTGATGCGTCACAGGATCAGTAACTGTAGATTACTTATTTCTCTTGATTATGAAGTGAGAGCTTGATTTTCCTGTTGTCGATGACTTGATTGTTGATAATAATTAAAACAGCATAAAAGTATGAACACTTATCCTTTCATGTGAGATGGACACACATATGATGAAATATGCATTCTCTGCAGGAAACCATATTATTTGCAGCACACTGTCATTATAAAGCTAGTGACTGGGAACAAATGCAGTGTTACCTTAAATCTAATAATATTTTCAATGTATGTTAACAGTCAGACAATCTGACTAAAGCACATGATCTGCTATGCTTGGATCTGATACGAACGCATTATATGTCATCTTCTGATGACCTTTCATTCAGCAAATCAGAGCTGTGCTAACTAGATTGTGAAAGTCCTCAATAAACATTGGGAACCCAGTTGTGATTGTCAATTGTAGTAAATAACATGGTACAGAGTCGTCAAATTGGCTGATACACTTGTAAAACACATTCGTCTTTTGATCGCTATTTTACTGGTGGATTTGCATTCCAGAGCATAGAAAGAAAAAACAAGAATAATACTAAGGTTACTAATATTAAGCAGCTATTGTAACTTCTTCAAAATTTCAATACAGAAATTTATTGAAAATAATAAAATTTAATATTATAAATAATAATAAATAACAATAATAATAATAAAATAATATTATTGCTAATATAAAGCATAAGGAAAAGATGATGAAGTTTATGCAGCTGTTAATAAACATGATGACAATGATAGGTCTGATGATGATAGGTTTAATGATGATGGGTTTATTGATGAGGGGCATGATAATTGCAAATGATAATGACTGGTTTGATGGTGATGGATATGAGATGATGAGCATGGTTATGATAAGGGGTATGATTATGATGATGGATATGATGGTAGTTATGCTTAGTCAAGGATGCTGATTCTGAGGAGAATGATAATAAACAAAAATGATGATGATGGGTGGTGAATATTATGATTAACAAAAATGGATAAGATGATGATGATGATTATGATTATGATGATGATTATGATGATGGGTATAATAAGTCAAAGGTGCTGATTCAAATGAGTATGATGATAAATTAAAAAAAGATGATGATTTTGCTACACCAACCTACCTTCCCACACCCTCGACACCATATACCTGGATGAGGGGCCATTTCTCTATCACCATTGGGTCAAAGGGCTGCAAATTACCTGAAACCAGACATTGTTCCAGGTAACATGGAAATCAGAAGTAATTTGTCACTCTATACACTTCAACATCAACATCATTCAAATCTTGAGTTGTGTAACTAGAACTATACCAAGGGCTAACAAATACACACCACCCAACCACCACCCAACCACTACCTAACCACCACCCAACCACCACCCAACCACTACCTAACCACCACCCAACACACAGGTAAGTTTATCATTGATGATAAGCTATGTTTATCTCTAATACAATGTTGGCAGTTGTGTACAAGTTTATTCATCAATAAGATATGTGTATCAATCATATTTGATTTATCAACGATGTATGTCAATCAATAAGACATTTATTAAACAGATATGTTTACCCCTTCCCTTACTATCACCCCTTCCCTTACTATCACCCCTTCCCTTACTATCACCCCTTCCCTTACTATCACCCCTTCCCTTACTATCACCCCTTCCCTTACTATCACCCCTTCCCTTACCATCACCCCTTCCCTTACTATCACCCCTTCCCTTACTATCACCCCTTCCCTTACTATCACCCCTTCCCTTACCATCACCCCTTCCCTTACTATCACCCCTTCCCTTACTATCACCCCTTCCCTTACTATCACCCCTTCCCTTACTATCACCCCTTCCCTTACTATCACCCCTTCCCTTACTATCACCCCTTCCCTTACCATCACCCCTTCCCTTACTATCACCCCTTCCCTTACTATCACCCCTTCCCTTACTATCACCCCTTCCCTTACTATCACCCCTTCCCTTACTATCAGACTTACCTGAATTACTATACGGGATACCAATCTTTTTACACTTCTGCACAATACTGACAAACGTTGAGATCTTAAATTCTTCAGCTTTTTCTTCATCCTCGTACTGTTCAAAGCAAAGAATTAAAGTAGACTAAAGAAATATATGCCTTAACAAGTTATTTTTTATATTATTATTTTATCATAATATTTATGTAAAGTATTCATTATATACTTGAAATCTCACATTCAAAGTTGTCAAGTTGAATATATATATATATATATTTTTTTTTTTTTTTGAGGGGGGAGGCGGGGGGGGGGGGGGGGGGGCGTTAGAAAAATATTTGGAAAAAAATATGAAAAATATGAAGTGGACATTTTCATTTAATTTATATTTTTAATAAGAACTGTAATATAACAATTGGGTATAGTCTAAAAACAACACAGTATGATTGTTATTAATTAAACAACATAAATCTAAAATAAAAAAATCATCAACATAATTAATTAGAATGTAGATGTATATATTTAAACATTATGCCTTCCTGCATAGTAACAGTGAGAAATTTCCATATTTTAAATGTATTCTTGAAACAAAGGTAAATAAAAGTACTGCAGTAAAGCATTAACTTTACAATCTGGCGTAATGAAATATTACGGTTATTGTGCAATAAACTTTGAAACCTCCTACTTAGTTGATCAAGCTACAATGTTCAGGACAAGCAAAGACATCAAAGGGGGACAATTAATGAACTACATATATGTGCATAAAAATTTTGGTTCTTATACTGTGCAGTTAATCCTATGACACTGGCTTAAAAGAGAACAAAAACAATATCTGTTGTTGTCTCTCATGCTTACCGGCAATGGAAGGAATGGTTTTTCTAGTTGCTTATATATAGCAGCAAATAATTATTGTCTCCCTTTAACATTCCTACATGTGTTTTATTTGGATTACAAAACTGTGCTCTTTGGAGTGCATGTTAATGTTAACAGTGTTTGGCTTTTTTCAATGTTTGTAATGACATTATTTTTTAAACAAGAGGGCCATGATGGCCCTAAATCACTCTCTTGATGACATTGTTTTTTTTTGTAGGCTCATATCTGCCATCAAGTGATTAAGAGTAATCGACTTTAGAAATCTTTGGTGATGATTGGACCATTAATGTGACCTCTGGGATGTTCACAATGTTTTTCTAGGATTCTACCTAGTGACCAACCTTTTGAGACTACAGGACCCAGTAATAATTTCATTCAAAATTTTAAGCAGGAAAACATTCTGGCCAAATTTGATGAAGATTGGATTGGACCATAAACATGGCCTCTAGAGTGTTCAATTTTTTCCCCAAAAAGTTAACCTAGTGACCTAATTTTTGACCCCATATCACCAAGATTGGGCCTTTAATGTAGCCTCTAGTGTGTTCAACAAGCAAATTGTTGATGCCTTCCTGCTGCACACTGACACACAACGCACAGTGTATGATGGAAAAGGGGTATCAGAAAAGCTCACCTTGAGCACAGTGCTCAAGTCTGCTAAAAATCAGCACTCAAGTCCTAGAATTCCAGCAAAAATTCACAATTTGGATTAACTTAAATATTATTTGTACATCAGTGATATAAGTATCAGTAATGTTTCTCAATGCTTCATGTTCGGGTCAGGGCAAAAGCTTTTAAGAGGGAAGGTCTTCCAGCTGACCTGAGGTGACCCTTTGGTTTTACACAGACATGGGTCTAGAATCATGCAACATGAATAAAAAGCCGGGATCGAATTCATAAAGAATCTTAGGTTATATTTTCTTACTTTAACTTAAGTTCTTTATAAATATGACCCCTGGACATTACCAATATGATCATAACTGTGTTGCTGTTATGTCCCTCCTCATATAACTCTAACTGCAAGTTGGTCTTTTGATTTGAATAACTCAGTTTTTAGGCATGTACACTTAAGGGTGAATATTGACTTAAATGCTAGCATTGTATTTGTATTTTGGGTTTTACCGTCACGACACTTAATAGGTCATAGGGCGCTGAATACATTGAAATTTAAAGAGCTAGCATTGTGATACTCAAATCATTCAGTGATAAAAGTGATTTTTTTTTGTTTTCGTTAACTATCTTGATAAGTATTTTAATGGATTGCACCATCTCTCATCTCAAAACATACTGGTGATGAAGTTCAATGACTCCAACTTATAGGACAGAACTACTCTTTGGACTACCTTTGATGTTATCTAACAAGGGAGATAATTTCTTTTTTGTTTTGTTTTTGAGATACATCGCAGCGACCAATTTTGATCATTATAGTAAAGTCCAGCTGTTTTGGTGGAGGAAGACCCCATACAAATGTCTGGGTAGAACCACAGATGCACTGCAGGTCAGTTGGAAGACCACCAACATTAAGTCCTTCGCCCAAAAAACTGGACTCAAACTCATGCAGAGAGAGGCTTAGCAGTCAGGGGAGTTACAAATCGGCGACTACTACTTCGCCACGAGTGCCCCTAGATAATTTTCATTTCACCAATACTTCAAGTTATAAACCAGACCTAACACTCATTGTTCAATGTTTACCTGGCCATCATTGAGGCAGTGGAAGAAGACATTTCTCCAGTGGCCAACATATGGCAGCAGGTAATGATAGTTGATGGGGTTACAATACACATCCACCTGGTCAGCTCGAATCAGCATTAACACATCTAGAAGAGACAATAAGAGAAATTAGTTTATAGTCTTCTCTGAATAATCTCTGAATGCAAGCAGGTAATTTCATTTGGATTACTCGGTTTTAAAGCTTGTACTCCATGAAGTGTGTATTGACTTTTATGCCTTTCTTGGGATACCAAGTGAACCATCATCTAGAAACACTTCTATTTTCTTGTTTAAATAAAAAAAAACTTTGTAAGCATTTTATTGAAATTAAAGCTAAAATTCATGCAAAAATAAGACCTTTTACCATTTGTAATTGTACCATCTGCAATGGAATGGGTGACCTACCCAGCTAAAAGGATCTACCTACTATATGGCCTGCCTCCAATATTATCTATCTAGGGAGGCAATTTCCATTTCACTAATGTACCCAAGTGCTAATTATTGAGCACCAGAAAAGAAATATTCATCTGATTTAATACAGGTTGGATACTCATAGATGCTAGCAAGTTAAACAAACATCTGACCAATAGAAACCAAAAAGTTGCACTAACAAAATGTATTCAATAAATGCAGATGAATCAGAATACTTTGGATTGCAATTCTATGAATGTGTGGGCTTCTATAGATACATCAGACTAACTATACTTAACTATGTAAAAACTGTTGATATACATCAGGATGCATTGGAATACAATGCTTAATTGGATGACAATCACAGTCCCAAGTATTAATTACCTATTTCAGGTCACAACTGTATGAAAGCAGATGCCCGGGAGCGTGTCTGCAAGCGACCACAGTTCACATTCTAACTCATATTCCTTTGAATTACATGTCAATCAAGTTTGCGACAAACAACAAGCGCACTTTATTTACTGCTTTAGGTTGTCAGGAATTTGTAAAGCAGCTATATTAAAGAACAGTTTGGAAAGATCACAATCCGTCTATGCAATGGGAGATAAACAGGTTAGCTATGTTCACAGTATTTCACGATTTCATTTTCCAAAACTTTACATTGTATTTGAATAAGTATTTTTGTTGATGGCTGGATCAGAAACAGACAACTATAACACATTGTTCATTGTTTATTGGGTTTATCGTCCCACCAACAGTATTTCAGTTACCTGGAGACGGTGTCCACTTGAAGCAGATATAGTGATGCCTTCACTGTGTATAGCATGCCGTGAACACCTGGCATGATACCACACCCAGTCACATTATCCTGACACCGGGCCAACCAGTTGTGGAACTACCCTTATATTTGCTTGAGCGTTAGCAACGGAGCTATACCACTACCATTTTTAATGCCTTTGGTGTGATCGAAACCGGGGCCTCTTGTACCTGGAGCCAGCGCTCTACGGATTGCGCTACCAGGTCGGGTTTTAACTATAACACACTTTATGTCTGCAGAAAATGACCAAATTAACCAATGTATGCATCTGTACACTATGTACTGTATATTGAACCTTGTCGCATGATGTTTTTACACTAATGGAGTATGAAATTTGTATCTAATTAAAAATATTCATAAAATCATAATTCCATCATTGATGAATGATGAAATTAACATTTTAAATATTCAATACATGTTTAGACTTACCATCAATTATTTCTTCTTCAAAGCCAGAGCTGCAAAAACAGAAAATCCATCATAGAAACTTATTATTAAAAACTTTGTTTATACTTTGTATATCTAGGTATTTTCAATGTGTGAATAGTAGTAGCAATTTGTGTCATTATGATTTATTTATTAAATTATTATTTAAGATAAGCATAACAAAAATCTATTTTTAACTAAAGAAAAACATACATTTTACTTATTAGAAACAGATTTTTTATATATTTAAATTATGAACTACACAGATATCAGAAAACTAAGCTTGGCTAGTACAAAATATACTAGTATGTATAATTTAGTTTAATTTTTAAATAAATAAAATGGCTTTAAAGGTGGTATCCAACAGTTTGGACAGGATTTTTTCTTCTCAAATAATCACATGACAACTTACTTTTGAGAACACATTATATAGTCATATATAATGCTTATTCATAGATTTGGAAAGAATAACTTTTAGAGTGTTTTATTTCACGATTATTATCTTCTAACAATATGCGTACAAAACCATATTTACTTAGATTAATGTATGAGTTTAAACCCAAATTCCCCAAAGCAGTGGAAGGATATTGGTACAGGTATTTGATATTGGCAAACTGTCGGATACCACCTTTAAATACTAAAAATTGTATGTCATTAATACTTTACACATCCATTCCTTTAAACATAGGATGCAAAAGTCTTTATTTCTTCTTTTAGTATCTCTTGACTTCCCACTCCTTTGGCAGAAACAGTATGCAGATTGTAACTGACTGGAGTCCAGTATTCTTAGCTAAGGACTATCACATAGTAGCTTAAGGTTTAAACCAGGGACCTGTGATCCAGAGTCCTACCTTTTAACTCCATACTAAGCTGATCTGTCATTTTAATAAAAAAATTGTGCAAAATTATATTATTCCTACATATGCAAATAAATTTCACTCAGAAATGTCATTGAAAACATACATATGCCCCCGAAGTCATGTCCATACCAGATATCATTTGTTTTCAACTTGAAAAAAATACATCAGACAAAAATAAAATAAAGGTTGTCCTTAAAATTAAAATTAGGTGACAACCTGCAATATTTTATTGTTTTATAAACCTAAGTGTATGTGGATAATCACACAAGAAACTTTATTTTCTGACTATTTGTGTACAAGTTAGCAATTAACACTCAGATTTGAGACTACCTGTTGATTTTGACGACATAATGTTACCCCCAAGAGAGGTTGTTTGCATGTAAATGTGACCTTGACCTTTGAGTAACCGACCTTGGTCTTGTGCACAACCTGTAATGTTCATGTGTTTGACATTTCTGCCAGATTATTTCAAAATCCCTCAAGAAATGACAGTTACTGAGCGGGCACGACGACCAGTGCACTACCCGGGATTATGACTTTGATCTACATGTGTGACCTTGACCTTCAAGTAACCCACCTGGGTCTTGTGCGCGACATGTCGTCTTTGTATGTTTGACATTTCTGCCAGGTTATTTCAAAATCCCTCAAGAACTGACAGAGTTACTGAGCAGACACAGCAACCAGTGCTCTACCAGGGATTATGACTTTGACCTGTAAGTGTGACCTTAACCTTCAAGTAACTGACCTGGGTCTTGAGCCCGACAGGTCGTCTTCATGTGCTTGACATTTCTGCCAGGTTATTTCAAAATCCCTCAAGAACTAACAGAGTTACTGAGCAGACACAGCAACCAGTGCTCTACCAGGGATTATGACTTTAACCTGTAAGTGTGACCTTAACCTTCAAGTAACTGACCTGAGTCTTGTGCGACACACGTTGTCTTTATGAGTTTGACATTTCTGCCAAGTTGTTTTACAATCCATACAGAAATGACGGCGTTATTGAGCGGACATAAATATTGGACAAACGGATGGACAGCTGGATGGACGGGCAATAAAATTCTTGAACTTATTTTAATTAATGATATAAATGAACTAAAGACCTTCTTTGAAAGTCCAATGACAGCCCTACCTTTCCAGTTCTGCCTTGCGAAGCTCAAAGAATCCAAACAGCAGGTAGTTGATCAACTCCAACATGCCATCATTGTAACGACTGTCAATGCCTGTAATATATAAATATGTTTATTTATTTGTATATTTGTTTATTTATTTATTTGGGGTGTTATGGCACACTGACACTAGATAGGTTATACAGCACCGAATACAATGAAGTTTTATGTGAACAGAGTATAATAAGGTTAAAATTAAAGTTAGTGAGCAGAAACATAAAAATCAATCATATATTAATACAATGGAGGAAAAATTGTCAAAGAATCATAGCTAACTGCAACCAAAAAAACATAAATAGCCACTAATAAAAACTGTGTATAAATATCGGAGATAAATAAATTGAAGATTGACACATTAAAATCTCAAGACAACAAAGTATTCTTTGTAAGCAATTATTTTAACTATAAACCAGGTTAAATTCATTATAATAATTATGAGTGTTTATAAGTTATTAACTTAAGGAGACAATATATCAAAAACAAAAAGTACTTTAACATATTCTATGTACACACAAAAAAAAACTTTCAAAGGCACAATGCTAAAATTTACGTAAGATTGAGAACAATATTTAGCTATTTTTAAACTAAGAAAACCACATGACCTCTTACTCTCAAGACCAAGCATGATCATCCTGGGCAATTAGCTCTGACGTCAATGTCTAATTTTAGCTGACTCCCCATCGTGCTCATTTATAGATTTAGAAATTATGGACATTTAAAGCCAGATATTTCCTAATTTGTTAAGTTGTTCTGTCTAACAAGGATAGCCATTACTTAAACTAAAATATAAGTATTTGCAGCAATTATGCACAAATTCCTCAGAACAGGGAAAAGATGTTGTTTCATGTATAATATATAGGCAAACTGTCGGATACGACTTTAAACATCATCGCCTTTGTTTTCTGGTTGCCTGAGATGCATTCTGCTGTGTATTGGACCAAAAGTCCAAAAGAACATTCTACTAGTTTATTAAATTGAATAGTATTATATAGTATTATATATGTATGGGCCAGGGAAATTTCGGGGAGAAGGTGGGGTGATTGTGTTACACCATGAAAAACTAACAATGTCTTAATAAAAAGTAACATTTTATTATCAAACAAAATACCAAAAAAATGCTCCATATAACAGAATTAAGCAACTAAGAGTCTAATGTAAATGCTTGTCAAATCTTTTTCAGGATTGGACCAGGATAAACTAAATATCTTTTATAACCAACCGGGGCTAAATTACTTTGACCTTATATTAATTGTTTATACCTTCAGTAAGAATAAAATATCACTTGTTGGAAAATTGTTATTACATATACCAAACAATCTTATGGAAATATTTTGCACACTTTTGTTAATTTCCTTTAGTTTATCACTTTTAAAAGTAATACAGAATTTCAATTATAACATTTTTTAAACAATGTAAGTATTATTCTTGTCCATTTTAGTGACTCACCTACACAGGAAATCAGAAGTCAGCTTTTGTATTGAAACTCTAAAATTGCTGGGATGGGATTAGCCGGTATTTTTGCCGATACTGTGCAGCGACATTACTATCATTATAGCACAGGGGCACTTATGAGGTGCCCAGGGACTGAACCTGGCTGGTCCATTATACTGACACAGACGAGTCAGGCATAATGCTGTCCTCTTAGCCCCGAGCATTAGAAGGGAAGCCACTACTACCAACTTTAAAGTCTTTGGTTTGACCTGGCCGGGGTTTGAACCCACGACCTCCCGATCCGCAAGCCAACGCTCTACCACCTAAGCTATTGGGGCCAGTTAACTTGCTGGAAATTCAATTTAGCCCAGTAATATAAAAACACTAACCATACTTATGGCATTTCCTGCAAGCAAATAGTTGAAAGGTTATCAGCACAACCCTAAACTTAAGTGCAACTTATTGATAACACTTGCTCATCTTGTGCAGTGCTTGTCATTATTTTTCAATATGGCTAAAAAAATTAATTTCACATGATTAACTATTTCCTTACCAGCAATACATAAGATGGCATCTGGGTTGTCTTTTTTTGCTTTGGTTCCATCGTTCAGCAAGGACTGGACATGTTGTAGACGGGCTCCACTGCAAAGCAACAACAAAACATGTTGAAAAAATAGACAATCAATTTTGTATAACATCATGTTTTTTAAATACTCTTACTATTCAAAATAAATATGGGTAATTCGCAGGGAGTTTTTGGGGGTTATGATTTCAGCCACATCTCGCACACAATATACAGATTTTGCAAGAATAAGAAAATTAGAGAAACTCTTGCACCCAAATCACAAGAGATAACAAATTTTGGTTTGTTTACTTTCAACTCCAATTAACTTTCATTACTCGGTATCCTCGGATTGTTCTGTTTTAATATAGCTATTTAGAAATAATGAGACATTACAACTGTACTTGGACACTTTCACTGATCTCAATACACCATTGGATTTAAAAGGAAAATCACTTGTACACTCTTAATCATTTGACCTCAGTTTCATAGCATAAAGCTTCGTAACTTGTCGCAATAGCGAGTATTTAGAGAAATCTGACAGATATTACTTGAGTTAAAATACATTTAATACATAATCAGATTCAAAAAGCCTAATAGGGTGAATATAATAGGCGAAAATGCCTTAAAAAGACACATTTAAACAGAAATCTTGTTGGCAACAATAACAAAAGAGCCTTGATGGAAAGGCACATTATAAGTTATGAGATAATAAGGCTGCTCTATTTTACAACATATATGATTGATTCACAAAGAGTTATTTGCTTATAAGTTATCCTATTAAGTTTTATTCTGCATGATGACTATTCTTCAATGCTTTCTCTTACTTTACCGATCATGTTTTTATGCTTAGACATGAACTTTCTATAGATTTGCAGCACATTTTGTGGGCATAAATTATGTACAACACATATACACATTTGCACATGCACAAACAAATGAAAAATAGAGTTGTACATCTACAAAATTTGTCATTTTAACAGAGTGAAAATAGGTCTTGTCTTATACATGCACTTTAAAAGCTATTGTCAGTTATATTCTGTTTTTCATTGCTCCTAAAAACATTAATTATTTGGCTTTGTCAAGAAAGTTAATACAATGTTATTTACATCAAGAATGATTAAATACCTTTTAATACTAATTAAAGTGGAAACATTATTTTAGTCTCTTACTTAATTTCGAATTATTTCACACTCATACAATTAAATGAGGAATTTTCTTATAAGATATTGACTTCAAAATAATAATTAAATATTTAGCAATGTTTATTTGTAAAAATAAAAATTCCTTGCCTATATTTTCAAATCACTTTAAGCCTGCAGACTTATCAAAATACGTTGGATCATTAGAAATGTCCAGTTTATATTGTTTTGTAAACTGATAGCCAGAACCGGCTGTCCAGCTATTTTAAATCTAAAGGAAAACATTAAGTATATTCCAAGGAGATAATAACTTGCTCATAAAAATAAGATCGGTTGCAATAGCTCAATTGGTAGAGCATCAGCTTGCGGATTGGGATGTTGCGGGTTCGAACCTGTAGGCACTTGTAATTAACGACGCATCCACAGAGTCAACAACAACATATTTTTCTGATGGAAAACAGGACGAAAAAAGGGATTTTCTGCACTTTTGTGTGTGGGCAAGCACTTCAGCATATGGTTAATTTGTTAAACAATATATTCTGTCAATAGATAGTTTCCATGTAATGTCATAGGCACTGATAAGACAGTTCAGGGTAGCCATCTTTGAAGGCAGAAGCTAATGCAGGCAGAAATCTGGGAATATGTGCTGTTTTAAACTTGCCACTGTGTTTTTAGTTTTCAGTCTATTTTACTGAATTTAATATCAAGTTTAACAGCTTTTATGAAGTCTTTTAAAAATCAAAACTATATTTTGATAGTTTAAAAGCTACAAAAAATTCAACCAAAAAAGATAAACAGTTCATTTTGTTTAAGGATGAGCCAATAATTTTATTTATTTCTGTACATTAATTCTTTGTGCATTTAATTATTTTAAAAATATTGAATTTCAAGAGGTTTCCAATGGATAATAGCTTTAATTTTTTTACCACAAATGAAGAAATTACAAGAAGATAAAATTTATGCTTCTATACAATTTATCTGAAAATCTGTTGAAGTTGCCATCAAAGATGGCTGCCAAGATAATGGATGTTCACTGATGTGGAAACTATCTATAGCATGTATCAGTTAAGGGACGATTTGAGTAATTTATGTACTTTTCAGAAAAGCCGCAAACCTAAAAGGTGTTATACATTAAAGGTGTGTCAACTATGCAATGCATAAAGTAATATAGCATTGTTTAGACTTTAATTGTTAACTGCTACAGCAGCAGCATTAGCACACTCTTACCTTATCAATTTTAAAATAAGCAATAAAGTCTAGATGTTTTCAGAATTCTACATGCACAAAAATGTCACCATAATCACAGATAATTTACGATGATAAATAAAAAGTGGCAAGAGAAAAATGCTATTTTTTTTTTTTAATTATAAAGTTATACAATTTTATTTAAAGCAGAAAATTCATCTGACTTGTCTTATACAACATAACTAAAAGCTTTTTGGTCTACAGCCTTTTTGGTTTTGGTGCAGTTTTTGGCCTTTCTGGTACCCAATCATTTTTTACCATTTTACTTATGAGAAATTTGGCAATTGTGATTGGTTAGATGAATGCTGATCTGTTTTTTCATAGTTTTAAATTTTCATAGAAAGATGTCATTTGAACAAAATTTATTGCTTATCATTTCACAGACATCTATTATATCGTTGAATTACCTGTTTTCACGCACTTTGTAAACATCTGGGTTTTCCCAGTACGCAAGTTTTAATGACATCAGCCATTAAATGTTGGAAACAATGAAATCTAAAGTGAAGCGTCTGTCAGAAAAACATGTGGAAAGTACGCCTAGCCAAGGTAATTTACATTATCCTAAAAACAAGTCATTTTCTTATTACTTTTTTTATGGCTTTCATTCTTTCATACAAAATAAAAGAAAACAGCATGATCTGAAACAAAAAATAAATTGACGTCTGCTCCCGTGATATGTCAAACGGATCATGTGACTTTTTTGTTGCTAACATTGACATATTTCATGTAAATTACAACAACATGTGCACTAGTTTTTTTTATTTTTATTGGGATTTTTATGTTTTTCTTTCAGGTTTCAATACCTAGGGCCCATACTGCCCTAACTCCCAACTGCTATGACAAATGCGTACATGCAGATTAAAGAAAATGGGTCGTCAATAAGGAAGATAGCCAGGGAGTATTGGATCCCTGAAGCCACATTAAGAAACCGGCTTTCAGGGATGGTGGATCCGGAAGTCAGCGGGTCGGGACCTGACCCTTTATTTATGCAGAAGGAAGCAAGGATTTCATTTCACCTCAAGTTCATGCCAAGCGTTGGGTATGGATATTGCTGGTAAGATTTCAGATAGATATATTCTGTATTTAATAAGTACTGTAATTAAAGACTTGTAGATTTTAGATTTTGTATATTATTTTCATTTTTTTCAGGTCTGAGGTCATTGATGTAGCCAGTGAGTATGCTGTTAGTCTTGGATACAGAGATGCTAGCCACCCTCTTGGACTCAAATGGTTGGCTAATTTCATGGGAAGATGGCCAGGGTTGAAGGTGCTGAAGCCCAGGGGACTGCAGCTACAAATGGCTAAAGCAACATCTGAGGAATGTGTGATCACTTTTTTTGACGAGCTTTTAAAAATCCTAACAAAATATAACCTTTCAGAAAAAAAAGAACGAATATACAATGTTGATGAATATTGTCTCTCAACCATGCATATACCACCAAATATTGTTACTGAAATTGGCACCAAACCACCATCCATAACTTCAGGTAACAGGCCAACAGTCACAGTTATAGGCTGTGGTAATGCTCAAGGTCAGCAGATTCCACCTTTTTCCATTTTTCAAAGTGAGCATATGCAAAAGGAGCTCTTGGACAGAAAGACAACTGGAGCAGATGGCACTGTCACATCATCTGGCTGGACTAATTCATCAGTATTTCAGGCATACCTTGAGAACCACCTTCTGAAATACTTCCCTGCCAGAAGACCAGACCTCCTAATGTATGATGGGCACAGGTCCTATGTTTCTCTGAATGTTATTGAATGGGCAAAACTGGAAAATATCATTCTGTTTGTATTGCCTGCCCATACTAGCCATATCCTTCAACCAATGGACATAGGTTGCTTTGGTCCTTTTGAGCGTATTTTCAATGGCGTTTCACACAAGCTCATGAGGGAAAATTGTTGTAAAGTAATCAATAGAAATAACATCTGTATGTTAGGATGCAAAGCTTATACATAAGCTCTCTCACCAGAAAACTTGCAGTCCTCATTTGCAAAAGCTGGCATTTACCCTTACAACCCCAATGCAGTTGACCCTTGTAACTTTACCCCGTCCACTATATTGAAAGAGGCATGTGTAAACCCCAGACCAGAATACCTTTATCACTCCCCTGTGCAGCCTGAGCCATCTTTGCTGCAAGAGAACTTTTTTGAAATAAAAGAAAACAAAAAAAAGAGGGACAAAGAACCAGTAAAAAAACAGAGATACTTGAGTTACATTGTCAGTGGCAAATCAATAACTGAAGAAACCATCCTTGAGAAAATTAATGAACATAACACTGTTGTTGTAAAGAAAACTATCAACAAGAATAAAGGACAATGTATTAACGTTAAGAAGAGAACCAAGTCCAAAAGAGCCAGACCAGATGCTGGGTCATAACCTAGCCATTCCCATATTAACTTAATTGATGATGAAAAATACATTTCTACTGACGATGAACTGAATGAAGAAGAAAAATGTTGTGTTTGCCATAAGTTTACACCAGACGCAGTAAGGCAGTCAGTGTCATTGGTATTTACCAAATGGGTTCAATGTGACTTTTGTTCTCACTGGGTCCACCTAATTTATTGCATTGAAAAAGGGGTTGTTAGAAAGCGGGACACATTCTTATGCCCTCACTGTAAGAAGGAATAATGTAGCCCAAATTTGTACATATATATATGTGGCAAAATAACAGTTTATTACTTTTATACTATATAAGCAATATATGTAAAAAAAATATTGATACACGGTACCTACTTTGATATAACTGGATATTAAATGGTGTTTACAAAACATACGAAGCTTAAGTGCGTGAAAATTGGTATACAAAAAATGAGACCATGATCTATAAATTGATAGGCTAAAGTTTTGGATGAGTTACGATCCTTGTATTAAAATGACATTACTTTTTTGTACAAATTAGTCAAATACCTTGCAGTCATTGTATGATTGTTTTTTTTTGTGTTTGGTGTTGTTAACAATGTTACTTTTATGGTAATATGCTTGTTTTTTGCATTTTTTAGAACAAAATATTCATGACATAAACCTGTGACTTTTCATAATTTCATCCTGTGTTTTAAATGTAAAAATTTAGTTCATACTTTAATGATACTTATATTAAATTAAATTATGCAAAATTTAAGTATTGCGAGAGATATTTTTGAAATAAACGATGGCAAAGAGAATATTTTAAAAAAGCTCAGTCGTTCCCCACCCACTAATTCCTAAGCAGACGCATGATAGCGTTGTTAGCAACGCCGGCACAGAATGGCGTGAAATTACTTGAAACAAGTTTTTTCCGATATCTTTTCATCCATTTACCTAACATATGGAGTGAATGTCTCTTGTTTTATGTTCCGTCTTGCAGACGAAGGTCTCTTAGAACGCAAAAATGACATTTCTGTCAATCCATGGAGTGTCCTTTTTCCAAGATTCGTTCTATATAATGACAATATTAAACCGGTGTAGACATAGAAGGCACTCGCTTGATAAGTCTAAATCGCGGCTTTTGCATTTATTTATTTATTGTTAACAATTTTGTTTTAAAAAACAAAACCATTTCCTTTAACCTATGATATGTTTTTCTTTCCCTTAAATTAACAATTTAATCATCATCGTCATTTTATATCCTCATCAATGCAAACAGCATCATCATTATCATCAGTTATATATAGAGGGTGACATTGCTTATTATTCTACATATTATAACCATTATTATGTGTTATTACTGAATTCCTATCTTGCATATTGTTTTAAGCTGGTTAAAGGCAATTATGTATAGATAGTTTCCATATCAGTGAAGATCCCTTATCTTGGCAGCCATCTTTGATGGCAATTTCAAGGGATTTTTAGATCAATTGTATAGAAGCGTAAATTTTATTTTCTTGTAATTTCTTCATTTGTGGTCAAAATTTTAAAAGCTTTACACCATTGGAAATATCTGGAAATTCATATTTTTAGAATGCAATATTTTTAAAATTGATAAACATAAAGAATTAATACACAGAAATGAGTAAAATTATTGGTTCACCCTTAAACAAAATGAACAGTGTATCTTTTTGGTTGTATTTTTTATACCTTTTAAACTATCAAAATATAGTTTTGATATTTAAAATACTTCATAAAAGCTGTTAAATTTGATATAAAATTCAGTAAAAAGACTGAAAACTAAATACAAAGTGGTGAGTTTCATACAGCACATAGTTCCAGATTTCTGCCTTCATTAGCATTTGCCTTTAAAGATGGCTGCCTTAAACTGTCTTATCAGTGCCTATGACATCACATGGAAACTATCTATTGTTCGAAACTGAAAGTGACTTAGTCACAAGTTGGTAAACTTTGCAATTTATAAATTTCTGTTAAAAAGCATAACTTTGTCAAACCACAATAAAAAATGGATTCAAATTGTCGTTCAAACATTTGTTAAATGATACTTTAAGGTCAGGAAAATAAAAAAAAAGTTAAATGCTTCGCAGTCTTTTTTATCCATGTCAGGCTCAACCACCTAGAATATCACCTAACTATGCATCATGTACATGTCAGTTGTAAACATTACTCTGATGGCTCAAAACTGACACAATAATAAACATTTCTATGAAGGCCGACAATGTCAGTTCTGTGTCATGTATCCACGATAAACTGTGACCCAGTAACATTAAAATGTACAAAAAAATAAAATAATTTTTACTTCTAGTTTATCATTACCAAAATCACTGCGCATTAATATTCCTACCATCATCATCATCATCATCTTCCTTTTTTTCTGAAAAAAACACACACAAAAAAAAACAAGACCATTTCCTTTAACCTGATATAAATTCTTCTTAAATTAACCAGTTCATCATCATCATCATCATCATCTTCATGATCACCACCATAATCACCACATCATCATCATCACGGTCCTTACCATCATTTTATTTGTAACAGACATTTTTTACAAAATTTGCAAAAAAAAGGGAATGATAAACGCAAGAAAAACAGTCAGATTTGATACAAGCATATTTATTGCCTTTAATCATCAAATTAATGCATTAATGTAGGCTTTCTCAGTTACACAATGACAAAAATATGATCATGATAAGCGTAGATAAAATTTATTGATTTCTATCAGATGAAAATAATGAACAAACCATGATAACATTAATGGTCCCTTTAACAAATGAAGACTATACCTTACTGATTGGATTCCTATTTATTTCTTTGTACTCTACACATAAGATAAAGCATAATAATACAATAATTCATATAATATTGCACACTTGTAACAAGAAAGTCCCTACTTTTGAATTTAAAGAAATATGCTTGTTTTGTTGTTGTTGTTGTTGTTGTGGGTAGGTATCTTTATACACTTTATACAATAAATATTTATAATTTTATTTTAATTGGCGCATTTTCATCATCATGTTAGAGCACTTTTACTCATTACAATTTTATGTGCATGTTGCACAACAGTTTATTCTTAAAATTTTAAACAAAAACAAATCATTTTTTATTCATCACATGAGCAGTAAATACAGAGTTACTGATTTACCCAGGATGCAGAAGACCCTACAATTTAGGTCAAACAATATCTATTACGAGATGTGAAACAAAAGGTAAATTCACACAGTTAAAGCTTTTAAGGTGGTATACAACAGTTTGATTGGATCTGACTCATCTCCTGCATTATAAGAGGTCAACCAGTCTTTGTTCTGAACCCTTAATGTTCTGCTTATGTCAAAAAACTGAAAGTAGAATTGTATAGTTTGAGAATGGCTGGTTCATCTTATACAAACATTATTGATCTCCTTCAGCTGTCATTGTCACTTTTCCAGAAAAGTATATTCCACAGTGCTGCATTGCTTTCATTGTCTCCAGTAACTTAACTTCACCTATGTACCAAATTAACTACAGACAAGAGAGATAACACAATGTAACTGGAATACAATCGGAACTCCTCGGGTAATTCCGTCCTCGGGACAATCATCCCTCGGATGTATCTGGTGCAATAATACCTGCTCAAGTCACGATCGTTTTGTTCGCCGGAAGTCGGGAGAAGATGCTTAAAATGTAGTTCGCATAAAACATGAACAATGCCGTCGTTTGACAGCTGTATAGATTTTTTTGCTGTGCCGGGTAAAATGAACTTGAATGATTTAAATTTAAAGCAGCCACAAAGTGGAGATTTACAGGCATCATACTTTTAGTGAGCTGTCATCCTTGCTGCCATCTTTGTTTTGACATCTGTCACAAAAGAAGTCCCATTTTGGGAAGTGACTGAGGTAATCCGACTACCTACATACATCAGAGAGATGATTCGTGAATTATCCGAGGTGTTCCGATTGACTGGAATAGTTAAGAGTAACATCTCTTTGTAAGTAAAACACAGGAATCCTAAACATACAATATATAACAACCAACAAACACAAGCAATTTAATTTAGAAAACATTTCGAAAGGAAATCATAAAATCATATTTTTTAACACTCAACCGAAAAACACATGCACGTTAATGTAGTAGACATTTTGAATGTGCTAAAATGCATACAATGAAAATTTGATTAAGGTTTGTATGCAAAGTATTTTATTCAGCTTGAAAGCATGGTAATACTGATTAATGCAAAAGTATTAAAGGTAAACAAACAAGAAAAGGTTTCTGTTTATATAAGATTAGATTTTTTTTAATTTTTTTTTTCTTCTTGTATTTCTTTAAAGTAATAAGTAACAGTTACATTCAATTTAAATAATAAACATACAACAATGAAGGTTTTCTGGATTGTCTATTTTGATGAAAAATATCAATTAAAGCATTATTTTTTACAACAAATTTGAGACCTTCACATGTGATCTTAAAATTAAATGCTATTTTAATGTTCAAATTTTTAAATGTGACATTACTGTTTAGATGAAACATGTTATAAAATGGTTGAAACAATGCAACAACCAACATAAGTTTTGAATGCAAGTTTTTTCAGGTATAAGTTGTTTTTTCTCTCTCTTTTAAATAAATAAGTTTCTAAACAAGCCCCATGTTCAAATAATGTTTTATTTATTATTTACAAGTGTATAAAACCAACATCACAATTTGTGTTTCTTTATAAGAGTTGCTTGCATGAATATTGCAATAATAATATACATTATTAATCATTTATTAGACGATTTAATGCAATTTAATGCAATATCAATGATCAATATAATACAGCGGATTTGTATACAGTAATGTGTCATATATAAAATATTAAGGTCAATGTTGTGTGTTTTTTTATACAACTACGACTAAAGTAAATAACACTTTTTTTTGCTTAAGCATGCTGGTGATGCATTGTTATGACACAGTTAATAACATTATCAGTTCTAAATAAACAATTGTATAACAAGCTGGCATGTTTGTGCATTCATGTGAAGACCTCTACATACAAGACTAGAAAACTTCAATTGACCAATGTTTTTTTTTCTTCTTCAGATTTCTCATGCCAGATACAAGACTAACAAGGGCAGTCACATTATTTTACAATCTAACATATACATATGTTAATAGGTGATTTCACCTATTTATGTGCATAATGCCTACCAAAACCTGACTGGCTGGCTAAACAAGGACAACAACTTTCTGACCAAAAATTATCTGGATGGCACATTTGCACATGAAAGGATACACACAAAACAGTCAATGTATGGATGTCTAATGACAAACAAACCCCTACCCCACAATGTTGCAAACTATTTTAGCATCCCACTCCTTTTTATACAGTATATCAAAGTGGAGGTATGACATGTGACCATCTGTTGTTAGATGAAGCATCCAGATTGTGTGTGTAGGTCTTACAATTCATTCTTACACAATAAATCCAGATCACATACTATGGAATTATAACAATTATACTTTGCAAGCCTGGAATACTTATAATTATATCTCTTAAATAAATTATTTGCAGTCCATTCATAGAACAATATGCCAGAAAAAACAAATAAAACAACTTAATTTGTAGGTAAGTTACTTTGAGTAGTACATTTGTTACAGCACAAGGGAAAAATGGGAAAAAACACCCTTTTGTTTTTAAAGTACATTTATATAGCACAAAGAGAAATTAAAGTTCAACACGCCTTTAAACATCATATATCTAGGATTCCAGAGCTTTTTTCAAATCTTTCATCAGCATTGTCCCAATCACCATTTTCTCACAGTTGACTGTTAGTTTAGCTGAGGAATCTTTCACCTCCACCGACACAAGGACTAGTATGGAGGTTGCAAGAGTTTTTCCAGCAAATCGGAAAACATTCTCATCAGAGCTTGGAACTTGAAGCACGTTAGTGACCTTGTGAACACATGTTATGATGGATTTAGGGTCTGACTGTCCCTCTGGAATGTTGATTTTTGTTGAGTTTTCATTCATCCCTGATAGCTTGCCTGTAAGGTAAAATGTAATACAATTTGTAATGCAATTATACAACAAAAGATATCACCAGAACTGAATACATAATTTTAGATGCAATAACCTCATAAATAATCTTGACCTTGACAGTTGTACTTGCAAATTGTATGTGGGATACACCTGTGAGTGTATGTCAGAAAGATGTTGAAGTTGTACTGAATACCAGTAAAATGGCAGTCATAGCTCTGACATTAATTTATAGCATGATAATCTATTTATAAGGAATGACCTTTGAACATGACCTTCAATATGACCTTGACTTAAATGGTTGCACTATTAATATTTAAAAGTGACAAAGCTTCAAGTGAATGTCTCTAAGTTAGTGAAGTTGTATTGTAGTTCATATGAAGGTTATGATTAAGCCATGGAAATGGGACATACAGACAGATGCACGGACAGATGGGCACCCTTTAGGGGACATGAAAAAAACTGCTATGTAGGAATTCATACAAAACATGTTATTGGTTAAGCTGTATTATGACCTCAAATTTATGTGCTCTTTTCTTTTTTACAGGGATATACTGCCTTTACTACATACATAAATTTAGAACTATCGATTTGCACTTTTATTTATTTTTTTGTTACGTCCTACTGACACAATTATGGTAATATTGACTGCATCTAGCTTATTACTGGTTGAAAAAGAAGAACCACTGATGCACAGCAGGTTAGCTGGAAAACCTTCCCACATAAAAGTTCTTGCCTTGACAGGGACTGTAAGTCAACACGGCAAGGGTTTGCACTTTTTATATACTCAGTTTAATTTACAAGAAGAAAATTAGTAAACTGAAGCAGACAATTTCCAATTTAATTGCAAACTTAACAGGTGATATATATAAGGCAAGGTCCGGGTTACTGTGAAGGCATTAAAGATTTGTTAATATCATTCATTTTGTGCTTTTCTTGTAAAGATCGAATAGATTTCACCAACACTGTCAATGTTATTGTTATTTTAATAGGGCAGTAGACAGACTGTCTAAAAATTAAGAAATCACCCATATAAAAAACATAACAATATATCATTGAATAGCTCTAAATGAGAGAAAAATAAGAATTCTGCTAAAGGGTAGAAAAAAAGAACTCTTAAGTAAAGGAAATCATAACACCAGAATAAACAATAAAATTGGAGTCATCTTACCATAACACACATCAATATTAACTGTCCATGGCAGTATGAAACATTCCAAATAATAGCAAAAAACAAGTTGCTAGAACATAGCAAAAGAAATTACAAAGGGCAATAATTCATATCAGAACAAGCTAAGAAAAATTACAAAGGGCAATAATTCATATCAGAACAAGCTAAGAAAAATTACAAAGGGCAATAATTCATATCAGAACAAGCTAAGAAAAATTACAAAGTGCAATAATTCATGTCAGAACAAGCTAAGAAAAATTACAAAGGGCAATAATTCTTTAATGAACATGGCATACCATAAAACAAACCTTTCTGCATAAAAATAAAAGGTAAACAATATTATCAGTAAAATGCTACCATTTATAAAATTGGTTCTTACTTTTGTTTGTGCTGAATTTAAATTCAGTGACATTTGTGGCAATGTCCAGCCTACTAACAACTTCCAAGATCTGTAAAAGTTCCTGCTGCATTGACTTATGATGGTAACTGCATCATCAGATATTGTGGGTAAATAATGAAATGTTATCCCCACTGATATCTGGTAAAGTTAACTCCTTTCATTTCTGGTTCCCTCTAAAACCCCTTAGACCCATGCCCTTTATCAGAATTTATCCGAAAATAAATAACAAATGTCTGGGTAGAACCAGCAATGCACTTCAGGTCAAATAGAACAATTTCCCACATTAAGTCCTTACCCTAGCTGGGACTCAAACTTTGCAGTTAGAGGAGTTTCAAATGGAAAACTCTACAACTACACCTGTCGTGGAACTACCTGTGTGTTTGTTTTTATGCATTAGCAAGGAAGCCAAGCTACAACCATTTTTTATTACTTTTGTATGTTGCATCCCAGTACTGAAACAGGTCCTCCCTTACATGCAGCTGATGCTCTATTGATTGCGCTACCAGATCTGGTTTTGCAGGTTGAGGAAGAGGGCAATTATCCAACAGGACCACAGACACACTTTAGCCAGCTGAAAGACATCCCGAAGATTTTGTGTTTGTTTGTGTATTGGGTTTATTGTCCAACAGTATTTCAGTTATTTGTAGACAATGTTCACTTGAAGCAGATATAGTGCTGCCTTCACTGTGTATAGCATGCCATGAACACCTAACATGGTCACATTATCCTGACACCTGGCCAACTAGTGTCATAGAACTACCTTTATATTTGCTTGAGCATTAGCTAGGGAGCTATACCGGCACCATTTTTAACAAATATGGTATATTGCTCGGGATTGAACCTGGGGCCTCCTGTACCTGGCGTTGAACCTCTACCGATTGCGCTACCAGGTGTGGTTGGAAAGTGTTTTGGCCATCCCAGGCAATGAAGGATACAGCATTAGTGACTTTTTACTACTTAACCACAGGACAACCACCCAACACTTTGAAGAAACAACAGCTAGCAATGCTTCGATACATCACCTTGTTCTTTGATGAATTCCTTCTCGTGCATTGTAAGGGGCTGTATCAATTCCCCAACTGGGGCAGTGATGCTGACATTATGTTTGCTTCCATCTTTACAGATCTCAAAGCTGGCAGGCTGCGTGGTATCATTAAAGTTGATAGCCATTAGACAACTGCTGGTATTGTTGGGGGCAAGTGTTGCTGCAATTATAAACCAGATAGTGTTGCCATCACTTTTGTGTAGTTGAAATTGCTCTATCAGGCTGCTGCAATGATAAACTAAACAGAGATGAGAGATGTATATGGCATACATCACATTAAAAAAGTCATAAAATCAGAGCTGCAATACCCAAATAAGATTGCTTGAAAATTGACAACTTCAACAATGCATTCATTATCTTCAAGGAGTATGGGGTCAATGAAGGATTATGTCTTCCAGTTAAAATGCTAAATACAAGCCAAGTCCAGACATATTTTCGATTTTTAAAATTCAGTGGATGGGTTGTACCTTGGTTATGATCAATTCTAGAGATTTATCAAATCTCAGTGTTTTGAATACTGGGCCTATTTTTTTCACCAAGGAACTTGTTTATTTGTTGTTGTTTTAACATCACATCAACACACTTATGGTCATATTGGATACTTCCAGCTAATTATTGGTAAAGACTTCAGACATATGTCTGGGTACAGCAACCTGTGCACTGCAGGTTAGCTAGAAGACCTCTACAGATGAAAGCTTTCAACCAGACTGGGGCTCTAACCCATGCAGTGAGGGGCTCATGAGTTGCAAGTCAGTGACTCTAACAGCTGAGCCTGGTGTGCCACCTAAGATTGTACCATTTAGGCCATGTCATTGCTTATTTTTATTAAGTATATTAAAAAAAAATGTGACTATCTGCATTGTGTGACTATCTGTATTGACAGACTGTTTTATAGAGAGATATAAAAAGATAAAAGAAATATGTCAAATATGTCTTACCAATTTCAGGAAAATCTTGAATTTCAAGACCAGGTTGCAATTTCTGAAATTAAACAAGAAATATTTCCATAAATGACATATGTCCAAGAAGGTGTATTGACCTTAAAAAGAGCCAATAAAATGATCTTCATTTGAATGGTTGCACTTATAAATGTTATGCAAAACATACCTTCCAATGTATGTCTGTAAACAGTCAAATTTCATTGAAGGGGACAGACAGACAGATGCACACAAGGACGCTGTGACTTCTATATGCCAAAGAAAGTCAGAGAAGGCAAAACAATAAATGATAGCAAGCAAGTCTGTGTCTACTTTATCAGTAAAATAGAAAGATATTCTATGATAGTATGTTATTGATGTTGATGATGATGTTATTGTGATGATGATAATAATGTTCATAATGATGATGATAATGATGAACAGGAGGAGGGTGGTGAAGTTGATTGATCATGGTGATGATGATGGTGATCAAGATTGATGATGATAATGATAGTGGTGATGATGATAATGATGATGGGGATGATGATGACGATGATGATGATGGTAACTGATGGTGATGATGATAGTGAAGATGATCATGATGGGGATGACGACATTGATGATGGGGATAATGATGACAACATTCTTACCTTCTCCCCAGTTTTAATGCCTGTCATTGGTTTATCACTGTTGTTGGTAAAGGACAGCTCTATGGAAGCCATCTTGGGAGAGAATATAGAGATAGTTCGAGTAAACTTGTAGTTTACACTCAGGCCTCCTGTTGTCAATTTGTTCAATAACTCGTACGTCTTTCCTTCAACCTGGACTGGAGAAAACTGGAAAAGGGAAATTATTGAAATTCATTTAACCTTTATCTTATTGTCTAACTTAGATATATTTGAATATTTATTGACATTTCATGAACTGTATAATGGTCCTACATTTACGGAATTTAAATCATCATGAACTAACCACAACAGTTACTCACCATGGAAGAGGCATGTCCTGCTGGTTTGGAGGTGGGAGTATCAACAATGTCAAGGGCAGACATTGGGGTCAAAAGGTCACCAGCCCCACCTGACCCTGGAGTCACCATGGAACCTGAGGAGGGGCCAACTGAAACAGGGCAAGAGAAAGAAAATCAATAAAACTGATATGTTGATTTATTAGTTTAATATACTGAAGGCAAAAATTACAAAATCAGTAACCGAATAACCATTATGAATGGCTATCTGTTAACTGGTTAAACCGTATGATCATTTATCGTTGAACTGGTTAATCCTTACAACTGTTTATCAGTTAACAATAACAAATGTCTATCAGTTAACCATTACAACAGTTTATCAGTTAACCAGTTAATCATTACAAATGTTTATCAGTTAACCTGTTAACCATTGCAGATGTTTATCTGTAAATCATTACAAATGTTTATCTGTTAACTTGTTAATCCTTACAAATGTTTATCAGTTAACTGGTAACCAAACTTCTATCACTTCGTGGAAAATGTTGTGTCCATCTACTTGTGATCATTATTTGTGCCTTTTATTGACTTAAGCAAATCTTGAGAGACTATCAGCACAAAAGTATTAAGCAAATAACAGCACAACAGTGTTACTAGAGTACAACAACTGGAAGCTGGTGAAGCTAAATAACCTGAAAAATAACATAATGCAAATGAATCTGGCAAAGATTTGTCAGATTAACATTTTTGGACTTTGTCAATCATTAAATGATAAAAATGAATACCGGCAGATATTTCAAACAGATATATTATAATGTATCAACACTATTCAGATCTGTACACTTCAAAGGCAAAGTAGAGCAAAGCAAACTCAGATATTACGATGTCATAGCCCAACTTGCCTTGCTGCCAGTTGGGCAAGAACAATCAGATAAGTCAAAGGAAAAGTGGTTTATAATTATAATGGATTGGCATTTATAATTAAGTGAATTATAAAGATGTTAATACACATAATGTTTATATAAATTAGTATTAGAAGTAACCTGGGTCAGAAGCTATTTGTACCCAGGACTGTGTTATCTGTACCTGGTACTGAAGACTTACCAAATGAAGCAGAACATTTCACTATTATCAACCAAATACTATATACTTATACTCATTGTACCTGTCACACTGAGTCAATTCATACGAGCGCAAACAATATAGTATTTACAGTGGAAACAAGTGATTCAAAACGAAGAATCACGCCTCTTATATGGAACTCTGCTTAAACTGTCAATAGCTGCCATCAATACATTACACTCACCATCACCGAAATCCAGCAATAGGTCCAAATCCTGTGCAGGCTTGCTCTGTTCAGCTGGTGCCAATTTCTTCTTGGCAGCAGTCTTCACTGGTGCCTTCTTCACAACTGGCTCATTTTCACTACTATCTTCCTCCTCACTGGATGAATCGTCACTTTCTTCCTCGGAAGAATCCTCTTCAGATTCCGTCGAAGCTTTCTTCTGAATTTTCACCACTTTTGCTACCTTCTCAGACTTCTTTTTAGCCAGCTCTTCAATGCTGGAGTCTGAGTTTGCTGCCTCAGAACTATCAGAATCCGTGACATCGTCATCATCAGAGCTGTCAGCGGCACTGCTGGGGTCCTCCTCCTCCTCGCTGTCATCGTCAGAATCATCACTGATATCTTCAGAACTATCATCTGTGGATAGGGCAGACAGCCATGGGGGAATTTATATTGCATGCTCAAAATTGAGAGAAATGGTTATTAAAAGCAAAGAATAGCAAACTGTTTTCAGGTGTATGCAATATTCACTACATTATAAATATCTAAAAATGTCTGTTATGTTTTATAATCCAGAAGTTTTCTTACAATGTCCTTCAATTCTGTTTTCACATCTTTTGAACCATTTATCAATTACTGCTTTTTTTACACAAAGTTTTATCACAAAGCAATGAAAAAGTTTCCATGGTCAACAGTGTAAAGTCCTAGGGCGGTTTTTGTTTCCCATCCAAATTATGGAAAAAAACATTGTTTTTTTTTTAAATTATGCCATATGCAGAAGTGTCTACAAAGACATGTATTTATGTGTTTTTTTGTTTGTTTATTATATCTCACTGATTCAATTACAATCATATAGGTGATGTCTAGCTAATTATAAATAGAGGAAGACCTTAGACTTATGTCTGGGTAAAACCACTGCACCCTACAGCTTAGATTCAAGTTCTTGCACCAACTAGGAGATGGTGAGGGGCTCAGACTTTACAAGTGGGCGACTCTTATGGCTCAGCCATAGGACTCCCTTATATTTGGTAAAACCTACCTGCTGGACTGGAGTCATCATCTGACGAGTAAAAGGACTTGGAAGCTTTCTGTTTAGTTGGCTTGGTTAGACTGGTTTTCTCTGCCCATGGCATGACCACCTCAACATTTCTTACACTGGGGTCCGGAGCCTGCTCTGGCCAATCTGGCAGCTGCTGGTACCCAGTAGCCTTCATGTTGATTATGTGAGACAGGGTACCGAGCTGGTACTGATCTCGGTCTGATCAGGAAGAAAAAAAAGTGAAGGTCGAAATTGCCAGAGTGATTCAAGCTTAGAGAAATTTGAACTATCTATTTCTCCTTTGGTATTTATAAGTTGACCTGACTGTAGCTAATCAAATTGAAGTTACTGAAGTATAATTATAATTTTTCTCACTAATGAGTACATATCAGATTGCAACATACACCTCTCGTATAAAGAATATGAAAGTAACAATTCCACAAGGGAGATAACCAAATCATTTTTTTCTATTCATTATAATTTTTGGTTTTAATTTTAAAAGATATTATTTAATAGGACAATTAAAATCAGCTATTAAAAAAAGTTTACAAAACGGTCATTCACATCTATATTCATGCATGGGTGTAGCTGTATTAATAGACAATAATAGTCCAAGATAAGATCTACTTGCCACTAAAGCTGTGTTAATAATATGGCAAAACTTTAAAAAAATAAATCCTTAATTGTGTTTATTAATGCAAATATTAATATAGTTTAGATGTTTTTGCTTATTTTGTGTAATAATTAAAAAAAAAATGTCTCATGTTTAGTGTGGTTACTTTTTATCACTCTGCCATTAAACCAATGTCCAGCAATTTTATGTAGAGGAACACATCAAACAAATGTCTATGTAGCACTATTAAACCAATGTAGGTCAAATGGAAGACATCCCCAGCTGAAGGTTGTTACCACAACTGGGACGTGAACACACGCTGTAGCTGTAGAGTCAGAGGAGACACATGTCAACAAGTCCACCCATTTGGCCACTGGCACCATCTAACATGGTTCTATTATTCTATTTAAAGGGCACCCATGGCGTAGCGGTAGTTGCCAATTTGTAACTCCTCTGACCCCTCACCATTTGGGTTCAAGTCTCGTTCGGGCAAGGACTTTTTTTGGGAAGGTCTTCTACCCAGACATTTGTCTGCAAAAATAGCTGGACGTTGCTTTAATATATATTTCAAAAGCAAAAACCAAAACATTATTCTATAATACCTTTAAATTTTGACTCCAGAACTGGTGCGGGCTTCGTGGCAAGGAAGATTTTCTTGGCATATTTTGCCAAAAGACCTTTCTCGCCTGATGGTAGGACGAGTTGTCGTAGAAACCGTGACCGGTCACGAATGTCATAGTTCTGATCATATTTCGCCAGGTTGAAAACATACTGGCACAGGAGCTTGGTCTGTTTGTGGTTTGTGATCATGAGTTTAGCACCAAGGTTTAGGACCTGAAGCTTCACAATGTCCTCCTGGATATACAGAACATCGAAAGCTTATCATTCTATCACATTCAACCAAATATACAGTAAAACCTTGCTAACAGGACCACCAGTGGTTCTTTCAGAGTTTGTCCCTCAAACGAGGTGGTCCTCTTTGTGAGCATGTCAAATTCGTCAACATCATAACCCTTTTAAAATATAGTTTGGATGTCGGAATGAATTTTATCATTGAAGAAAATAATGAAAAACATTTAAGCAATAAAATAATAATAACTGCAATAAAAACTTAAAAACCTTATCAAATACCTTTCAGTAAACTATTTTACTTTTTTGTAATACTAGAAGGCATTCTTTACAGGCTTTTTGTATAGCTAATAAGTAACGTCATTGCTTAAATACTTAAGATTGATTCGTCATTTATTAATAAAAAATATTAAGAGAAAATTAGGTAGAAATGCATAGTTTTTTCTAGCTTAGGTAGTGCGCTTATTGTGTATGTTGAAATTTGAGTTAACTTTGACTCTCATATTTTTTTTTCTCTAGAAAATTTTAAAAAATGATTTACTTATGACAAATTACATTTTTTCTCATAATTAGTTATAATCTAGAGATAAAGTATTAAAATCACATATTCAACAGAGTAACAAGTCAAGTCTACCAAACAACATATTCAATCAGAATGGAAATTGGCAGCTCTGTTCAGCTGGTGTCCCTATTAGTGAATATTAGAAACCATGTGAATTTTATCAATGTTTTGAAGTAAGTGTCCCAGGTTCCATGTAGCAAGGGGGTCCTCTTTTCCAAAAATAAAATATACACCAGAATGGTTCTGAAGAGAATTGTCCCTTTTAGTAGGATAAACAGTTTTAACTGGTGGCTCTACCCAAAAAGCCAAGTGTACCCCCTTATAATTTGGTATCAATTTGTTACTGCAATAGTTTTATAAGTTACTATTATTATATTTATTATTCATAAACAACACTTAAAACCAACCTCTTGGATGAAGGTCTTGGCCATCTTTCTGAGCACATCTGGGGCAATCTTGGGCACCCTGTCACTATACTCCCCTATGAGCCATAGGATGCTGGCGCGAGCCATTGGCACGGTGATGTTGTCCACCATTCGCGCCATGTGGATGATGATGTCCTTATGCGTGCTGGACTGGAAATTATTGATTTTTTTTTTAAATTATTAGTTTTTTTGTTCCAAATATATGAGTCATCCACAAGCATTTTTTTGCTTGCTTGAAACTAAAGCTCTTATACTGTTTTTTTGGTATTGTTTGTAATGGTAAGCTGATTCCATCTGGGGCAAAGTGCTGTCTACATTGTGTTATCACGCCAAGAATATATGGCATGTTACAATAATGATAATACCAAGACATGTTATCCTGAAACTGGGCCAACTAGTCATGGAATTATCCATATATTTAAAAGGGAGAGATACCCTTGAACTTTGTAAACCCAAAATTAATATTGGATGTTTTTATGCACAGGATTATTAGTACTTGTTTAAATTTATCTGTCCATTTAAAGTGAAGGCCTGTAATATATTGAGCAAGAAAGCTGGAGCACTGCATTCGCAATTTCTAGGAGTTACTTGCTCAAAAAAAGTATTGAGTTAGATTGTATGCTAATGCTAGGTAATTAGAGAGTACTTGAAATCGGATAAAATTAGAAAATATTTGAAGTCAGATTAAATTAGAAAGAAAATGAAGTCAGTGTACAGTAACTTTATGTTAACCCTTAAATACACAAGAAAAAACATGTTGGTGTTAATGTCATAATCATCAGAAAAAGTGCCATTTTACCTTACTTTCCTTACAAAATGGGCAATTTTAACAACCGTCTTCAACTGTAAAACTGATGGTGGGATGATAAACTAAATACACAAACAATTTTAACATTATAAAACACAGTAGTTTAGAAATGGTATACAGATCTATACAGAGAACGAGTGAGTTTTGAAGCCGTGTTTTGGGTACATAGGAACAAAAAATTAAATAAATAAATTCTTACTTGCATCTGCAGTAACTTCTTGATAACAACCACACTCTCTGCCACTACACCCTCTGGAAAATTAGATCAAATGAAAATATTTGGTGTGATATAATGAGATGAACATTACAGTCAGGTGACATCCAGGTATAACTGGGTTATGGAGAAAAATGAAAGACTTCACATAAAATCTGTTATATCAATACATGTACATATGCAGAGATATTTTAAGATTATCTTCTCATCAATATAGATGATAGACAAACAAAACAACATCTCTTGTGTATTAATATAGAATATGGAAATTAAAAGTGTGTGTTTTATTAAATTTCAAAGGAACGCTTAATTTAAGAGAAAATCAATGTTTTAAAGCAATAACAAAATAAAATATTAAAAAAAGCTTTTTAATTTTAATTTCAGGGACAGCTGTTATATTTTTAAGAAAAAAAAAAGAATAATTCAAATGGACCCACCATCTCTGTTTGACATGAGTAGAACCAGACCGTTAAGACAGGTATCAGTCACCTCCGAGATGTTACTGGCACATCTACCAATTGCCTGGATGGTAGCAGCAGCAAACTCCTTATCAGAGCTTGTCACATATGTCTACAACAAGCATATTATTTATAAAAAAATATTTTCAATTACCGTGCTTTGCGGAATACAACCCCCCTTGGAATAAACCCCGCATGGCCCTTTTTTAATGTTTTTTTAAATTTTGTAAATATATAACCCGCAGCGGAATATTCCCCGCACCCTTTGTGCCGATAATTTATGTGTAATAATTTATGTGTAAAGAAGCCATATTCCCAGGTCAAGCACGTGTCAACTGTATCACACCAAGTCAGCGTGATCTACACAGTGTTACCTAACACTACAATGCATATATCGATCGATAATCCTTCTCGCTTTCTGCTGTTACACAAAAGCTGACCTTTTGTCGGTAAAGTGAGAGCTATTTATAGACAATGGGTGTTTAATTGCTATAATCAGGGCACGATAGGCTGATACATGCAAAAAATTAATTGCCATGCAGTGGCATTAGAAAGAATGTAAAATATTGTTTGTTAAGTTTATGTTTCCGACAAAAGTGACAATTACAGATGATTGATGTAACAGTGCAGCGTAATTATCGGCGTGATATGTGTTAAAACAGAAATGCAAACAACATACCATACTGGGTATCGGTATATATTTTTGCCCATAATTTTAAACAACATCACTTCCAAAATGCCTTCATGGAAAAACTACACTAACGGCTTCAAGCTTGAAGTAGTAAGCTATGCGAAAGAGAACGGAAATCGGCCCGTCTAGTTTTTCAATTCTGTTGTTTATCTTTATCATATTGTTCTAGTTTGCTATTTATTAACTAAAATTTACACAACTAATCTTTGTTCGTCTTTCAGTCTCCGCTAATGTAGATAACTGAAAAGTCACATAAAGCATCAAGAACGAGTGCATATACATGTATGCAAAATAGTTATGAACCACCATCCGATGCTCGAAATTGTTCACGTTATGCTTGGAGACGAAAGTGGTTGCAAATTTTAGTGAGATGGTCCTTAATTCTGGCCCCAGTATGCTGTAAATTATGAACCACCATCTGATGCACGAAACTGTTTACTTTACACCTGTAGACCAAAGTGGTAGCAAATCTTTGTGAGACGGTCCTTAATTCTGACCCCAGTATGCTGTAAATGTCCTCTGCAAAGAATATTATTAAACTGAAGGTCGCACTTTTAAGCACACTTTTAAGCGGCAAAAAGGTTAAGGAGTTCAGTATGCATTCAATTTCCCTGATCTTAGGTTAGTGGCAGCTGACAAAAATGGATTTTGTCAACAGATTCCCCACACTGGAATATTCCCCGCAGGCCGCCATCTTGAGAAAAAAAGTTGCGGGCTATATTCTGCAAAATACGGTACATGTTTTATGATACAAATAATATGAAAGTGTACTTCTTGAGATAGGTTTATTCACCACATCTGTTTGTGTAAATGGAACATTGTGAATAGTCTCTCCTTAATACTCCCTTAATACTAGATGGTCATTTCATTTGGGTTACTCAGTTTTAATGCTTGTACTCTTTGAAGTGAATATTAACTTTTACGTATTTCTTGTGATACCCAGGCTAGCCATTACCAACAAACATGTTAGTATTTAAATGGATTTAGAGCTGACATTATACAAAAATAAGAAATTTCAGTATTTCAAATTACACCATCTGCAAAAGAACAGGCAATTAAGTTCAAAAACTCCAACATAAAGGACCTACCTACTATTTGGACTACCTTGGATTTTATTTATCAAGGGAGACAATTTGCAATAGGCCAATGTATATCCATACATACTTATGTAGTACTAAATATTGTTTAAAAAGCATGAGCACACTCACATTTCTAATTTTTCAATACACCTTTATTTTAAGTCAAACTTTTTGGTGCCATTGTTAACATCCTACCTGTAATTCTCGGAGAATGGTTGCTATGTTTGTTTCTGTTGCCAAGTTGGTGAGAATTTCCAGCTTCAGCAGCTTGATGTGGGTTGGATCATTCGATCTGACATAGAAGCTCTTGAGGAATGGCTCAAACATCCCTTTCTGCTTGATGGACATCGTGGCAATGTTGCTCAGCACCACATATTGCACCTCTCTGTGCAAGAAAAATACATACTCACACATTAAAAGTTAATAAAAAGGATAGAAGGCATGAAACATTTCTGTGAAACAACATTGTGTTGCCACACATTAAATGAAGTTAATAAATAATAGATGGCATATGCGAAAGAAAAATGTATACACACACGTTAAAAGAATTTAGCAAATGATAGATGGCATGAAAAATTTCTGCAAAAGAAAAATATGTCTGCACACATTAAATGAAGTTAACAAATGAAAGATGGCATAAAAATATTTTATAAACAGCATATAAGATTTATAATATAAAATTTGAGTACACTAGAATTCTGTTTTAACAAAAGGTGTTTTAAAAAAAGAGATATAGCAAGGAAACATTCGCTGTTCTAAATGGCTGTTTTAAGGGTTATGATTTCATATTCACTGTAAGATCAAGAACACGAGATGAGGCTGACATGTTTTAATAATGTGACGTCATGACCGCTTACAACATGTATAAATGATGAATCAACAATAATGCTTATAGCATTGATAAAAGCTAATTACATTACATCTCTCTTTCTTTCAAGCAGAATGCAGAGACCAAAATAAGATAAATACACAAGAATAGAAATATGACTAGTTTGATTTGAATTACAAATATGTTTGACTAGATTTGAAATAAAATGATAAACATTATCATTATGAAAGTCTCTGACATGCAGCTTTAATATTTAAACTGTCACTGTTAAATCTGCTTAGATTTACACTGTTTAAACTTTAAGTGTTAATAAACAAAAGGAAATAACCAGGTTTTGACCAATGTTCTTTCAAGTGATATATGATTGTAAGTTCTATTTTAGTCATTTGTGAAATAAGCAAACTTAAGCCTCTTTTAAACTAAGTAACTAATATTAAGAAATAAAGGAACTATGTGTTCCTTGAGTCACAATGGGGATTATTATGCCCCTTACACTATGTGACTTAAACGTGTACATTTGAACGCAAACAAGTGATACCGATAAAGTTTGAGAGTCATTGTGTCTCGAATCACTTATGTGTTACTGATGCTGGCACTTATCAGTTTATGAGTTTATTATAGTTTTAAAGATTGAGTTTATCGGGTTTAACCACTGATCTTCCTGAACGCGTAACATATGGTTCTGCCTCACTCTGCACAGGTTTTGCACGCATTGGAGACACAGATCTGTCAATATTTGGGAGCGCTGATTTATCAACTTCAGGAAATACAGGATTCGGAGTGGTATCTGGAACAGTCTCTGTAAACTCGTCTGGAACATATGCTCTGTTCGCTTGCTCGGACGTGACTCTTATATGTTTCCTATTACGGCGGTACATGCGATTACCACTACGAACGAGATACGAACGTGGTTTGTCGTACTTGGAAACGACTACTCCCGGTGCCCAGGGCTTGTTCCCATTGGTTATTCTCACGTCGGTTCCGTTTGGCAGCGGACGTAGGTCTTTTACACCTCTCCTGCGGTCATAATAGAACTTTTGCGTTTGTTTTTGAGAATCGAAATGTTCTGTAACAACTTTCGGACTTTGAGTACGCGGTTTGAGTAGTTCACACGAGCTTGGTAGGATATTTCTTGGTCTACGACCCATGAGAAGCTGAGCTGGTGACAGGTTTATTTCTGGTAGTGGTGTTGTGCGATAATCAAGTAACCCCAGGTGTTTGTTTTCAGTCTTCTTCCACAACTTTTTAACAGTTTGAATTGCTCTTTCTGCTTCACCATTTGAGCTTTGAAAATGAGGGCTGGACGTCTCATGCTGAATTCCATATGATTCACAGAACTGTTTGAATTCTCGCGATGTGAACTGTGGTCCATTGTCGGAACGTAGTATACTCGGTATTCCATGGCCCGAGAAAACCCTCTTTAATGCATCAACTACTGCTGTGGTTGTTTCCTGGGATATTTCTACCACATCTATGTATTTTGAATAGTAGTCCACCAGCAGCACATACTTTTTTGACTCAAGATCAAACAAATCACATCCAACCATACTGTACGGAAGATCTGGCGTCTTGGTTGGTTTTAACGGTTGCGATGTTTGCTGATTTTGGTGTTCCGCGCATTTTGTACAGTCTTTCACTGTTAACTCAATGGCAGAGTTCATACCCGGCCAAAACATGACCTCTCTGGCCCTTTGTTTGCATTTAACAATACCAAGATGAGATGTGTGTACCAATTTCAACATGTGTGCGCGCAGACTTGGCGGTATCACGATTCTAAGACCTTTGTAAATTACTCCGTCGGAAATCGAGAGTTGGTCACGTGAATCCCAATACTGGCGGACTTCAATTGGCGTCTCATTTCTGGTGTCTGGCCAACCACTCATTATTACGTCGTGTAACGTTGCCAGTTCTGATTGAGTGGCCATTTGGATTTCTAAGTATCGCGGCTGACTTACTGAGATCATATAAATTGATTCGTCTGGAAAACTGTCCGTTTCCAGGCTGCTGCTTGAATGTGGTATGAATGCTCGCGAAAGTGTGTCGGATATGTACATTTCTTTACCTTTTCTGTATTTCACTTTAAAATCATACCATTGTAATTTCATGATCATCTTCTGCAATCTCATTGGTGCAGACAATAGCGGTTTGGTGAATATCTGCTCTAGTGGTTTATGGTCATTAAAAACAGTTACTTCCTTCCCAAACACGTAGCAATGGAACTTGTTGAAACTGTATACAATTGATAGCATTTCTTTTTCTAGCTGGGCATAGCGTTTTTCAGTCTCGGTTAAAGCACGGGATGTGTAGGCAATTACTCTACCATTTTGCAATAACACAGCACCGAGTCCATCCTTGCTTGCATCACACTCTATTTCAATGTCTTTGTTTACGTCGTAGTAAGCAAGTACGGGAGGAGTGCTGCACAGTTCTTTCAGCTTCTTGAAACTTTGTTCTTGTTCATGGTTCCACTCGAAAGGTATATCTGCTTTCAATAACACTCTGAGAGGGGCATCTACCTGACTGAGGTTTGGAATGAATTTAACCAAGTACTGTACCAATCCTAAAAATCTTCTCACGCCCTCTTTATCTTGTGGAGCTGGCATTTCTACAATTGCCTGTACCTTTCTTGGGTCAGCTTGCAAACCATTTGCTGTTAAGATATGCCCCATGTATGGTACGCATTGTTGCCGAATCAAGCACTTGTCATAGTTCAACTTCAGGTTGTATTCCGTGGCACGTCCTATGACCTGTCGTAGTATTGCATCATGATGTGCAATGTCGTCACCCGCAATGAGAATGTCATCAATGATTGCGTATGCGCCATCAATACCCTTTAGCATCTCATCCATGATGCGTTGGTAGATTTCTGGTGCAGATTTTATACCGAATGGTAAACGGAGCCACCGGTATCTTCCCAGCGGTGTGTTGAACGTAGTCAAATATGATGATTCCGTGTCCAGTTCTATTTGTAAGAATCCTGATTTAGCATCGAGCACTGAGAATACTTTAGCTTTGGGAATATCTGAGATAACGTCATCAATGTTTCTCATAGGGTGGTGTTCCCTCTTAATGGACTTGTTGAGGTCCTTTGGATCCACACATATACGAATCTTGTCATTTTTGAGTGACACGACCATTGAACTAACCCACTTAGTTGGTTCTTGCACTGGTGTAATATAACCGTTTCCTTCCATTTCGCGAAGCTTTTCTATGACACGCGGTTTCATCGATGCCGCAACTTTCCGGGGTGGATGAATAACACCTTCTGCATCATCTTCTAATTTAATACTGTATTTGCCCGGCAGTGTACCTGTTGTTTTCACTAAATCTGGAAAGTCACGGGACAATTCTTCTTTGGATGACAGTTCAACACTGTTGACACGTTGTAACAGACCCAAGCTTTCAGCAATGTCACCGCTGATAATGTTCTCTTGGCTCAAGTCTACAACTTCAAATCTAACACTGATTTGTTTGTCTTTATAAGTCACAGGTACAAAGATCGTTCCGACAGGTTTTATCTTATGATTTGTGTAGGACTTCAATGTTTTTGAAGAATGACAAAGCCTGACATTGTCCTGCAATTTCTCATATTCGGATTTCACTAGAATGTTACATTTAGCTCCTGTGTCAATGCGAAATTTCAACTGTTTTTCATGCACTTTCAGTTGAACTAGCCACTTGTCACCAAGGTAACTGACATTGTTGCTTTCTTTGTCATCAACAGTTTCCGTAGTGTTGATATGTAACAATTCATCTTCATGGTCACTGTATTCATATTCATGAAGTGCTTTACTCTGCAGTTGATTCACACTTTCGTGACTTTGAAGTCTCTTTCTACACATTTTTAACCAGTGGTTTTTCTTCCTGCAATAGTTGCAGGTTGCTCCGAAAGCTGGACACTTCCCCATGTCATGAGTTCTACCACATTTGTTACATTTCGTTGATTTTGCATTGGAAGTGACTCTTTTATCCATTCCCTTTGGACCTTTGGGACTCTTATTGTGATTGAAATTCTTATTCTGACCAGATCTCACATAGCTGTTTTTCAGTTTCTGTTTCAATGCAAACACTTTTTCTCCTCTCATTAATTTCATTTGTGTTTGTGACAACTCGTATTGCTGGCCTATTTCTATGGCTTTGTTAAGTGTAAGAGTCTGTCCCTGATCGAGAAGCCTTTCTTGCACCTTTGCATGCTTGACGCCGTGAATTAACAAGTCTACCAGCATATCGTCTGAATTCTCATACTCGCAATCCATGACGAGAAGTCTTAGGTCTTTAACAAAATTGTCAAATGTCTCACCTTCAAGCTGCTTCCTTTGGTGCGCTCTAAATCTCGACACTCTTTTATTCTGTCGTGGCCTGACATAATCCTCAAATTTCTTGAGAACAACAGCCGGATCGTCCTCTTCAGCTTCTGCATCGTCTGCCGGTATCGTAAATGTGAACGTTTTGTAGATTTCCCGTCCTTGTTGACCAATCCACATTCCCAGCCAACCTGCTTTATGTTTTTTATCCGTGGATGCCAGTGGTCCTTTGAATGTAAATTCCACATGCTGTTTAAATCTCTGGTACTCCTGGTACATGTCTTTGGCGCCCCAGTTAAGGCACGGCTGCTCAAAGTTCGATGCCATTTTGTTCCTCTCACGGTGCGCGACCACGCCGATGTCCGGAAATAATCAGCGAAATAAACCAAGAAATTATGTGTCCCGCACAAATATATGTGGTTAAAACTGACATCCGATGTTTATTTATGGATTACATCCACAGTTTTGGTGTTGTCACGCTGAAATGTGAGTGATGTTCGTCGATTTCTGACACCATGTAAGATCAAGAACACGAGATGAGGCTGACATGTTTTAATAATGTGTCGTCATCACCGCTTACAACATGTATAAATGATAAATCAACAATAGTGCTTATAGCATTGATAAAAGCTAATTACATTACAATGTTCACTTGAAGCTGAATGTAGAGCAGAATTCACTGTGACCCCATGCAGTGACCATTTTTTATGATGCTATTTCCACATTATCACAATATTCACACGTCTGGCTAGAAAATTGTTGATGATAAGCCAAGTGGAGAGATTTTTCAATTTTCTTAAGAATTACCTTACCTTAGCTTGGGCAGGGACCTTTTGGTCAATTTTATATCTATTATTGATTCATATTGCAAATGTGAAAAAGTTTACTTTCTTTCAAATCTTTTACACTAAAAAAAGAATTCTGAAACTAATAACAATTATCAACTGTTCATTATTTATTTTTATAATGCAAAAAGTACTAAGAAAATATCAACTATTGTATATTCTTACAGAAATCTTTTTTAAATGTCCTGCAAAACATTTTGGGTGGCAAAAACTCACAATGTCTTGGATATAGATTATTTTTCCAAACCTGACACCTTCCCTATCTGTGGCTTTTACCTTACCTTATTCAGCTATAACAAATAATTTTTTGACACAAACCAAAAATGACAATGCCTATATCAATAAGCAGACATACTTGTGACTGCGTAGAAGTCTGATGAGAGACTTGGCAACGGCTCCAACTTCTGACCTTGGGGCACAATGATGGTAAAGTTGAGCCACGGCCATCACTACCTACAGTGGAAATATGATGTATTTTGGTCATGGCTTGAGTTAAATCATTTTTTCCATATGCATTTTTTCGCAAGTGCAAATATTTTCAACAACAACAACAGAAACAGCAATTTCTAGAAGTTACTTGCTTTTTTTTTAAAGTACTGGATTATGTTACATGCTAATGACAGATAAGATTAGAAAGTCATAGTACATTGATTTTATGTAAACCCTTCATTAAACAGTAAAAAACATGTTAGTATTAATGTTATAATTATTAGAACAATTGCATTTAACCCTTTTTTATGCTTAGAATAACGAAAATGTTCACATTATTTAACAAAGTAGTTCTATGAAAATTTATATCGTCTGCACTCATGATCAGAATTATGAAAAGGTTTAAAGCTTACTTGTTTATTGCACTGTAAAGCGCCTGCGTGACATGATAAAGATTAACGGGGACTCAAAAACATTTATCCTAAGATTTTGTTGTTCAGTTCGGGACTCACAATATTTAGCAGCTTAAACTTTTTTGAAAACACTTACGGCAAAACTGACTCTCATTTAGCGAGTATGTGAGTTTAAATTCAAGCCCTGATGGAAAAAAATTGATTTGTAATTTATTATGAACCCAGTTCCATTGTCTATGTATGATAATTAATTACTTTATATATCATCATGTTATAAAAAAGACCAATCAGGGATGGACATGAAGGGATATGAAGCAAATATGATTTAATACAATCCCCCTCAAACACCACTGCAAAACAACTGATACTAACTGCAGCATTCCTGCTATTGAGAAGTGGTTTACACTGCTTCAGCAGTAGCCTATGGTCGGAGTCCATCATGTATGGTTTGGTTTTCTGCTTCTTTTCATCCTCTTCCCCATCATCATGATTGGAGTCACTCTTCTCGGATTCATAAAATGGCTTCTCAGAGTCATTAAGTCCTTCCTGGAAATAAGATATTTGTTGAAAATGTGACTTCCATCAATTTACATAACATCAACACAATGATGACTACCGTCAGCTATTATGTTGGAGGAAAACCCTATACAAAATTTCTGGGTAGAAGGACTGGCCCACTGCAGGTTAGCTGAAAAATCTTTTCGCATTAGGTCATTCACTCCGACGGCAAATCAAGGCAACCAAGTGTGAGACCTTGTAATCAGATGAGATACTATTTTAAAACAAGACTGAAATAATCTAATCTGTACATTTTAAAAAAATATATGGATTTGTGATTTTAAAAAACATTCCGCCAGCTTATAACCATACACAGTCAACAATCTCTATGTAACATGATGATGCAGATCTGACTGGCCTTGTGTAAGGAGAATCTAATTATGTTGTATCATGCCAGATGCGAGTTAAAGCAATTCTAATTAATAATAAAGTAGTGAATTGGATTGGCAGGGTGACTACATGCAAAAAAAAATAAAAATTGAGTAATCTCAACTTTTTAAACCAATTTCAATCATCCATGGTTTAAATAGATTCCAATCAATAAAAAGGGAGGAGTTATCCACACATGAAAATGCTAACAGACAGAAAGACAGGCAAAGGATGACCCTTCCAGCATATAAAAGAAACAACCTAAAAAGAACCAGTCTGCCCTACCTCTGAGTTTGGGTTGACAAACTGTGTGCGGGCGTAACGTGTGAGTGTGTTGATGATGACCACTTGGCCCCATTCCTCGACATCCACCAGCAACCCACACAACTTCCTGTAATTCTTGTGGATCAAGTCAATCCTTTCTGGGCACACCTCCTCAAATGCCTGGATAGCACTGCCTGCCACTAACTGCAGAAGTAGGAAGAATTATATGAAAACATGAAAACAGTGAAAAGGTACTGTTTCACACTCACTAAAGAGATTGGGGGAGAAAGAATACTTTGACAATATAAATTAATGGAAAAAGAAATAGGGAAAGTACAGATTTTAAAATCAATATAAGTTTGAAACTGTTATGTACATGCTAACTAAACTAAAATGTAAGAAGTAGAACTATCACTAAAGGTGAATAATATACCTAAACGGGTGCTTGATACAGGAACTGGTAAGCTTAGAATCAATGGCATAAGGTAACACAAGAAACACATACATGTGTAACAGTGACCTTGACTCTACCCGCCCCATTTTAAATCCCAAGTACTTCTCAGTAGCTATCTATACAGCAAGTTTTATAATAACATCTTATTCCTTACTAACATTATTGAGCAAATGCTGTTTTTTTTCCATTTTTGGTAACAGTGACCATGACCCCAATGGAGTCACTTTCAATAACAAGTGTCGTCTTCACAGAAGTTACCTATGCAGCAAAGTTTATATGTCTCATTCCTAACTAAAGCTATTTAGTAGAAAAGTTTTGTTTCTAAGTTTAGTAACAGTGACCTTGACATTAACCCCAGTGAAGCCTTTCATGGGTCATCCAGAAACCATTTTTCTACTTTTAACAACAGTGACTTTGACATTGACCTCAACAGCCGAAAGTTGAACCTGACCTGTATCTAATGATGTTATACCTGTGTACGAAAAAAATGTTCAAATCTGTCAAGGCTTTCATGAATTATCATCAAGAAACCTTGAAAACTGACACACCAACCGATTGATTGTCAAGCTCACTCCTATATATCCCCTCAAACTTTATAGTTAGAGTACAATAATAACAAGAAAGATGTTTTTCTGTGGGCATTAGAATAAAACATATTGTAAAAACTTGCACAAATGTTTTCTTGAGAAAACAAAACATTAATGAAACCATTCACATAAATGTCTAATGTTATATAAGATAAATGTACCCACTGTAGTTTTATCAGCCAGTAGTTTCTCAATCACTTCCACCAACTGATCTTTCTGCTCTGGCTCAAGGCTGCAACAATTCAAAATAAATTTATTTTGCTAAAATGAGAAAGTTTAGTTTTTGTTGTTAAGGGTACTGCTAATTTCATTATTTCAAGGTTGTATTAGTACAGCACAGACATTTAAGGGACTGTTTCGGTAAGACTGTTAACCATTCTGATGAAAGATTAGTGTGATACACTTAAAGTTATGTGGTAAAGCTGTATAATATGTTAATTTGGTTTATTGTCCCACCAACAGTATTTCAGATATCTGAAAACAGTGTCAAGCAGATATAGTGCTGTCTTCACTGTGAAAAGCATGCTGTGAACACCTGGCATGATGCCACACCCAATCACATTATCTTGACACCGGGCCAACCCTCATGGAACTACCCTTATATTTGTTTAAAAGTTAGCAAGGGAGCTATACCACTACCATTTTTACCTACTAAGGTATGTTGCAGCCCGGGATTGAACCCAGGGCCTCCTGTACCTGCAGCCTATGCGCTACCAGGTCCTGTCAAAAGCTGTACAAAAGGTGTCATCATTGTATGAAAACTGTTATATATTATCAACACACAAGTGCCTGATTAAGTTAATATTTCACCACAGGTGAATACTTTACACAAAGGAATGAGTATTCCATTTTTTTTTAAATATAACGCACAATCAGTAATGATCATAATAGAAATGTCCTGCTAATTTGGTGGAAGAAGATCCCAGACAAATGTCTGGGTATAACCACTGGTGCATCTCAGGTCAGCTGATAGACCTTCCCTTTTTAAGTCCTTCGCCCTAAATAGCATTTAAACCCATGCAGAGTGAGGCTAAGCAATCTGGCATTACAAATTGGCAACTACCACTAAATGAAGAAATAAAATAGAAATTAAAGGCACCCCCTTATAGAAGAAATGAGTAGAGGTCATGAAGAAGGAAGTTACCTGTATAGTTTAGGGATGGCATGTGCTGCTGTTTTTCTCACATAGGGTGACATATCCATCACTGACTCCTTGATGGCCATCATCATGATGGGAGCAATCATGGCGACCCGGATACTTGACAACACTCGCAGGGCACTCGCTCGGATCAGTTGATTGGGGTCCTGTAACAGTCACAGATTATAGACAATAGGCACTATTTATAGATGAACTAGATTGCTATTAAGTGTTTATTCTTTTTACTTTTAGGCAGATGTTCATTTAAAAAAAAAAAAAGAAAAAAAAATGGACTACAGTTTGTCAGAAATGAAGAGCAAGGTTTAACGTTCATTTGTAAAAACTTGAAACAGATTAAGTTCATTGTCTAAACTGCTGGACTCCAGAACCGGACGTCTTGGGTTCAAAGTGTTAATCAGCGATGACATAATTTTTGCAAGAGCATTTACTGCTTACTGTCTTAGTCACCTTTTCTATTTATTACATGTCTTAACAATGTCACTCACAATAATGACATACTTAATAGTCTAAAAGTTATATCTTTAAAAACAGAATAACTGAGTTTATGTATCTGTACCTTAAGTGCTCGCTGAAAGGTGGAGATGGATAGAAGGGCAAGGTCTTGCTGCTCCTCAGCATACCTGGTCAGGTACACATACACCAGTTTTTTCACCTGTGGGACCAAGGACATACATATCAGTGGCTTGTATCACTACCCTAGGCAATCATTACAGTCTATGTTGTCAAACCCACCTTAAATTAAGAATTATTTTTTTATGGAGTTACAAAGTAAAGGCTGATACTCTACAATAAATTAACATGATTATGACTCTTATGCCAAAAATATGTCTGCTTTGTATATATAGTATTGTAACTATTAAATTAAATATTTTTGCAATCAGAAATGATCACAGAACAAAACTGGAATTTGACTAGAACTTTTTAATTTTTAATGCATTTTTAATAGGGATAATTACCTTCAAGACCTGGATTATTTTAGTTTATTTTTTAAGTATCAAAGTTTCCTTGTGTCAACCTTTTTACTTCGTTCTGACCAAAGTCATGACAACCAGTGAGAACTGTATACATGTCTAGGTCAGCACTGGCCCTGGGGCATTCCTTACTAAGGGCCAATGCTCTACCATTGCATGGATACCTATGCTAACCCTTTAAGGGCCAATGCTCTACCATTGCAAGGTTACGCATGCTAACCCTTTAAGGGCCAATGCTCTACCATTGTATGGTTACCCATGCTAACCCTTAAAGGGCCAATGCTCTACCATTGTATGGTAACCCATGCTAACCCTTTAAGGGCCAATGCTCTACCATTGCATGGTAACCCATGCTAACCCTTTAAGGGCCGATGCTCTACCATTGCATGGTTACCCATGCTAACCCTTAAAGGGCCAATGCTCTACCATTGCATGGTTACCCATGCTAACCCTTTAAGGGCCAATGCTCTACCATTGTATGGTTACCCATGCTAACCCTTTAAGGGCCAATGCTCTACCATTGCATGGTTACCCATGCTAACACTTTAAGGGCCGATGCTCTACCATTGCATGGATACCCATGCTAACCCTTAAAGGGCCCATGCTCTACCATTGCATAGTTACCCATGCTAACCCTTTAGGGGCCAATACTCTACCATTACATGGTTACCCATGCTAACACTTTAAGGGCAAATGCTCTACCATTGCATGGTTACCCATGCTAACTCTTTAACTCATTGAGCCCTACAGCTAATTGACCAGTCATACCCTAGAGGCATTTCTCCAGTCATCCCCTACACCTGGTGAGGGTCTTATATGCCCCTCATGCCGAGACACATCTGGTGTGGATTACCGGTCAGTGGAAGATATCGGGGATGGTTGTATACACAACACAATAAACATGTCATTTTGGAAATACTCTAAAGGAATATTTTCACATACAGAAAGTGCTTTACACAACCATGTAATTTTTAACACGGTATGAGAAGAAATACTTCAGAAAAGAGTGAAATCTGAAGAACACGTAAGATTGATAATATCAAAATAAACACATTTCAAATTATTAAAGTGAAATAATATTGACCTCATCAAGTTTTTTATGTTATAACGTAAATAACACTGCTTTATATAAAATTTTATATAATGAGTAACTTTAAAACAGTTGGCCATCTTTGATTTAAAGTTGCGTTTTACCGATAGTTTGAGAAAATAACGCTCTTAAACTTCATATTTGATAGAAAACTTCGGCGATTTCCAAGAGTTAGATTGTGTCTTTTATCTATTGATATCTGCAATTATCATATAATTATTGGATCTGACGTAGGTAATTCCACATATCCGCTGATACATATGCGTATAAGTAGGAATCTTAAAGCTAACAGTAAGGCACATCACCGTTTTTCTTTGTCTCGACATAATTAATTCATTTTGTTTACATCCGATTACATGAAATTTCAATATATTATGTAACAAGGTTTCTGATTGGCTGAGATCGAAGTATAAATTAATCATTTGAAAACTGCTTTTACGATCGTATTTCAGCCGAGAAATGTTTCAAATTAGATGTGAATCAGAGAAAATGTCGCCGATTTTTCTGTTGCTCGCTACAATAAATTAAATAACAAAAAAGGATTTAAGCCGGTAGATTTAGATTAAGATGACATTAGCATTTACGAAACTGCGATGTACTTGATTGGCCGAGACTCGAAAGTGATTGAAAACATGAGTTTTAACCAGCATATATGATGGACGCATTAACGCGGCGTTCAGCAGTAGCCGAGACATTTTCAGGGCCGCCTTAATGCGGCGCCAGACACAGGTAAAATGCGACGCAATAAGTTGTCTCCTGGCATGAGGAGGCTGTTTTTCGTGCCGCTTTAATGCGTCATTCGGGTACAATGAGTTAAGGGCCAATGCTCTACCATTGCATGGTAAACCATGCTATATCTTACCTCAAGATTTTTGGATACAACATTCTTCACAACTGCTGGAAACAAATCAGAGGCATCTTTTCCTTTAGCTACCATCTGAAATCAGGCGAAAGAAATGACTGATAATGTCAGTTTTATGAAACTAGAATGAAGAATTAAGCAAGGATGTAAGTATTGGGAATAGTATTTCACTTATTTGAAAAGGCTAAGCTATATCTGATTCAACGTTTATTTATTTATTGGATTTATCGTCCCTGCAACAGTTTTTCAGTTATTTGGAGACAGCTGCCTTCACTATGTATAGCATGCCGTACACACTTGGCACACCACATCTAGTCACATCTTGAAACCTGGCCACCCAGTTGCCAAACTACCCTTATATTTGCTAAAGAGTTGGCATGGAAGCTATACCACTACCATTTTTCAAGTCTTTGGTATACAGTTTTATTTATTTTTACCACTTGTAGCTTTTGATTTGGGCAATTAATGGTTTGTTGTTTACTAATTATGCAGCTGTTTTTCCCAATTCCAGTGACTGTAAATGGCACGAAAGTAAAAACCTTATAAAAACTAAATTAAGGCACATTGTATTGGTAAAGGCAATTATTTTTAAGGTAAAATAACAAAAAAAATACATTTTCAGAATATAGTATTCAGACTATAGTATATTTATAAAAATACAAATTTGTTCAAAGACAACTAACTTAAAACAAAATTTTAATTATTTTCTTTTTGAAATAAGTAGTTAACAATTTTCTTCCATATTTCAAGTCACAGAGTCTGCATCTCGTAAAAAGGGTGTTGATAAATTGCTACTTTCACTTTAGTATACTATGTCTTACAATTGTTTACTTGTGCTGTGATGTAATGAATATTGTGTAAGGAACGATGTAATTTTAGGGTTGACCTGTGTTTTTGATTTTGTCTCTTGTTGTACAACTTACTACTGTGTGATATTTAAGAAAGATATTGGCATAATTTTATATTTAAATGGATGATAGTACCGTTAAATGATTCTTGGACAACATTGTTTCCCGTTTTCATTGACATTAAATTACGACATCTAAATACCGAAAACACAAGAAAACACCAGCTAAAACACAAAATAAAGTAAAAAACCTTTTAAACGATAAGCATGCATGATAATAGTATTGGCTTTCCGCAAATTTACAGATTTCTGTATATTGAGTTTTCAAAATTTTGCCTTGGATGCAAATGCAGCATGTGTAGACATTTTTAAGTGGTTTTTGATGCAAATAGTGTTTCAAGAACACCGCAATGCACGGTAACAAATTCACTTTGAATTTCTTTGGGGGTTTTAGTTATGACTGCATGATGCTTTATTTGCTGGAAACTTGAGTTGGACATGAACTTTATCTTCTGTTAAATCTGCAAAATGTGGAGTAACTACAATAATGTACTGACCATAACGGAATTGGATTCCGATATAACTGTAAAGAACAATATGATGTCAAAAGCATACAAAATTGTTGATGGATATTTTGGAAAAAAAAGGAGCTCATTTGTGGGGAAAAATGGATTTGAATTTTGAGATAATCAGAGATAAATTTTGGCCAAAAAAAATCAATGGTAGATCCTGGGATTTAACCCGGTGCGTTACCTGGAATAAACGTTCGCCTGATTGTGCTACATGGGTAATAACTGCATCAATGTGATATGTGTAACTGTCATCACTTGGTTAAACCCTTAATGCACAAGTCTCTGTGTATCTGTATATATCAAAAATACCCATGATGTTTCTAGCTATTATTTACTATCATTAATGGTATGTTTTTTAAAACAAACAATAATATACCCCAATAATCCTTTTCATAGCGTCCAACTTCTGTGCATCCTTGTTACTGTCAAGCATGATCTTAAGATCTTCATGGCTGAAATAAACACACACATACTATGAATATAGTGGTTAGGTGCATGTGGAATTTTATTTATTCTAAATCAATTTCCATATCAAGATAGTTTTCTTTAAAAAAAAAAACAATGAATATTATGCTTGATTATTTGTTACAAGAGAAGTTCTCCAAAGAGTTATGTCACTTTATTATTTACAATTTATGTCACTTGTAATGTCTGGATAGTCAAAGTCTTTAATCTCAAACCTCACTCATTCCCTTTTTGACAATTGGAGTCAGGCATCAACTAGACAAAAACACCAGTTTCTAGCCTGATACTGCTCCTACCTGGTGGTCAACCCACTTACTGATTTATTCTCTTTGCCACTATAATCAATAACCATTTACGTTTGGTAAAGCAGATTTCAGGAAGATTGAACCCACAACCTCCTGCTCTGGAGTCAGTTGCTCTACAACTCTAGAGACAGCATATTTACAAGAGATTTTTACCTTTTCTTTAATTATGTACATATCATAACTAGATCTGTAATATGTGTCAGACACCTGTCTAGTCCTATAAATAAGGCCTAGCATATCAAATGTTACCTTCAACATTAATATTTTTCTTAGTTTTCATGTTTTTTCTTCATTCTGCCAAATACACTAGGTCTTACTGCTCCCTGTTCACTACAATGTAGGGGTCAAATCTGGTCAAATCATACCTTTTATACAAGGAGATATTTGAAAAAAATCTGTACCACTGTCAGTAACCAATCATTTTTGTTGCTTTTGTTCCCATACATTAACTTAGTTACTATAAATTATGTTGCATACTTTGTGTATTACAAATATAATAACATATACTTATTCACAACCATAGTCTACAGCATGTGGTTTACCTGACTGAAAGTTAATTAGTTTGTTTTATCACTGCTAAATTTATACTCAATAAAGAACAACTGCAATGTCTATAATTAATATTTAAATAATATGTGTTAACCTATCAAGCTTGACTGCTCTTCATCAAGGCACTGATTAAGCGATAAATGCTTAATTGTCAACAAAAGTATTCTTTAATAATATGAAATCATATTTTCAGTGAATTCTGTAAATGTGTTATTTGTATAGATAAGACAAAATGTAATTAACATCAACCTTAAGCAAAAACAGAAGAGGTCCCACTCTGATCTGCAGGCAATTATCTTCAAGTACTGGGAAAGGTCAGCTAACATTTGGTAGACAGTGATCTTGTGATACACTTTCATATTGTGTTATTTGTATGTATTTGTGTTATCAGTGATTTTTTCATAATGTTTTATGTGTGATGCTGGATTTTATGTTTGTGATATGTTTTGACCGGGTTCCCCATGTAACACCAATTCAATGTACTGTTTGAGCAGCAATTTTTTAGTAATATGTTAGTGTCATGTCTACAAAACGTTTTGTATATGAAAATAAAATATTTGAAATCTACAATATGAACATAAAAAAGTTAGTAACCTACATTCTGTATCCAAATAAACCCTTTTAAATTCAAATATTACCATTGTAGCAACATAAAACTGCAGATTGAAGAAGTATTCCAAATGAGGTGTTTTGTTATCTTTATGAAACGTCTTTCAGATTAACTATTTTGCTTTTTGCTACTTGAAGGGAGCATGCGACTGCATTCTGAAAATAATTTTCCACATTCCGTTTAACAGCTCCAAGATAGGTGTTGTCATATGTTAAGAGTTATGAGGTTAGCATATTTCGTTACCTTACAAGAATCTATTTCAAGTACTGACAATATCTTCCGGAAACAAAATGTTTAATACTGTATAAGAATAATATAAATGAAAATTGCTACTTTTTTGCCTTAACACTTATTTATTATTAAGTTAACTGTTTCAGTCATTTGGGTTGAATGGCCCAAATCTTACGAGATTGTCTAATAATAAAGTGTCACAGGTCTTACCTATGGTCATGTTATCTTGTTTACTTTCACTTTCATTAATTCAACATATTCATTTTTAACTCAGAAATGAAGAAAACTGCATGTTTCACTACTGTAAACATTTGTAAAATCCCAAGGGTAGAGAAACTTTATATTGTTACAAAGCAACAGCTTACACTCAATTGTTTACATTTATTTTATTAGTTTCCATACAAATGAACATATCTGGAACTGAAAACTTGTAGTTATTGTAACAGAAATTTTGCAAATGGCTGCACAATTATGCAGATTATGCATATATCAAGTCTATTTTGTTGCCTTTTAACACTTAATTGCATTTATTTACTAAATATGAAGTTGTGAAAGTTACATGTGTAATTAGGCATATTAAAGATATGAACTTTTTTCCAAGACTTTCTTTTCCACCGAGATTAATCGCATCCAAAACTGGGAACGAATCTGATTGCGTCATAAGAAGACAAAAACATTTAGCAAATGGGGTGGAATCCTTTGAAAACGTAATTTGGTATCAGTTCTGAGACAAGCAACTGTGGTGCTTTGAGGTTTATTAGCAGTATATGTACTGCTTGCATTGTTTTATAGGTCTAAAACATGACTATGGCTGTAGATATTTACCAAGTTTGCATTTTAACATCATCATAATGAATTAGGGTGACTTCGTACCACTACGATCTCGTGCCAGGAGACTTCGTGCCACTTTTCTAGAGACTTCGTACCACATATATAAATATAGAAGAAAATATCGATGAAACTTTTTGAACGATTTTCTTTTCCAAAGTTAATGCTTAAATTACTATTAACAATGTTTTTGTAATATTTTTATTGAACAATGAAATGAATTTGTTTTTAGTATTTGATTCAATAAATGTTCTATGCTAATTTGTCGTTATGTTCATGTTTGCCATTATTTTGAAAAAATAAATAAATAAAAAAGAAAGATGTTTTTCGCTAATTAGCGCTTATTAGCATTATTTTAAGTTGTAATTAAAGACCGACAGTCTTGTTTAAAGAAAGAATGAGAAAGAAATAATTGTTTGATGTTTGTCGTAACTTTGCAATTAGCACTTATTAAAATTATTGATGTCTGAAATCAAAGACCGTCGGCATCATTAATATGTGTTAATGAATGCTCGATGTTCACGAGTGTATGCAAACACAAGTCCACCTTACCTATTTAATTTTGGAGCCAGGCTCATAAGGTCAGTCAGTATGTATTGTTTCTGGTGCTATAAATCACAAAATGTGCTTTATATTTTATCAAAATATTATTGATGTTTAAAAATATTTTTATTAAGCTGTACCAAGTGTTTGTCCTATTTTTCACACCAATCTTCTGTAATTACTCATCAATTACTCGCATATTAATGGGTACTTAATATGTGCGAAAAACATCAATCATCAACGCATAATCACCATTACATGTCTATTGTGATATTAATGACATAGATAGCGAGTACTTAATAGGTGCGAAAATAAATCCCTATATATATCCTTTAGGTGGTACGAAGACTCCAAGAATGGCACGACATTGTAGTGGTACGAGATCGAAGTGGTACGAGGTCTCCGACATCCATCATATACAACATTATTCATAATTTATGAATATGGTCAGTTTAATCAGAGTACTTTAAGAAAGGGGGTGTCACCACACGACATTTTACCGCTTGAACTCGTTGTTAAAGAAGCTGCTGCTTGCTGGGTCAGTAGTCAGATCAGCCTCAGCACTTCCTGTAGATGATGGAGGTCGCTCATTGTATCCGCTAGAGGCCTGAAATCCTCCGTTTCCAGCCATTTTGTAAGCTTTTCTCCTACTTTTTTGCCTGCCAGCTGTCAACAACACTTATTTCCGGTTTGTTAACTGGATCCCAGCCTCTGTGTTTTTCTTCGTCAGCAGCAGATAACCAGATTCCGGTATATATTCCGGCAACTATTCGCGATTTCCTGGTTTCTTTTTCGTGTTCAAGCGTTTAAATTGGGGGTTGGGGTTCTTTTCACCGAATTTAATAAAACTTTAAAATTGAATCTACAAACTCCGGATTTTAGCCGCTCTTTGTTTTAATGTTCACTTTAACTTAAAAACTTTTAGATTTTTATTGTATTATATGATACATGTTATGTACTGTACATTTATTTAATTGCACTTAAATCCTGCCTTATGTACATACAATAATTGAAGTCTGGAGCAGAAAAGTTACAACAATGTTGGTTTTTAGTTTTATGGTTGTCAATTCTATGTCAAAATAAGCATAAGTTTACATGAAAATATGCATAATACACAGAATAGGATTTAATTTAACACTCATTTTATAAGTTTTTATCTTACATAATCCTCAGTCTTATAATCCTCAGTCTGTCATTTAATTTCAGCCTTGGTGCTCAGTCATTTTATGGGCACCGTGTCTATACTTTAAAGTCAGTTTCAATGCATATGTCAATGGAATCCACATCCTGAACATTATTAAAAATCAAGTTCAAAATTTCTACATCTACATCTATACGTTAAACTGTCAAAATTGACACTTCTTTAACGGTGCGCAAGAAAGAAAAAAGACAAAAAGAGAAATAAATAGGATAGACAGAAAAATAAGACACGAACACATGTTTTGCAAATAATAAGATCAAAAGAAAGAAGTAATAGTAAACAGTTGTACACAGTCACTTTTCAGCCATCTAGGCGAGACCAATCCAGCTTCCGTGGAGGTACCCAGGTTCAAAACCCTGCTGGCATAGCTCAAGCCCTTCAATTGGCGGTACTTTGTGACTGTGCATGAAAGTCCCCTTAGAAGGTTAGGCTAGACAGCTCATTCTTGAAGGATGCCAAAAAATGAGCCTCAGCAACAGATGCTGGCAGGTTGTTCCACAGCGGGATACAACGAGGAAAGAAGCTGAACTTCATAACATCAGTGGATGTTGAGTATGGCAGGAATCGGGTACTGTGTGGCGACCTTGGTCTGGGTTTAGTTGGCGTTAGGAAAGGGCCGGGATCTATCTCCACAAGTTGATGGATGATCTTGTAGAGCATTGTGAGTTGGAGCTTTTGGTGATTTCCCATTGAAGATTATGTAGCATATCTGAGACGCAGCTTGTGTTTTTGGTATCTGTTTGTAGTAAAGCGTGCTGCTCTTCGCTGTACCATTTCTACTTCATGTACGAGGTTTTTGCGATGGGGGTTCCAGACGGTGCAGCAGTATTCTAAGTTAGATAGGACAAGAGATATGTAGGCATTAGTTTTAGTTTCACAACTTTTGTTTCTTTAGTTACGTTTTAGAAAGCCTAGCGTGTTGTTAGGTTTTTTGGTGATCTTGTTGATATGTTGTTTCCAGCCAAGGTCTGATTGTAGGTCCACACCTAGGTACATGTATTTTGATGTCTGTTCTTCATTCAGCCAGGGTTATGCCTTTCAGGATATAGTTGATTTCGCCCTGGTTACTCGCAGAACGCTGCATTTCTGAGGGTGGAAGTCCATGCCGCACAGGTGTTCCCACTTGGCAAGGGAGTCTAGGTCAGCTTGAAGTAGCTGCTGGTCCTGGATGGACTTAATCTGTCGATATAGAATGCAGTCGTCTGCAAATAACCGAGTCTTTGATAGGAGTCCCTCTGGAAGGTCATTGATGAATATCAGGAAAAGAAGCGGTCCTAATACTGAGCCCTGAGGGACGCCGCTCACAACTGGGGCTTCTTCCGATGACTGCCCTTGGACAAGCACTCACTGGGTGCGACCATTTAAGGAGGACAGCCATTGGAGAGTCTTGCCTCGAATGCCATAGTGATGGGCCTTCTTGAGGAGTCTCCGGTGTGGTACCCGGTCGAACACTTGCTAAAGTTGAGTATAATCATGTCTGTCTGGGTCCTCTTGTCAAGCAATTCTGCCAGCTCATGGGCGAGGGTGAGGAGTTGAGTTTCGCAGCTCCTCTTTGCTCTGAAACCATGTTGGCAATCATGTAGGATCTTATGTATTTCCAGGTGTTTCATGGTCTGACTTTACAAAGATTTTGTATTTATTTGTATACAAATTCAAAATATTAGAAATTACTATTTATAAATTATTTCAGATATTCATCTCTATCAAAATATCTGAATATTTAAAATTATGGTCATATTGGCAATGTCCAGCTAATTATTGGTAGCAGAAGACTCCAGACTTATATATGTCAGTGGTGCACTGCAGATTATCTGGCATTCCCCACATGAAAGTTCTTGCTCGGACTGGAACTCAAACCTGTGTGTTAAGGGGCTAAGGTAAAGACAGCAACTCGAACCACTTGACCACAGGCTTACCCTTACAATTTTGTGTACTGGTGTTTTTTTGCCAGTCTCTGTAAACAATTAATAGCTTGATGTACTGCTCCTGCATTGTCTTATTTAAACATAAGAAACTCCTACAGTCTAGTTTACAAAAGACTAAACAGTTATTAGTTGTTGCCCATTTAAGACTTAGGGTTTAGAAAACAAGTATATTTTGTGACCTTCTTCCGGCTGCTGTGTCATCAAAGTTGATAAGACACTAATGAACCTTTAGGTGAAATACAGATATTATAGCAAACCAAGAATTTGGAAAACTAAAGGTTAGTAAGATCCTTAAAAATCTTAAAAGCTAAAAGATCTGTTTACATGAACATTCTGGGTTGTTTTTTTTTTAGAAAAACATTTCAGCAACACAATAAGGGTATTCATTTTTACTAGTTTTGCCGAGCTTTGAGATTTGAAGTTGTTTGACCAGGTGTCCATAGGTCTTGGTTGACTGAGTGGATAAAAGAGATCTTCATTTTAATGGCTTACACAACAACATCTAAGGTTGCATATAGCAAAACAAATACTGGTAGATTACTATTATCTAGTATTGTATAGTAAGACTGGAAAGAAAACAAATACAGAATCTGAAATTTTGTTTTTATTTACAAATGATCATCAAATATAATGAGATAATGGAACTCTTTGTAAATGTAGTATGAACACATATAGCATGTCACAATAAACATATTCTTACATCAAATTCTGACATAAAACACAACATTGTGAAAACAATTTGTGTAAACAATCACTTTTCATATTTTACATGTTGTATATTCATTATGAAATAAACAATCTTAAATTGCTTATAAGTTAAGTAACATATTGATTTGTTTAAGGGTATTTGCTCAACACAGAACTTTTAGCTAACAACAAATAAAATGAAGATAATCTATAAGACATAACTCACTGAATGAATGCAGCAGAATCTATTTGATCTTCAAAATTTATTAAGAACATGACTATGGTAGTTATAAATGCACATGTACTTGGTATAATTAAACACATGTTAATGTTGTGTGATAATGAAGTCAACAAAAGAACTTCTGGTCTACAACTCACCTAAAAAGATAATGTTATGCATATTTACCCAGACATAGGTAAATTATAAAAATAATTAGCAAAGATTAATTATGTGAAGCATTCTTGTGATGTCATAAAGGAAAATGATTTGGTACAGAGAATGAAAAGTATTTTCTGCAACAATAAAAAAACATCAAACAAATTTAGTTAACCCAATGACATTCCTTCAATTTACAGAAATAAGCATCTTGCAAAAAAACATGGTTAACAATCTTTCATGTTTTACTTTGTTATTTACATCTCAAATTAATTACACTTTCAACTTATCCGATGTAACAGGTGACTTTACATACATCAATACAATTAAGAGAAGCTGCAATTCAAAGAAGAATGTCGAAATGTCTGAAATTCACTGACAAATTATCTTAACAACAGCAGCATTCATCACTGAGTTGCTGCAATCAACTGCAGGCCCCACTTGCCGAAACATTTATCAGTTCAGATTTTGCTGAAGCTCAAATTTAAATTCCCAGAATACTTCATACAGGGTCAAAATGCTTCAAGTTCAATTTGTTAAACATTGAGGTATCGATATATAACAGTAGTGTGTTAAAGATATCATGAATAAATATTGAACAGTCCAAAATTTGAGCTGGAGCAAAATCTCAAAAGGGAATGAATACTGTAAGTTGGGGCTTGATGTTGATACCTCATCAATGTGAGCCAAGTCAGTTGCGAAGTTAATACGCAGTCCCTCAACTGATACCTCAATGTCTTCAATAGACATAATCAATATCTCTAAAGATTGAAGAAGACTTTACAGTGGAAGAGGCAGGTCTTGCACAGAAGAGAAGCACTCCTGGTATATGTCCTTATAGTCTTCGTGTTCCTTCACTAACACCATGCAGATCTGACGCTTCGAGCCACAAGCACCACCTAAATCCTGTTGAATAAAATACAGTGCTGTTAAAGGCATTGAAAATGTGTATGCAAGGCACCTTTTCTGTCAGTTTATATTGGGGCTTTATCAAGCTCAGCACAACTGGAGGCCTCCCTTAAGTCCCAATTGGTCTCTGTGATGGGACATTTATATTCTTCAGTTAAGACCAGCAGACCAATGTCAGTAGAGTAACCCCATGTGCACCACAAGCTAACAGTTATTGTTTTATGACTTTCCCCACTGTGACAGACCAGCATTCACACTACCATATTCACTCATGTAAAGGCCGCACCCGTGTAATTGCAGCACCCCAAAAATGACCGCAAAATTTGAACGAAAAATCCTCCTAATTCAATGTAAAGTCTGCACAGTTTATACAGCGGAGCTCCGCTATATTGCCATTTTTATCAACCGTCCTGTTAATTTCACATGGAGGTTTCGTTTTATTGACAGGCTGTATGGAGTTTAACATCGATATTTCCTGTCTATGAAACTTTAAAGAGATTGTCAGCTCGTATCAAAGCTGTGTTGTTTTATCGGCTCTGCTATGAAATCCTTTAATCTGCATGGTAGTGTGCACGTGACAACTTAGGTAGGTGAAATTGTTTGATGGTGTAAACATTCAGAAATATGATACAAGAGATAAAACTAGGAAGTAATTTATAAATTATGGAATATATTCACGTTGGTTAGGGTTTTAATATTATAATGCCAATAACTATCATTTGAAATAGAAAATACGCCATACTTTTTAGGTGTCTTTATAACAATTCATAATGTATACAAAACATTTTTTTTTTGTCCTGAAAACAAGTAATAGTAGTAAAATTAAGACTATATATGTATATAGTCAAACAAGAAAAAGATGGGTGTAAGTTAGACATTTGTAATTATGAATGATGAAAACCACTAGAGCTTACAGGTAGTGCCTAACCCGGGTTAGGCGACGATTTTTATTCGCTTTTTGGCGTTTTTATTTTTTCAATTTCTGGAAGCCACTGTACGCACGTGTGTAAGTGTGTAACGGCAGGCACGCCCCTGTATTTAGAGAGCTTATCTAGTTATATCCCGAAGTAATCACACGGCGTCCCAAAAATCGACAGAATCGTTCTACAAAAAAATGTCCCAAGGCCTTACACCTATAGAATGGCCGCACCCCCAACTCCTTAAGGATTAAATCGGGTAAAAAAGTGTGGCAATTACATGAGTGAATACGGTAATTGGTGACAGTGTGAGATCTGGGAGGGTGGTGGGGGCTCTTAATTTTTAGTCTAATCTGATAAACAAAACTCAACCAAAGTTAATTCTGAGCTTTAAAAAGACATACACAAGAATTGTCAAATTGTGAATGTGGAAGTCAAATAGCTGAAAAGAATCATGAAAACAATGTGCCCTCCCCACCCCACCGTATTATCACTTTGTTTTCAGAAACAAGATCATTTTGTTGTAGAATACAAGTCTTTCAAGTTAATTCAATCACTTTTTATAACCATATATCTTTTGCCATACAAGAACCAAAACTAAATTTTTATAGCAACAAAAACTAAGTTTTGAAACTTGTGCATTAACTTATCAAAATTGTTACATGCCTTTTATCTGCTGTATTAGCTTTGAAGTTAACAATAAAATATGTTTAAACTAATTAGAAAGTGCTTATACACTTATTTTGAAAAGAGATGGTAATTATAGGGTTTTTCTTCTTTTAAGAACTAACCCCATTTGATGTCTTTGTTTTGTTTTTTGTTACATCGCATCTACACAAGTATGGTCATATTGGCCATGTTCGGCTAATTATTGGTGGAGGAAGACAGCAGACTTATGTCTGGGTAGAACCACATGCACTGCAGGTTAGCTAAAAAACATGAAAGTGAAAGTTCTTGCCTTGACAGGGACACGAACACACACGGTGAGGAGCTGAGGCGTTTCAAGTCAGCGACTCTTGACGGCTCTACCACGGACCCCTGCTTTCCCCATTTGAAGAAAAGGTAAGTAAAATAGAATAAAATAGCACTGACACTAGCTGCACAACTCGGGTTGAGTGACATTCTGTAAAGCCTCGTGGTCTGTCTGATTTTTGTTACATTTCACTGACACAATTATGGTCATATTGGTGAAGCAGGTCAGCTAGAAAACCTCCAAAAGCAAAAGTTACTGCCCTGACCTAGACTGATTTCATGAGCTGGTTAGCCTGAATGTCTGGTAAATGTTAGGAAAATACAATGGTCTAAGACTTTGATTAAGTACTTAGAATTTTTCCAAGTGTCTTTCCTCATCATATAATGGTATTTTAATTGGCTGGAGGGGTATTGGAAATTACTCATTCCACCAAAACCTTATCTTTTTTAAATATCAAATACAACTGTTGCAGAAGACATGGGACTGCTGATTACAAGACGAAGAAAGATGTTTGGACTAATTGCTTAAGAAGACCTGAAGTGACAAGTTTGACTGTAAACATCTAGGATTGTCTACCTTTGCACAACCTACCTCTTTTGATGGGACATAACAATATGGAATCCCTGCCTCCTCACAAATGACTGGCATGTGGCTTATCACATCAACTGGGCTGATATCACCGGCCAGTACCAACAATCTGTAATACAAAAGGCATGGAAAGTGAATTAAGTAAAAAATTAGGCTCACAAGGTTTTTTCTAGCACTTAATGAGTATGGAGAAAGAAGTTCCAAAATAAATTTATTTTACTGACCAGTTACAATTTATAATCTCAATTAAAAAAGAAGAACTTGTTATTAACTCAACCTGTTTGCTTAACTTTTATTTTCTTGTAATTACACATGCTTTGTATGAAATAAGACTGATAATAACATGGTAAATTATGCATTCAGAATTCAAAATATTTTAATGGTTAAATTAAGTTTTTTTATTTCTATATTTAATTTAATTAATTAAGTAAACATTTGAACATACCCTTTTTCTCCCTTTCGGACAAACTTCTGTACCTCTCGGACACCTTTTCGAACATTTTTAATTGCTGTTGCTGTAGATAGAGATTTGTATCAGTTATCATTAATTGACATTTTACTTGGGCAATAATTTTTACAAGTAGTATTTAATTAAATATAAGTTTTAAACTAATAACGCTCCCTGATTCACTGACTGTTGAAATGAAAATCAGAGCTACTTGAAGAACCCAAGCCAGAAACTGACTGATGGCAGTACGATGTACAATGAGAACTCAGCTTTGTTCATTTGTTGTTGCACAAGAAAATTATTAACTCTACAACTGAAGGAAATTCTGAAATATTCCCAAACATTTACATAAATAAAAAGGAACTTGGGAAAAAACAGTTTCTGTTCTGCAATGAATATTCCGTCTATTTGTTATTACTGTCGACGCCAGTTCAGGGTATTACTGGCAGGACACATTATCGATCACAATGTACAATTTAACTCTACTGGCTTAAGCAAAGTTATTATTATCAAGAAAGAAAAATCTGCTGTACATGTATGTGTGCAAGTGATGTAAAGGAGAGAAAACAAACCTTTCTTGAGAGTTTTGAACAATTTTTTCGTTAACTTTCTCGATGCCAACGGCTGTGAAATTGGACTGAGATGTCTGATTTTCTCATTCCACGCTTCCTTTGCCCCACCCTCCTCTTCTCCATTCTCGGATCTTCTTTTATCCTTCTTTTCCTTTCCCATTTTGATGCCAAGATATTAAATTTCTAAAAACACGTGTTTACAACTAGCCGGTGTTAGGCGTTAAGTTAACACGACCGTAAAAATTATAAAAAAACAAAGGAAAAATAAAACGAGTAGAAAGCGCATTCTACTCATTTATAAGCACTTATTATACGGTTGTCAATCAATTTTCTTGATTATTTTAACGTTTCTTGATAATATAAATATGATAATGCAATTGAGATATAAACTTAAAATAAAATAAAACATTTGTTTTCTTAATTAACTGCATGATACATTGAAAGAAATTCCATTTATTAACAAGTGCAGGACAAGATTGAATTGCATAATATAGTATGTTAATTGAAAATTAAGAAATGAAACATTATCTTTTAAAAAAACACATATTACAGCGTGAAGGATGTTATACGACTATAGATAGTTTCCATGTGATGTCATAGGCACTGATAAGACAGTTCAAGGCAGCCATCTTTGAAGGCAGAAGCTAATGCAGGCCAACATCTGTGAATTTGTGCTGTTTTAAACTCACCACTGTGTTGTTATTTTTCAGTCTATTTTACTGAATTTTATATCAAATTTAACATCTTTTATGAAGTATTTTAAATATCAAATATATATTTTGATAGTTTAAAAAGTAAACAAAATACAACCAAAAAGTTACACTGTTCATTTTGTTTAAGGATGAGCCAAAAAAAAATTATTTCTGTGTATTAATTCTTTGTGCATTTATCAATATAAAAAATATATCATTCTAAAAATATAAATTTCAAGAGCTTTCCAATAGTGTATAGCTTTTATTTTTCACACCACAAATGAAGAAATTACAAGAAAATTTACACTTCTATACAATTCATCTGAAAATCACTTAAAGTGGCCATCAAAGATGGCTGCCAAGATAAGGGATCTTACCGTAACTGATGTGGAAACTATCTATTCAACAACTCAACTTTTGGACACTGACCTGTTCAAGGTGACTATTCAAGCCTCAACTATTGTATCCCAACCTGTTTAAAGGGATTATTTATCCCTCGACTATTGGACCTCAACCTGTTCAAGGTGGCTATGTAACCCATGAATAATGGTAACCTGATCAGGGTGACTATTCAACCCTCTGACTATTGGACCCCAACCTGATCAGGGTGACTATTCAACCCTCTGACTATTGGACCCCAACCTGATCAGGGTGACTATTCAACCCTCTGACTATTGGACCCCAACCTTTTCAGGGTGGCTATTCAACTCTTTGACTATAGGACCCCAACCTGTACAAGGTGACTACTCAACCCATTGACTGTTTGACCCTGACCTGTTCAAGGTGACTGTGTAACCACATGACTATTGGATCCCAACCTGTTCAAGGTGACTGTGTAACCACATGACTATTGGATCCCAACCTGTTCAAGGTGACTGTGTAACCACATGACTATTGGATCCCAACCTGTTCAAAGTGACTATTCAACTCATTATATATAGGACCCCAACCTGTCCAAGGTGACTGTGTAACCACATGACTATTGGATCCCAACCTGTTCAAGGTGACTGTGTAACCACATGACTATTGGATCCCAACCTGTTCAAGGTGACTGTGTAACCACATGACTATTGGACTCCAACCTGTTCAAGGTGACTGTGTAACCACATGACTATTGGACCCCAACCTGTTCAAAGTGACTATTCAACTTATTGAATATTGGACCCCAACCTGTCCAAGGTGACTGTGTAACCACATGACTATTGGATCCCAACCTGTTCAAGGTGACTGTGTAACCACATGACTATTGGATCCCAACCTGTTCAAGGTGACTGTGTAACCACATGACTATTGGATCCCAACCTGTTCAAGGTGACTGTGTAACCACATGCTTATTGGACTCCAACCTGTTCAAAGTGACTATTCAACTCATTATATATAGGACCCCAACCTGTCCAAGGTGACTGTGTAACCACATGACTATTGGATCCCAACCTGTTCAAGGTGACTATTCAACTTATTGAATATTGGACCCCAACCTGTTCAAGGTGACTGTGTAACCACATGACTATTGGATCCCAACCTGTTCAAGGTGACTGTGTAACCACATGACTATTGGATCCCAACCTGTTCAAGGTGACTGTGTAACCACATGACTATTGGACTCCAACCTGTTCAAGGTGACTGTGTAACCACATGACTATTGGATCCCAACCTGTTCAAGGTGACTGTGTAACCACATGACTATTGGATCCCAACCTGTTCAAGGTGACTGTGTAACCACATGACTATTGGACTCCAACCTGTTCAAGGTGACTGTGTAACCACATGACTATTGGACCCCAACCTGTTCAAAGTGACTATTCAACTTATTGAATATTGGACCCCAACCTGTTCAAGGTGACTGTGTAACCACATGACTATTGGATCCCAACCTGTTCAAGGTGACTGTGTAACCACATGACTATTGGATCCCAACCTGTTCAAGGTGACTGTGTAACCACATGACTATTGGACTCCAACCTGTTCAAGGTGACTGTGTAACCACATGACTATTGGATCCCAACCTGTTCAAGGTGACTGTGTAACCACATGACTATTGGACTCCAACCTGTTCAACATGACTATTCAACTCACTGAATATTGGACTCCAACCTGTTTAAGGTGACTGTGTAACAACACGACTATTGGGCCCTTACTTGTTCAAGGCAACTTCTCAACTCTGGACACCAACCTGTGTAAGGCAACTTCTCAACACCTTAACTCTGGACCCCAACCTGTTCAAGGCAACACCTTAACTCTGGACCCCAACCTGTTCAAGGCAACATCTCAACTCTGGACCCCAACCTGTTTAAGGCAACACCCCAACTCTGGACCCCAACCTGTTCAAGGCAACATCTCAACTCTGGACCCCAACCTGTTCAAGGCAACACCTTAACTCTGGACCCCAACCTGTTCAAGGCAACACCTCAACTCTGGACCCAAACCTGTTCAAGGCAATGTCTCAACACCTTAACTCTGGACCCCAAACTGTTCAAGGCAACACCTTAACTCTGGACCCCAACCTGTTCAAGGCAATGTCTCAACACTTTAACTCTGGACCCCAACCTGTTCAAAGCAACACCTCAACTCTGGACCCAAACCTGTTCAAGGCAACACCTCAACTCTGGACCCCAACCTGTTCAAGGCAACATGTCAAGTCTGGACCCCAACCTGTATAAGGCAACACCTTAACTCTGGACCAAAACCAGTTCAAGGCAACACCTTAACTCTGGACCCCAACCCGTTCAAGGCAACACCTAAACTCTGGACCCCAACCTGTTCAAGGCAACACCTTAACTCTGGACCCCAAACTGTTCAAGGCAACATCTCAACTTTTGACCCCAACCTGTTCAAGGCAACACCTTTACTCTGGACCCCAACCAGTTCAAGGCAACACCTTAATCTGGACCCCAACCAGTTCAAGGCAACACCGTAACTCTGGACCCCAACCTGTTCAAGGCAACACCTTTACTCTGGACCCCAACCAGTTCAAGGCAACACCTTAATCTGGACCCCAACCAGTTCAAGACAACACCTTAACTCTGGACCCCAACCTGTTCAAAGCAACACCTTAACTCTAGACCCCAACCTGTTCAAGGCAACATCTCAACTTTGGACCCCAACCTGATCAAGGCAACATCTCAACTCTGGACCCCAAACTGTTCAAGGCAACACCTTAACTCTGGACCCCAACCTGTTCAAGGCAACACCTCAACTCTGGACCCCAACCTGTTCAAGGCAACATCTCAACTTTGGACCCCAACCTGATCAAGGCAACGTCTCAACTCTGGACCCCAAACTGTTTAAGGCAACATCTCAACTCTGGACCCCAACCTGTTCAAGGCAACACCTTAACTCTGGACCCCAACCTGTTCAAGGCAACATCTCAACTCTGGACCCCAAACTGTTCAAGGCAACGTCTCAACTCTGGACCCCAACCTGTTCAAGGCAACATCTCAACTCTGGACCCCAACCTGTTCAAGGCAACACCTTAACTCTGGACCCCAACCAGTTCAAGGCAACACCTTAACTCTGGACCCCAACCTGATCAAGGCAACATCTCAACTCTGGACCCCAAACTGTTTAAGGCAATACCTTAACTCTGGACCCCAACCTGTTCAAGGCAACACCTTAACTCTGGACCCCAACCAGTTCAAGGCAACACCTTAACTCTGGGCCCCAACCTGATCAAGTCAACACCTTAACTCTGGACCCCAACCTGTTCAAGGCAACGTCTCAACTCTGGACCCCAACCTGTTCAAGGCAACACCTTAACTCTGGACCCCAACCAGTTCAAGGCAACACCTTAACTCTGGACCCCAACCTGTTCAAGGCAACGTCTCAACTCTGGACCCCAAACTGTTCAAGGCAACGTCTCAACTCTGGACCCCAAACTGTTCAAGGCAACGTCTCAACTCTGGACCCCAACTTGTTCAAGTCAACGTCTCAACTCTGGACCCCAACCTGTTCAAGGCAACATCTCAACTCTGGACCCCAAACTGTTCAAGGCAACATCTCAACTCTGGACCCCAACCTGTTCAAGGCAACACCTTAACTCTGGACCCCAACCTGTTCAAGGCAACACCTCAACTCTGGACCCCAACCTGTTCAAGGCAATGTCTCAACACCTTAACTCTAGACCCCAAACTGTTCAAGGCAACACCTTAACTCTGGACCCCAACCTGTTTAAGGCAACGTCTCAACTCTGGACCCCAAACTGTTCAAGGCAACATCTCAACTCTGGACCCCAACCTGTTCAAGGCAACATCTCAACTCTGGACCCTAACCTGTTCAAGTCAACATCTTAACTCTGGACCCCAACCTGTTCAAGGCAACATCTCAACTCTGGACCCCAAACTGTTCAAGGTAACGTCTCAACTCTGGACCCCAAACTGTTCAAGGCAACGTCTCAACTTCTTGCCTATTGAACCCACACCTATTCAAGGCAACGTCTCAACTCTGGACCCCAACCCGTTCAAGGCATCATCTCAAGTCTGGACCCCAAACTGTTCAAGGCAACGTCTCAACTCTGGACCCCAACCTGTTCAAGGCAACGTCTCAACTTCTTGCCTATTGAACCCACACCTATTCAAGGCAACTTCTCAACTCCTAGACTTTTGGACCCCAACCTGTTTAAGGTGACTATTCAACCCCCGTGACATCAATCTGTTCAACCCAACTTCTGAACTCGTTCAAGTTGACTTTTTAACTCCACCAAATTATAGACGGCATCTATTGGACCTTAGTTTTTTATATAAATATTCTCTTTCACTCATTTTATTGAGGACTTTTGTTCTGTCCATGTCTGGTATGTTTAACTGCAGGGTATTACAGTAAATGCTCAGTGTTGTTACTCCAAAAAATGCAATAAGGACAGAAACACAGTGACAAAAACTGGTGGTATTTACAAAATTTATTTTACTTGTAAAGGCCTTAGCTTCATGAACCTTTGCCAAATAAAATGTTCTTATGCTGAAATTGGTAAAACATTTTACACTTAAACATGCAAAAGTTCAACACAGAATCAACAATCCCAAAACTACAGATTACATTAACATTGTCCGATAGGATTCATGATAACTTGATAAGTGTTGAACATTTCATCTGAAAAGAATAAATGCTACTTAGGAACAGTTTTACAAAAGTGCAAAAACAACATCACAGAAATTCCTCAAACCAACAACAATTTAAATAAATTGACAATATTTTGAAAACAACAACTTGTAAATAAACAGTTTTCATTCCAATAGTAGATATTGTAAAATTCTTTTATTGTATTTTTATAAAAAAAAATTCATTTAGAAATAAAGTTATTAACTTTAATTTAGAAGCAATAAAACAACAACAACTAGATATTTCACAATTCTTTAATTATCTTAAATTAATCTACTAAATAGAAGTAAGTCTCAAACATGTATGACTATGTCAGAACTTCACACTTAAAAGCTGCCTCAGTTAATGTTACAAGCATGCATATATGTTCTAATACTAACAAAAATGTCAGCAGTAGAGACATATGCCTTGAAGATGCAAGGACCTTTAAATAATACCCTCAAAATGACCATGACCTTGCACTGGATAACCTTTATGTGGAACACTCCCATGACCTTGCACTGGATAACCTTTATGTGGAACTCTCCCATGACTTTGCACTGGATAACCTTTATGTGGAACACTCCCATGACCTTGCACTGGATAACCTTTATGTGGAACATTACCATGACCTTGCACTGGATAACCTTTATGTGGAACACTTCTTCAAAAGAATTTCAGCATCATGGTGATGTTTGAAAGTATTGTAAATAATATGGAAGTTATGGCCTAGATGGTGAAATGTGTCAGCCGAACATACATATAGGAACTGCATTTGTGGTTATCTTAAATATATCTTTTTAAATGTGGTATCCAACTGTTTGCCTATCTCCAATACATGTAACAACAAATTACTCCTGGGGAATTGGGCATAATTACTGCATAAAATCACACATTAGATTAAGGAAAGGTTATTAATAACACTTCCTGAATTGTTAGACCTTACAATTTATGAAACAAGTCACTTGAAATGTTCATCCTTATACTTTCCAAATCAATAAATATGCACTATATGGGGATTTCAGCTAAAAATAGATTATGGCATCAGAGCTGATTACCTGGTTTATAATGAAATGTGATCTCAAAAGCAAATGGTCTCAGTTAAGAAATAGCTTTATGTGCACCATTGCTCAGATAAGAAACATATGTTTGTAATGAAGAGTGAGGTGTTACGCTGCACTTTTCACATAGATGTAGGCCAAAAAAACAGCAGTGTGGAATCTTTTCAGGTAACAAAAATGTATATGGCTGTTTCAGAAAAAATCTGGTCCAAACTGTTGGATATTACCTTTAGAACCATATTTTACCATACCACACATGAACATTTTTTTAACCACACAACCCCAAAACTAGCCCCAGAATAACTCAATTAATAAGATAACCACAAAGCAATAACCTTAGCCTTATAAAAAAAAGAGCGGACCCATTTGTAATGACAAGCGAACAGACACCGCCACTGCTTCATGCAGTGGGGACACTAACAACAATGTAAATGCTTCGATAAGAGGGCAAATAACCACTTACAGTCATCATATAAAAATAACTGAAGCTGTTCATTAACATTTTATTAAATCAAAACTTTCTTTTATTATTCAAAAGGCTATTTCAAGTGCCCAAAAGTTGAGACATGGATATAGCAAAAAGAGATTCATTTAGAAGTGTTATTTTTATCTGTCTGGATTTAAGTAAATACTATTTATATTGAAATGAAAAAAGTAGCACCTCTTCTTTCATTTGATATATTTAAAGAAAGACAAACAATTTTTTAGGTAGATGTATTCAGTTTTATTCAAGTAAAGGTTATTCCCCAAGTCAGTCTTATGGCCTTCCTTTTTGTGATTATTTGGCAGTTTGATTTATTATCTTTCAAAATGATCAAATCAATTTGACTTAAGTGTCTGCAACTTAGTGTCGCCAATGTTAATAATAAACAAGAAAAACATCAAGATGATAAATTTAAAAAAACTATAAATTAATTTGTTGTGTCATTCAATGATGTCCAAAAGTGTCTCTGAAAATTGAATCTTTACCATATTTTTTTTATTCAAACTGGTAAATGTCCATTTATAGGATCAGTTTAATTACCTAGAGAAACTGGAAGTGATTAATTTTAAGTTTAGTATTCGTTATTCTCTTAATCTCAGAAACATCTTAGCACATAGTGTACTACATCCAGTTGTATTATCATACACTGATGTTCTATATGAATGGTCTGTAATACATAATCCACGGTTATAAAACTTAGAGGCCGAGTCTGAACTGATCCTCCAGCATCTCATTGGTCAGAGTTTAAACTTGATCCCCAAACCATCCAATCAGATGCTTGATAAAGATCTCAGACTTAAGTACAAAGTTTTATCACCTAGGGAAACAGTCATGTTTAAAAAATTTCTCCTGCACACAAGTTTATGCTAATACTGAAATTCTAGCATTTTCGACTAGTTTTCAATTTTATTAGCCAATCAGATCATTTGGATTACCGTACAATATCATGTATAATGCACATGTTTTCCTCCCAGATTTATGATTCAAAAGTAGGGCTGCACATTATCTTAAAAATGTTATGTTCCCATTGTTTTCCTAGCTTTACATTAACTGAATTTTTTTATGAGACAAGCACTATTATTGAAAAATTAAATTTCAGATAGGGGTGCATTTTATAAATGGCATTTTACAGTAAGTGGAAAAGTATGTGTATATACGAATATGAACAGTTTTGTTGTCATTGGAACAGTAAGCCACAATATCATGAATCAGCATCTCCACTGCCAGGTTGAGACCGTTCTAACTCAGTAAAGTCCCCCTCACCATGCTTTCTCTTGCTACGGTATCTGGAATATAAAACACAATTTATATAAAACCGTGACTTGTGTAAATGTTTTGTATATATGAATGTTAGGAGTGATCCAAAATAAACAGGACCGGCTTTGCATTTTATTTATTGTTTATTATATTTATTGCTCATTGTCACTATCATCATTGAAGCAACAGTCAAGGTTGTCCTGCGTATACCTTGGCTCCAGCAATGGCAGCTCTCCAAATGTCTCTGTCTTTGGCATCATCAGGTCTAAGACCAAGAACCTACATATTTACCTTGGCCAGGCTCTGTACATGTTTTCTTTTGTCTATCAGGTGTTTTGGACCATTCACAACTAGATTTGTTACCTCTTTTACCCCACCAAAAGTCCCCTTTTCTGTACATTTACATGTGGCCAAGACATTTTAGCCATAATCAATGAATAATAATGTTAGTTTATCTTCTTCTTAATTTACTAATGCATGTATGCATGTACCAGTGTTAAATATTTTCAGTTCTCATCTGTGGTTACCAGTAAGTAGTCAAATCGACTACAAGGCTCTGCTGCACACTTTCCGTGCGATCAATGGCACTGCACCAGCCTACATGTCAGATATGATCAATATCCATCAACCGAGCAGACCTCTTCGCTCCAGTTTCAACAATTCCCTGGTCACACCTAGGACCAAGTCATGCCTTGGGGAGTGATCCTTTTATTCTGCTGCCCCAAGGCTATGGAACAGCTATCGTGTTAACCTCAGGGCCCTTTCAACACTGACAAGCTCTGAAAACACGCTTTTTATTGAGTGCATTTTCACTAATTTCTTTTATATTCTCATCAAAATGTATTATCTATCTTTGCCAATTGCTACACATGTTTTATTTCCTGTCAATGTTTTTAGTCATATTTTGTTAGGTGCCTTTGAGCACTCCTGTGATAAAGGCACCTTAATATATGGTTATAATAATAATTATTATAATAATAATAATATTAATAATAACAATAATAATAATAATGATGAGTTGGTAAGAAACATGACATCAAAACGAAGTTGCATAACTTTAAAATCAACTTACTTATTATTACTCCTTGACAGGTTAAATACAATTTGTACTTAATGTAAACAGTGCTTACTTTTCCCATTTCCTGTGGTTGAGTGAGGTAAAATCATCTAAACTGGCAATGGCTTTGAGGTATTTAGCTAAACGTGGCAGTTCACGATCTTTCTCTCTGTTAAAATGGGCTTGTTTAAAGGGTCGAATCTGGAAACAAAACAAATATGACAAATAAATAAGTGGTGGAAGTGAATTCTTTAGATACTGGTAATATTTAATAAAAGGAATAAATAACATGTTCGAAATAAAAAATGCATAGGAAAAGCGTTGCTTTTTTAAAATATTTTATCGATTTTTGTTTTGACATACATTTTTAATTGAAGTAAATAAACCACTTTATAAAACAATCTATAACATGCTTTGAGTACCATAATACCCAGAGTTGAACTCAGAATGGAAGAATCTTGGGTGCGAACCTCGATACTGACCAAGCAATGTTGGTCCTTATTTACAGCTTATTGCTCCAGGTATTTCAGTACTGGTTCTACCCAGGAAGTGCGCAGTGGAGAGGGATTAATATAAGCTGAAAGAAAGAACACGTTTTTCCAATTTATTATAAATTAATTATTAATTTATTATTAATAAACAGGTTTAAACTAAACCCTGAAAAGTTGAATATAACTGAGCCTACTTTAAGCCCAGTCTGTGGATTCATGATGAAGTTTCTGCGAATGTCGTCGAACATAATGGTATTGTGAGGCCCCCACTGAGGAAACTTTCCCCATATAACACCTAGGGGTTTTACCTGAAACATAACATTATTATACAAGCTTACTTTAACTCTTTACTTGTTGGAAACACCATTAGGGCAGAATATAATGGGACGTTGTTTTTAGCAATTAAACGGTTATATTAAAGTATAGTTACATTAAAGTATGATTCTCTGGACATACTGATATTTGTAATTCTAGGGCCATAAGATAGCTAATGCCCTAAAAAAAATTCCCACTTGGTCATGAATGGAAAAAGGGATTTTAATACCTAAACAACAAAAAGGAAAAAAACAGGTTTGTTGGCAAGCAGGAAAGGTCCTTCTAAACATTGTAGTTAAGTTTAAATTTGACTGCAATTCATGCAGTAAGCCATGTATATACCACTTTTATTTTGGCTATGTTCAGTATGTTTCAGTCCTAAATTTACAAAAAGATGTGTCAATACATAATTTTGCTCACGAGTGCTAAAAACTTCTCATTGGATTTAAAAGGGAAGATTTATTTTTAGTGTAATAATCAACTTCGTTTTTACATCCATTGTTCTTGACAGTTCATGGTTGGATGGTTTATGATGCTTTTCTATTTGCTGTGATCTTGGGCCTTCTCTGCTGCTGTGCCAAGCACTTTCTGATCATTGTCAACAACTTGCCTTTTTCTTACCCAGTCTACTAAAAGGTTGTCAGCTCAAGCTGTCTGATGTTTGGATCATAACATATATCGGACTTCATGACACAAACTTAAGTAGGCACTCTGAAAGACAATAAATCTGACTGTTTTTAGTTAAAGTAACCAATATACTAAATAGTATTTACCTCAATGACACCATATTTGGGTGTGTGTACACTAATCATGGCTGAACTGTCAATCATGAAACAAAGTCTGTAGGCAGCATGGGATGACACTCCTAGCTCCTTCATTTTCACCTCAATCCACTTCATGCTGGTCGCAGCTACAAACATACATGTTCAAGTTTGACTGAATGGTTATGGTTTCATTATAAATACATTATACTGGAGACTGCATAGAATCATGAAGGAGTCGGTAGGCAATATAGCTGGACAAGTCTGGCTTGTTCATTTTCTCTTCAATCAACATCATGCAGGTCACAGTTACAAATGCATGCAGAAAGTTAAAGTTTGACTGATTGATTGTGATTTCATATTTAATATAGTCTCAGAAAAAACTTTGATATTATAATAGAAATGGCATAGAATTAAAAAAAAGTCTGCAGGCAACAAGGCTGGACACCTCTAGCTTGTTAAATTTCACCTCAATCCATCTAATGTTTAAAGCTGGTTAAAGTATGTATGTATTATAAACAAGCCAAAGCTATAAATGGTAGAATGATATGTTGTGGTTCACGTCTGAACCCAGGGCAACCCAGATCTGGAGCCGATGCTATATTGCACTACCAGGTCCAGTATATAAATTTATACATGCCTCAAACTATTAACTACTTGAGTAAGAACATAAATTTGAATAACAGTTAATGTACTTACACCATATGACTATATCATAATCATCGTATGCAGATGTGAGGAACTCATGAAGAAATGGTCTCATCAATTCATTTGCTGATTCAGCAACTGATCGATGGTCTGTAAAGAAACAAGAGATATTTTTAAAACATAAATGGCTGCCTGGTGTCATCCAATGATTACAAAACCAAAACCAAGTTCTAGGTCACAGTGAACATGACCGTACATGCCACTGATCCTAAGAAATATAGGGTCATCTGTTCATCATGACCAATGACTATCAAGTTAAAGAATTATAGGCTCATGCATTCTCTAAATATTAAAAAAAAATATATATCTGTGTCAAAAGATTGCTGTGACCTTGACATTTGCACCACTGACACCAAAATCATTAAGGGTCAGCTATCTACCATGATCAATGTCTCCAAGTTTGAGGACTGCGAGCTCATGTGTTCCCCAGATTTCCCAAAACCATTAAGGGTAACCTACTTATCTTGACAAATGTTTCTATTAAGTTTGATGATCATGGACTAATGTGGTCTGTACATATAAATCTAAATCAATGTAGTCTACCTACGAACAGTTGATCTGCAAAACACCCTCTGTGGTGCACGATAAACCAGTAATGTAATTTTTATATTTAACATACAAGGAAGAAAAATGTGAAAATTAAAAAGATAAACATGAAAAGACATATAAGACAAACAACTGCTTATTTTATCTACAAAATATACATTAACTTTAAAATTACAACTGTATTGTGTGTAAACAATTCATAAAATTTTCAAACACATTAAGCATATGCATTAATAAAATACACATTTTAACGAGGCCATAGACAATTTAAATAAAGTAACATACCAGAAGATGAAACATTTTTGATACATATTTGATATATTGTAGTAAATATATATGCTTCATATATAGAAGTATAATCATAACAGTAAACTGGCTCAATTACAATGCAAATACAACATTAACCTCTTACCAAACAGTGTGTAGTCAATATCTAATACCAGGAGCTTTTTTCCCTTTCTTGGCTCATTGATAATATCTATCTTAATGTCCTTCACTCTCTTCTCTATTTTAGCTAAAAACTCTTCCCTGAAAGATGAAACATATATATAAAGGATTCAACATTGAGGTTACATATAAACATATAATTACCTTAAGAAATTGTCATTTGGGACACCACTGCTATTAACACTCAGAAATAGACCTCAGAAGGAATATAGGGGAAAAGTAGCCATAGCAAGATGGCAGTCATAGCCAAAGACCTTAAAACACAGCCTTATATTATCACAACATAAATGGGAGGGGAGGGAGGGAGAGAGACAGACAGATAGAGACACAGAGATAGACACAGAGAGACAACGGAGAGGGAGAGAGAGAGAGTACAGAATTAAACCTAATATGATAAAAGCAATTTTTATATAATATAAAGACCTGTAGGTAATATTTTTAAGAAACTGTGCAGACCTTTTAGTGCTGATCATTGTAATGTAGCCCTGATTTGAGCTGAAAACTTGAACTTAACTGTATTCTACCATGTATGCTCAAATCATTGTTCAAAAGAATCTATTTTTATATATTTGAATGTGTCATACAATAAAACAAACTAGTAAATAATTAAAATATGCATATGTTTATTAAACAAAAATGAAAACAAAGACCAACAATGGAGACAAATAATACAATTTTTCAGGATAAAAAATGGGAATTTAACAAATGCATATACAACAGCTATATAAAAAATTTGGTGTGGCTTATTTCTAACATGTGACAGTTTGTAAGGTTAACTTAGCATTAAAAAACAACAGTTTTGTGCAATTAAAGTAATTATAAAAAATTGAATTAGAATTTACAAACCCTTATCTGGTTTGTATTTATCGGATTTGCTGTATTTCTTATATCGGCATAATTATTTTATACATTACACCATGTATTTCCTTCTTCCAAGAGGTACTTCTTGTTGTGATCATACAAGTGCTCAGTCAAATACCAAAGCTTTCAGGCAATATTGATATTTGTGCAATTAAGATTTAAAACCAATTAAACAAAACATGCTACAACTTAAGTGTTATTCTCACCCACCTGTTTTCTATAGCTATCTCATCTTCTTCAATGTCAAAGTCGTTTAAAACTTCTGGCATATCTTCAGGTGGTTCAGATACTTTTGTCTGAAAAAAAAGTTTAAAAACATGACAAGCACCTAAGAACTACCAACAAAATACTTCAGAATATAAAAATTAAAACAATTCATTGGATGGGGAGGTGACTTCTACCAAAATGCCGTAGGGGTCAAATTTATTGCCACTTTTCAGTTATATACAATATCTAATAGGAAATTTTTTACTTTTCCTCATTTTTTTATGAAAATATTCCTATTTGTGACAAAGTATCATCTTCGAGTTGTAATCTAAATCCCATTATTTATGTACCCGATTCTGTACAAACTGTTCATTCTATGTATTTAAACATAAGCATATAAAAAATGCAGAATATTTTATATTATTCAGTGCAGAAATATTTTGATAAATATAATTTTTTCAACAAAAAATAGTTTTGTTATACCACCACTGCACAATTTAAGGCCAGCTGGAAGAACTTTTGAAAGTTTTTGCTACAACTGGGACCAGAACCCCTGCAATGGGATGTCAGAGTAGTTACCATATTTTGGGGTCTGATGCATGTTGATACTGGGCCAATATAAAACGCAGCTTTTAACGCAGGCTGCGTTATGCAGGCTGCGTTTTTCGTGTATAAAACGCAGCTGCGCAGTCTGTATAGATATATAGGGAAAACGCAGCTTTTTCTAAATATATTACTAGACAATATGTTGTGTTTATAAAAAAAGAAGTATTCACTGTTCTTTATAGTAATTTCATTAAAATATCGTTATATCTTTATGATATAGTATTGTGTGTTTACCAAATAAGTGAAAATATTTATTTATTATGTTGAGGTAATTTTCTGAATTACCTATAGATTTTCTTTACGTCCGAATCACTTGCAAAAAGATACATCTATATCCGAATTTTCTTTTAATTTTGTTATAAATTGTAAAATAATGTAATACTTTATCCTGACTTTTTGTCCCATATAACATTCGAATTATGTAGGATGCGATTTAAGGATATACAACGGAGCAACGCAGCCATTATAAATAAAACGCAGGGAAATTGCAGCTTTTTAAACATACGGGAATCGTTAGAAACAATAAAAATATGCAAAAAATGTAGTGTTTTTCTGTCGGCAATGTTTTTAAATCAATGTACATTGGATTGATGGTAATATAAATATAAATATATCTACTTTATTGTGTGTTTGTGTTGGAATAAAAATGGCTTTAGTTTTTGGACATAGCCAAGTGAAGTACTTGCACGAGTACATTGACTCTGAAAATATTGTCACTTTGTGCTATCCAGGATACAAAGTCAAAGACTTTTTGGATCTGGACATTGTGTTCCAAGTGGTTCCTTCAGTGTCGGTAAGTGTGTTTTATAATGATATAATCATATCACTGTCCTTTTCTAATAACTTGAAATATTGGCGACGACACTAACAGTTTATTCGATAAATATATTGTATCTTACGATAATATGATATGAAAAGGAAAATGTTGGATTATTATGAAGATATAAAGTGCGCATATTATAATTTAAAGAGATACATTCAAGTTAACAAAATAAAATTATGATGTCTGTCCGTCTGTCTGTAATATTACATGAAATATTTATATTTTTGAAATTTGAATATTTCTGAGTAGAATTACAAAAAAAACAAATTTAATTTATTAATGTCGTTTATAACTTGTAACGATAAGCGCAAGAAAGAAATGGTATAAACGGTTATTTATAATTAAAAACAAAAACAGCAAACTGGTTCATGATAAGAAAAATTACGAAATTTGATGTATTAATAAATATTTGTTTCTCCGGTGATATGAATGTTCATTTTTGTTTTGTTCATAAATTTAATAAAAATTTAATGGCAAGACGATATCATTCTTGTTGCATGTCACACTGTTAATGGGCGTGTCTTGTGACACCTAAATTAATTGACCGTGCTCTTATCATCCAATCAACGATACGAAATCAACAACGATACGAACATGTTTATTGGCACAATGACACGTTGTAATTGTACAATTGCAACTTGCCTGCTTGTTTTGATAACATGGTACAATGCGACAAATGCGATACTTGGTTCCATAAACATTGTGTAAATGCTCCGGCAGATATATCATCAAATGATTTTTTTTTGCGGAATGTGTAAATGAGTATATTAATATTATGTAACGACAGTCATGTTTTTAGAACACAGAAGGTGTATTGCCCCACGTATATCCGTAACAACTTTGTTCTTTTTTCTTTTCGGACGATAAAAAAATAATTGTTATCTAGTGTATAACTTCCAGATGTTCATCTATTTTTTTTTTATCCGGCTATAAATAAAACTTAACATTCTCATTTTCGCATCTATTTCTTCTCAGGCTTGCCAAAACTTTTTTTTTTTAAATCTGTGATCAAGATCATAAAACTAAGTTTTGAGATCAGTCTCAAATCTCAAGCGTATGATTGACTGAAACGGCGACCAGTCGCCATTTCAGCCAATCAGAACCGTGAGATATGAGACTGATCTCAAAACTTAGTTTTATGATCTTGGGCCCTGGAAATTTTGTCAATAATATCGATGATGATGCTGTTGTTGTTAGTATGTCTTGTTGCTGTTAATAAATCGGAATGATGATGATGATAATGATGCTGCTGTTTAAATACATTGTTGCTCTGTAAACTATGATTGTGACTAAACAAAAATAATGATGATTATGATGCTGATGATGGTCGTTTTTTCATATTCTGTGATAATTATATTCTTGAACGAATTTTATAAATGTATTTTGCTGATTTTGTTATAATTGATTAAAAAAACTTGTTTAAAAATGACTTTTGTTATTTTTATCATTCATTTTTTAACTTTCTGTTAAACCTGAAGACCTTTTTTTGACAATATTAGAATGAACATGCAATAAAAATCTGTTCATGAATAAAAATATTCCTTCTTTTTGCATTGAGTTCTTCTTTTCAGTGGTGAGGTCAAATTAGCGACCGCGTTAACTAAATTACAATATTAAAACATCAATTATATTTATTTTTTATTCATAATTCATTCATATATTATTGATAAATAAGCCTTCTATTCTTATCAAACAACATTTTGTCTTATTTTTCCATTAAAGGCATAACAGCAGTGAAAATCACACCTTTCCCCTATATATTCTATACAGGCTGCGTAAAAGCTGCGTTTTCCCTATATGTTTATACAGGCTGCATTAAAAGCTGCGTTTTATACAGGCCCGTTGATACTTACAATTTCTTCTTCTCTGGTTCCCATCATCATTATCTTGGTTCCCTTTTTGAGGTTTAGGTCACCAATCTTCACAGTGTCATCTGGCACCTTTCCTACAAAAAAAATTGTTCTGGTTAAAACTGCACCAATAGTCTTTAGGCCATCCTTGTGTGTAGATGACAGCACTCACAGAGGATCTCTATGAGTTATCAAGCTTTCAGGACATCTTCAACATACCCAAAGATGCAACAAAAACACACTATGAAAGGATTCATTGCAGTGCACCAAAAACCTTGATATTCAGCTAAGATATGATGCGTTGTAGGATGTTGGCCAAATTCATTTTAAGCCAACATTTGGACTGATTTGTGACCGCTTTTTATGAGATTAATCTTGTAAGATTAAATTTTATTGTATTATTTTTTAATATGGTGAGGGGGCAGTTTTCTCATTCATGACAAATGTGTATGTAACATAGGGAGAAAAATGCACAGCCAGTCCGGGACTCGAACCCGGGACCCTTTGCTAACAGGGCTATTGCTCTACCGACTAAGCTAACCAAACCGCTTACACGTTCTCTCCCTATCACCCAGCTACATACGCCCCGGGCAACTTGAAATTCGTCCACGAATTTCCATAGACTGTATGCTCTACATACAACTCATAAGCAACTCAAACACTTGTACCGTAACGACCACGTGTCATTTAAGTTGGACGCCAATGTAACATAGGGAGAAAAATGTGCAGCCAGTCCGGGACTCGAACCCGGGACCCTTCGCTAGCCGGGCGAATGCTCTACCAGACTACTTACACTTACTCTCCCTATCACCTGGCTACATGTATTATGTATTAAACAACCGCACTGTATTGTGAGAACAATGATGCAATTTTTCTAACGTAAAAATCATGATGATGGTAAGCTACATTTAATATTATCTTAACGACTGAAGTGACCAGCTGCTGTAGTGAAAGTTCGAAATTCAATACCTTTATATTTAAGACCAAGCAACTTCTGGCGATCTGGCAGAACACCCGTTTCATTTTGAATTTTTGTCTTTAATTCTAATACAGTTTGGTCTGTTGACAAATCTGAAATACAGTATTCCTTGCCGCTCCATTTTACAACAAAATTTTCCACCGCAGACGCCATTGTTTTTGTTTACACGGTGCCGTGAAATTTTCGATGGCGTGAAACGTCGTAGATTGCTGGTATCTATAAGGTAAATATATCGATTCATTATTCGTATTGACAACAATAAAAAGGTATTTTTAGTGTCGGCAGTTTATAATAAAAGTTATTTTCTTAAGTTTAAGGAACACTGTTTAAGAGGTGTACATTTAATCAAAAGGTAATAAAGGAAGGGAATGGGAGGTAAACAAAGATCACGTGACCTATGCTGTTCTTTAATTTAGAAGGTAAATAAAGGTAGGAAGTTTTTTGTAGAAGTCCAGTTTTGAAAAAACAAAAACAACAACAAACTAATAACAACACATTCTGTTCAAAGAAATTCATTATACTATAAGAATTTTTTTTATATAAATAAGCCAGACATTTTGTTCCCATTAAGCATTGACTGCAGGGTTGTCATTAGGAGGTGGCTGGCGGCCGATTAGACTGCCTCAAATGAAAATCGGGCCGCCTCAAATTTGAAAAAAAAATATGAAAAATGGTCAAGAGCATGCATGCCCCCGGACCACCCAAGCAACGCTTCGCACCTTCCGCGCTCGCAAAGCCTAGCCTCCTCAAAAGTTAATTAAGCCTGCTCAAAATATTTCTAGTGACAACCATGGACTGGTTCATTATTCTTTCAAACAAGTAATTGGGAGACAAGGAAAATAGCATTGATTTCAAGCCTTTTTCTCAATAATCTCTAACATGCAACAGCCTGTTCAACATTGTGATCGAACTATTAAAGTTTTTACAGTAAATACATACATTTGTTTAAGGGTTATAGCAATTGTTTTCTTTGAGAAATTTCATTGAATAAACATGGTCTGATACTGTCTGTCATCTAAAAGCATCAAACACAAATAGGAGAAGTGTTGAAAATAAAAGAAATTACTACATCATTATAACTAGACACATTAAGAGTTAAAATAATTGTGTAAACACATAACAAATACATTTTCAATGAAACCAACATACTTGAAATATAAATCATTTTTTTAATTCAAGTAATTTTTAGCAAATTGAAAAAAAATAGGTATATCTACTATCTAACAATCACAGAGAAGTTGAAATCCCGTTTGACCACCTATTTTCATAAAAACTTCAATGTAATAACTTATTTTACAGCAAAGACAACAGTGTGTAGATCAATGGGTTACCAGCAATTGATGCACTAGAAACAGATCTGAATAAAACTTAAATACATCATTGTATTTTCTTTAAAATAAATTAAGGACACCAGTCACTGGATCAAGAAGTATCAGTTAAAAATTTAGATATGTAAACTGTCAGACAAAAAAAAAAATGGGAAGTGGGAAAAAACAACATACTTTAGTTTTAGCCAGAATTTAAAGTTTCAATAATTACAAAAATACACTGTTTTCTCTTACAATATATATGCCTTTTTATTATTTATTATTTATTTTGTGTGGAAGATAGATAATATATATGATTTGCTTGCAGTGTCAATTATTTCCGTTTTTTCCTTTCCATAGGAAACAACTTAATCATAGATCTGTTACTACATTTTAAAACAAGTGAGGGTAAACGTACGAAACAACATAATTACAATGTTACCTTGTTGTCAGCATGATGTTTTGGTAGTTATTACATCTGTTGAGATATAAATCCTACCATTTTGTGTGTGTTTTTTTAACACATACATTTATAATTTAGTCAGTATTTTTTAGCATTCTAATTTATTTTAATAGAGGAAGCTAGCAGCTACAGTTTAAACTCATACTTCATCTATGAAAACAATGTAACTGGTACAAAACAGTTCAAAACAAGAAGTATATGGCACAGAAGACTGACCAAAGTAAAGATTTCCCATTAGGCCTTGCATTAATAAAAATAAACTGATAAGCTCTGGTTTAATCTTGTCAAAATAATAACATTGGTTATGTTGAAATTTAAATATAATCCATTTCCAATTGCAATGTATAATTAAACTACACTAACCAAGTACCGAGACTCACTCTTGCTGTCAATAGAGTACTGGACTGTCATGCAAGAGGTTCTGGGTTTGAATCCAACAAAAACCAAGCTTTTTTATATTTGGTATAACCAGGTATTACATTGTCTTTTTCTACCTTATCCATATATACATATATGAACATTGAACATAAACAAAACAGCAAATAAATTTTATCCTTAAATGAAATGTGTTTTATGTTGTTGTTTTCTGAATTATTTTTAAACTGCAGACCATTTACAACTGCTATGTTTAAGGTAAAACAATTTGCATGCCAGAGAAGTTATGACTTTTATAAGGTCTCTTGGGTTTTATTGTGATCCAAATATTTTTTGCTACAACATTGAGTTAGATTTAATAAATTTGCTTTAAAACCTAAGGTAATAAGGGTCATGTTCCTCCCCGTAAATTTCCCCTTTAAACCACAGAGGGACAAGCAGACTGCTATAAACAGCCTAAAACATCACTAAACACGGGACACATTTTGACACATGTGTTATCCAAACACAGCCCCTTTCACAATGGGGCACCAGCCATCAGTCATCTCCTGACCACAGTAAAGCAATCAGCTGGGAGAGAGACTATTTTTAGAAATCCTCAAACATCACCACCCTAGTACAAGCATGTTAACACTTTTGTCATTTAGTTATCTTGATTTTTTTTCTACATTGTACTTGATTAATCCACTGAAGTGAGAAGTCAGAAGAACACATTGAACAGAACACATATTTCTTTAGAAGTAAGTGTATTTGCATATAACATTTTCTAATTAAAATGCTAATAGAGTAAAACGTGCAAGTATGTTAAGTATATCTGCATTAACCATGATCTTATAAATAAATTAATAATTAATAAATCTAATTAAATTTCTTATGAAATGCAATTGCTGTAAGTATTATTTGCTCATTTTCACAAAGTTTTTTAATAATGTATCATGTTAATAATTCTTCATGTCTTTAACTGGTATTTTTTTTTTTCTTTATGTTGTTTTTAAATGGTCGGTTATACACAAAAAGTACCTGATATTGTCTGTAGCACTATTACTTATATTAAATGTAGATGTTTTAAACAACAACAAAAAAACATTCAAGAATCTAAACCATTGCAATATGGTAACTTATATGATTTTATAAATAAAAAGGTGTCTTAAAACAAGCCTTTGGAACCATCTCCTGATAATTGAAATATTGTTAGTGGGATGATAAACCCAATAAACAAACAAGCTTTTGGGTTCATTTTAGAAACATTAAGAACAATTAATTCAACAAGCAGCAAATGCTTTTACTATAACTACAAATATGACTTTAATTAACTTTGCTGTTGCTGATATATTTAAGTCATTATCACTTCTAATTTTCTACTGTAATTACTGCAGCATCTGTCCTCTACTGCTGCTGCCCCTACAACATGTATAAGTACTACTACTAACACTACTACTACTACTACTACTACTACTACTACTACTACTACTACTACTACTACTACTACTACTACTACTACTACTACTACTACTACTACTGTTGCTGCTACTCTTCCTAACTTCTACTGCTACTGTTGCTGCTAGTACTTCTGCTACAACTACTGCTACTACTTTTACTACTTCTATTGCTGCCGCTGCTACTACTTCTACCACTTCTATTACTGCTTTTACTACTACTGCTATTTTAATGACTACTGCTGCTGATGCTTCTACTTCTAGTACTGCTACAATGGCTACCACTATTACTACTCCTAACTTCTGCTACTTCTACTGTTGCTACTACTTCTGCTGCAACTACTACTACTACTACTTATACTACTATTATTGCAGCTGCTGCTGCTACTACTACTATTACTACTTCTATTACTACTAATACTGCTACTGCTACTGCTACTTTAATTACTGCTACTGCTACTTTAATTACTGCTGCTGCTACTACTACTACTAGTTATACTACCATTGCTGCTACTATTACTACTGTCACTACTTCTATGATGATTACCTACTTCTACTTATGCTACTTCTGTAACCTCTAGGAGTACTTTTAATTACTACTACAACTAGTACTATAACTACTTCTACTACCTTTAACAACTATTACAACTGCTTCTGTTGCTGTTGCATAAACCCTGTATATAAATTATCGCCATTTGCGAATGTTTTACTTCCAAATATTTTGGCGCGGTATGACCTATCAAGTGTTGGTGTGCCGTAAAACCCAAATACAAATACTTCTGAATATCTAATATAATTTCTTTGATAAATTAATTTATGCCTTAAGTATTATAACATAAAAGATTAAGACAAAGCTTCCGTTTTCTCAATTGTTCAATAACGTCCTTTTAGCCACAAGGCTTTTTTATTTTGGTTTTACTTCTGTGATCATTTTTCAATGTTTCTATCACAATCTGTAATCTGTGTAGCGGTATGTGTCTTGTTTTCTGATGATTGATGACTGGCCATTATATAAGTGTAGCTCCTGGCAGCTAAAATTGACAACTTGGAAACCTAAACATACACATGGCCTTAGGGTCATAAAAAGTGTAAGAAAATTATATAAAAGTGGGAAAAAAGTTAATTGCTGATTGCATAAATGGTCAGTATAAAAGCCAAGTTGTAGTTTTAAGAATTTTTTTCTCCTCGTAATATACTGGTACCGATATCCTAATAGACTGATAAAAAATAATAAAATAATATTAATTTCTCCTATCTAGAAACTTTGGCTATTGCTTTTTTACATTCATAGTATTAAGAGATATCAAAAAATGATGCTGATGCTTAAGAAAGTCAAACTTACAAATCTGACACAGACCTGCCTATATATGATCTGGCTTTGTATGTAAAAAAAAACTTAGTTTTAAATAAATACATTTAGGAAATCTTCAGATTTTTCTTGTAAAATACTAGTATTTGATTGACTAATCTTTTTTCTTTTTTTTTTTATCTGAAGATTTTAATTTCGCCTATTTAAGAACTTTGGCTCTTTTTATGTTTAAAGTACTATGAGATTGATTAAAGACAAAGCAGCTCAGAAAAAGTCAAAATAACAAATCAGATACTGATCTTTAAATACTTTTTATTTTATTTCTTGTTGTTTTAAATAATTAAGCCACTGTTTAAATAAATTTATGTTCATAGTCGATAAGATTTTTCACACAGATGTGTTAAAATAATTTTTGATGCAATAAATTAGAGGCTATTTTACAGCAGTATTATCTCATTCTCATTCTGACCCCAGGCACGAATTCCCTGAAACACATGACACAGTTTATGCATTGTTCAAATCTGCCCCCTAAGGGGCCATTTAGGGACCAGTGACTTATCATCATACCATCAGAGCTTGAAGGTTTGGTTTAATGTTATCTCAAGACTTTGTCTGGTCGATATTGCAAGCAGGTAAACTATAAGACTGATCAAATCATCCCAAAAAGCATACTGCTTCTGTGATTAGAATGTGTGAAGATGTGCAGACAACAAACAGTTGGATATGAGTGTGAATTTTATATTTTGGAGCTTCCTTAATGTAGTGAATAATTGTTCACCTGTGGAAAAAACATCACCTAGCAACAGCTAATTAAGCCATTTGAAATAAGGGAATATTTATGTGATCACCATACAAGAGGCAACCTATTAAACATCCGACATTTCTAAAAAGTGAATTATTTTGATTGTTGAATTTTTGTTTAGGGAGATAATTTCTTACAGATTACGATAAAAAGTGAAAGACAAAGTATAGGTAAGCACAAATTAACTTTTAATTTTAATTTTTGAGACATAACAAAAATAATTAAGATACATACTATATTGTGTGTAGGTTATTAATTTAAAAAAAAATGTCATTGACAATTTAAAAAACAACAAAAACATGCATAGTTATATGTATGAATATTTTTACAAAACTGTCTTTAATAATGGATAGAAAATCATACAGCAAAACAATTATTTTCATGATTATAATTATTATTATTATACCACATGCATAACCTTTGATTATACCAACTTTAATTAGCAAATTGGCAAATTACACCTTAACTAAATCAAAGTGTACAGAGATTGAAGTGATTTCGTCACAGTTTGGCATAAGTACACACCGAACCAAATGTATGGCACTTTATAGGCGTTTAAATGATTGTGTCACTATTAAGCAGGTTAGCATAATGTTTATAACTATTGTACACATTACATATATTACTTTAAATATTATTATATTTTGTTATTTTCTTGGATTTTGAGCAAAAATGGCTAAATATCAAAGTTAAAAAGCACCACAAGGCTTTTGAGTCTCCCAGCATGAAGAAAATACAATCTTTGACGTATAATGTAGGGATCAAAGTTGTTGGGTTTGTTTTTTTGTGTTTTTTTTTATTCAGTTATTTATTGAGTTTCAACAAAGTTTTGCTTTTTATTACAAAAGCGTTCAAAATTCCAATTGACCAACCCCTTTAGGAAAATAAATAAAGCATGAAGCTTGAAAAGGACGAAGGGGAGGCCTTCTAGTTTACCTGCAATGAGTCAGTGGTTCTACCCAGTCGATTGTGACACGATCTGTGATTTGGAGTCCTAATAAGGCGCCTGGACAATATTGGGTTTCATATATTTTCTAAAACAACAGTTATTCCTGATTTTAAAACAGGTTATATTTTCAAAATATTCGAAAAGAATGCCGATGATACAATTTTCATGACAGCAATACTGACCGCTTTTAGGTGAAAAAACCAACAACAAATACCTTTTGAAAGTTTTTTAGCATAACATCATTACAACATTTGTACCCAAAATCACAGATCACATCACAATTGTCTCTGGATCTTCCTTCACCATTTGAAGCTGGGATGCACCATTATAACCATATTTGCGTCTTGTGTGTGTATTTTACTGTACTGACATTTTTATGTACATTTAGTGACAAAGTTTTCATAACGTGTAGACCAATTCATCATTATTTGGCATCACCTATAGCTGTAGGGTTAATTTTATTTTTATCATTATTTGCTCCTGTTCATGCTAAAATTTGTTAAAACTCCAAGCTTATTTCTAAGTATGTTGCTAATACAGTATTAATATCACATGTAAAAGTTTATATTACAGTAAAAGTTTATATACTTTTATACAGTAATAGAAACCGGACCTGGTATAGCAACTGGTAAAGCATCGACTCCAGGTACTGAAGGCCTCAGGTTCGATCCTGGGCCACAACATACCAAAGTCATGAAAAATGGTAATGGTATAGCTCCCTTGCTAATGCTCATGCAAATATAACAGTAGTTCCACAACTGGTTGGCCTGGTGTCAGGATAATGTGACAAGGTGTGGTATCATGTCATGTGTTCACGGCATGCTATACACAGTCAAGGCAGACCTTTATCAGCTTCAAACGGACAAGGATTGATGCTTTTTATCATCGTCTTTCCTTCTAATGCTACTGTTTGTTAAAACCTCAAATGTATAACTAATAAATATTACATGTAAAGGTTTATACACTTATTAATAGGGACTAAACAGCATATAATGTAGATCCTGATCACACGTCTCCCAGCAGGGAACTGGCTTATCTGGATCTTCACTATTTTGCCTCAGTCTTATATATATATATATATGTGATTACCAGGGTAAGATACAATGATCATTATCAGGCTCATAAGATAATGTCATGTGTAATTTATCTAATGTCATCTTTCCCTCAAGTAAAAAGATCTAACTTTGAGATAAAAACATAGTAGCTGTTAAAATGAAAAAGAAGAAAAGTACAAAAATATCTTTAAACAGAAAATAAAAAATGCTAGATTTTTGTAGGATTTGAACCTAGGACCTACTGGTGATGTATGGCCGTCAGGTGCTGTATTATCATTGTGCCACAGAGTCTTGGCACATGCATATTTTTATGTGGTTTTATTATTCATTGTAGCTGGCACAATATTTACAGTTAAATGTCAACATAACCTGTGTTATGAATTTGAAGAGTCTCGGTGCTTATCAGTTCTTTTGGATTAAAGTTGGGCCAAATGAGGGGTCAATCACTATAGCTTTGTTCAAGCTACTGTGCCTTATAATTCTTGTTTTTATTGTTTTGTACCAATTACATTGTTTCTCCAAAGATATTAATGTTTTTAAGTCACAAAAATAAAGATTTTGTGGTTTTAAGTCACAAAAAATAAAGATATTATGGTTTTACATCACAAATATTTTGTTCTGGTAAGATAATCCTTGCAATGCATGGGTGTAAGTGACAGAAATAATAAACATACAGCTTTGACACAACTATCTTGATAAATATGTTCTAAGTACATGTGTTTAGGGCTTAAACATGCAAAGGTGTCAGTTCAAGGTAAGAAATGTGTGAACAAGTCACAATATAATCCAGAAGTTACAATAATGGCCACTACACCATCACACATCAAGGTCAAAATGACAAATCCCATTGTCCATATATACTCCATGTATACATTATCACCACATTGTGTTACATAAAACCCCATTCAACTTGATGCTACCAGAACTACAGAAGATAATGGTGTATTGTTGTTTAAACTATAACTGTATAAACCTTGTCTTGTACCCCTTTAATGTAAAGTAAGATTTTTTTTTTTTGATACATTTCTTACCATTTTAATCTAATTTAAAAAACAATGGGGATTTTCATTAAATATAGATTTTGTGTCTGTTTTTAACAAGGCAATTCCAACACAAATCAAGGACATCAACAGTCAGCTTTTGGCAAGGCCTTTCAATTCAACCCTTTTCTTTGAATTTTATTCTGATTTAAAGTTAAGTATGCTAACTTAAAATCGGAAATAACAGCAAAGAAAATGCAGTCAATGTTTGGTTAATTCAATTTTTTTTGTTGTTGAAAATATCAGAATACCAAACACATCCAGAACTTTTCTTTTCTTTCCACACAACTGAGTGAGAACATTATATTTGCAAAACTGGACTAGATTTCTAATTCGTTACTTCAGGCTGTATGGTGATCACACTAGGCTATGGCAATAGAACAAGAATGGTGGAAGAACAAACTTGCCGAGGACATCTACGCCACTCTGAAGATGAAAGAGCAAACCATCCCACCCTTCCGAGCAGCATCGACACAGATGTGCTACCGACGCCACCTGGTGGATTGGTTGGCATTGATTGTTGAGGAACTGGGTATTTGTGCAGGCTCACACCATCTGGCGGTGTATCTGCTGGATTATTTCATGGATGCAATTGAGGTTGAGCTGCAATATATGCACCTGGTGGCACTCACCTGTCTACTAATAGCTGGTAGGTGGCGGTCAAATTATGGGTCTGTTATTTGCAACCAATCTTGAAAGCGAAAAGCTCAAAATTAAATAGGTCATGTCTGATTTCTTTTGAAAACCATATTATGTGAGCACCCTCACCTTCACATGACTTAGTGTCACTGGGCTGTAGAATTGTCTCCATAAATATTTTCAAAGTTAAAATATATGCATTAGTTCTTAAATTTAAGAATGTTAAGATGACATTCCAGCCCTTTGAGTTAAATTTTATACTTAAAAGTTAAACATTCTAAGGGTAACCATTTTTATATCTGGCAAATAAGTTGATTTAAAATATACATACAAGTAATGCTAGATCATACTGAACCTTATACATGATTTTTGTGCTTTCCAATAGAAATTCAGGGGGATTATGTAGTCATTTCATTGTGCATCTGTTCATCTTGCATTCATATCCTGCTTTGTTATTTATTTGGTGGATTTTTAAAAATAGTTAATTGACCATGACCACATTTGTGTTGGGGTAACTTGTGTTTGAAAAACTGTCAATAATAAACATAACAATCAGATTGGAAACTGTTAACAGAAACTTGTTGAAACCCTTTACTAAATACAAAGACTTAGTAAAACTATCACCATCTTTTTTTTTTAAACTTTCACTTTCAAAAAACAAGCTATGTCCAGATCATTGTAAACCATTATAACAAAAGCTCTGTCCATACTTTAAACCAGCATAAAATGCAGTGTCCAAAGTGCTTTAAACCAACATAAGAAAAGGCTGCTTTAAAACACCATATAATGGTTAGTCCACGCTGCTTTAAAGCAAAATAATGCTGTGTGCAGGCTGCATTAAACCATCCAAAAATGATGTGTCCATGGCGCTTTAAAACATTATAAAATGCTGAGCCAGACTGTTTTAAACCATCATAAAAATTCTGTGTCCAGACTGCTTTTAACCAGCATAAAAATAATGTTTCCTGGCTGCTTTAAACCATCTTGCAATTTCTATTTCAGCCAAGTTTGAGGATCACTGTGACAGGGTTCCCCACTACAGTCGTCTAAACTCCTACCTTCATGTGAACCACTACAATGGTGGCCAGCCCTACACAGCAAAGGAATATCTGGCAATGGAGCTCAACATACTGAAGTTCATCCAGTTTGAACTCTGTGTACCCACAGTGCCACATTTCTTGCCATACTTTCTCCAGGTATTTCACTTTAACTGTTCATTTGTTGGGCCTAATTGTTTTGTTATACATATACTTTGTTCTTTAGGTGGGTGATACATTTTTGTAAATGCTTAAACAGTTGAAAGCAAAGCAATAAGTACTGTTGTTAGTATTGTAAAAAGGAAATGTCTTTTTTGTATCCAGTTATTTTCAGCACCCAGTTGTTATTAGCTATTCATGTTTTGGGGGCTCCATTGGTTTAGGATTACAGTCAAGTCCGGTTGGGGCAAAGGACTTATATTGAAATGATCTTCCAACTGACCAATGGTGATAGCTGGATGTCATAATGAATGTAATATAAGCAGCTTTGATGTTTTTTCTAAAACACTTTGGCAATTGTCACCAGTAGAGGTGTTGTTCATGTGCCTTAACTCAGTCTAAAATAACAGAGAATAGCTTTAACATAGTCGTTAATACACAACATCTAGTTAAGACAAAAGTGGATTGAAACTAATCCTCAGTAACACATATTACTGATTAAAAGTTATTTTTATAGCTTACACCAATTGTTAGCCAACATCTCATTAACACAAATTGGATTAAATACAACATAATGCTGTTTTACACCAATGGTCAGCCAACATCTCGTTAACACAAGATGGATTAAAAGTAACCGTTGCTGATTATAAGTTGTTTCTGTTATTGAATCTCCGCAGGTTGCTGTGGATGAGGATGATTTGAGGAATGGACTGCCTATCTGCAACAAAGGGGAGATCAGCAGTTTTCTGGAAAAACATGCTCTATACTTTCAGGAGGTTTGTCTCCAAGGTGAGAAGTATTTCTACGTGTATTTTATTTTTTCTTCCTTACAGTCTAACCTTACCTTTTACTGACTAAATGATGCTGCCATAATACAAACATAAACAAATTTTCATTGATAGAAATCGTCTATTTTTAAAGAAAAGAAAATGAATTCTAAATGATCTTTGATATTTTGAAGCTATCTGGACACCAAAATAAACCCAGAGTTACCTGTACAGCTATTGTTTGTTTGATGCAGGGCAAATGTGCCTTAATTATTAACTGAATTAATAAAATTATGTTTGGCTTTGACGCAAATGAAAATATGGTCACTGTACAGTCTCTACAAAGATGATGTTTGCTTGATGCAGAGCAAATATGGCTTAAGTATCAACTAACTTGATAAAATTATGTTTGGCTTTGACACAAATGAAAATATGGTGACTGTACAGTCTCTGCAAAGATGCTACATTGTGAACATGCAACATCACTTCAGATTCAAAGGCTGTAGATTTTCTATGATGAAGGATGCATTGTGGTCAGACTAACAAATACTAAGAGGATGGGTCGGTAGGAATTTGGCAGAAGCATTAAAATTGCCATTGGTTGTAACCGTAATAGAATCTATTGCTGCTGTGGTAATTATGACTTCATCACAAAACTGGACTTGTATTTTATATTTATCTACCGTTTTTTTAAGACCCTCAGTTCCGGGACTATAGCCCTTCCATGGTTGCAGCAGCATGTGTAGCAGCAGCAAGGATTGTCCTTCAGCTTACACCCACCTGGCCAAAACAGATGGAGCTGATGACAGACTACTACCTGGAACAGCTCCTGCCATGTCTGCCTAGTTTACTCGGGTATGTAATTAGTGATTTAATAAGTATACTGACTATACATGGTAGCGCACCAGAATAGGTGGGCATCGTTTTAATGATCATAATTGTTGGCTGCAAATGTATTTCAAAAATACAATGAACACAGAAACAAATCAGTAAACCATTACAATGTGTGAATTGGTCATAGGTTTTACTTGGGAGAAAAAATGTACCCTACATTTTTAGCAGACCTCAAGTTTTGAGCATGGGTTATACACTTATGATGTTTGCTCAGAATTAGAGCATTTCTTACCACTTGCTTGACATAAATTTTATAGGTACTCATATCAGAAGTATAGATTTGTTATAACTTCTACATGAAAACGTTCAGAAATGAACATTATTCTAATTTAATGAGATAACAAGGCATATTAATGAAAACTAGCCATTTTTAGTTACAGTTTTAAAAATGACATTATTCTTGTTTTTTATCCTAAGATAACATCATACTGTTGTTGTTTTTTATTCTGAAAAATCAAAAAGTATTGTTAATCATCAACAATGAAAAGATGCTTTGATTTTTATTGTACTTCTATATCTCACTGTCTGCATAAATACTGCATTGTGATTGGTCAGTATTTGAGGTTGTGATAATCTTTCTGTAGTAGTCTGGAAACTAATGAATTCTTAAATGGGCTGACTAAAATATTTAATTGATGTGATTTTCATGAGATTTTCAAAATGGTCATGAATAACATTTAAGAAGTTGAGGAGATTAAAGCTTTAAGCAATTTGTTTTAAACATGGACGCAGTTGTAGCTTTGAGATTTATTCACCCCCAGTGATTGTATGCCCCCCACTATTTGCCCTCAGGAGGGTACTTAATTACATGTACAATTAGTGGGTGTTTGAACATATTAATCAGAGCTACAAGCAGCATAACATAGAATAATAGACAGGTTTCCATTTGTGTCTATTTTTTTCTAAGCAACAATTTTAACTTGTTTCAGGACTCACCAGCATGACTCCATCACTAATGGTATTGGTACCAGCCAGTCCCCTAACATGAGCAGCCCCTACCATCATCATGCCTCCCCAGCCACAGTCTGTCGGAGTTATGGCCCCAGCCTTTCACCCGGTGCCACTGGGGCATGCCTTCCACTGGGCACTCAGAGTTACACCCCTTACATGTCAATGAATGGACAACTCATTAAACCATTTTATGACTCATTTAAGAGTTATGTCCCTTCACCAAATGTGGTGCAAGGTTATCACATGATGACATCAGTCGGAAAGAGTTATTCCCCTTTATTGTTCACGCCACCGATGTACATGTCAACAAGGGATGTCGGCAGGAGTTTTGAGGCCGGGTATGACAGCAAAAGTTATCTCCTGTCTCCTGCAATAGTTGGTGCTCCTCAATATAAACAGCAGTCAAGTGTTAAACCTCCATTGTTGTATGCATCGGTAATGTCGGCTTATGCATCCCATGAAAATCTGAACACAAGTGCTTCTTCTCACGGAGAACGAGTTCGCGGCTCGTAAGATGTCGAAATTCTGTGAATGAATAGAACCAACATTGAAAGAGACAGGAAAAATTGCTAACAGTGTAGATGACAAGTTTTGTAAAGCATTTTTATATACATGTGGTCTCTCTTTTTAAGGAGAATTAAGAAAGACAACAGGAGGCTTAAAGTCAATGCTTCAGATAAATGTATGTTCATGTTATTGCTAAGCTGCGCTTTTGCCTTGTTAAAATATTTCAGTTTGACCTCTTTAATTGTATCCACAGTTTGTTTAGTTTTGGCTGAGTATGTTGGGAAAAGTATTTTTTATAAATCAGTATACATTGTTATATTCAAAATTTGTGAAATCCAATGCAAGGTTTGGAGCAAGACATTGTGATAGCAATGATAAATTGACTTGTGCGTCTTAGAGTCTGATCTCAGCTGTAAATACTGCTATTTCTCAGTGGTAGTTGATTGGACACTATCATAAAGTAAATTGGACATTGAGATATAGCTAATTAAACACTAATAAAGAGTTGATTGGACACTGACATGTAGTTGATTGGACACTAACATAAAGCTGATTGGACACTGACATATAGCTGATTGGACACTGACATCTTGCTGATTGGACACTGACATATAGCTGATTGGACACTGACATCTTGCTGGTTGGACATTGACATATAGTTGATTGGACACTGACATATAGCTGATTGGACACTGACATTTTGCTGATTGGACACTGACATCTTGCTGATTGGACACTGACATATAGCTGATTGGACACTGACATATAGCTGATTGGACATTGACATATAGCTGATTGGACACTGACATATAGCTGATTGGACACTGGCATATAGCTGATTAGACACTGACATTATGCTGATTGGACACTGACATATAGCTGATTGGACACTGACATAGGGTTGATTGGACAGTGACATATAGCTGATTGGATACCAACATAGAGTTAATCTGACACAGACATATAGTAAATTGGACACTGACATATAGTTGATTGGACACTGGCATATAGTTGACTGGACACTGGCATATAGCTGATTGGACACTGACATATAGCTGATTGGACACTGACATATAGCTGATTGGACACTGACATATAGCTGATTGGACACTGACATCTTGCTGATTGGACAGTGACATATAGCTGATTGGACACTGACATAATGCTGATTGGACAGTGACATATAGCTGATTGGACACCAACATAGAGTTAATCTGACACAGACATATAGTAAATTGGACACTGACATATAGCTGATTGGACATTTGCATATAGCCGATTGGACATTGGCATATAGTTGATTGGACACTGGCCTATAGTTGACTGGACACTGGCATATAGCTGATTGGACATTGGCATATAGCTGATTGGACACTGGCATATAGCTGATTGGACATTCTTGATTGGTATTCTTTTTGTGAATACAAAAGTTTGATAAAATATTTTATGTTTATTTGTGTGTTTTGTATCCTGTAGTTAACTTTTATGTTGATTGCCATGTTTCTGTAAAGTCATATATCACATGTTTGATGTATACAATATTTCACAAAGTCAAAAACTCAATGCATATGTATAGTTTGCTAGTGTACTGTGTAATGTATTATAGGCAGGACTGTGGACAGAAAGTTCTTGTAATGCCTGATAAAAAATCACATGGAAAAGTGAATATATTTGCCTCTACCGAACTATGGTAGCTGACACTTGTAAGACATATTGATTAGATGAATAAGCCTTGGTGGTACACAATTACACCTGGGTGGAGTGGAGCGATTGAGTTTAAGTTCTTTCTTAAGAAAAAAGTGGCGAGCTGAATGAAGTTTGAACCACGGACTTGGTGTGTCATTCTTCCATCATCTGGACTATGGGTTATTGTATAGTTAGTTTTTTTAAAACAGTTTAAACAGTGTGTTTAGCTAGAAAAGTTCTGTAAAAATATGAAACCTTTTTTTTTTGTATTAAAATTCTCCTAACAACATCATGGAAAAAATGTTTTTAAATGACATAAATTACCTTTTCTGATGCTGCTGACAATGTTGGTGATAGAATTTTGATAAAGGCGTGGAAAAGTTAATGTGGTGGTGTGTAATGCAATTGATGATGCTGCTGACAATAATGATTATGACAACAACCACTCTGATAGCTACGATGAAGATGATGATGAAAGATGGTGATGATGATTCCATGATATATTGATGAGAGAAAAGATTGTGATAGACCTGTTACTGTGATGTAGATAGTGAAAGTGCTTGTTATTATATGTGCTCCTGTGACATAATACCTTTGTTATAACTTGTATGTAATGCTCAACACTGATCTCAAATTGTATATTTTTCCCATTTTGTTGCAATGAATGCTTCACTATTTAATATAAAACTCTCAATCATTGTTAGTTTGGCAGTTCCTACTCATGACTGCCTCAAGTGCTCACAAACTATATCACAAACTGAAAGCACACATTCTTCTGTGTAAAGTAGGTCACCTGTTTACCATGTGCTTTACACTAACACTGATTGGATAATCTGGTTTATGTAAACAAATTTTGACGGACAGTTAACGTCTTAAAGACTGTTCAGCAATTTGTATTTTACTTTTCGCCTTGTTGATACTTTGACAGTTTCCACTCATTTTTAGGTCACAAACATTATCACAAGCAAACAGCACATGCTCTTGTGTGTAAAGAAGGTCAACCATTGACCATGTGCTTTACACTAAGGAAGATTGGATTATGTGAACAGACTTGAGTTTTTTTTATTATGTTTCTTGCCAATTAGTGCATTCTTCAAAGGATCTAGAAAAATTGTTGGTGGTGTGAAAAAAAGTCAGACAATGAAAACTTCATTTAAAATACATATTTGTTCAAAGTTAACTCAATATGCTTCTTTGTATTGCATGTACATGCTATCTTTGTGTTGGACTATTTGTGTTTTTATATGTTTAGAACAAAAACTTGCATTACGATTTCACTTGGTGCCTTTCTTTTTGTATTGTATTATGTTTTATTATTTGGAGTTTATGTAAATTACTTAAAACTTAACAGTAGAACCATATAAAAGTTGTTGTTTTTTGACCTCTATGGAGGGCGATGCCTTTTATGGAATAACTGTTGAGAGGGATAGTAATGCAGCTTGCAATCACAAACAGATGTAGCAGACAACAAGGAAGAAAGAAATGTAGCAGATAGTTTGGGCTCTTTGCATCACCTTGGATGACAAAACATCTGTGACCTTACTTGTTTATTGGAAATTTCAAGTTAACTTAAATCTATTTTAGAATTCATACAACCTGCAGACATAACATGCCTTTTTGTGAAATAAATATATGCCACTGTAACTATTAAATCTAGCTTTTGTGATATGTTTTTTTGAACATAAGATATAACTTTTGTGAAGTTGTGTGTAATGTTGAGATAACTCTGATTACAGTGTTTTTCAGATTTATTGCCCTTTTTTATTTTGCTTGGCAAACCCTTTTGCAGCTAAATTTTCTTTGATTTCTTGATGGTTTTCTTGGTGTCATATACCTGTAACTTAAATCAGAAACTTTTTCAGAAGTACTTTTATTTTTTATATATGTCAGTTTGTTTTTTGTAAAATTCAGCCGACTTTTCAGCTGTGTTCATTTATGTGACATAATGAAATTTTGTTTATTTTCAATAGTTTACACATTCCCATTGTATGTGAAAAAATTCTTTATATAAAGAACTTAAGCTCTAGTTATTTTTTGTTTTCCCTATTTTAATGCTGCTTGTATCATTTTAATAAGCACATTATGGAATTTTTTTTTATAAGAGCACATTAAAAGTACATAAATGTGACTGTTAGAAGATACATGTAAACATATTAAACAGATGGTGTACAATTAAGCACCATCAAGTGATAGATAGTTGCGGTTTATGTATGTTTGACGAGTGTTGCAGAAGTTTAAAGTCTTAATTACTTAATGTAAAAAAAGAGACTATTATTTCTTTATTATTTTACAACATGATTGTTCTGAGATAGTGAATTTCTGGCAAAAGTGAGAAATTGTTTTTACTCAAAAAAATGTCTGAGTTATAAAACAAAGTCCAAACTTCTGGGACATCCCTCATACAGTTCCTGGCACGGTCATTTAATGACGTTTTTGTGTGTTAATTAATGTTTTTGTAAAGAGGCAGGAAGCTTTTGTGTTACTTGTGGGGATGTTACACTTCGACTGCATACCATGTGATTGTCATTTTTCTGTTCTTTTACCATATACCAGTATTAATAATGTGATGTTTTCATGTTGTTTTTCAGGAAACTGATATTAATTCAGGGAAATAATCTGTTTTATGTTACATTAACTTAATACATTTATGTAATTGTTCTGGATTATGTCTTGTTTTCTTTTCTCTATGAACTCTTGTTAGACAAAACAAACATTTTAGAGCACTCAGATTTTACCTTTCAGATGCTGAAAAAATTATTTTAAGTTTCATTATTACAGTTCTTCTTGCACTTTATTATTAATTTAATTAATTTTCTTTATCATTTTCTTTTATGACTTCACCGTTTTGTAAACCTGCCCTGCTTGCTACAGCAACTATTCACTAAGGGGAACAACCCTATTAGATTATTCATTTTTACGACTTTAGAGAGTTACCTCCCTCAGTGCATACAAAGTAGAGTTGATTTCTTATTTAAGTCGGGCTTTAAACGAGTCATTATAATGTACATCATGAAAGAAAAATTATGACATTTATATCCAGTTCAATAACACATATTAACACTACCTTTTAGCATGATAATGATTTCATACATGTAATGAATAAACCATAATAAGAAAAACACTATTTAAATGCATTTAAAATTAATAGTATCTATTAAATCAGAATATTTAGTACTGTACAGCAGTTTCAACTTTTATAATTAAAAAAATGAGCTGAAATATGATGGCTAACGGAGAAGTGCTCTCTGTTTGTAAAGTTCTCTTCTTCATTGTCTTTCGTTAAAAGAAGGCAATGGCTCCTGCTATTTTCATCTTCACAAGATTAGAAGGTGCACAGGTTCTGCTGTGGTACTGGAAACAAGTCTGGGGTTTTGACAAAATTGACGCGAAGCTGTTAGAGGGCAGAAGCCGGGACGACTTTGTGACAGGCAGACCGGGGTGAAAGGCAGGCAGACCGGAGTGAAAGACAGGCAGACCAGACGGACATAGGGAAAGGGATATCCATCAATTATTGTTACTTAGCAAGTTGCAACACAGCATATGCTTAAATGTGTTATGTTTTTGTTGCGCTAAATGAATCCATTAGTATTAGGAAGGAAAATAGGCTCGGCAACATGCAATGTATTGGTTACTATGGATACAGATATTTACTGTTTAAAAGGACCATGATAGTAATATTTAGGTGCCATGTGCATATTGAGTTCATATCATCTTCAACCAAATTCTATGCAGAAATGTCTACGGTCTTTTGAGCAAAATTCCACGAACAGCCCTCCTAAAGTGACAGTATCATATTTTCAATGTGAGGATATTTTCATGGGTTTCATATAAACATCAAAAACTATTCATTTATCTTTCAATGGGACTTTCGGTGTTAAGGTAAAGCAAGTGTTATAGACAATATAAAGAATTGGAAAATTAACACAACTAATGTGTTATAAACTTTAATGTTAACATGTATGCCAAATTTTGAGAAAATTCTCCCTCCAGATTTGAAATTATGGATATTTTTTCTTCTAAAATTGATATTAAAGGTGTCTCCATTTTAGCAATAAGAAAACTCAAAATATTGTCTTATATCCTCTAAAGGAGAAATGTTTTGCTTTGAGTATCGTTTAAAAACAAATTTTAGCATTAGACAAACCAATCAAACCCACCAAGTTTTAGGCAGATTTGCCCATTTTTTCTGCTGACAGTGCTTTATTTAAAAAAAATGTCACCGAGTCTTGATAGACAAACGATTTATTTCAAAATTGCCCAAAAATTTTGTTGCTGCAAAATATTAAATAATTTCACAGCATGGTTTTATTTTTTTACACTTTGAATATATCAAGTAATACATTTGTAATCAAATTTAGCTCAAATAATTTAATTAAAATACATTTCAAAATTAAAAAAAATAAATCTAAACATTTTTACTCTACACCCATCTTGGAAAGATATTCAGGAAAAAAGTGAAAAGGTATAAAGAAAAAAAGTCGACCATGCACGCCCATACCGGGATTCGCACCCTCAACCCAAAGCTTTGAAACATTTTAACCATAATTATGATACTCTTCAATCGGAGGTGCAGCATTGCATTTGCTCAAACTTAATTTTGATATATAAGAATGCCTCTTTGCGAGGTGACAAACTATTTTATCCGACTATTTACCTAAGACAAATACATAAAACAATATCTTACGGCATAATTTCTTCATAACCTCATACTTTCGTGTACGTAAAGACCATTTTAATACTACATCAGTTGTAGGTACAAATCGTGAAATTAATAGTTTTAAATTTTCATTCTTTACAAATGTATAAATTACATTGGGATTCTGCTTAAAATAAATTTCGACGTCAGAGCGATGCTAATATAATGTATCTCAAAAGTAAATGGTCACGTGGTTTTCTTACTTTAAAAATAGCAAATTGTGCAGCGTGGCTCAGATAGGAAATACAGATTTGCGTCAGAGGGTGGTGTCTTATGCTTTTCATATATTGATGTAAAGCATCAGAAACAGCATTCTGTGAGACCTCAGATAACAACAGTCTATGTGGTTGTGTGATAAACAAAACTTTGGTCCAAACTCTCGGATACCGCATTTAAAAGCTTATGGTTACACATACAGGCTTTTTTTTAGAATTTAATATTGGTTATTAACAAATGTAGCAAGATATTGATAACATATACCATGAACAAATGAACTGAACAAACACGATCAAAATCGAAACCTATTTTGTGGTAAAATACTTGCATCTTTTAAAGACCAAAAATGCAAACCTAATCTTTATATGTTACAAATGATAATTTTATGGTCGTCGAAAGTAATGCTATTATAGAAAAGCAAACGTATTTGCACAAACTTCACGATAAAATTATTTTCATAGGCCAATATATTTATTTCAAACCACACGTACAATTTTTATTCGTAGACATTTCCAAATCCCCCGTGACTTTCAATTCCAGAAAAGCAAACATTTATTTTCTCAGGAAACGTTGCTAAAGAAACATTAAAAATGGGATATACGACAAAATTTTGGCTGCGCATTGCCAATAAAACTTTTGATATTAGCTGTAATTGTTTCCTATAGTATACAGACAAGAAAATCTGAAGAATTTAAGCGACATTTTGTGCTATTTGGGTGGATATTATTCTAACAACGTCCCAATAAAAATTGCAGCATCCATCAAGAATCGGAATCGAAGAACAATCAGGCAAAACATACGGGAAGAATTGCTTTTTAAAGTCGCTTTGCGTCGATAAACCGTATTTGCATATCCGCGTCATGCTACCGAGCATGCTGGGTAATACGGGGGATCAAATAACCATAACGCGTCATTTTTGGCTATTTTCGATAAAATTGGACCAAGTTTAAAACTATAGATAAGGACGCAAATTCATCACGAACAATAAGAAGTTAATGTCTAGTGCATCAAATGCTACGCGTTTCGGGCGATAGGGACTTATGGGGGATTAGGCGAACACGTTTGAGCCGCGCACGCGTGATGAAAACGGCCCACCGTAAAGTCGAAACTCAATTAGTACTCATCCTGTACAAATTGCTCATACATAAATTTTCCCTTATCGCAATATATGCCTATCGTTTAAAGGCTCGTAGATTAGGCTTCGTCGAACGCCAATATTGTCTTTGTGAGAGGCAATTGAGTAGCTGTTTTAGCCCCAGCAGACATAATGGCTCTTTGTGAACAATTTCAGGCGTTTCTCTTTTCTGTTTTGGTTCCGAAGCCATTCTTTAGTAGTTACAGCGAATGTTCAATGCAAAAATTGGGCGTTTATTGCATCTTTTATTTTAAAATCGGAACTAAATTATTCTGCAATCAAAATTGAATACGTTTTTAACTGCTAAACCATCATGGACTATTTTTTTATTTTGATTCTGCTTGCTTACAATAAAACTTAACCAACGCCATTTGTGTCTTTAGAAAATATCAAATGAGGGATTTATTTTGTTTACAAAACGGAACAAAGAATAAATTATATTTGATGCTTCTGAGTGAAAGAGTTAAAAAATGCCAGTGAAAGGAAACGTTATTATGTCACTCTGGCCCACAGAGAAAAGATCGAATTATCATTTTCACTCTGAGCCTAAATGAGGATATTGGTAATTATTGGAGATATGGCAAAAACAGGTGATTTAAATATAGTATAAAGACTAAATAAACATGGAATAAAAAAAAATGTCGGTGCATGATCGTATTATCTTTTACTCGTGTCTGCACCCCCCGTGAAAATATATTTCTCTATGACCACTGGTGGCTGCACCCCCCGTGAAAATATATTTTTCTATGACCCCTCGTGGCTGCACCACCCGTGAAAATATATTTCATTATGACCACTCGTGGCTGCACCACTCGTGAAAATATATTTCTCTATGACCCCTCGTGGCTGCACCCCCGTGAAAATATATTTCTCTAAGACCCCTCGTGGCTGCACCACCCGTGAAAATATATTTCTCTATGACCCCTCGCTGCTGCACCACCCATGAAAATATATTTCTCTATGACCACTGGTGGCTGCACCCCCCCCCCCCCCCCCCGTGAAAATATATTTCTCTATGACCCCTCGTGGCTGCACCACTCGTGAAAATATATTTCTCTATGACCCCTCGTGGCTGCACCACTCGTGAAAATATATTTCTCTATGACCACTCGTGGCTGCACCCACCCCCACCCCCGTGAAAATATATTTCTCTATGACCACTCGTGGCTGCACACGTGAAAATAGATTTCCTATGACCACTGGTGGCTGCACCCCCCACCCCACCCGTGAAAATATATTTCTCTATGACCACTGGTGGCTGCACCCCCCACCCCACCCCGTGAAAATATATTTCTCTATGACCACTGGTGGCTGCACCCCCCCTCCCCCCGTGAAAATATATTTCTCTATGACCCCTCGTGGCTGCACCCCCCGTGAAAATATATTTCTCTATGATCACTGGTGGCTGCACCCCCCACCCCAACCCCCTTGAAAATATATTTCCCTATGGCCACTCGTGACTGCACACCCCCCCCCCCCCATGAAAATATATTTCTCTATGACCACTGGTGGCTGCACCCCCCCCCCCCCCCCCCCCCCCCCCCGTGAAAATATATTTCTCTATGACTACTCGTGGCTGCACCACCCGTGAAAATATATTTCTCTATGACCACTCGTGGCTGCACCAACCGTGAAAATATATTTCTCTATGACCACTGGTGAAATAAAATACGATCATAGACAGAAATCAACAACATCATTTATGTATCGCCCTTTTCAGTGCCTACAAAAAAGTCATATTAAATGCTGATGTTGCCCAAGCACTGCTGTAATAATGAAATGGGGACCACATAACCTTCCCTACTAAAATATCAGTCATTTAGATGCAAGAGGTTTGATGTATCTTTAGAGTCAATAGTTCACTTACAATAATGATGGTTAGGTTTGGTTTATTTTACAACATTTCTTTAAGAATATATTCAAATGCTTTAAAAAATGGACAAATGTGGCGCCTCTGTGATTTTTTTATCCGATTATGGAAACCGGACTATGTATTCTATCTCGTGTGTTTTCTTTAAGTACAATCTGCGATGATTTTGAAAACTGCTCAATTTCAATTTTATTTCTAAAAAAGTGCCATAATTACAAATATCATTGTGTCTTGCTAATAGACCCTGTTTTGACCGAAGAGAACCAGCAGCAATAAACTTTTTAGTGTACTGCAGAAAAAGCCAACACGATTTAACGTACATTTTCTTTCTTTTTATTTTACAAATTCATTTATGTGCTAAATGAAGATGCTTAAAGCCACATGTATTGTTGCGTTTTAAATGTGATATCCGGTAGATTTCCTATATTAAATAGACATATCAGTATCAAAACTTTTTTTTTTTTTTGTTGCTGTCGAAATTGAGGCAAAATTTCTGCAAAGGAAGAGCAAAATGTAGGAAGAAAATATTATTTTGAACACTACTTCAGTAGTAAGACATTATTAATCTCGCTTCAAATGTCCATTTATTTAAAAACCTGTGACTATGCAAGACTGCGATTTCTGCTAAAAACAGATATCGACGAGCAGAGCAGATAACCACGATAAATATTTTACGTTATCTTAAAAGTCACGTTAGTCACGTTATTTTCTTAAATTAAAAATAGCCATCTCTACAGCATGGCTGAGATAGGAATTTTATACGCGTTTGTCGTTGCGTCAACACACGGTCAAAATGACCTGTGTGAATTCACTCGGTGTATTGTGGGTAAAGTAGTTCTTCAACATGGCTGTTATGAATACGGAAGTGATTGCTAAAATGAACAAAACAAGTACGAAGAGGTATACAACAGATTATTTTGGCATTTTTTATACATTCTTATAGTTAAAATATGTTTCATGCAAACATTTTGAACTAAATTTTGTAAACGGTCCAGACTTTAACGTAGTGACGTCACACGCTATGTATAATGGACATATTGCTGTTTAACGAAAGCGAAAGAAGCAAAACATGCTCATCGTATTTTTTTCCATTTATCTATAAATATCAAGATTTTAAAAGTTTCTGGACATAGAATAAGGTCTTAGAATATGGTTGTTTAGTCATTTATCTTAATTCAATGAATATTATAATCGAACGTATTTCCTACGCGGAACAATTTTTTATGTAGGCACAAATCTCAAATTTTGGGTGAGTTACGAGTCGTAGTATAGAGATGACTTTAACGTAGTGACGTCACACGCTATGTATAGAGTGCGCGTTTGTAATGATGAGTGGGCAATCGGAACTCCTCGGGTAATTCCGTCCACGGGACAATAATCCCTCGGATGTATCTGTTGCAATAAAACTTACTGAAATCACGATCGTTTTGTTCGCCGGAAGTCGAAAGAGGAACATGCCTATGTAGTTCGCACAAAGCATAAGCACTGCCATCGTTTGACAGCTGAGTGTCTGCTGCGCTGGGTAAATTAAAACTGGATGACTTAAAGTTGAAGCCGCCACAAATTGAAGTTTTTCTGGCATCGTACTGTAGTGAACTGTTACCCGATCTCAATCTTTGTTTTGACGTCTGTCTCAAAAGAAGTCCCATTTAGAGAAATGGCACTATGATCCGACTACCTACATACATCCGACGAAATGTTGGTCCAAACTGTCGAATATCAGCTGTTAGTGTTTAAATAGCAGATACAGAGTCATACAAAATTGTACATTGGCATTTTAATAACATACCCGATCTCATACAAAATGCTAAGTTTTAATTTCATTTTCGATGACATATAAAATTGCGGTTGTATTCCTAAAATGTTTTAAAAATGTACGAATGCAGTGTGGGCTTGTGCTTTTGTGTCTTCTTTTGACTCGATCACATACAAAAACAAAGAAAATGGAAGTTTATTGCATCTTTTGATTCCGGAATAAAACTAACAATTTAATATAAAATGAAATGGAAATGTTATGGCATCTTTCATATCTAAAAAAAAATATCAACAACAACAACAACAACATGCTTAGCCATCTGCAATAGTTACATGACTTTAGCGTTTGAATGTCAGAGATGCATTCGGACGTGTATCTGGACCTAAAGTGGTATGATTTTACTAGTTTATATATAATAGAAATGGCTTGCACTGGCGGTGAATATTAAGGGGTTGGGTCCCTGCCCTCCTCAGTCTTAACCCGCCCCATGCATGTACTGTAACAGTAGTTTATTTGAATACTATGTCTGGATTCAAGTATGTATGGCGATAATGTAGCATTATTTGATTGAAGAGCGCATCTTGTAATCGGCACTATAAAATTTTGTTGTAAGATTTTTTTTATTTCTGACATAAAAGGATCAAATATGTTGCTGTTAAATTTGAAAGGTATACCGGTCGTTTAATCTTACTTTTGGTTTTAAATTAAGAAAAAATACCAGGCTGAATCGATAAAAAGGGTATTTTATGATAATTCTTTCGTAGAGTTTTGACTTCCAGAAAAAACTTTTGTAAGGACGTTAAATGATTTTAATTTCTAGAAGTATAGCTTGCCTTGCTAGTTGCTACACCTGTTGTTTGAATATAACCCATGAAAATCTCGTTTGTGTTCAGAAATAAGGCTGCATACTGGACCTTTAGGATTTAAATACGTGTATAAATTTAATGCAGCACAGACGCTCTCTATTCAAACACCATTTTGGTGCTTTTTGATATTTCGTTATTCCCATTATGTTTCTGTCAATATTTTATAATATGATCTCTAAAACTAAAAAGAGGCTTACAAAACGATCAAACTTATAAACATATATAACAGATAAAAAAACAAAACATGGTGATACAGTTCAACACAATTCTACATTAAAATTCAATTAACGTCTAAATATTAGGAATCGAATGTCTCACGACGAGAGATTTTGTTTGTTGATTATTTAAGAAGTTATCAGCAATGCATAATAAAAAATGAATTTTATTTAATTAAGTATGAACAATGAAATCCATATTAATTCGATGTTATCCTGCCTATCCAATATAAAACATGTGTTAAAATTAGTGATCCCCCCCCCCCCCCCCCCCCCCCCCCCCCCCCAACCGCTATTCTATGTCTGTCATTAAATTCACAATAAATCGGCACAATTTGTAATTGTTCAGGAAATGAACTTATGAACGGTCGAATGTCCAAACATTCAGACCAGGTATTAAAGTTTAAATGTGTCTTAGGCATTCGTTTTGTTTTTGTTGTGCGATCATAAAATATAAAAGTTATTCAGAATTTTTTTCCCTGCTTTCCTGCTTTTAACTTTTTATATGTACGATTCAAAAGATCTAATCGACATAACTGTGACGTCGTAAATTTTGTAAGCTATGTATCACAAAAGTCTAACGTCTAGATAAAAACCCCGGCGCACAGGTCAAGTGAAAGACCATACCAGACGACAAATCGTCTTTGCTGGGATTCCAACCTAGGTTGTGAGGGGCTGTTTCCATGGTTACAGGTCATTCCAACCGCTTGGCAACTGACGCCTCTTTCTAACCCGCCATTTCTTGCATTCTTGCATTCGTTTCTGGCAATCAGACGATATCGAGGGGTCCGGACAGTGATTTGCTTGGCGTCTATCAAATAGTCATTTTTCACACGGTGATGTCTCCGACTCCTGACTGAAGGCCTAATCCAGATCGGCTGAATTGAGCCTTTATTTACATGATGTCAACTTCTCACAAATATGGAATATATTACACCGGAAGAAGAGACCGGTGATTGAGATGAAATCAGGATCCGGTAAACGCTTATTGATGGAATGAGTGACATTCGTGATCAAGCGAATCAACAATATCGTTTTGTGGTTTCCAGTTTATTTGAGTGTAAATAAGAGCTATAATTTTTCAATCATTCAGTGGAGAGAGGCCTAATTCATGAGGATTTTTGATCTCTGATTTTGTTCCATTTAGGCAGACAAATGACTAGCACCATCGACGCTTCAGAAGGATATTGAGCGGTGTCTTCATTTATTATGCACGATCATGAATTTATACTGAATGATTCTAATTATGATGTACATAAAATGGTTTCTTTTATGGTTTGTACGAAATCAGAAATCTGTGATATTCTACTTGATCACGGGAAACAGATAAAGGTTCTATCTAATATTGGTAAGACGTCGGTGATGGGATTGCTCTGGTTGGGATATTTCTAAATGCATGATAGAGAGAAAATATAAATAGAGAAGCAGTATATCTGATGGGTTGTTTGTGTTAAATATAGTTGTGGATAATAAACGCACTTTTATGCATGCATTTCTTGAGAAAATATGATTGTTTTAAGTACAAAAGTATAAATAAACAAATATTCCATCTATATTTTTGTCTTAGCGCTATTGACAGCAGCACCTCTCTAAAACAATATGTTTCTTATTGCCAGAATAATTTCTTTGCGTCTTGATGCTGCTGCTGGTGATATTATTATTACTATTTTTATTTTTATTATTATTATTATAATTATTATTATTATTATTATTATTATTATTATTATTATTATTATTATTATTATTATTATTATAAGGACGGTAATGACGACAGTGATGACAAAGAGTATTGGGGACAATACGATGATGATAATGATGATAATATGATGACAATGATGATGAAGGGGATGAAGTTGATGACTATAAATACGAAGATGATGATGATGGCGAAGATGATGATTATGACGATGACGCTGATAATGATGACGGTATCAATATAATAAATGTTGACAGCAATAATGGCCGCATTGCTTACAATATGAATCACCTTGATCAAATCCAGGCAGAAAAGAAGAGCGACGGCGAGGATGAAGATACCGCAGATTATACACAGCTACCATTGAACACGACGACAGCGGCGACTATGCTGACAACACACTAACAATACACTCACTCATCCCACTTTCTATGGTCTGGACCATAATTTCTCAGGCCATGTTGGAGCCTTGGCGACCGATGTACCGCTAGCCCGGTCGACCGAGTGTCAACTGCCCCTTAGTCTGTGTACAAACACGGCTATACAGTGATAATAATGCGAAATGTTTGGTCCAAACACGCAATTATAACCCAGCATTGATACATACGCTGGTGTCGCCAGACTCTATAAATCGTCGTGGCGGAGAAGGGGCGGAGGAGGGCTGGCTCATGGTAGGTTCATAACTGGTAGCTTGCTAAATTTTGAAATAACGTAAACTTAGTTAAACTTATCTTAGTTAAATTCTTAAAACTACAGCTTAATGCAAAATATTAGGAAAATCGTATTGTTAGCAACTCAGCAGTAAATACTGAAGATTCCGATCAGATAGGTCCCATTGGGACCTGGATGCTGGTTGATTTGGATCTACACTATCTGCCCATCCCGGATACGTTTGTTCTTGACACATTTAAAGTAACGTTTGTGATAAGAAACATATATGGTAGTCCCTAGTTTTAGTACGTTTCATAAAGATTGGGATTTGCCATCATTTTTGCCGATACTGTGCGGCGACATTTCTACCATTACAGCACAGGAGCACTTATGAGGTGCCCAGGGACTGAACCCAGCCGGTCCATTTTACTGACACAGACGAATCGGGCGTAATTCTGTCCCCTTAGCACCGAGCGTTAGGAGGGAAGCCACAACTACAAACTTTAAAGTTTTTGGTTTGACCCGGTCGGTGCTTGAATCCGCGACCTCCCGATCCGCAAGCCGAGGATCTACCAATTGAGCTATTGCTCTTAAAGTAAGACGTTTATAAGCGAACAATTAAAAAAAAAGAGAAGAAAATCGTTTATTGGAAATGTTTTAACACTGCTGGCAATGCTGAATACATAAAGCCACAATGACATTTACACAACAACATTTATAACTTAGTCCAAGCAAAGGAAAAATAGTTAAAACATTACGCAAAAGAAAACTAAGAGAAAAAAAGATTATAAACGCATTATAAAGGCATTTTAAAGGCGGTAACACACTAATACATGTACATGTAAAAGTTTGTCAACTCGACTACTGTCAATTTCAGGATATGTCTATCGAGAACCAGTTTCTGACCTTTTTACTGTTGTATTTTTAAATTAACTAAGCACATCCAACAAAGGATCGTGAGTTGGATCAAGACAACATACTTTAATTTCCAACTTCAGCCATTTGAGCTCCACAGGTTCTAACAAAAAACGAGGACATACGTGAAGTTTGGCCGTAATAACAAAATAAAATCAATACCGACTGAGTTGAGAACTTTAATGTGATGCTGACCTTCGGTGCGCCGGTGGTTCTAACCAGACATTTGTCTGTGGTGTTTCTCCATCACCTATAGCTTGATGTGGCCAGACTGACCAGTATTATGTCGCTGCTTTAGACATACCAACACAACAAGTGGACAGAGAAACTAACCGCATTTTCGGGCTATTTTGAACATAAGAAAATAAATTCTTACAGCCTTTAATATAACATTAAATTTACTAAAAGTAATTCATCACCAAATCATTACAATCATTTAGCTTTTTCATTCTCATTTGTTCCATGGAAGTGTTACATGCAATAAACTTGTTTAACGCTCTGTTAACATCTCTCTACGACACGTTCCGAGAATTCTTCCCCGTTCCCCCTATTACAGAACATTCCGCTAATTTGGTTGCAAGTGTTGTAGCACACTCGATTTAATCCGACAGAATACGTCATTGATTAAAAACCCCAGGGGTTAAATAAACGTCGGAGATCATTTTCCATGCGTTCTTTCATCCGATGTAGCAAATAAAACAACGTTCTTTACGACTGCTACATTTCATCGAATGCCTCGATCGCCACGTTCATTTACATCATTCCCCCAATTTTGCTCATTTTGCTTCATTTTTTGGCAAGCGACATCCGAAGATGAATAAATTCATTAAGCATTTCATAGGTCATAACGCAGAATTTATATCGTCTTTCAATGGCTTCCAATTAAGTAGCGAGGGATGAACGTCTATGGAATTGGCTAGATTGCTTCTTTACGAGGGATTGCACTTCTAAAAATTGGCCGATATTACCCTTTTATTAATTCAAATACACAATACCCCATAACGCGTCGATGTTTATAGCTTGCAGAAGCATAAAAAGTAATTATTATAAACGGCCCGTCAATTTTTCCACTGCTGTCGTTGTGTTCTGTGGCCGATTCAGTCCGTGTCAGACATTCTATTTGGCAAGAATTGCTCGCAAAATGGACCGAAAGACTTAAATCAAGACAACAAAAGGCATTAAAGCTATTGAATTATTGTGGCCAACAACTCAATTCTAGCTTGAGCTTTTATATTAATGAAACGCATGTTGATTTAGACGGTACATAGTGTATGACAAGATATATTTTATGGCCAACTGATTTCTATTCTTAGATTAGGAGATGGAGAAGTGACTAGGCATTCGGAAGGCTATAATTCCAGTTAAAATAAGCGTATAACAAATCCAAGGAAAGCCAGACGGATTGGGAATAAATCTCAAGTATTTCCATAAGATGCGTTATCAAATAGTTTTATTTCTTCTAACATTTAAGTCTGTGAGATTTATCTATTGGAATAAGTTTTAAAATGTTGCACAGAAAATCGCGTCGAAATGGATGGCGACAAGGAACGAAACGTTAAACATACATAGTTACACCCATGAATGAAAAGTATTGCTAGACAGAATTCAAATGAATTCAAATCAAATGTCGTGTCAAATATATCACACACACACGAACGCCTGCACAAGCGCTGTAATAAACCCACTCTGACGATTAGGCACGCAGACTTACGCACGGACATACGCACTCATTATGCATCAAATAGTCAAATGTCCCAATGTTAAATAAATATTTCAAAACAAATCATTTCACTTCGTAAAAGGAGCGTGTTATCATAATTGCACATGTCCATAAAAAGACTATACGAGTATATTCCCTTTTACAAACAGTAATTATTTGGGGGTGGGGGTGGGGGATTTGTACAACCACCTTTATTGCATATTTCCAAGAACCTATTTGCTTTTCCACACACAAACCACATATTCCAGCCTCATGTGATGTGCAATACTATTTCTAAATACATTTGAAATACGATATTGAAATACGCCATAAAGAAGGCATTTGTCTGTATGTTCCCCATTTTTAGCAAAAATCTCTAGATGGGTCAATGTGCTCATAATCGCCCTTATCGACATATTGTTTTCTTCGAAAATGATTATTTGCACAGATACTGATAGATGCTCTATCGAAGCATTTCCAGCCACACACCTTTTTGAAATTCAAGTTTTGAAGATGAAAGAGAAGACCAATGTCAATGCTTTATTGAAACCTTTAACACATATTGTTATACACGTATATATTGGTTTATTGTTAAACCTATGATACGGAGCTGTATCATTTAATATTGTACATACACGCTTACTTTAGCTTCAACAAAGTACCCATATATTAAGTCAATATTTCAATAATTATATAACACTTAAACCCCTTTTTGCATGTATTATTAAAAGGTCAACGTCAACCCAATTTTAGTTTGCTAACACATTTAGAACAAGACAAACTTGTTCCTCCACTCTGAACGACACACACGAAACAAATGTATTAACAACCGTAAAGGCACGAAAACAAGTTAATCTTGCTTAAGCTTTGGCTGCGATATTTCGTGTTTGATATTATGTCCATCAGGCCTGTAAACATGGCGATGACATTAATTCAATGTTTGATAAATTTCCGGCTGCTGCCCGAGGTCCGACATATGCATATTTAAGTATGTCGGAAAATGACTAGGATGTTGGATGACTGCAACGATACTTGTCAATGGTTTGTGTGGGTTATAAATGCCGTTCAAGCGTCGGGGTAACACAGATGTAAATCAAGATGCCCGAACACGATCAGTCAGGCGCTTGCAAAACAAATAAAATGCAAAAGAAATATGACGAAATATTTCGTTCTGTCAAAACTCCGACAATATTTATGTAAGACAAGCAAGACTAGTCTGTTATTGTTTGAGAAAGTTAGTAAAGGGTAGAGTGCAGAATAGCTTGAAATATGGCAATTTCGGTGGGAAATGAGTTTTAAAAACAAAAGAAAGTTTCCGTTTGAAGATTTTATTTATGATTTATTTCCGACAATATCTTAGTTTGCAAAAGAAATGATTATTATATGACTCTTTTTTGTACATACTTATTAATATTTGTTTTTACATTCTCCGTTGACATATGAATTAGTAACAGGAAAACATTTTGACATTGTTATATCAGTTATTAAAACAGTTAAACATTTATCCAACTCTGTTAAGGCCATGATTAACATTTTAATTGTAAGGCATTAAAGGCACAAGTTAATATGTCATTTCAACATTATGATTTAGGCAGTCATTGTGCTTTATAAATAAAAACTTTCTCTTAAAAGAAATGTGCTTTCATTTGCAGATCTAGACAGGGAGACCTGGCTTGCGACCCCTATTAAATTCTGGGCCATACAGAAAACATATATACATATATTTTATTAATCCAATAAGAAAACTCATAAAAGTGTAAATTTTAATCCAAACGCATCTCCAGCATGCCATACATTAAATATATTCTAGGGGATCATGTCCCTGGAACCCCCACCCCAACACTAGTAACAAGTGTGAAGAAGTCTACAAATTAACATTCTGCGTTATCAGTTGTTGCTCTGGGGTTAATTTCATATACATGTGGCTCCTATATACTTAATGCTGTTGTTTTCATTTAAAATACAATACATTTAAAGGTGTCGCAGACAAACTTTCTTTCTGCACAAACTGACATTTGAATAAAAAAATCCCAGGCCCCCTCCAAGGAGAAACCCTAGATCTGCCAAATGTTTTCCCTCATTTTACCACTTTTAAGTATAACACACAGTATAAAAATAGACACCAGTAATCAGCGGTAATATTGTATTCCGTTATTTACTGTGGCACAACGGATTTTTTATTTTTGAACTTTGCTTAAACTAGGTCGGTATTTACCAACTTTTCTTAAGTAAGAATTGCTCAAGTCATCGACTTCAATCTATAATATGTTCATTATGTATTTAGCTACATGTCTGTATTTTTACCTGGCACTTTAACTTTGCGTTTTTTGCGTCTTTGAGTATAAAAATCACAGCGAAACTTCGTTAATAAGCTTGTTTTTGTTGGTATGAAAATTGTGGCCGCTTGATCTCGAAAGTGGTGCCTTTTATACCTCTTAGAATGGAAAAAAAATATGGCCAGTTATGGAATTATGGCCTGTTATGGAATTATGGCCTGTTATGACATTATGGTCGTGAATTATTGTCTGTTAAGGTATAACATGCCCCCCAAAATAGGGGAAAGGAACGGTTACATAATTTGATATTGGCAAACTGTTGCAAACCACCTTTAACGATTTGTACACATTCAAAAGTGAAGTCCAATTTTTTTGTCCTATTAAGAAAAATGCCGTTAGGATTTGTGATTTCTGTTTTCGGGTTGGAAGTTGGCTTTTCTATGGTGTTAAGAGCATTTCCCACAATTTTTTGATTGCTTGTTCACACTGACGAAGCTGACATTCGATTCTGCCAATGTATTTTGTATTTATTGTGTACTGCAGATGTCTGCCTGTTTTAATTGTTAATGAGGGGACTTAAAGATTAGTAAACATCTCCATTATTGCTTTTTTATATGTGTTATAAATATTGTAATCGAATATAGCTTTTTTGTGCAGATAATAGGTCATGGATTTCCATTTCGGATCGTCATTGTTGGCGCCGTGACTGTCATCCAATGTCACCATCATATATTATTTTACTAATGCCGATGTCCGTGATGTTAGAGATCCACAGTACAAACATGACATGCTCCTGTCTTTATCGTCTCGGATCATACCCATCATGACTCGCAGACATGGTATTCTCCCCTACTGGTCTGTAGGCCAGAACGTCCGCTAGATCTTTAAGCCGTTATGAAAACCTTGTCTATCTTGGGTATTGGCAACATAGTCACTTCTCATATCAGTAACAGATAGAGAACACATAGAAATACACCGTATCCGACACCAGATGCCTTAAAATATATATTTCCCTATCAAGACGGTGAGGCCGTAATCCAGTAGACATGAGCCCATCGAACAAGCTCCTCTAATTTTTCTCCAATCCATGGTTAACTGAGATGGGGGGGGGGGGGGGGGCAGTGAGGTTGGGGGTGGAACAGGGTTAGGTGGCAACATTGTTAATACAGGCAGGGCCGCTAAAGACGATTCTCTGGTAACTCTGAACCAGATATCCATGGAACATCAGTCGGTGTCTACTCATTATCCATATCCATGTCTAGGATCCATACTACGGTTTCATCCGTTGATGTGTGTCAGTTGTCCTTATCGAGTTGTGACCATTGTTGTGTCTATGTATGATCTAGTAGGCGTCCTACAAAGTAGTTTAAGTCCGGAACTTGTTGCTGGCGCTTTATCATACATACTTAACTGTACTAAAAGCAAGGGAACAGCTTCTTTGTCTAGTACGACACCTGTCCAATTTCAATTTATTTACCGCGATCTTATCCCGGATAGGTAGGGCTGTGATGGCTTTCTGCTATAACCTACGTGGACCATTCTGATTTTGCCTCTTTTGCCACCAACTATGGGAATCTAAACTGTATCCAGAATGCTGCAGTTCACGTCGTACTACTAGTATGAGGCATTGCCTCACAGTGGACTGCATATCTTCATAGAAGTTGATTCTTATCTGTCTTCTTGTCACTCTCTCACTGTTATGTCCAGGCATTCTGGGCGGTATTATATGATATTACCATCTGTTATTGCTGAAATGCTTTAAAAAAAGTACAGTGACCTAATCGCAAACTGACTGCGTACAGCCTCAAGGTTATTTACATCAAAGGGACCGCTGCCAGAAGGTTAAGTCACTGAACGCAAAGCGGTGCGACTTGATACAGTAAATAAGCACCAAATTCTGCATGAGTCGGACGGTATGTATAATGCACGAACGTGTGTGTGTGTGTGCGTGCGTGCGTGCGTGCGTGTGTGTGTGTGCGTGTGTGAGCACCACCTTTTCTTTAGACTCTTAACCAGTGAATTGGCCTCGTGGAAATTCTGCCTGAGTCGGACGGTATGTATAATGCACGAACGTATATATATATATGCGTCCTGAAATTAGAAAAATGACAATACTAATTCAGCGACCTTCAAAACTTCATTTCTTTAATTTTAACGCATTCTATGTTTCGCGTCATAGAAGTCAAACACCCATGATCTTGTGTGTGTATGTATATATTTTAAACTATTTTTTGACAAATTAAGCTTAATCTGTATTTTTTTCTTATTCTCTTTTTTGTCGTTTTTTTTTTCTTGTATGTGTACAATACTTTCTCCCGCGTGTAAATCTCGCTAATCTTCATGTATCTCCAATTGCATGATACATGCAAGTCTTAAAAAATCAGTTTAACTTCTCTAAACATTTCTCAACAAATCATGAGGGATCCGCCTAGTTATTTAGACTTTTGGAGAGCTGGCGTTGCTACAATAGTGGACTGTGTCGGTAGATGCCGACAAACATAGCAAACTGCCCACTTCTGGCGTACTTCTGCATGGAAACACGAATGTTAGAGTTAGCGACAACACAAAAATAGAAACAAATACATTATCCTCGTGGTTCTCCCTTACACAATTTACTTTTGTGTCCATTACTTTGACGGCAATCACGATTCCTGAATGGGCGAATTACTTATCGGAACTCTTCGGACACGTTCGTCCTCAGAATCACGTTAGCATCGATGCGTTCCGATTGTTGAATGGAATCATGTGGGTTGTATTTTTAAATTATAAGAGAACAGACCGTGCACGTTTTTTGATTGTTTTATCGCCCCGCCAGCAATCTTTCATTTATCCGGAGACTACCGGTTGTAGCAGATAGCATGCTGTATTCACTGTGTATAGCATGTCACGAGTACTTGGCATGATACCACGCCCAGTCACATTATCCTGACACCGGGCCAACCAGTCGTGGAACTAACATATTACTGTTTGTGCGTTAGCAATAAAGCTATACGACTAATAGTTTAACGTATGCATCAATATCCATTCAACTGTATCGAAGTTAATGCTAGATATATATACACAGTAAGGGACACAAACTTCGACCTAAGCAGCCAACAGACAAAATTTACTTTACTTTACTAAAAGCTTAGTATTTTTAAGCTTACATGTATGTGTCACTACTCTAGTATTTTACCTGGTTGGTGAGGTGTGGGGGTGGGGGTGGGGTGCACCCCACAACACCGGATCCACCCCTTCTTGAGTGTATCTTGATCATTCGAGTCACTATTTAACTCGTATATTACGAGTATATTAAAATATAATTATAAAATATGCATTAATACTTTGTATATTTAAGTGTGTGTTTGGCAGACATTTAGCATTACTTTATATTTTTGCTAAAGTTGAATAATTTGTCTTTTGAAAAAAAGGGAAAGAAACATGTCTCCCTTCTCAGTGTTCTTTTAATTTTTACGCTACTTAATCATGAACTTACAAAGTCACAATTCTTGCACTATTGACAAAAAGCAATTTTGAATTGTGTGTAATATATCCGTACTTGGTCTTTCTAATTTATTTTTACAAATTAAATATTCACCGTATACCAACATACACCGAAGAAACATAAAACAACTCACTAGATACGACAATACCCTTTCAAAAAGATATCATTTCTTATTTCTATTCTAAAATATGTAATGGTAAGAATGGATTAAGCTATATATAATAATTCCGCATAGTCAACGTGGAAACATTTCATAAGAATGAAAAAATTATTTCATTAAATGCATTTTTTTCTGTTTTAATCTGCAACAACGCGTCGGCATCATTGCACAAGTTCAATTGAAAGTATATTTTCTCATAACCAAATATCAACAGAACGAATTTCTGCCTTCCTTTTCAATAGAAGAAAATAAACAATTTTGAGCGATAAGTGAAAAGTATAGACTAAGCATACAAAGCAACGAATTGATATATTTAATTTTAATAGTTTTGATGCAAGCATTTTACTAGGGTGAAATTACCCAAATGTATTCCCTGCAAAACTGGTTTCTATTGTTAGTGCATTCCGATTTACTAGATTTCCCGTCATTGGCCATTACTTTGAAGTAAGATGCGATTTTTTCACAAGAAAATTAATCCATCGGTCATTTAACATCACTTGGCTCGAACTTTGCCTGTACGAACGAGAATAAATAGCCCCTAGACCGCTTTACGATACACAGAAATGCAAATGAAGTGAAAAGGCAATTAGGAAAAGTCTTTCCGATCGTTTAGTGCTGGATAAAGCGAATTATTTCGCGTCATCTATCAATAGGATGAGAGAGGTTTTCCTTACAAGGGAAAGAAACTCATAAAATCATATTAAACGGTGATGGGTTTTTATTATTAATCTCATTATATGGGATGCAAAAAACTGAGCGCTAGCTTTGAGTAATGTTCCTTACGACTCTATCTTCTTACAGAAATGAACACTATGACAAATGTATCAACTGCTCTAAGATGAGAACCATGTCATAATGTTTATAACACGCGCGATAGGTTTGGTGATTTTAGTTAAGTATTCACTTTATGCGCGTTTCGTTTTCAAGGACTATGAGCCGTGCATTGGTAGTTAATTGCGCGTGGTATTCCGATTTATGAGAAAATTATTGGTTGAGGAAGTGGTCGTTTGAGCAAATATGACAACTTGAAAGCATGTCTACAAAGACGTGCATGTCCAGAATGCATTTTGAAGTATTATGCCAGAAACTGATGCGTTAATTAATGCAGCGATCCAATACATTCGAAAACAAGTTTTAAAAACTGTGGGTTTTCGGCATTTTGTTTAAAATACAAACAATTGCTTAAATGTATCGTGGTTTGTGTTTTAATTTTTAATTGTACACTCACAGCAAATGTGAAATAAATCATTCAAATCACAGCTTCTAATCAGCTAGATTTTATTATCAACATTTTAAATCATTACTATTAGATCAAATGAATGCAAAGGAAACTATTTCAGAAACATTTACCTTTTCCCTGTAATATATATATGGGCTTAGCGTTTGTTTGCAAATTCTTTAATTTATGGATGAGATCAATAGGGCCAAAATGATAAAAATAATCTAAATACATATTTGGAAACTTTTAAACTGCAACATTTTGAAATTGAAATTAGGGCAGAAAAAGGCTTGGACACAGTTTAGCGTATGTTCGGAGCGATCAATTATAATCATTATATTACATTAGCGACGACCAGTTTTTTTTTTTTTTTGATGGAGGAAGACCCCTGACCAATGTCTGAGTAGAACCACCGGCGCACAACAACTAAGCAGGAAGTCCCTAGGTGGACAAACCACCCCACATAATCATGATAGCTGTATTAGAATAAGATCTATAAAGGTGTTCGGCTTAAGCAACGAATACAAAAACAAAAAACCAAGGGGAATCTTAAATTTAGTAGAGTAAATCATGAAATGTTTAAAATTTCTTTTATAAAAATGTAAGCATTAGCAATATTCTGACAAGTTTATTAAAAGTATGTTTCTAATTTTATAATATATAAGTCTTATATTGTTATCTTTGCATATTGGTCGAATTTCTATCTGATCATGATAAGCTTTGGTCACCTCATTCAGACAAAGTCTTCAAATAGTTACAACTGATGTAAACAAACATCAAATTACATATTGTATATATATGTTTTCGTTGTCGGTTATAGATTTAACCAAACCTGTACAGAACGTGTACAGAACGTGTACAGAACGTGATAGGCCGCTTTAAATTCCCATAACTTTCGTCTTACAACTGAAGCTATCTTACGTTACACAGTTACTTAAAAATCACAAAGTAATTTAATTGACGGTCTTAATACACACAAAAAAGACATTCAAACGTAAAATGCCTAATACATAAGTGTACAGTGACAATTAACTTCCAGTTAACATGCTACACCAATTACCTGTGAATAGTTTAAATAAAATGCAAACTAAAACAGACAACAAATATTGTACAACTGTTACTTTGCTTTAAATATAAATAAAGGAATTACATCTTAATGCTTAAAATACATTTAACTCATTTATGTAGCAAAAGATTAAATACAAAAAGAGAAATTTAACCCTATCTAAAACACTGATAAAAACACATAGAAAACTATAAAAAAATCATCGCCGTAAACAATCTCACAGAACCCTAAGGCGCGATGCTCTGTCACTCCGCGTAATACATCATTTGACTCCATTATTCTGGGGTCAGCGAAAGAATATTATATCATTTTTGTTTCTATGGCAATGAAAACAGCCTTTAAAATTTCCCGATTTCGCCAAAATCGTCTTTTATGGCGTTTATGTACCCAGCACATCATCTTCTCATTTGTTACCAAGGTAGTTTGACAGCTCTAATAGAAAGGCCCCATTTTCCTCAATAGGAAAGTTTGCCGAGTTAATCGACGAGTTTTGACTAATTCAGTGTTGAGATTTCGTTAGACACTCGCGATAATCAGTCTTCGTCCAGCGCTTGGCGTCAATCAGAATCGCATTCATATTGTTGGTGCTTGGAGGGAGGGGGCGTGGGGGTGGGGTGGGGGGCGGTATGATTGCAATATACGATTTTCATATTGCAGTGGCATATGTGGTGTTGCAGTTTATTGTTAATGTGGAAAAGGTGTTTGTGCGTGTGCGTAAGTGTGGGTGTGGATGAAGGTGTTTGTGAGTGTGTGAGTGTGCGGGTGTTGCTGTTTAGATATGTATGCAACTAAATACAATATTCATAAAAGAACACGTACGGCCACTTTCTCAACCAAACACGTTCACCTGATTTATTCATTTAATTAATTTCGTTGTTTTTCATGTATATAAGTGCACGTGCATGCTTGCGTGCGCGTGCTTAAATCGATTTGGTCACAGTTTATCAAATTTGCATTTTTTATTAAGTATTGTTCAATAGACCAACACTATGTTGAACCACAGTGGATAACAGAACAGAATAATATCCTTCACCACTTAATTGTATTTATGCTGGGAGTGTCCCAAGTGTTGCAACGCTTTCCAACATTTTCTTTTATTCATTTCTAGCTCAACAACCTAATACATTTTATATCCGAAATGCGAATGATGTAATATAAGTCACGTGTTAGCATCAGTCTTAAAATGATTGGCTCGATAGTGACGCAATAATTTAAATATTTCTATAATATGAAATGCGGATCTTGGGGTTCAACGTGTTACGTACCCAACCAAAATAATGACCACTTCATTGTTTTTGTTGTTGTTGGTTTTTCGTGTGAGCTGGATGCATTCGCGTGCGCATTATTAAAAAAATATCACTTTCAAGTTTAAATGTATATAAGCTCTAGAGTTGTTGTGTAATTTTCTAGTAAATGTAGTAACCTTTTGTTTGACAAAAATAAAAATAAATGACAGAGAGGACAAGAAAAAGAAAGAAGGCAAACGCAAAAATATCAGATTATTGTACAGGCCATACAGCATCTCACAAACATACTGGCAGATTATTGTACATGCCATACAACTTCTCACACACATACTATCAGATTATTGTACATGCCATACAACTTCTCACACACATACTATCAGATTATTGTACAGGCCATACAACTCTCACACACATACTATCAGATTATTGTACATGCCATACAGCATCTCACACACATACTATCAGATTATTGTACATGCCATACAGCATCTCACACACATACTATCAGATTATTGTGCATGCCATACAGCATCTCACACACATACTATCAGATTATTGTACATGCCATAACATCTCACACACATACTGGCAGATTATTGTACATGCCATACAGCATCTCACACACATACTATCAGATTATTGTACATGCCATACAGCATCTCACACACATACTATCAGATTATTGTACATGCCATACAACATCTCACAACATACTGGCAGATTATTGTACATGCCATACAACTTCTCACTCACATACTATCAGATTATTGTACATGCCATACAACTTCTCACACACATACTATCAGATTATTGTACAGGCCATACAACTTCTCACACACATACTATCAGATTATTGTACATGCCATACAGCATCTCACACACATACTATCAGATTATGTGCATGCCATACAGCATCTCACACACATACTATCAGATTATTGTACATGCCATACAACATCTCACACACATACTGGCAGATTATTGTACATGCCATACAGCATCTCACACACATACTGGCAGATTATTGTACATGCCATACAGCATCTCACACACATACTGGCAGATTATTGTACATGCCATACAGCATCTCACACACATACTGGCAGATTATTGTACATGCCATACAGCATCTCACACACATACTGGCAGATTATTGTGCATGCCATACAGCATCTCAAACACATACTATCAGATTATTGTACATGCCATACAGCATCTCACACACATACCATCAGATTATTGTACATGCCATACAACATCTCACACACATACTGGCAGATTATTTTGCATGCCATACAGCATCTCACACACATACTGGCAGATTATTGTACATGCCATACAGCATCTCACACACATACTGGCAGATTATTGTGCATGCCATACAGCATCTCACACACATACTGGCAGATTATTGTACATGCCATACAGCATCTCACACACATACTATCAGATTAGTGTGCATGCCATACAGCATCTCACACACATACTGGCAGATTATTGTACATGCCATACAGCATCTCACACACATACTGGCAGATTATTGTACATGCCATACAGCATCTCACACACATACTGGCAGATTATTGTACATGCCATACAGCATCACACACACATACTGGCAGATTATTGTGCATGTCATACAGCATCTCACACACATAATATCAGATTATTGTACATGCCATACAACATCTCACACACATACTATCAGATTATTGTACATGCCATACAACATCTCACACACATACTATCAGATTATTGTACATGCCATACAGCATCTCACACACATACTGGCAGATTATTGTACATGCCATACAGCATCTCACACACATACTATCAGATTATTGTACATGCCATACAGCATCTCACACACATACTGGCAGATTATTATACAGGCCATACAGCATCTCACACACATACTGGCAAATTATTGTACAGGTCATACAACATCTCACACACATACTGACAGATTATTGTACATGTCATACAGCATCTCACACACATACTGGCAGATTATTGTACATGTCATACAGCATCTCACACACATACTGGCAGATTATTATACAGGCCATACAGCATCTCACACACATACTGGCAAATTATTGTACAGGCCATACAACATCTCACACACATACTGGCAGATTATTGTACATGCCATACAGCATCTCACACACATACTGGCAGAATATTGTACATGCCATACAGCATCTCATACACATACTGGCAGATTATTGTACAAGCCATACAACATCTCACACACATACTGGCAGATTATTGTACATGCCATACAGCATCTCACACACATACTCGCCGATTATTTGACATGCCATTACAGCATCTACACACTCATCCTGGGCAGATTATTGGACATGCCATACAGCATCTCATACACATACTGGCAGATTATTGTACAGGCCATACAACATCTCACACACATACTGGCAGATTATTGTACATGCATACATCTACACACCAGCAGTATTGTACAGCCATACACATCTCACACACTGGCAGATTATTGTACATGCCATTACAGAATCATCACATCTCACACACATACTGGCAGATTATTGTACATGCCATACAACATCTCACACACATACTACCAGATTATTGTAAGGCCATAAAACATCTCACACACATACTGGCAGATTATTGTAAGGCCATAAAACATCTCACACACATACTACCAGATTATTGTACAGGCCATACAACATCTCACACACATACCAGTTATTGTCATGCATACAACATCTCACACACATACTATCAGATTATTGTACATGCCATACAGCATCTCACACACATACTGGCAGATTATTGTACATGCCATACAGCATCTCACACACATACTGGCAGATTATTGTACATGCCATACAGCATCTCACACACATACTATCAGATTATTGTACATGCCATACAGCATCTCACACACATACTCAGATTATTGTACATGCCATACAGCATCTCACACACATTGGCAGATTATTGTACATGCCATACAGCATCTCACACACATACTCAGATTATTGTACATGCCATACAGCATCTCACACATCTGGCAGATTATTGTACATGCCATACAGCATCTCACACACATACTGGCAGATTATTGTACATGCCATACAACATCTCACACACATACTGGCAGATTATTGTACATGCCATACAGCATCTCACACACATACTGGCAGATTATTGTACATGCCATACAGCATCTCACACACATACTGGCAGATTATTGTACATGCCATACAACATCTCACACACATACTGGCAGATTATTGTACAGGCCATACAACATCTCACACACATACTATCAGATTATTGTACATGCCATACAACATCTCACACACATACTGGCAGATTATCACTTGTATTACCATATTTAGGACTATAGCCACTTTCCATTGTGGAGATGAGGGCTATATTGACTTTACCTTTATTTATCATAAAACAACCACGGGGTAATAAACAGATTGTTTGCATTACTTGTTGTGATTTAATTTTAAGACTTTTTAAATGTTTTTATAATGATATATAATATGCACATATAATATAAACATTATGTCTGTCATAGTGTTGTCATCAGATATGTGCCTCACTTTTTCTTGTTGAATTTTTCACTTCTCTCCGCATTATATATTTTGCCTTAAATGACAGTTTGTGGCAAACATATTTTCATACAAAAGAATCTACCTTGATAAATTATTGTTACCTGAACAGATCTTGCAAAATGCTGTTTATTGATGTCCTACGATGTCCTACACCTGTCTGAAAAGTATACCATAGAGCACTATCTTCACTGCAGACGTGTATTTCCTGTCTGAGCCAAGCTGCACAGTTAGCTATTTTTAAACTAAGACTACCACGTGACCACTTTTATTTTAGCTCATCCGATGTGACGTCGATGTCTATTTTTAGCAGAAATCCCTATCGTTCTTATTTAAAGATTTAAAAAGAATGAACCTATTAAGTGTTGATTAACTAGTTTTAATGCCCCCAAATTGAGATATGTTGAAAATCGTCAAAGCTTAGACTAAAGTATGATATGTTTTCTTTCTAAAAACATTATGCACAAACACCCCAAATAGAGATCAGATATTGTTACATATACTAGATATAGATAAACTATCGGATACCGCCTTTACCCAAATGTTGTTTGTCATTAAATCTAGAATAAACGTATGTTTAAAAATTAAACATTGCAAAAAATTTATATTTTAATTACCCTTATGTGTAAAATAAACCTCGTTTACAAGATCTGATTATATCCCCTTTAAAAGGCTGGCGAAGCTTTCGCGGCAAAAACATGTTAAATCATCGAATCTAATTGACTACAGAGGCAACACGTTTAACGAAAGATCAAAGAGAGTGTTTAGATTTATTTTCAAGGGTCTTCCACAAGTACTTGTATCAAATGATCAAATATTATAACATTTAAAAACCCCCAAGATTGTTCAGATTATGTGATCAACACCCTTATGAAGAGATCGGCTGCACTTAAGTGTTTGATTTCTTTCCCTTTTCTGCAAATTTTGTTGTTACTTTTGCCTGCCTTGTTTGGCTAAGGCTGACTTTGAAGCCAATATCGCTATGTGATTTGTTCGCTGTTTTTCTACCAAACAGTTTTGCAAAAATGAATGTTTTGCATACTGAGACATTAGAAAACGGAACAAAGAAATAGACGAAGTACACATTGGTTGCAATAGAGAAAAAGTGACTACGGGTAAAACTTGACCCGCAAATATAATTGCACTACATGCATTCTTTGCAGTGGCAATTCCTCTAACATATAATCTATGAAAAAATCATCGATTTGATCGTTTGTAAACTCCGTTTGTTATAGTTTTTTTCTCTAATATTACCATAAACTCGACTGAAGAAATTACTTATAATAATACAAAAGAAACAACATGATACACGACATATATGATTAAACGAATACTTAATGAATAATATAAATGTACCACGTGTCCAAAACACGTAGTCTTTACGTTGCATGTGTTAAACACACCAATACTGTGGGTTTGTTTTTAATTTACACAACAAAATATCGGTTTAAGATCAAATCGCAATGAGCATGTTTATATGAAAACTCTAATACATACAACTTTCACCTCCAAATGTTTTTGATTAAAGACTGCTTCGTCTGATAAGGAAAACAGATGATTGCCCACCACCCACCAACCCACCTCCATTGAAACAATGGCGGCTAGTGACTTTTAGTACACATGCGCCTCACAATGCGGACAAAGTTCAATAGGAGCAAATAACTCTTATTAATTAAATAAAAGCTAAACCAAGTAATCTACCTTACTTTTTAATCTGTGAAGTAAGACTTACATTAACAATTTTGAAATGTACTCATTCAAAACAACCAACGATATGTGAAACATTCTTTGACAAAAACATTGTTACACAAATAAATGACTGACTAGTTCTGCTTTTGTCAATTAGATAATGTGTCACATTTAGGGCCTATATGTGTACAGGCATGTACAGGATCCGGAGCAGAAAAATTCAAAGTTTCTTTACTTGTAAACCTGTGGCCCAGTAACGGCAAAACTTTAAAAAAAAAAGTTTGCTCAAGCGAAAACCTTTACTCACAAGATGCTTCTTAACGGGACATTCCAATACGATGTCTTATAGCATCTTATCTTTTGAAAGATGGCGTTATAAGGCGATTACAATTCTTTTTTGAAAGATAAGGTATCTATACTTCTGATCAGTTAAATTATGCTAAATTTAAGCTGAGTTTTTTATCATTTAATTTTATCTTTTTTTTTTTTTTTAAATTATTATTATTATTATTTTGTGCATGTGGGATCACTGACACCAGACTACCAGCTATTTCCTCACTTCCGGTTGAAGGCTATCATTGCGTCACTCTTATCTCTAGTCAAATTTCCGCTGTCAACAGGATTGTACGTTCGTAACTACTCGATCACTTCCGGAGTCTATTCCGTAGAAATTGCCGAGCCATTCAGAGTACGAGAATTTCGACAAACTGAGGTACCGTAGTGTTTCATTTATTTGACCTCTATTTAGTTCTTTCTAGGTGGAAAGTCTAATTAAACTAATTAAACAAATAGAACACTTTAAAAATTCTTCTGCCACTTTTTAGCGAATATTAGTTCATAAATTAAAAAGAAGATCAGACAAATTATGATGACGTCATTAAAAAAATGCTTGCGCAAACCATTTTGATGGTTTTATCCCCAAAAGTGCGTGTTGTAGATATGAGAGGCATATATCTACATGTGGTCAGTTAGCTGAATAATTACTTAATATAACTTTACCAAAGCACTAATAAAACAAACAAAATGCATTTTCATTATGTTTCATGCATAAGCAAATGCGGTAAAATAGTAAGTGTATAACTCTAAACATTTTCTTTACTTTTTGTACAAAACATGAGACAATTTGTTACGCTGGTAGAAATTGATAGAAAAACTATATCTTCTAAGCTCTGATGTTTAGAAAAGTCATGATTAAATACAAAACAACCTGTAGCCATACAGACATCACATTTGAAAATATTTTTTCTGTGTTGACATAGTAACACATTTAATTTTACTTTATTATCAGCGAACACTTGCAGAAAAATAGCGTCTTATTTATCAATCTTTGTATTTCGCATATCTATTCCTAAAATATCTCGCGAAAAAGTCGTTTATTTAGCTTGTTGAATTGAAATATACCTATTTATTTATTCATTCTGTTCAGTTTATAAAAGAAAACGTGAATACACTTTAATGTACTAGTTAGCAAGCGATCACTTAAAACACGCAAATGTAGTATTAATTACACAGAACATTAAAATATTGAATAAAACAATGAATGATCATATACTACACGTGCCATTAGAATAATTAATAAATTAAAAATAGATATATGTAGATATATAATAATATAAAATATATATCTCAGATTAAATATACGATTCGCGGATATTTATCATTTACAAGCAAATAGTCTTTATGTAATAGTCTTTCATGTCCATATAAACTCGTTGTACAGGCAACAACAATAGGCAAGCTCGTGTTGAAAAAGCTTAACGATGCGTTTTACGTTTACATTATTAAAGATTCGGAGTAATGTAAACTTTCTCAAAAAATAAGAAAATTGAACAACTTGGATAACAGCCTCTGTGATTTGATAGACAATTTTTAGTTGTTATATATTTATTAAAAGAACTTAAATGTAAAAAATGAGGGTTTTTTTTTTTTACAGTTAAACAAACGTATTTATAACAATTTAAACAATTAAAAATACGTAATCATGACACATATTTTTTTCACTTTCTTTGTGAAAAATAGAACACGTTATCTGGTTTGCTCAATTGCAACTATCAATTTAAAAGGAAAAGTCGCTTTAGATTGAAGATTTTTTATTTGTGATTTATTTTCATTGAAATGTGCAAAAATAAAATACAGCTAATCCCTGAAGTATGACCATTTTTCCAGAATTATGCGGAATATTTTAATGTTTGTTTCGCAATCAAACGAGGCTTTCAGCAACTGCATTCTCTTTAATTGAGAATTTTATTGCGTCGATGAAAATTGTTGCAATAAAATTCCAGCTCAATTCTGCATAATTCTTATTGCAAGCCCATATCATAAACATACTTCATTTGAACACAACGGCCATTTTAAACAACGCGCAATCCTATTGGCCAATTTAAGTCCCGCCCATTTCCATAAATAGTCTCCTACAATAGCGCAGCGACATCAGGAAGGTATCATTATAGCCAACAGAAGCCGAAATCACCTGTTAAATGCCCGCCCAACGTCAAAATAAAGGATATCAATTTAATGTAGTGGAAACAGTGAGGTATACATGACTGTTTTTGTCTTTCTTTTAAGGAACGAAACTGTTGGTACGTATAAACGTGAGTGTAAGTAGGAGCAAAACGCACTTTGCAAGTGGGGTGGTTTTGTGTTATTGAAAGGAAGGACAGTGTGATTATCAACGACAATAGATTCATTGACGATTCATTGAAGAAAAAGGTAACATGAACTGGACATTTGATGTGATTGCATGATCTCTCTTTGGACAAGGGTCAAGGTTTTGACAAGCGAGGTTAATTGCTCAACTTGACTGCCTATTAGACGGTCACCTGGAAGTGTTCGAGTTTTAAATGATTAGTTTTACCTCTAGAAAAAGTGATCATTTGCTACAATGCTGATATGGATTAAGCTCAATTCGGTAGCTGTTTAGAAATATATGACATCAAAATACAATATTATGAAAATACGTTGATATTTAATTAATTTATTATTTTATTTATTATCGTTGTTGTTTATTGAGAAAAACGCCTTAGTTTTTTTACAAGAATCGCTAGCAATGGAGGACAGTCAACGTATATAACCTGTAAAAAAACAAAGTATTCCACATTCTAAAGCAATAACTAAAACACAATAATTTGTCACGAAGTTAAGGTGATAGAAGAAGACGATATTCATGTGTGAAAACTAGTCAGCTTCTCTCCACATTATCTTAGCAACGACGAGGAACATTTAACAATGTTGGACTATTGTGGCAATACGGATGGCTCTGCGGGCGCCTATCAAACACAAGCACCGTCAATGGCATCATTCTTCAACGTCAACGTCGGTGCCGTTGGTGGCATGCCGACGGGTATGACGTCAGAAGCACAGCGCACGTCGGCATTCGTGCTCAGCAGTCCGCAATTGGCGGCCCTGCAAAATATGACAGACATGAAGGCTCCGAGCTCGTGTTCGAGCCCAGATTCATCATTCGCTCTCCTCTTCTTATAACTCAACACTCAAGCATCTTGGACTGTCATGGCCGTCTGCGACGTCACACAGAATTTCGGACATTCTCAGTCGACCTATAAGCTCCTTAGGCTTTTCATCTTTCAACGCAGGAATGTATTTGAATCCTCAAGCAAGATTTTCAAAAATAGCCGAATTACCCGGCCGACAGCCAATCTACTGGCCTGGTATTCTAAACGGTCCGGGTTGGAGACCCACTGGTAAGTGGAAATAGTGTTTTTTTCCCAAAGTACAATTAATTAATTTTAGTCTTGTTTCCTAAAATACACTTTTTATACATTTCTATTTTAATATCATATTCTAATAATTTTGTGTCAATGTATAAATGTGTAGATCAATCAGTTAATCAATCAATCAATCAGTCAATCAACCAATCAACCAAAGAATCAATTAATATAAAGGTTACGCTAATGCTTAGTTTAAATATACATTAACTACTAGTTCTACTAAAGGTAGAACACACAGATCCATAAACGTGTTCACATCTATGATACACAGTCAGTTGTGTCTAAAGTGAAACGACAACTATTTGTGTCTAATATAAAAAGGCAACTGTTTGTGTCGAAAATGAAACGGCAGTAGTTTATCTGTATCTAAAATGAAATGACAACATTTTGTTTGGCGACAAACGCAAGATCTCTCTTAAGATTTGCTATGATACATTCTTTCACGGTATGAATAATTCTACTTCACCGACCTTCATGTATACGATCTATTATAATGATACTGCGTTATAATTATTGACAATTATTATCCTTCTTGGCTTATTTTAAAGTTAGTAAATAAGTTGGTATTGATAAATACAATATATCTACAATATAATATAACATAAATAAAAATCAATAAATCCTAATGATGGACAACTGTTTGGAGAAGCCTCTTATAAAGTGTATTTTAAGCGAGTTGGTTCCAGCAGGTACATGCCTAATACTAGTAATAGAACCATGACATCCGCGTTTTTAAATTGTTTATGACTGACAAACACATATGAGCATGCGCGGTAGCAGATTATACTTAGTTGTGAATTAACGGGCTAAAATAGATATTAGTCGATAAATAGTAACATAGTTGAAAAGCTAGCGATGATTTTATCACTGACAACTTAGATACTATTCAACACAAGCAATACAATATTTTAAGGAATGCTTGCATATAATTAATAATCAGAGGTAATAATTTATCCAATTAGTCATTGTGGTTAACATGGTTTAACTAGCAACAAATAACAAATGACAAAGCAAATTTGACCATTTATGAGTATGTCACTCTAATTACTTATTTTCAAACTGTAATGTAGTTATGTAATATGTTAAAACAGCTTCTTTGTCAAAGTCAGATATGTAAAAATTATTTTATTGTGCCATTATTATTAATTAAGAGCGATTGTAATGCCCGTTCTGGCTTACAGTTGCCACATGACTTGAACTCAAGTTAGCATTTTCAGATAATTAGCTTAAAGAAGCAAAGTGAAAGTAATTTTGTCATTTGTACCATTATTATTATTATTATTATTATTATTATTATTATTATTATTGTTGTTGTTGTTGTTGTTGTTGTTGTTGTTGTTGTTGTTGTTATCATCTTCATCATCATCATCGTCACCTTCATCATAATTATTATACCATTATTGTTACAATAAAAATTTCGTAAAAAGCTGTTGACACACGAAGACTCGGAGACGTACAATGGTGTTACTTCGAAGTTCATATAATATCAGTGATTAAAAGTAGAATCATAAAGAAGAAAGGAACATTCACAGCATCATGTTAAATAATGCAACAAAACCACGTGCATATACCTCCTAGCTATGTCATAGAGTTTCAATAATAATTGACAGTCTTGAGAAATTATTAAACAAAACAGTCATTATTTTGACTATTTATACAAACAATGTTCCTGTGTATTGACATAATTAACGAATTAGAAGGTTTCTTGATGTCCTTTACTTTTACGCTATCAATAATAATAATAAATAAATAGAATAGAATGGAAACATAAAATGAATAAATGTTTAGTTCTGTTTGTAGCAAATTTGATATAAAATTAAGTCGACTCTTTACAGTTAATGCCAGTTTTGAAATGTGGTTATTGCCAGATTTCTCTTTATTTTATATGAACTTTTACTTCTTCAAAGTGCAGGTGCAATGACTTCTATTAAGTGTTAAAGGTAACATAATTGTACTTTATTTAAATTAGTACAAACTTACTTAATTTTCATACTTTATTACATTTCTTGTTTAATATCTGAATATAGTAAAATATTTCGTTTCGAAAATATTGACACTCTTACTGTATTGTCGATGCTTATGCGTGTTGTATGTAGATCATCACATTCTGCATGTTGTAATACAATGCATATCTAAATGAAAAAAAGATGCGTTTTGTTCTGTTCTGTTCTGTTCTGATACATGTCATATGGATTTTGTTACAAGTTAAGTAACAGTTACAACATACTAATCATGCAGGAACTCCTCTGACCGCTTTGGTCTCTCATCGTGTGGGTTCGAATCCCGTTCAGGGCGAAGGACGCAGTGTGGGAAAGTCTTCTAGTTTAGTTGTTGTGTGCCGGTGGTTCTACTCAAGTTCTGGGGTCTTCTTCCGCCAAATTTGCTTGACGTCGCTATAATGACTTTAATTGGTAGCTGCAATGTTTAAACAACAACAACAACAAAACAAACAGTAACAACAACAGAATAAAACATGCAAAGCATGAATATTGATACCTATATCTAATTATTTAACTGACTTTAAAAAGCATGTTGATTTTAAATAACACGATAAACCGGATTTTAACGTAAAGTGAAAAAATGTTTTAACATATTTATGAATTATCTCGTTTTTTGTATAATCTTCAATATTAAAACTCAGATCAACAGTATTATGGCTGACCGTCTATCTGTACCAGTCTGGACAACCCAAATGTGTATTAAAGTTGAAACAAAGCCTGGTAAATGCAAATATGACATGACCTTTATAGTGAGATGAAAAATGTGGAAAATTGATCAACTGTCCGTTTCATAAAACTCTACCATTACACCGTAGATATATCATGTAATATAAAGTTGTGTTTTCTCTCTCGTTTATATTGGGTTAAGTGCAAATAAATACATTTATAATTTTGCAAGAATAGAATATTTGGTTTTATATTTCGTCACCAATGTCAAATTAAGCACTGAATATATATAATTAAAGCTGCGATAGAGTGTGGTAAAATACTATTTATAACATGGCAAAAATAAGTGATCAGTATGTATTTCCGTAACAACGGATAAATTCATAAGCTGTCCACAAAACAGCAAAAATAAATGATTATTTATTTTGAATGTTTCAACGAAACAACAACAACATTGCAATTCACCAAATTCACCCCCCCCCGCCCCCCCACACACATATACACAGGAACATGTGCTTGCTTAAGCAACTAACAACAACACCCCCCCCCCCCCCCCCCACACACACAAATTATCATAAACGAAGACATGTAACTAACTTTCTTCTTTAATGCCTGTTTCAAATTGTATTTACGTAAACTCATCTTCTTATACTGCAAAAACGTATGCTTATTATAAACATGAATATTGGTTGATTACATCTAAAACTTTGCAATTAGCTAAAACTATTACAAATCAGTTATTTTTACCAATAAATACTGCTCTGATTATAACTTATTACATATCAAAAAGAGAATCTTATAACTAATATAAGAAGACGAGCAGCAGAAATATTGCCACCACCAACATCACCATTATCACCATTAGCAGCAGTAGCAGCAACAACAAACTCAAAGTCAAATAAAGCATCAACAACATTGAGAGATTGTCAGCCGGACCAATAAACTAGCATCTTCATAGAAGTGAAATAAAAATAATTTTTTTATAATATACTTGGACACATTATAACCAGATAATGTATAGTATCTGATCTACCATTTACCATAATAGGAAAATAAATAAAAACCTACTTGTTGAAAATCTCTCGCAAAATGCAGATGAAATATTTATCAATATAACGGAGAGAGAGAGAGAGAAAGAGAGAGAGACAGACAGACAGACACAGACCGACCGACCGACCGACCGACCGACCGACCGACCGACCGACAGACAGACAGACAGACAGACAGACAGACAGACAGACAGACAGACAGACGACCGACCGACCGACCGACGACAGACAGACAGACAGACAGACAGACAGACAGACAGACAGACAGACAGACAGACAGACAGACAGACAGACAGACAGATAAAATGAGGGAGACAAATGTCTCAGTAGCATCATCTGCTTTACAACATTTTTATGTTATTTTTTTGGTGTTTTTTTTTGTTACATCGCACCGACACAGTTATGGTCATATTGGCGACGTCCACTGGTTCAGTAAGACCCCAGACTTATATCTTGGTAGAACCACCGGCGCACCACAGGCTACCTGGAATATCTCCCCTCATTAAATTTATCGCCCCGACTGGGACTCGAACCCACGCGGTGAGGGGATGAGGAGTTTCAAGTTTTTAGAATTTTGAAATAGTTATATAAAGTGAGCGTATTATTAAAGGTGGTATCCGTTATCCATCTATATAAAGTACGCGTAACAATATCTTACCACTGCTTTGGAAAATTTGGGCATACTTTCTACATAAACTTTGAACATTTTCTTTGAACGGCTTTGAGCACTACCTATATTGTTAGACAGGACAAATTTCGAAAACGACCCTAAAATTTCATTCTCTCCAAATCTATCAATAAGCACAAGCGATCTGTGCTAAAATGGACATCGACGTCAGAGTGGATTACCCGGATGACGATATAACGTGGCTTTCTAAGAATATAAAAGCTTCTCTGCAGCTTGGCTCAGATAGGAAATTCCAGTTAGAAATGACGAGTGGGGATTTATTATTCACTGTCCACACAAATCTAGGGCATTTATGGACAGCATTAGCAGACACTTATCAAGCACCAATGACTTATTAAATTATTTGAGATGAAGAAAATGGTTTAGAATGTCGGATACTACCTTTAACAGTTAATCATTACTGTATCTTAACGTCAGCTTCACTATCTAGAAATAGTTGCCTAGAAACGCAATATTGACTTTTTATCGCACTGTCAATATTCGGAAAAGTCGGGTGGACATCAAAAGATGTTGTCATTCATGGCAATGTTCTGTTGAGTTTTAATAAATGGCGGAATAATTAAAACAATCCAAGAGGTAATGTTCAGAGGATTATTCGTAGAATAGACAAAAGTAATATGGTAGCGCAGAGAGTGAGGAATGGGAAAAAGAGGCAGAGAGAGAGAGAGAGAGAGAGAGAGAGAGAGAGAGAGAGAGAGAGAGAGAGAGAGAGAGAGAGAGAGAGAGAGAGAGAGAGAGAGAGAGGATGGGGAAATAGACAGAAAGAGAAACAAGAGAGAGAAAGAGGGAGAGAGAGAGCGACATATAGACATGCGGACAGACACACAGGCGGAAAGATAGGCGGAAAGAAAGATGGAAAACGGACGGACAGGGGAAAAACAGACAGAATGGCAGACAGACAGATATACATACAGACAGATATACAGACAGACAGACGGGCAGACGGGCAGACGGGCAGACAGGCCGACAGGAAGTCAGACAGACAGACAGACAGACAGACAGACAGACAGACAGACAGGCAGGCAGGCAGGCAGGCAGGCAGACAGACATACAGACAGACAGACAGACAGACAGACAGGGAGAGAAATATACAGAAGGACAGGCGAGCGGACTGACAGACAGAGAAGATAGAAGAATAAAGAGAGGTGGAACAGCTGCAAAGTAGGGATACATAATGAATGAAAGAAAGAGAAAGAATGAAGATGAAGAAATGCATAAAGTTCATGAGCAGAAAATGCTGCTGTGTGCATACAAAAACACATTTTAGTTACCAATTCAAAAGCTAGTTCCTCGAATAACTAAAAGTTCTGTATTCTTCTAATCTCCATATAAAATGCAGTTTTATTCAGTTCATAGCGTGTTTTTTAAACGTAAGTGATATTAATTCATTCGTTCCTTGAAAGAGTCAAGTTTTCAAGTGAAAAGAATGATTTATTTTCACGTCAAGAATCCATTTTAGAAATGTGATTCGCTTTCAGCCTGCTTCATTGTGTGCGGATACTGTTATGAAACCAATGCGTCAAAGTCTCACAATATCATGCCAGTTTCTGAATGGCTAAATATGGTCCACAGTTCGAAAGTTTTGACATTTCTACCAATATTTAATTGCAAAGTGCTTCCATGTTTAATCCCTTAAGTACAGTCTGGGGAAAAGAGGTGATGACGAAATGAAGATTGTCTAGGCGAAACGATTGCCAATATGTGTATACCAAAATAGTAAACATAGTCGGAATACATGTTTGCATAATTTCAGATAGTGTCTCGCTTTTTACACCAACCTCTTCTTGTTCCACAACTTGTTATAAAACTTTGTTAAAATCTTGGTTGTCATGACAATTGTCTCTGCTTTAAATAAGCACGAGTGGGATTTCTGCTAACATAGACATCGAGTGATGATATAACGAGATCTCGAAAGTGAGTGGTCACGTGGTTCTCTTCGTTCAAAAATAGCTAACTGTGTAACGTGGCTCAGATAGAAAATATGTTTACTGACGACTTGGGTGTTATGCTTCACTTTTCACATAGATGTAGGACATCAATAAACGGCAATTCGTAGGATCTGTTCAGGTAACAATAATGTGTTTGGTTGTTTAATGGAAATATTTTGGTCCATGCGGCAATTAGCACATTTAACACAACTACCACCAACTCTACTAACCTACCACCACCACGATCATCACCTCCACCATCAACTACCATCCCACCATCACCGCTACAACCATCGTCTCACAAAATTATTTTATTTAGTACTAAGGGTTTCCTTGGCAAAACCTCAATCGTGTGGTTACGGCCGACGAGTTCCAACTCTGTCGCGGCACTGCCACTATAAACAACACTACGACAACACCAACCACAACCGCAATAAACACCAACACCATCACCCCAATCATCTCCACTACCTACCACCAAGAACCAACATTTACTTAAATATCACAGGCTTCCATGGCAACCAGTAACTATGTATAGTCATGACCGGGCTCCTTTCCGCCAGGTGTTCCCAGTCGCACGCTGGATACATTCTGATGGATTTCATTTTGATTGTTTACTTTTTTAAAAGCATCGTGAGCCCACGCACTAATGCTTCCTTTGTTGCATTTTGTTGTCATACTAATAAATACAAAACGCTATAATGGACTCAGTATTAGGGCTTGAAATGATCTGATTGATATACCTGTTGTGGATGATGTCATTACTATTATGTTTATATGCTTACAAAAAAAGGGGGAGGGAAGAAAGGAGACCTTATCTCCCTGTTTTAGGGAACTTATTGCACAAAGAATGTAAATGGAAGTCGATATTCTTTACTGATTTATGATTGCAAGTAAATCTCTGCTTAATAAAATGTTTGATAAAAGTATGTCGTTCAAAGCCGACGTGATTAAAAAAACGATGTAAAATAAAAACAGAAATTGAAAATAAATGGCATCTGATATAATGTATCTATAAGTATAATAAAACTGAATTTTAGTTCAAATCCCGAAATTAAGAGAAGGTACATAAATAATGTTGACAACGGACGCAATAAAAGCAAGAAAACATGTCCTGATTACTTCCACAACGCCATCGTTTTGTGCATCGATAAGCGGCGTAAATTTTTAATCTTTCATAAGAATACCGTTAGATAAGTCGTATTATTGTACGGATTTTTTACTTTTTACGACGGACCTACCTAATTTTAGCATACGATATGTATGCTTTGACATTGCAGATTGAGACACGGTCCTAGAACTTTTAAGATTGAAACTAGGCTTCTTTCTGCTTGGACCTTTCAAAATTGGACACCCTGTGTGATTTATCGGGTGGTGTTGGTGGGGGATTAGGACGTTCTATTTTTGATAGAACCTGAATTGGCATATACCTTTCTGATTTTACTACATCAATTATTCGCTTGACTCTATGTGATTTGGACAAAATGTTTATGTACCGGGCTGTTCTACTTTAGAAACATTCTGTAATTTCTCGGCATCTTCTTCTTTGGACACATTGTTTATATGCTTGGAGCTTTTTGATTTGGACACAACATGTACTTTGATTGAACTCTTTCCGGTTTGGACATCATCTGTATTTTTGAGTCTTTCTGATTTAAACACAGCCTGTATGTTTGGTTGGCCTTTTCTGATTAAGACACATTTTGTAAATGCTTGGAGCTTTCTGATTTGTGGACAATAATTGTATTGTGGTTGACCTTTATTGATTTGCACACAATTTGTATTTGCTTGGGTTTTTTCTTTCTATTTGGACACAGTCTGTATTAACTTTGAGCTTTTTTGATTTGTGGACACAATAAGTATTTTGGTTGGCCTTTTCCGATTTAGACATATTGTATATTTACTTGAAACGTTCTGATTTGTGGACACAATTTGCATTTAGTTGGCTCTTTCTGATTTGGACACAGCCTTTATCTTTGAACTTTCTGATATGTTGACACAATATGTATTATGGTTGGCCTTTTTCTGATTTTGATACATTTTGTATTTGCCTGGGCCTTTGTTTGAATATTTCTGTCTTGTGAATACAATCAGTATTCGCCGGAGCCTTGCTGATTTAGTCAAAAGATTTGTACCGGTTTTGTCTTTCTGATTTGAACACATGTATTTGCTTTGATCAATCAGATGTGGACACATTTCATGTAAGTGTATGTCTTTCTGATCTCGATACACTCCGCACTGCTTCGGACTTTTTCCGATTTGGACACATCTTGTTTTCGTATGGCTCTTTATGATTTGGGCACAGATCATAGTTGCTTGCACCGTTTTTAGATACAATATGCGTTTGCTTGTCCTGTTCCGAGTCTTACTTTTTGCTTTATAGCCTGTTTAAGATTGTGATTTTACCTTCTGCCTTTATTACAGTCCTTTTATTGAACAAGTACCATTTGATTATAAAACCCTACCCCTTTTTGCCAGACCGCTTCCTTTTTTTAACCAAAGCAAGTTGTTGTGATCCGATATTATCTCCGCTTTTTACCAAGTCTGTTAATTTCTTAGGGGCTTTCAATTCGAACCAAGTCTATTTTTAGTTCTAGTCTGCCTGACTTTGGTCCTTTTCTTTCGCGGCTGTATTTGGACATGTCAGGTTTGTACTACAAGTGTCAAGACATTCCAAGTAATTTATCAGTCGCGTATTGTTGTGTCAGAGAGAGCTTACGAGCAGGAGGTTAAACTGTAATACAAGACATCCAAAGCTTTTCCTTAGCGCATTATGGTACTTTACCCGGATCTACTTAAACCCGATAACGAGGCTCTATATGACAGAAAAGAACATGTACCTAATCTTCCGACTAAAGAGAACCATCTTTACGTTATCGGATATTTTTCTTACTTAAGTAAGTGTCTTAGTTAGATCATCGCGAGGGTTGGTGAGAGAATAATCCGTCCGTTTAAGTCTCATTGTCGTACATTAAGTCTGTCCGCGCCATGACAACGTGTGGTTAATATAGAATAAATCAAATATTAATTAATTCCACTCCGGTGTCTATATTTGCAGTCCGTTCGAGAGACGGGCGGCAGAATCAAGAAGGTAATATGGAGTAAATAAAAACCTAATTTGATCTGAAATTTGATCGATACGCTGGCAGATTTATCATGGTTGTATTTAGCTTTGGATTATCGTATGAAAGTTATGGCCGGTTTATGGGATGATAAATTCATAAGAGTTCGGCCCGGGTCACAAGCCGAGACTGAATCTAGGTTGTTTACTGTGCGGGAGGGGAGAGGCACTTCCGCACAACCGGCCATGTTATACACAGCACAGCAATAGAGGTCAAAAACTGACAGAGGGATTGTAGTAATTACATTTGATTATATGTAATATTTTAATTAAGAGCGAGTTTATTATATCTTCCAACTGGTTATCTGTAAACACAATAATATGGACGGATACAGTTAGGCTGACATAGACATTTGATAATTCCTTTGCTCAAAAATTCGTTTTGGTCGAGAAATAGTAAGGTGATAAAGTTAAAAGTAACTTGGCCACGCGCGCGCGCTTACACATGCACACGCTCACGCAAGCGCACGTGCGCACCCTTAATTGTTGCATTTTGTATAGGAAACGGATGTACTATTTAACACCGTAAACCTCCTTTTGTATAGTTTTGTATATGTTTCACAGGCGCATAATTGACAAGGTTATTATCCGAACAATGTTTGAAATGATCAGACTGATCTGTTGCTTCTATTAGAATTAGCCGAAGGGTCAGCCTCTTGTCTCTCATACTTGAGATCGACGGTTCGGATCCTGCAGGCCCAATATAAATGTTTTGATTTTTAGTTAAATTAATGATTTTTATGTTTTGTTTTTTTTCGTATTTTTTTACAGAGAGAGTAAGATTATTTTGGTCAGTTTATTAAAATACCCAATTAAAAAAAATCTGACAAACCAACATGGAGTAACTGAGTCCATTTTATGCTTAAAGTGCCGTTACAATTTCAGCTCAGACGAATGTCATCTTCGACAAAGACGGGAAAAAGAAACATACAAGACCAACATTTTCTGGACAACAAATTTTCGCCCTAGAGAAGACATTCGAACAGACGAAATACCTTGCTGGCCCAGAAAGAGCACGCCTTGCATATGCATTGGGCATGTCCGAAAGTCAAGTGAAGGTTAGTAATAAGATATAGCAAATACGACATTGTTTGATTTTTTGTGTCATGTTCATACGCAAAACTGCGACAAAGACGTTTAAAACTGTTGCCAAATAGCTTTAAAAATATAATGGCATTGGCTTTATTGAACCCGGGCATAACAAACAGTAAAAAATGGCTTTTTGAAAAAGAAAATAGTCAAAAGTCAAAAGAGTCAACTGGGGTGCATCAACCAGGTTCACGATGTGAAGGCATTGTGGTTCCATCTTCAGGGCAAGGGTTCCCTTTTATCCATAGACTTTATCCAGGTCAGCTAAGTAAAACGGTTGTTTGGAAAGGAATCAACGCGTATTAATTAACAAAATTGGTACAAAAGAGCACAACTGTATTGTCTATACTACAGACTATTATAGTTTTGTACACGTTTTTGTCATCTCTCCTACAAATCGTCCAATCAAAGGAATACAACTTCTTATGTATTTTGAACACCATTAAATATTATCAGCCAAGTACGCTCTTTAAGGGAAATGTAACATGTAACAATGACAGTTTATGTGAAAATTTACATAATATCTAATGTGATAACACAAAAGCAATGTATCGTCCATTTTCGTTATAAAAGCCCTTCTTCGGTTTTAATCGGCCCCAGGTTCCATCTCGCCAAACAATAAGTCGAAAGGTTTATGTTATTTTGCAAACGGACACAGAAACTTTTAAAAAAAAAATCGTGTGTTAGAAGAAATACAAGCAATAAAAATATGCATGCTAATTGCATGTTTCATGTCCTATTGGCATTTAAGTCTTTGATAAAAAGGCCAATGCCTACCTGAGCTATGACACTAGGGACGGGCAGCAGCTCGTTCACACTAGAATGCGCATACTGTTGAAATGCATCTGCGCATGCAAAGCTAACATACCATAGTGTTCCGTGGTACAGTGTCCTTTAATAAACATGCATTTATTGGAAATCCACAAATTTTCGCTAAGAGGGAACCGACGTTTTGATGGGGCTACCGATATGCCTATATATCGAGAAGTTGGTTGTATTCGTCGCAAGGATACAAACAGGGTAAAAATGGCGACACCTTATACCAGCAGAGGTAAACTCCCAGACAAATATCTAACAAGAACAAGCATGTATGTGAGACATACCTGACGCCGCATACAGCATGGACTTAATAAAATAAATGCAGTACCTGTGATATACAGGAAAGTTCGGTTCCTCATAATGGAAAATAACTTTTAGAAACAACGTATACTGAACAATTAATGTAAAACTGAGTTCTTTTTGTATACCAGACTATTTGCTGCTTTGCTTTGTTGTCTCCTTGTTTTTGTTTGTTTGTTGTTGTTGTTTTGTTTGTAATTTCAAGCTGCATTGTTAATCTCGACAAACTTGCTTTATTTTAATTGTCTGTGTTACAGCAGTCTGTTGCCATGTTTTGGCATCATGTTTCCTATTTTAAATGTTTTTAGGCATTTGATGTAAAAAGCTGCAACTATAGAGAATTAAAATATAGCAAAAACATGAGCACCTTTGCACAATAATAGAATAATTAACCTTTACATATTTCATCGAAATTTGGCGGTTGCAGACTAGCAAATTGACAGTATTCGTTTTCAATGAAGCACAGCATGTTACGAAAGTGGACTTGTTTGGGGTCTTACTAACAGATAACCAATCGCTATTTTCAGCTATGTATGGTTACTGGGGCCAATAATAACTGTGTCATGGCGAAAATCGCTTTTCACGACTTCCACCAAATTAAACAACAAATTTATTTAGTGGCCTCTGACCTTGAATGACAGTCTTTTAGGTCTTTGTACTATAACTGGCAGTGCTAACTTTACAGGTGGCGCAAATCATTGGTTATTTAATAAAAGCAGCAAAAATGCAATGACGGCCGCATTTGATTTCTAACTAAGAAAATATTTAAACAAAATGGATAAATAAAATAGATGGTGTAGAAACAATCGGATGGTGTAGTTAAATAGTTTCAAGAAGAATAAGATTATTTTAAAACTAAAGTTTATATTCAATTGCGTGACAAGATAATTAGGTAAGACACCAAAGTATCATTAATACCGTAAATAAGGCGGGATGTTAAACTAGTGTTTCTTTTACATAAACAAGAGCGGAGTTAAGTTTTGTTTGTATTTATATGAAAATACATCCTTAAGAGGCAACTATTAATGCGTGTGTCTTGTTAAAATTTTATAAGCTGTGTAAAAAAAAGGTTCAGAAAAGTCGCTTATACATCATAGGAATATCCTGCTAAACACAAACTTGACCGAAACAAAAACAATACAGAATATAGAACAGAAAACAAACCGATTCAACATGAAGATAAAAATCGCTATTCGTTCATCTATGAGAGTCCTACTAGGTCAAACAGACCTAGAGATGACCCTAACTAAAATGAATCTTAGTCACCGGAGAAGAATGCGGTCCAACCCGGACTGTTATTTATTATAATTAACCAGGAGACATAACGCGGCGTTAAAACAATGACGTCATTTTTGAACACGAATCTTGACTTTCGGAATGCCTTGGTCTTGTTGGAAGTACACTTGGTAAACAAAACTTGATTCGTTAATGGCCGTCCCTCCACCAGGCTACAACACGGTCCTGTTTACTTAGGCTGGTTTCTTTTCACCTTATGTAGGGCCAAGATTTAACAAATGTTTTCTAATCATCATACAAGAGAGATAAATGAGGTCTAATTGACCTGGCGGTAAAACCGGTGTGTTCATATTGGCTTGAAAGTATATCGCTGTATGGCCATCACATACTTTGTTTAGGTTCCTCTTAATTCTTTGACTCTTGCGAAACTTTTAGTTTTTGTCTATATTTTTTTTAATTGTTAACAGAAATTGTTAAAGCATTTACCAGGAGTGCATGAGTGTAAAGTTTTCTTTCGTTCTTATTTTTTTTTACATTTGGATGTCTTAGTCTTTAATGTCAGAGATATTAAGAAAACAAATATTTGAAATAAAATTTGATTTCTTCTTACGTGCATATCTTTCCATATTTTTAATTCGTCAAGAAGTAAGAATACTGACAAGTGCAATGAAAAACAGCATCTTAAAAAACAAGAACGATATTATATCTTGCATTTTATTATAGAATGGTCGGTTTACATATTGACGCTGGGCGATTTATGATATTTGTACACATATTGATTTAGTTGGCTCTGATGCATTATTCGATATCAAAAGTACAACACAAACTGCCCGCATACAAGATGGTGCAACGGTACGGAAGAGCTCTAGAATACTTTCACTTATAATCACATCTGTATTTTTTAAAGAAAATGCAAACTACGGTACTCCTAAGTTGCTGTCATGAATGTGTATTGGGGAGTTGCCTTGAACACACTATAAATGTTGGGTGGATTGGGGGTGGGGGTGGGGTGGGGATCATATCTCTGCATATGCAGCATAGATGGCTTTTTGAGCCAGGCACTGCAATCATATGGACAAAATAACAATATTATCCTATGGTCTCTATCAGAAGATAGCGTTGAATAATAATTATTTTGTCATAATTATAGCATGTAAAAATAAGCTTTTCATCAGATTCGTATCTATATTGGTGGCTGGATAAACTCAACAATCAATATTTTTTTCCTCGCAAAATTATGAAATAATAAACAAACAAACACACCCTACGTCTGATATTCGTATCAGTAATGGTGGGACGATAAACCCAATAAACAAACAATCGAACTATGTTAAGCGAAAGTCTCCACTGTATCTTCATATATACTAGAAAATGAAAAAAGGTTTTCATGACTTACACCGTCTTACGATTTAAGTTGCGATATATTAATCGTCCTAACTATATACAAGAAGGAGCTTGGACGTGTGACGGCCAAGGAGCCGTAGACATCATGTGCCATAAACAAGAGGATGACTATTCTTGGAACTAGACACTGTCATACTGCCGACTCACATAAATGTGGGAAAGTAGTAACTCTGATAAGAAAAACAAAACAAACTATCTGCTACTTTGCTTTCTTCGTTGTCTGCTACATCTGCAATTACAATTTCCATTGTGAACATCGGCATACTCGATTTCTTTGGTTAAACAAGATCTCGCCAAACAGTTGGGAATTTTTATAAATGCCTGCTACCGTTTTATTATTGCTAGCTACATTTTATTGTTGCAAGCTGCACTGTTAAAGGAGAAATTCTTGGTTCTTTCCTCTGAAAAAAAAAAGGTCTCAATAAACAGCGACAATGTCCTGTTATTGCCTGCTACAAGTGCTTTCCATAATAGGCACAGCTCCCGAGAGCGTCAACAAAAAGACAAAACCTATGTCCAGTAATCTTTGCAAATTATCTAAAGACAATGGTTTGCTACCTTACTTGTTGGCAAATCTTCCGGTACAACAAATATAGCGAATTCTGACTGACACCGCTCCTCTTTTTTACTTTAACTTCAATATAGTATATACATTCATAAAGAATAAACGAGCGAAGGTTACTTAAAACTTAGAAGATAGTTTTAGATAACACACCTTTACTGAAAAGGATTCTTGTTATTAACAAATATTATTGGATGTCAGACCGCCATGTTTTTTCTTGTATAAACTATGTTGTTATTTACATGTAATTGCATTTTTGTCTGTAAACAAATCGAATCATTTAACTTTACCAAACAAATTCTCCAAACTCCGGGAAACATTTTCTCAATCATGACATTGACCCGATTGCGACAATTAAGAAGCGTTGACATCGCGACACAAGTACAAACTGTTTTCACAAATTGACTGGGCGACGGGAAAATAAAAATAAAAACCTTAGCAAACAACCATCTTTACTACTGCATCTTCTGTAACTAGGACTACCAGCGACAGTTAAGAAGGTTTAAGTTCTACCACTGAGAATGATGCAAAAGTTTTTTTCGTGTTATTAACTTCGTAATGCCATGTTTATATCAGCAAATCAAATGGAGACGCCAATTCCAGCTAACATAGATTTTAATGTAATTTCTGCGTCTAGCGAAGTTTAGTCCGTAATGCAAGAATAATGAGAACTTAATGAATTTGTGTTCTGTGTTGTGCTAGATATTTAACCAAAACATCACTTAAATCATGGCTAGGCTCAACTCGATTTTCCTGAGGGTCGTTGATAAAAATATTGTCCCTAGTGCGTTCGTCCGCATTTACTTCCTATCTTTGTAAGGCATTTATATTGTCTTTCGGGAGACATATTGAGATATATTGCTGAATTTAAGAATTAGAATTAGCGAATAAAATGTAGATTCTAAATTGACTTACAAACTATAGCTCTCAGGAGTCATTTTATTTAAGATTTTAGTTCTTTAACCAATGAATGTATAATAAGCAATACGGTATGCGCCTTGCAACGTAGGCCCTAAAAGTGCTTATACATTGACAGGATTGCTTTCAGAATTGATTAGAAGTGTACATTATATGCTGGTTGTTGCAAAACACTAATGTAAATTCAATATTCTCTTGAATTAAAATGATAAACTTATCTTATCTACCAATCGAAAATACATAAAATGGGTTCACTTTATTTCAAGTGTCTGTATAACATAATACGTTAATGCATGGAGCTTTTGTTTCTTACAAAAAACGAATGCCCCAGATTTTTTCATTGTCGTTAAACTAAATTGCTATTGGTAGTATAACTTATATAACATGGATCTGAGACAGCCATTTTCCATGTTTAGATGGAAATAATAAAACAACAACACTCTTGCTCTTTTGTAAAAGTATTCTCTGTTTCTTTTCTAGTGAGGAATCGGAGCTCAGTGAAATTATTCACATAATCTTTTAGTTCTTCCGTGGCACTAATGATTTATACATTTTTGTCAAAACATTTCTTCGTCTTCATTTCTTCTCTTTTTCGAGAATTTGACACAGATGAAACATGAACGGGGCATTTGTATCTTTATGATGGGGCGGTCGTCGCGTTATGGTTGAGTCGCCGACTTGAAACTTTCCTGACTACTTAGCCTCTCATCGCGTAGGTTTGAATCTAGTTCGTGTAGAAGGACCTAATATTGGAGGGTCTTCCAACTGATCTGCGGAGCGTCTTTGGTTCTACCCAGATATTTGTCTGCGGTCTAGATCTTGGATGTCTCAGTAATGACCAAAATTGTTCGCTGCGATGTATTTCTAAAAACAGAAGAGTATCCCTGTTTATTTGTCCTTGTTTTGTAACGCCCCTCACATCTTCTCGTCATTCTTGGCTCGCCAACAGTCTCTTGAAGGGGTTGTCATGATATATCGCCCGGGACACTTTATCATGTCGGATTAACGCCGAGTTGTCATGCAGAAACGTTGGTTTAGCAATGCAAAACATTGCCATATACACGCATTACCTCAAATGATACAAATGTGGCCATTTGTAAATACACTATACTTATCAATTGCATGCATAAGACGTTGTATTTCGGGGTATGGGATAATTGAAAAACCGACCGATGGGAGTTTCTAAAACTCAGTAGGAAATCTCAAAATGATACTTGACCTAAATCTAGAATAGGACTGTAAATGTATGTACATTCTATATATTGCATCGTGTTTCGCGATCTCTTTCACAAACTTAAGATTTGCAAATTTTAAAAATATAATTCTGACAACTTAGCCTTCAGTAAGATTTGTTTTTATTTTTGCTTCGTTGGAGTTTTGGCTGTGTATTGTCAATGTACAATAATTAATAATACAACATATATACCAAAATTTTGTCAAAATGATGATTTAACTAAACATTCATCAAACTTGCTTCTAAACGCAATGCCTACTCAAAATGCAATCATGAACCCGATTTCATAGGCTGCAATAACTGTCAAAAAAGGTTTGCAACTATATTCCCATTGTAGATCCAGTTCCGTCCAAGAACCTTTTAAACAGAATGCATTATAAGTATGCATAATGAAGGTATTTTGATTTTATCCACTGAAAGATTATATATATGTACTGAACGAGATATCGTGCATTTATTCTGATAAAATTATATTAAACATTCTATATTTCGCAGGTATGGTTTCAAAACAGACGAACGAAGTGGCGAAAACGGCATGCGGCAGAAATGGCGACGGCTAAAAGGAAACAAGATGACGTTGCGGAAATGACGTCATGCAGTGATATGGACGATGACGTAGCAGACAGCAGTACAGCCGTTAAATGAAGAAAACATTGACTTCAATGCATTCAAATGCGTCTGATATGTTTTAAACTACAGATGTACAAAAGTGCTAATCGTTCAAAACAGGGTGTTGTGCCATGAACAGATACATGACGTCAGTGATTGTTGACGTAATCATGAGCGTGTTGCCTCAAAGTGCAATGGCGCGTGTTTGTTTTTTAAGTGCTTAATTAATTAATATTGGATATCTAAATCATGAAGAAAAGAACACTACAATGACACTTTTGTGAGACTTAAATATGGCGCTGAAAACAAGAACAATTAGATTGGGGTCTTGCGTAAACTTTAACGACAACATAACACTTATGACGTGTTGTGGCTTATAAATGACGTCACCGTTTAACGCAATTATGAAACTGCCAATAGCAATTTATGTTGATTAGATATAATAGCATTTTTGTAAAATTTATGTGTTCATTAGGCCATTGATTAATTCCTTATAGTATGACTATTATTTGGTTATTTCATTTTTGTGCATTTGTTAGATAGTAGAAATACTTACATTATGTTCAGGGTATTTTGATTTTAAACATTTTGTGAGTTTTGCATGTGAATAGATCGGTTTTATAACGTATTTTTTTTTCATTTTAAAGAAAATGTCATCATTTTAATACCAAACGATCTATATTTTATTAAATATATATAGAGATAAAGTGCAAATAACACACCCCTCTTATTCAACCTCACGCTACCTTCGAACATACAACGGTTACGAATTTATGTTTAAAACATTTTTTAATTTAAACATGAAAATAATTTTTGATCTTACGAATTGATCCTTATTACAACAGAATCCTTTTAATTAGCATATCATTTATTAATTAATAGCATTAATTTTTTTTTCGGTGACTTTGTTTTTAACTCTCGACATTTAAAATTTTATTATTATTATAAAACTTAATGTTTTTATTGTCTCACATTTTAATTTGTATATACCTACAATTATATTCTTTATATATATACAAGAAATAACTTTAATGGACTAATTGCTTAAAGCAAACATGCAAGTACTCATAGACAACATCAATCAAGGAGAAAGTAGTTTGTTTCCAATATCGCCTTCAGGAAAATACAAGTTTACAATTTGAAAAAAAATGAAACTCGACCCAAATGGTCTTATTGTAAGAGAGCTGTTCAAAAAATACGACTAGTGTCATTTTTTAACCCAATTAAGCTTGGCAGGAGGAATAGCGCTATGTTTTTAACCTATGGAAGCTTGACAAGAAGAATTTACTCATTCACCGTCGCACATAATTGCACAAAACTAAATAACATAAGTGGTTATATAAATCTTAATGCGCATTGTACAGTGTATTTCCTTTCTAAATTTCCATGGTAACGGGTTAGTATAAAAATGACGTCACTGCTTTGCTGTTCAATCGCACGTGTCTCTGGTGTACATAGATTTCAAAAAATTTGGGTAGTAAAATATGTTAAAACTCAGACCACGATAGATAAATAGGAACATAGCAACCTGCTGTAGTTCTTTGATGACGTTTGTGTTTAGGTGTAGCCTATCATTATGAATTACCCAATCACATAATGTTTAAGTATATTGTTTATTTTTCTGGTGAAATAAAATTGTCACATTTGATCAGGTAACTTAGATCAAGTACATACTTGCAAAATGATTGGTAACAATAAATTTGTTCAATTTAGGTAACTAAGTGCAAAGAATGCCTTAATTCTAACGTTCGCTGAGAAGATTGGGCTTATTTGAGTTTGAAACAAATAATTTGTGAATATAAAATTATATTTATAATTTGAAATCTTAATTGTCAAACACTAAAACTGGTTAATTCGCCTTAAACAATTAAAGGGGAGATAGGCACAAAAGAATAGGCCGGATAAGTGGAAAAACATTTTTTTTTTTGTCTTTTGTTGTCCTATCAGACTGAACAACATACCTTATTACATTAAACAGGCCGTACCTGCGAAATCTTTCCTCAGTTGAGACTTTGTTCGAGCTTAACTTTTGTAATCCAGAAATCCGTGGGCCATATTGATGCAACTGTTCCGATAGGGACAAATTCTTAATTGTTGCATAGCATTATCATGGAAAAATGTGGTTTCGTGAAAAGTGAATGATAAAGTAATGTTTATAGTAAGCAAAGAAAATTTAATCTTGAGCAAAATTTTGAAATCTGAGAAAAAATCTACAAGTGAAGCCAAATATGTGTCGGATACTTCAATTTTCTAAAGCTTCTACTGTTCTAAAGTCTCTGTTCTGTCGCCATACATTTGTCAGCAGACTGTTTGTAGGTTTGTATCCATAGTTACAGTTCCGTGTAAATACATGTACAAATATATGCAAATAAGGTTTATATTGAGAAAACATTTCTCAGAAAGCTATTATCATAAGCTTGGATGTTTACCATCAATTCAACTTAAGCAACTATCATTTGTTTAGATTCAGAGCAATGTCATTTTTGTTAAATGACGATAAATTACATTATGCAGATAAGTTTAAATGTTTTCCCATTGCTTTGTCTTTACTAATGTGCCATAGTATATATGAAATAATAAAAATATTGAAACAATTTGTAATGTTTATCACTTATTGCAAAATGTGGTTTTAAAACAAAAATAAACAATAAAGCACGAATTTCAGTTAAACAAACGACAAAAACAAAAAACCCGAAACAAAACACACAATTAAGCAATTAATTTATGATTGTTTATTTATCACATGTTTGCATTGTTTTCCATTAAATATAATAATAATATTAATTGATGACGTCATCGGACATAATACTGCGGATCATCTGATATCACTACTTCACCAAGTATTTTAAAAAATTCATAAAATCGTATTTTAGATACTAAATGTGACAAAAAGAATCTGACCTTCGTTGTCATTAAATACAAACATTCATAAACTCGTCCAGGAAAAAATGACAGCAAGCTCTGTGACTGTTTGTATTAAATGGCAACTCTGGTCAGATCTTCTGGGTCTTTAATAACTGCCTTTTTTTCCAAATGTTTCGCCACATGTATGTTAAATTGGGACAATACGGTATATAGTATTACCTGGAATTTCTACCAATGAAAATCTCTCTGATATTCATTCGGGCTGTCCTTGCGTCAGCATTATAGGTGAAAAGTGAGGTTTTAAAGCTACGCCGAAAAAATGAGTCAGACTTTAATTACCATTGGCAAAAAGAAGACTGTTTCAATTCCTTAGTTACTGTTTCAACGTCGGGGAAGCGACATATTCCCAAACCTTCCGATTAGGTAGAACCTATGGTCCAATAAAACTGAAGATAAAGGTGCATACATTATCTGGTAAAAAAAGTCGATTGATTCAATAACTATTTAATGACACAAGTATATTATATATGAATAAACAGTTTCGTAGCAAACAACGTGTTCTTATTTACACGTAATTTATCACACTTTTTCAATTCCTATCGGCAATCGAGGTACATGCATGATTTGGAAACATTTCGGAAAAGAAACGGAAGGAAACAGAGTAGTTGAAAATATCGAATTTACTTTGGGACGTTTGTGGTCACGTCAAATCTTATTTAACAACCCAATAAGTCTTAATTTGCTGCTTTAAATAAAATGATAATTGATAGCATTTAATGGCTTTTATAACAATCACATATAAAAGCTTCAACAACGCACAATTTGTTCCATGGATGCTCGTTTTCACGGTCTTTGTTTCAAGCATTTTACCTTAAATGGCAAAAATACTTCTTTCCTGACAAAACAATGTTAACTTTCGGACAAGTTGGTGGGTCGACAAAACTGGGGACGCCATGTTTTTCTCATGTTCATTTGTCTTAATTCGCTGAGCTTATTTATTCCAATTGCACATACGAATGGAATCCAAATCAAATGCAAGCTTTTAAAAGAGCTAGGTATAATTAATAGTGATTTCACACAGTTCATTTGGTAACATTGTACATTCTTTCTAATATCGCTTACCCCACGTGGCGGACTGAAGTGGGAAATGTTTGCGGCTGAAAAGATGTTTTAGCATGCGAGATAAGCCGAAAAGCTAAGATCTGTCTGCAAACATTGGACGCTTGGCGTCTGAATACAAGCGGAATTCAGTGGTAAAAGTAGTCCAAGTTTGCCAACGAAGGGTGACAGCCATTTATAACATGCCTATCGCGATGGTATTGTATGCGGAAAGGTCAAAGGCCGCTTCGAGGGATTCGGTGGTGATCCGATTTTAGCTCACCGCAACGGATATGGCGGCCAAATGAGTAGAGGGGGCTTAAAGTAGAATGGACATATTTAAGACCCGACACATAACTCTCCGAGTCAGGTGCTTCTTTCTATATTTCAGATTTCACATGCGAGACTTCGAAATAATAAAGTAATGATTAAAACTGATAAATACGCATGATCAATACCTGCGCATGCGCAGTTTCGTGATTAACCGCAGTAACAAGGCTTCTAATGGTTTCTAAAACCGTTTAAACGTTTATAAATGTCCCAACCTTGACAAATCTAAATATTTAATTTTATGCAATGAATAAAGAAATAAAGTGTTTTCACAAAATTTATTATGACTAAAAATGTCTCGCTATTTTGGTACACTTGTTTAAACAAAAAAGTGCCCGGGTGGCTTTGAAACAATTTCAGTCTTAATATTTGGTTGCTACTATATCTTTGCTATTATACTCAATTTAGAAAAACAAAACAAAACAAAAAAAACACAAAAAAAACAACGTTTGTTTAACGAAAATGAATATAAGACTTCAATACCACCGCCATTACATGTACATAATTAAAGATGTTTTCATTGACTTTTTTCGTTGTTTTCAAGCTTTAGCGAATCAAAAAACGTTGCTACAGTTTTCATACAACTTAAGTCGTTTAAAGCTCCAAGGCGGTGGGATAAATAATTAGAAACAAATATAAAGTAAGATCAAATGTGTTTCATTCACCTACATGTATCCCTGTTCAATAACGTATAAATAGATATTACAAAAAAGTCACGTATAACTTCCGGTTTTTGGCCAAAATTATTTATAAACATACAACTTTACTTTACAGCATATTGCAGGCCACAACCTATATTGCTTTCACGTATAGAGTTTAAAATCGCTGAAATCATTCCGAAATGTTCATTTGTTAAATTTAAAAGAAAAACATTTGAATTGAGAAAACCGTTACAAATCAAAAATTAAAAACAAACAAACACATTTTTTTTTTATTCTGTCTTACATTTCCAAGGTCAGTGCTATCTGACTTTAATCTTATGGTGCCCATGCAGCTTTGAGTTTGCTTTTAAAATACGTGGCTGTTTCAGACATAATCATGGTCATGCAAGCGACGTCCAACTAATTGGATAGCGGAAGATCCCAGACAAATGCCTGTACCGAAGCTCAGTTGGAAGACCTTCCCACATTAAGATTTCGGCACCGACTGGGACTCGAACCCACGCGTTGAAAGATCATGCAGTTAGTAGTAACAAGTCGCCTACTCTACCACTCGACCACGGGCGCCCCCCCCCCCCCCCCACACCACCATGCGTCTTTGAAGGAGTTTTCCAGGATGGTCGCTCTTACGTCTTGGAAATGTATATTATACATAAAAAACAATTATAAACTCAAAGTATATGTTCGCATGTTTAAAGCATAAACATAACTTTAGCAAATAACTAATATGTATACAGTATGTATTTTATGTGTACATCGCAAATGACTAAAAATGCAAAAACATATGCAAACCATTTGATCTATAGCTTTATTAATTAGATATTACAAAAATGCAATACTAACGATTAAAACACGTTTTTAATTCATGGCCGACGCAGATTTTACATCGTTTGATGAGAGTTTAACTTCAAACCCATAACCTGGCATTTGTCCTACACTTAAGGAAGTCTTCCCCTCATGGGAAAAAATTCATACTTACTAAAACTTGCAATATTTGTGATGTATTTGCATTGTCTAATTGAAATACACATTTAAACAAATTTTTACCTTGTACTTTTTGCATTTTTACATTTTTTTATTCCCAGACTCGACTTTTTGTTTATCGGAAAAAATACAATGGTTCAAGATTTTAAAAAGGTTTATTTTTTAAGTTTTTGGACAAATTTCTTTGCAAATAAGCATTAATTCACTGCAGATATAATTGTTCTCATAAAAATGTTCATATCAGGAGTGATTTAAAAAAACAACAACAACAACTAACTCATTGGTGAAAAAAATAAATGACAGTATGTGAAAATTCCTTTAAAATCACGAAAAACTAAACTTGCCGAAGTCACATTACCCTATTTTTTATTAAATTAAAGTAGGTACATCCCTAAACAATACATAAATATCAACTACAATCATAACTGAGTAAAATATAACAATTTGAAATATACCGTAGTTAACTTCAGAAATTAAGATTTGAAAATGACTACCCACTGAGATATTACCACTGAGAGCAAAATGACAAAGTATAAAATTCGGGTTTGTACAGGTATCTTCATCGCACAAATACACATTTGTGTAATTGTGTTCCGTTAATAACGTTGTACTGCGTTGTTTCCGTGAATTCCTGTAGTAAATATCAGTTTTGACCGATGAACTTGTATATAGCATGAGCCATTATTTGTAACCATTGTTAAATCATGCAAGTGCGGCCTTGACCTTTTGGGTTGCACATGTAAATGTTATGCCCGATATACCTTTAAGTGTATGTATAAAAAAGGGTGGAATTTCATTGAAGTACTGTAAATAGTATGCATGCCATGGCTAAGACACGGGCATGTGAATAACAGACATGCTGTCTGTGTAACTACTACATGTATATGGCGCCCATCTCGAGGCATGCTATTAAAGGTTAAAGGTTAAATACCAAAATGCATGTAACAATATTTTTCCACGTGTTATGGGAAATTATATATTAACTTACACTTTAGTTTGAGTAAAGGCGATTTTGAACACTGCCTATATGTGAGACAGCACACTTTGCAACAAATAACTCTAAATGTTCATTTTCTAAACCTATAAATAAGCACGAAAGTGATTTTTGCTAAAAATAGATACCGACGTCAGCATGGACTACCCGGATGACGATGTAACGCGATCTCGAAAGTAAGTTGTCACGTGGTTTTGTTAGTTTATAAATAGCTATTTCCGCAGCGTGGCTGATGTAGGAAATATCTGTTTGCAATGACTTTTGGGGTGTAATGCTTCATATTACACACAGATCTAGGGCATAATTGAACAGCATTTTACATGATGTTTCCATGTAACAATGAGTTATTTGGGTATTTGAGAAAATAATATTTGGTCCAAAACTTTCGGAAACCACCTTCAATACTTGTATATTTACTACGAAATTAATCGCACGTTTGAATTTAATATAAACTTCTTCCTTGTCGAAACTTTAGGATTGCGACAACTAGTGGGATTCATAAAAAACAAAAAGGAACTTTTTTACATGTGATATTAACTTATTTCCAGAACAAACTCGTTTTAGCAACCCGTGAAATCTTCACATAAGTTTTAACACGTGACTTAGGCGGTGAACAACTGACAATATCTGGATAACTCATCACAATATTTTAACGCATACCACAGTTGTTGTTTTTTTCTTAAGTTTTAACGGTCAGTCTTCAGCAGTAATTTAAGGACTGTTTGAACTAATTGTAATAAGAGTAATATGAGTGTTTTTGTTACATTGCACCGACACAAATATGGCCATATCGGTGACATCCAGCTATTTTATTTATCTATTTTTTTTTTTGGGGGGGTGGGGGGGGGTACTTGGGATGTGGGATTTGCAGGCATATTGCCGATACTGTGCAGTGAAATTTCTATCATTATAGCACAGGGGCACTTATGAGGTGCCCAGAGACTGGACCCGGCCGGTCCAGTATACTGACACCGACGAGTCAGGCGCAATGATGTCCCCTTAACCCCGAGCGTTAGGAGGGAAGCCACTACTACCAACTTTAAAGTCTTTGGTTTGACCCGGCCGAAGTTCGAATGCGCGACTTCCCGATCAGCAAGCCGACGCTCTACCACCTGAGCTATTGCGGCCGGTTTAATTTTTGGTGAAGTAAGTCCCCAGACATAGGTCTGAGTACAACCACTAACGCACAACTGCTAGAAGACCTCCACACCTGAAAGTCCTCACCATAACCGGGACTCGAATTCGTGCAGTGTCGGGCTAAGATGTTAAAAGTCTGCTATTCCAACCGCTCGTCCGCTAGAAATGTCACGGCTGCATACAGAACTACATACAATGAACACCTGACTTGATTCCACAATCATTTCCAATACCAAACAAACAAGATCAGATAAGCGCGGTGATAAAAACAAGATTGGAAACAGAGGAGACCTAGGCACGCTTGGAGTCGTCAGAATACTCGACAAATGTCTGTATAAGCAACCCCCCCCCCCCCCCACCCCCCAGTAAATCTTTGATTCAGTAAGCGCAACTATTTCCAGTCATACGCCCCGTACCTGTACATCGATAGCGGGATCCACCCCTAGCTACCGTTGGGCAATATTGTAAGTTTACTTGAATAAGATACGAGATTAGCTGTTCTGCGATTTCGAAGGGTTTTATTTACATCATAATTAAGATCATCATCACACTCATCATCAGCAGCAGCAGCAGCAGTAGAAGCAGCAGCAACAGGAACAGAATACTCGTCATAATAATAATAATAATAATAATAATAATAATAATAATAATAATAATAATAATAATAAAAGTAATAATAATAATCATAATAATAATAATAATAATAATAATAATAATAATTATTATTATTATTATTATTATTATTATTATTATTATTATTATTATTATTATTATTATTATTATTTATTATTATTATTATTATTATTATATTCTAATCAGATTACATAATAAACATAATAAACAACATAAATATAATTAATGATAACCGCAATGTTTATTGCCAGTAAGAAATACAACACAACCGGATTCAATAAATAATAGCAAAGAAGCCCTTATCAACATGAATACTATAATAATCCTACAAATTAAACAGACTCTACAAAAGATACATTAATTAAGAAAAATACATTACACAAAGTTGTATAGCATGGTGATTCGATTAAGAGCCTAAATTTCTAAGTGCGAAAAAGATTGCAGGTGATACCTGGCGTAAAGTCTCTCAAGCCTAATGTAACTATGTTTAATAAAGTTTACAGCCATCCTTGTATCATTTTGCTCTAGCCAGAAACCATAAAATATTACAATTGTTAACCCTTAATAAAAGAAGAAAAAAGATTTTAAAAAGTGTTTGTGTTTTTTTCATATCCAGAAATAAATAACACTCAATCTCACTTCATTTGACCAATCGTAAACTAACCAATACTCTAACACATCTATATTAGCTCTCCTCAATAGCTTCTGTCGGCTATTAATTTGGCTTTTTGACTCTCGGTGGCGGCCATTGTTGCTAGCGAGGCACGGTCTAACTCACGTCTAACTTCTAGTGGCAAATACTCGAGTCGTCTCCTGGCAGCTTATCACCAAAGTGCAGAGGACGGCCTAGTGTTTTATCGCCATAATCAATAGCGGAATGTTGTTCTTCCATTCAACCCAAATTTACTTGGCTTTAGTTCGGCTGCGATAAATTTGTCTTTGTGTCAGATAAATCAACTTATTCGAGGCTTTAAGAATAATTGCGCGGAAGTCTCTGTCATTCGGTCCCTGATACGGTTAGCAAAAGATAATAGCGATCATTCTGCAAGGTTTGTTAGGGGGAGCATTAATAAAATAACGAAATATGAAACAAGATGGCCACTTCGTCTAAGACCGGGATTACCTAAGATGGCATAGTAAACACTCACCGTGCACAAGACTGGGTGCAGGATGGTTGGTGAAAAATGTCCAATCGAGGCTTTGTTTAAATCGCAACAGTATTTACCTCACTGGAAACTTAAAGATGTTAGTGGGATGATAAAGCCAAAACCAAACAATTATAGCCTTTTTCGTGACACCTACTCATACAACTGTTCAATGTAGACAATAAGTCAAATGCCTTGGAAGATTCACCGAAACATGCTTGTCCGAAGACCTCTTCACACTAAGTATTCGGCCCGACTAGGACTCGAACCAACGTCTATTTAACCAGGCGCGTTTCTGCCATTACGCACTTTACGCACGTGCGTAACCTCCGTTCGAAAATTAGGAAAATCTAAAAGTACCAAAAAACACTAAGAATATCGATACCTTTCCCGGGATAGGAATGATATATTTTATTTCTCCAGTTTCTATGTTATAAAATCTTATTACCACGCCATTCAAGTTGAAAAGGTCGAACATATTTTGCGTTAAGTTCCTCGCATGTTCGCATTTTACCTGTTATTTATAAGAAAAGAAACGAATATATTCAAAAGTATTACTACAAAGGTTATTTCCCTTGTAATTGTGCGTAACTTCAAAAACGGCCCAGATACGCGCCTGTATTTAACTATCAGAACAACTGTTATTGAAATATCTGGGTTCCGTGATGCCAAATTTACGAAGAGTGCTTTAATTAAACGGTGGCTATATTCTAAAATCTTACAAAACGTGTCGTGTCATAGTCCCATTTGACAAAACATATCACTCGTGCCACCATTATCAAACATAGTGAATTCTGTCATTGTAAAAATGGGGCAAAAATGATTCCAAAGTTTGAAAGTTACTTTTAAAGAAAGATTATTTATTTAATGTTGGCAGTCTACCTTCGTGAGATGTATCTTTTAACATAGGTGAGGTCTTTAAGGCAGCTTAGTCATGATTACAAGGCACATAGAACCATGCATCCTCATTTCATATTTATTTATTTATTCATTAATTTTCATTAATTTTCATTCATTCATTCATTCATTTACGCCACAATCGAGCCAATCAGTGTGCTATATATGATCCACATGTACAAAAAACGTATATTTCCGCATGCGCAATATGGAGATACTGTGTACAAGGTCGTTAAAGGCCGAATCCAGATGTTCGTCATATTTTTAAAAATAACAAAACGGTTATTCCAATTTTTATCTGCGTGTCTGCTGCGCTGGGTAAATTAAAATCGGATGATTTAAATTTGAAGCCGACACAAATTGAAGTTTTACTGGCATCGTACTGTAGTGAGCTGTCACCCGAGCTGCCATCTTTGTTTTAACGTCTGTCTCAAAAGAAGTCCCATTTAGGGAAATGGCCGAGGTGATCCGACTACCTACGTACATTCGAGAGATGATTCGTGAATTATCCGAGGTGTTCCGACTGGAACCTTGTGTCAGCCGTTTTGTTGTTTATCTGTAAAGTGAAAGTAACTTGACCTTTTGACGCGTCATGAAGACGCGTTAAAAAATAACCGCGGCGATTAACTTAGGTAAACAATCGAAAAAACACGGAAGGATTTTAAATGCATAACAAAGTATGGATATCTAAGATGGCATCAAAGATATAAATGCTATATTTGATTGGTTTAGCTCCTGTGCAATATACAGACTATTACTTTCTTATTATCTATGTGGCCGATTGAAATCAGTAGCAACAAAACAAAACTTTTGTTAGGATAAAATAATAATCTTTAAGTCTTTATGTACGGAAATTAATCTCTAATTGGCATATACTAGATCAATGGCGATCAAAATTTATGATTTCATTTCATATTCCCATATGCTAGAAACACACATTTTTTATAAAGAAAAATTCACACAAGTAATTGGCCTTATTGCATTGCAGCAAGAATAGTATATAAGCTTGTACGTATATAAGCCTGTCCATATATAAGCTTGTCCATATATAAGCTTGTCTATATATAAGCCTGTCCATATAAAAGCTTGTCCATATATAAGCTTGTATATATATAAGCCTGGCGATATAAGAGCTTGTCCGTATATAAAGTAAGTCCATATATAAGCCTTTCCATATATAAGCTTGTCCATATAAAAGCTTGTCCATATATAAGCCTGTCCATATATAGGCCTGTCCGTATATAAGCCTGTCCGTATATAAGCCTGTTCATATATAAGCTTGTCCATATATCAGCTTGTCCATATATAAGCCTGTCCGTCTATAAGCCTGTCCGTATATAAGCCTGTCCGTATATAAGATTGTCTATATATAAGCTTGTCCATATATAAGCCTGTCCGTCTATAAGCCTGTCAGTATATAAAACTGTCCATATATAAGCCTGTCCGTATATAAGCCTGTCCGTATATAAGCCTGTCCGTCTATAAGCCTGTCCGTATATAAGCATGTCCGTATATAAGCCTGTCCGTCTATAAGCCTGTCCGTCTTTAAGCCTGTCCTTATATAAGCCTGTCCGTCTATAAGCCTGTCCGTATATAAACCTGTCCGTCTATAAGCCTGTCCGTCTATAAGCCTGTCCGTTATTAGCCTGTCCGTCTATAAACCTGTCCGTATATAAGCCTGTCCGTCTATAAGCCTGTCCGTATATAAGCCTGTCCATATATAAGCCTGTCCGTCTATAAGCCTGTCCGTCTATAAGCCTGTCCGTCTATAAGCAAGTCCGTATATAAGCCTGTCCGTATATAAGCATGTCCGTCTATAAGCATGTCCGTATATAAGCCTGTCCATCTATAAGCCTGTCCGTATATAAGCCTGTCCATATATAAGACTGTCCATATATAAGCCTGTCCGTATATAAGCCTGTCCGTATATAAGACTGTCCATAAATAAGCCTGTCCGTATATAAGACTGTCCATATATAAGACTGTACATATATAAGACTGTCCATATATAAGCCTGTCCGTATATAAGCCTGTCCGTATATAAGACTTCCATAAATAAGCCTGTCCGTATATAAGACTGTCCATATATAAGGTTATCCATATATAAGCTTGTCCGTATTTATGTATATAATATATATTTCTAGTAGTTATCGTCTAAGAATAACTGAGACTTTGTTGGCGGGGCGATAAATCCAACAAGTAAAAAATTAAAGTTGATTTTAAATTAAAATCCTTATTTTTTTTGAAAAGGTCAAACGTATGTTTAATGTACATATAAGTTATTGAAATATTGTAGATGACAAGCGACCATTATTCGAAATTTGAAAAATTGTTTTGTTTGTATATGTATCTTTATCTAAACTCTATTGCAACGTTAGGCTATATGATCTTTCTGTTTTCAGTGGCACCTTCAAAGAAATAAAGGAAACATAATTAACAATGAAACAGGAAATTAATCATATTGATATAACAGTCCTTTTCATGCAGATTAAATAGAATTCCAGGTTTTGTACGATAACATGACAAACTTAAAATCCAATGTAATTCTCAGTTTAGGGTTCATTATTCTTTTTCCAAGCAATAAATGCGTGATATTTTATTAATTATTGTTATGGTATTATGGTATAAGTCCATACAAAATACAGCTGTTAATCGTCCTTTTTCAGAAGTGTTAATAACATCAAACGCTGGACATTTATCAAACCGTTATAATGGGTGAACTGTGATGAATTGAACAAAATGACATAAAACTGGCGGAAATGTGCGCTTAATGCGAATCTAGTTATCATGAATTGAAAGTATAATTAAGCTGTCATTGAAGTTAAACATCTGTGCTCATTTATTTTAGTATAAACCCTTGTTGAAGTATATCAATAACAGTTAATAAAAGTTGTTATCACTTCTCATATTTCCTGAGCAGGATTCGGCCTAGTGTTTGTTCGTACTTAACCAATCCGCAACCGCGTTCTTTAAAGTTGGATTGCAGCAAAGCTCCCCCTCTTCATTAAGGGAAATTGTTGGGAGAAAGCGAGGGGAAGTTATCTCAAAATAAATATTGGTCGTAGAATTATCACCGAGCGCTCGAGGATTGATTTGATGGAAAGTATGTTCTTATTTGTTTGCTTCGATTGGACAAATCTCAACACGTGTTCCAAGTGATATGTGTCAATGAGAGGCTCACACCAGATTAAAGTTTAATCCATCAGCGATTGGTGGTCTCACACAAGTAAAGGTTGTTTTACAAGCAATGTTTGTTTCATTGCACGATTAAGATTGTTATCAGTTTAAATTATGTTATATACGAACCTTTTTTTTAAAGATACAACTTCATGTCAACTAAGTGCGAATGTATGGGTATTGGGTTGACGTTCGTGTTGAAGGATGAATAAATATACACAATTTCTGGCGAAAGTGCTCATTTTAAGAAACCACTCATCTTTGACATAGCTGTCGAACGTCAATTTTGACCTACTAAGAGGTGCTGACGAAAGAAAAGTTCAGGTGAATCTCAGCGACCTACATTGGTACAAATAACCCATTGCATCAAAAAAATGAATCTGAACAAGAAAGAGGACGGTTGTGAGACATCCATGGCGCCGCAGAGAAAATGCGCTTTAAACAATCCGATGACTTTTCTAGGAACTAGACGTTCTTTTATACTGTCGATTTATTACATCAAGAGTTACAAAACTCTGATGGGAACTAGGCTATCTGCTACTTTTATTTCCCCTTATTGTCTGCTACTTCTGTAATTACAAGCTGCATTGTTAACTTAGTTATACTCGGTTTCTTTTGTGTAACAAGAACTAATCAAATTGCTTTATCTTTGTTTTATATAATTGCAAGCTACACTTTATTGTTGCAAGCTACACTGTTAAAGGAGGAATACTCGTTATTTTTATCTGAAAATTGTCTCACAGAACAGCTGAGATTTCCTGTTATTGCCTTCTAAACTAATGTCGTCATAAAATTGCATTCCATAAGAGGTACCATTCTCCAGCAATCTCCAACGCAGTGATCTCCCCCTTTCAGTAAGGAGAATCTCTGCTACCACACAGAAATCCTTCCAGATCTAGAAGGATTTGATTTTTTTACTTTTAATTTTTGTTCAGTAAAATAACAATCGGAATGAATGTGTATATTAGAGAAACGTCTAACAATGGATGAAAAAACAAATTCTAACGATAAAGAAAAAAAAGAATGTATTTATCACTACAATCGCAAAATCACGCCAACAACACAGCCGCCATATTGCTTCTGTCACATGATCTGACTATCGTCACATGATTTTGTATGATGGCAGTGGTTTTAAGCGAGCGTAGCGATGTCGTAAACCCTGTGCGGAGTTTGATTCTCCAGAGCGTCGACAATGATTGGCAACAATCGGAACGCCTCGGGTAATTGTCAAATCATCTGCATTTGCAGCAATCGTATCTGTAGAAGTTGGGGTATAATAATCTGTTATCATTATTCAGATCTGTCTTGGTAGAAATAACATTTAAAAAAAGTGCACACATGTTAACAGCCAACAACCTACAGAACATAAATGCTGGTTATGTCCGCAATATAAACTAAAATATCGCCCGTTTTTGTAATTAAACAGTCATCTCAACTAAAACACAACTTTATTAAACTGCTTTATGTGCGCATTGCCCTAGCCTTTGACTGCTGTTCCAGTTTTCATAAAAGAAGTTTACAATGTTTACAATAAAACTTACTCGCCTTAACATGTCATATCACATCCACTATACAGTAGTGAAGAAATAATGGATGGTATGATGGCAGTTTATGTTATTGGGCAATATAAAATATCGAAAAATCAACCAAGTTAGTACTCATGTATAGTTAAGAAATTAAAATACAAAACCTGTCCGCGTCCAAAATGTTTCCAACTTAAGTTATTTTGTAATGTAAAATAGCCACATATCAAGCACTTTCCATGTCAATGTGTATACTTGACTAAGAAATTAAGATGCGAATGCTGGCAGTCTCAAACAAACGTACGTAGTGTTAGCTTGACTTTAAACTAAATTAAACGAGAATGTGGTTATTATTATTATTATTATTATTATTATTATTATTTTATTATTATTATTATTATTATTATTATTATTATTATTATTATTATTAGCGAAACATGCATGGATATTATTACAAATTCCAGCTATCATTTAAGCGGAGGAAGAGTCCTGACAATGGCCGACACAGTATTTTTTGCCCAGTCTTGAAACCATATGGTGAGGGGCTGAGGAGTTATAAGTCGACCCTCACCGGTCGGCCAAGGAAACACCGCTCAGGTGGGTAGACGTCGGCTTTCTTCTGAATGATACAGCCACTGATGTACTGTAGCAACCATTTGTTGTTAGTTGCTGTCGTCGTCGTCGTTGCTGTTGTTGTCATACAGTATAATGAGACTATCAAGATTAAGATTATTACAATAACGCTCAGCTATTTTGGCGGAGGAAGACCCCCGACAAATGTCTGTGTAGAACCACCGGCGCACCGCAGGTCAGCTAGAAACCACTCGATATAAGGTCCATGGCCTGTAACCAGGGATGATCATTTAACTGCACACAAGAAACAGAAATCAAATCCGGATCGCCTTGTGACAAAGTCAATATCCGAAAAGATCCATTTTGGGGATCTAACCTAGGATTTACTTTCTAGCTCACCTGGCCAGGTAAAATATTGTCAGACAATCTGAGTGTAGAGCTAAGTCGGACAAGGGTTTTATATTGGCTTTGCAAACGTGTCGAAGTGGGCAAAACGGCAAAGCCATTGCTGATAAACTCCGCCAACCGCAACCGCAGATCCAACAAACTTACCCAAGACCGATATAGAGGTATTCCAAAATCAATGTCACTGTAACAGGTGCCATTCGCTTGGATAATTTACACTTTCGCTACACAGATAGTGTAAACATTTTATAAACTGTCGTATTAAGATATGGACACTAAAGGTTTTTCAATATAAAATAAATCAGCTCTATTGCCAGTTCTATGACGGCCAGGTGATAAAAAGATTACCACCTCTTCGATTACTAGGCTAACGGTGTAGGGTTGTGGGGGTGGGGGTTGAGGGTTATTATGTTAAAGGCGACATGTCGCTGTCTTATTGCGATATATAGTGTTGCCAGGTGTGTCACTTCGCTTCTTGGTGTCGTTTACAATATTTAACTTGCATTTTTAATTTGTGTACATATATTTCAGTTGTTAAACATCTTGAGATAAAAAATAAAATAAAATATGCAAACAGTTAATTTGCTTTGCTTTGTTTTTAAAGTCGAAGGGAAACTAAATAAATGCATATGCTGACATGGCCGAATGTATGTTTACCATTTATTTATAAACCTGCTAATACGTGCAAGTAAATTGTACGTCTGTTTAAAATAAAAATAATTTGCAGATGGAAATAAGAAATGCACACAGGTAACATGATATAATTTTGTTTTTCATTTTCATGCCATCATGAAAAAAGTCTCGTTGCCCGAATATGCATAAATTGCTTTCAGAGAAATTGTGCCGATGAGGCTGTATGGCAATTGATACAACAGAGGTACTCGTTGTCTCGACTTTGTTCGGACCTGAAGAAAATTATCGAGACAAAAGTCGTTCGACAGATAAATGCTTACTTATTGACTGTCCGCCATCTTGTGTTGGTGTGAGAACAACACTCGCATAAATTTTGACTTGTATTTCATACAGAGTAAATTAAATAAGAGATACATGTACTTCTTTCTTGTCATATTTTAATATGCAATATTCGATTATGAAAAACTTTGATAATTGGTTACATAATATACAACATGAGAAATATATGTTCAATATTTACAACATCAACAACAATATGCGGTGATTAGCTTCTGTTCGGTCATTTATCTTTTTTCCGCCGATACAAAGAAATCGGTTATTGACTTCTGCTTCGATAGGACGCTACTGTAAAATCTACGCCGGATGAATCTCTCAAGTTCGTCTAATTTCTTCTGTTCGTCTCTTGAATACTTATTTTCTCCCTCTAAAAAGGTCCTGATCAGGTCACAGGCATTTAAAGCATCACAATTAAGGTAGGTTTGAGTGAATGCAATAACGCCAATCAATTATGTACGAGTACTTGATGGAGCGTCCGTAAGCAGCCTGATTGAACACATGTTAGTGATCTAATTAAGTGTATTCACACCTCGGCAAACCGTGAAGCAACTTCGAGTAAGGAGTGGCAAACAAAAGGTGTTGAATAGCTACAGGGGATTCGGAAATAGGTCGATATACCGAATAATTCGACACTTAAAATATCGACAGATAAATGCTAAATGTATATAGATAAAGAAGCAAAAAAAGTTGGGACTTTGTCAAAGGATCGACACATCGAGAATATTGACTCTACCGAAGTCGAAACAACGAGTGTAGGATTTACCGCTATAAATCGTTCTTTTATCTGGAGACGATGTCAACTTGAAGCATAAATAGTGTTGCCTGCACTCCGTATAGCCTGCCGTGAACACCTGGGATGATTCCACAACTAGTCACATTATTCAGACACCAGGCCGATCATGGAACTACCCATTTTATTTGCTTTAGCGTTAGCAAGGGAGATATACCAACGCCATTTTAACGACTTTCGTTTGTCAAAGTTCGGATTAAACCCCGGGTCCTCCCGGGTCCTCCCGTGCCTTGAGCTGACACTCTACCAAGATTGTGATTCCAAGTTCGGTCAAATCAGAATGTAAAATATTGGTGACCTAAGTAATAAAAAGGCATACTTAATGCGACATTTTCGCACCTGTCGAAATGCCAATTAGTTACTAACCAAATTGAGAGAAAGTCGACTTAAAGTATGTGATGAAGCAACAAAAACTAGCCAACCAGTCACGGCGTTCGTAATGTTTTTCGGCTTTTATATCGAAGCAAACTTTAGTTCGAGATTAAGTGAACACTGTTTTGAAATGATAATAGCTTAAACTGCAGTTTCAGAAAAAATAAGGCGCTGAAATTTCAAAGGGAAATACGACTGTGCCTCTTTAAGGTCTTATCTGATGTTTTTTTAAAATGTAAAACTACAAAAACAACAACAAGAACAAACAAAACAAAAACAACAGAAAAAACTTGTAATTGCGACAGTACGTTCAGTATAACTGAATTTAAGCCCTGGTGTACTATTGACTTCCTAAATATTAGTCTTCGCGTAGTGTTTCTTTTAAACAAAGAAATCTACCGCGTTAGTAACACAATAGGGTTAAAAAAGCAACTTCTTGGACCGTTCATTCTACAAAAATTGTTGAATTTGTCCGATAAAGGCATGTGAAACACACTTGATTTCCGACCAGAGGCAATTAGCCTCTGTTCAGATGATTAGGAATTTGAGTTCTTTCCCCTAATACGAATGACCTCATGATGTTGTCATTTTTATTTTAACATCTAGGTGAGTTGATTTGATTTAAAATTCATTTTTACGAACAGAGAAAAGCAAATCTTCTATTTTTTAAAATTAGATTTAAAGACCAAGACTGGCAACAGGACCTTTAAATGAACGTTGTTTAAAAAATGACACAGCTGTCCATGCACATGCGCTAGCGTTACGGATATGATAACTACGACGAAGAAACTTAATTATTTAACTGTCCGTCAAAATATATTTTCCAAATTAGGAGACGATGCCTTTTGACGCGACAGGTGAAAATGCAATTGTCGGCTCCCATTACGATTTCATCATTTGGGTTAGAGACCCGTCCGTCTTTTTGTGAGACATTTTGCTCCGCCCGCGATGCTCGTCAGCAGCCGATGTTTTGGAGTCAGCCAACTAAGTCATTAATCAAGTGTGAGCCATGTTTTCACTTCTGCTATTAATTACGGCCATTAGTAACATTTCAAACAAGTAACGACATTCCAGCTGTGCAAAGCGACTTAACTATTTATGTAATATCCGTATCTAAACAAACGAGAGGGGTGGGTTTATTAATCCGCGTGCCCAATGGGGTATCTAGCAGACGACATTCCGCTGATTATTTTATTAAGAATTTTAGGTATGACTTTAGTTAAAGGAAGAGCCTCGCGATAATGAAAATTGTAATTTCTTAACCGTTATTTGTTCCCTATCTGTCCTAATCTGTCAAAAACACCCTTATTTATACAAAGCCTCGTGTCCGCGAGATTTGAGCGAGATTTCGTCCATTTTAAACGGGAGAGGCGGACATGTCTGACTTCATTTGTTTACACGGCACGTGATAAACCAAAGAAGAGTGTCATCTCTCTGCAATTGTCCAAGCTGATGATAACAACGACACTTGCGTCTACAACCCATAAACGAATGAATGTGAAATAGCCTCACTTTCTCCTGTTTTGTAACTACATCTTGCCTAGCTCTCTATATCGGGAAAAAAACAGGGACAGCAAAAACAGAGTTTTTTTTACTTTGCCATTATATATTTTTCCGAGTTATATTGGAAAATCAAAAATTCGAACGAGTGATCGATGTACGTTGTTTAAACAATACTTTAGATAAATAACAAAGTAAAAGTACAAGAATACACAAGTGTTTCAATTCATTTTTGCTATCTTTTCTTTTGGATACATGTATGTTCTATTTACTAATAATATATATTTAAATATACTATTTATGATAATATGACCGCAACGTTTACAAATGACAGGAACGGTTAAAAATTGTTGGCGAGGCGCCTCGAGTAAAAGGACCTTTTTGATACAAAATGCCAAATTCTGTCATAGCGAATGATGGAAATAACAATGACAGAAAGTCAACATTTAACCGAAAATGACAAAATGGCTGCCATATTTAAATACGGCAAAACTTTAAACAGCAATTTAATCTAAATTCAGAATGGCACAGAAAACAAAATGAAACCTCCCTTTAGGCAAACAGAGCTCTTTTCTTGCGACGTCACTCTTTTCCAAACGCAGCGTCGAATCCGCCTGGCAGTTTCAACTGTGTTTTGTTCGCCAATCTTTTTTCTGGCAGTTCCTCGTTGAAGATGATGGACACGCATTCAACGATTGATGGCTGAGTATGTTTGACTGGCTTACAAATGAGCTTAAACGGTCTGACACATTGTAGGGCAAGCGCTTCCCGCATCTTTTAATTCGAGTCGAACGCAATATTTGGGTATCAATCTCTCTACAAAATCAAGTGATCCCTCTCATTGAATCGCATCCGGGGAAATCATTTCGGCACTGCAGTATATCGGCCCTTTATTAAACCGTACCCAAGAGACGACCCTAATGGGACGGTACTCAATCAGCGATGTGAACATAGACTTAACCATTTTAGGTTAATTTTCTACCTCATCTTAGTCGACCCTAAGTCGACACTTCTGTTTCCGTTTGATTTTTTGGCTTGCGCGTATGTCTTTCTAGTTTGATGATTTGTACAGAACAAAAATTCAATTAAAGGCATTTCATTTATAAAAAGGGTTAAAAGAAACTTGACATCTCTACTTTTCTTAAATCTAAAATCAGAGTCGGCATCGTCTAGATAATAACCCATCTTATATGTACCATGTTATTGATTTTAATACAAACAACAAACCTTCTGTAGTAAGTACATTGTTTTGATGTCACCCAGGGCGGATCCAGAACATTTTGGAGGGGTGAGAGGGCGGGGTATGAATAAATCCATTCAACTTTATTGCAGTAAATAGATATATATACACAGTAAGGGACCCTAACTTTGACCTAAGCAGTTAACAGTCAACATTTACTGTAAAAAGCCTAGGATTTTTAAGCTTACATGCGTGTACATTGTTTTGATGTCACTATTTATTTTAACAAAAAACAACAACAAACAAACAACAAAGTTTTAGTTTCAGAACTCATGTACAATGGAGAATTTGTCAGAAATTCTTTTATATTTGGTTGTTTACTTTTTTCATTGTTTATTCAAAATTAATGGGGGTCTTTATTGCAGCAGTATAATTGGAATTGTTTCTAAATGTTGTAACAATAGACAATGATATGAATCCTGAATTTTAATTTATGATTTCGAGTTTATCGCTTATTGCAACAAAATACATCTATTTAACTTTTAATAAATATTAAATAAATCTATTAAAAGAATGTAAGAAAACGTTGTTTTCTTATAATATTAAAGGTAATATCCGACAGTTTGGACCATTTATTCTTCTCTTATGCAGCCAAATAAATTATTGTTACCTGAAATGATTCTGAAAAATGCCGTTTATTGATGCCCTACATACCTGTGAAAAGTTAAGCATAACGCCCAACTTGTCATTACAAAAAGGTATTCCCTATCCGATCCACGCTGCGCAGTAAGCTATTTTTAAACTAAGAATACCAAGTGACAACCGACTTTTGAAATCTGACACCGAAATCTATTTTTAGCTGAAATCTTCGTCGTGCTTATTTACATATGTGGAAGTGCGGGGCATTTAACGCCATTTACTTCACAATTGAGGTATTGTTATAAGCAACCTTTTTTCAAAACTAAACTATAAGTTTATGCAGCAATTTTCGAGATAATGGCAAACTGTCGGATACCAACTTTAAGTAAAAAAAGTTCGCTACCGAAAAGATGTAAAATAATAATACAGAAAAGAGCAGCCAGTGGACAGCGCGCTCTACTTTTGTCAAAGCTGTATAGTATAATGTAGGCTGTTACTAACATTAATACAAATCTTAACCGACACAGAAGATTCTTAGTCTCAAAATGGGCATAACTGTGCCAAAATGAATATAATGGTTACCTGCCCTTTTGAAATGAGCCCCATCTTTGAAAATGTTCCGACTTCCAAGTTTAAAGGCGGTAAATATATCAAACAGTATATTACCATTGCTTTGGAAAAATTCTGGCATAATTCCATAAAATCATACTTTAGTCAAAGAATATTGATTGACAGTACTAATTGCGAAAAAAAAACCTCTCAACGTTCCTTCTTACAAAATCTATAAATAAACATGATAGAGATCTCTGCTAAAAATAGACATCGACGTCTGAGCGGATTACCCGGATGACATCTATCTTGATCTCAAATTAAGTTGACGCTTGGTTCTTTTAATAGTTTAAAAATAGCTGTATCTGCAGCATGGCTAAGATAGGAAATACCCGTTTACAATTACGAGTGGGGATTTATGCATGGCTGTACACACAGATCAAAGGCATCAATGAACAGAACCTTCAGGTAATAAAGACTTGTTTTGTTATTTTCGGGGAAAATGCTCAGATACCATCTTATATCTTTGACGTTTTTGGGGTTAAGAATCTTGACACCAAAGTTAACCAACGCCGACGCAAACGCAATTGCCGCCGCCGACGACGACGAAAGGGTCCTTACAATACTTTAACCTTTTTCCTTAGAAAGATCCATGGAGCTAAAACGACTAAATATATTTATTTGTAAACTGGCTAAATCAGAAATCAAGGAAATTACATTTTAAATTACATATTAAACAACTTTCTTCGAAACCTAAAGAAACTATAACGTGTTCTTTATGCGTCCATAAGGACCGACATCAGAGTTAAAAATACAGTCTCTCACGTCAAAATACACCCGGAAGAAAATGTATTTTCGTCTGAAATCGGCCAACACAATTGCTCTAGGCATTTTTACGTTCGCTCAAAAAACACAACTTTGCTTCTTTGAAGAAAAAAATGTAGGAGGGGACAATATGTTTTCTTACGAAGCTGTAAAGCCACGTTTTGAATTAAGGCCGGACCGCATCAATAGCAAGCGTCAGATTCCAACCTTTCTTCGAGTCGCAAGAATTCGCCCAAGGGAGACAACTCGAGAAACTCCGCACAGAGTGGACAGAAGAAGTTAAATGTTTCGATGTTGTTTTTAAACATCTCCACGATACAGTTATGGTGGTCATATTGGAAACGCCTAACTTAACATAGTAAAGGTAGACTTTGGAGAAATACATGGGTAGAAACTCCGGCGCACCGCAGGTAAGCTGGAAAACCACCCCACATGTAAGGTCTTACCCCTGACAGGACTCGTATCTACGCAGTTCAAAGCTGAGGGGTGCAAAGTGCGACACTATTCCCTCGGGCGCCCTATAAGGTAAAAGTGTCCAATCTAGGTCCATTAAACAAAAGAAAGGGTAGTTGACTTGTAATTCCTCAGCCCCTCACCGCATGGATTCAAGTCCCAGTCGGGGCGAGAACTTTCATGTGGGGTGGATTTCCAGCTAACCTGCGGTGCGCTGGTTTTTCTACCCAGACTTAAATTAAGTCTAGCCCCCACCCACCCACCCACCTCCCAACGTACCATCACCAATAATTAGCTGGACATCGCTAATGAGATTATAATTGAGCCAGTGCGATGTAACCAAAAATGTTGTTAATATGTTTTTAAGATAAAAGTCGTGGGCACTACACTATTGAGAAGCTGATTTTGTTACATTTTATGTTCGTTGGGACATTTGTTAACCAAAGACTCCTTTGCGGCTAAAGTAGACAAGAAAATGACGAGAAGTTAGACTGAATACCATCTGTATGTCATGACTGAACTAGGCTATTTCACAAATGAAGTTGTGATTCAGTCTTCTTTACTTAAAGGAACGTTAACTTGATGCATTTTTATAAATACCCCCAAAACAATGGTATGCTATTTGTATACATAATAAGCGGTGTATACAATATAAGCCTATAATCAGAAAGCATTTTTAAAATAATATTTTTAGAAAAAAAAAAACCCACAACAAACATTGTCCAGATTCCGGAGCGGGAAGCAAAAGTTTCGCTATCTGTGTTTTCATTTGAGCTAAGTAACGTTTTGCTATCCGTTTGATTTTTGTTGTTGTGATATTTAGTTTAGCACCAAACCCCACGGGGATTCCCCTCAAATCTTGAAAAGGGTGAAAATGTTGCTATTTAGACACAAAAACGGTTGCAAATTTTGAACTCATAGTTGAAGTAAGAAGTTAAATTTGCTGAAAATGTATGAATCTCAATATAAAAATATACAAAACTAAATAAATGGCTGCATCGTTTAAAACAAACCTACGAAATAGGTACCACCGGGTTGTTACGAATAATCCTCTGAACAATATTATGCAAAACTCTTCGGACCAAAGCCGCGTTTTTGAGGGTGGTCAATTGGTCAATGCGACGCGTTCCAGTCCCAACAGAATCACAACAGAATTATATCGATTAAGACATCATCAAAGATAACCAAAATAGCTGACAAATTATCATTTAAGATTGTTTAATGTCGAATCGCTTATGCGTCTATAAACCCAAATTGAAACCGAGCATGCTTAAACATCATTTCGGGCGGAAATTTAAGGGACAATAAAGGCTTTCAATGAGTGAGGCGGTAGTTGGAATAAAATCGCTTGACACTTTGAAATGTATTGTTATTCTAATTTCTCACCTAAGCTATTGCTATCACCACCAAAAGTACGACGATTAAATTAAAATAGCATCGGACAGATCATAGAGTAAAACTACATCATTCTCTAAAATTGAGTGCCAAAGTCAATTTATCCTTATTTATAGCTGAGCGTTACTTTTATTGTTATAAGCGGTCCTCTACTTTTTCTGTTTGGGCTTTGCACCGGAAACAATAAGGCCGCTTATTGCCCTAAGGATGGGCAGACATTTTACAAAAGCGATAATCCTTCAACACTGGGGTTTGGGCATTTGAAAGCACGTGAAAATGGTCGGTAACTACCATTAAACGGAATATTATTTGGGCAAACTCAATTCAAATCACGGAACGACTTAAGGGTCGCATATTTTCGAGAGCTTAAGTCGTATCCAGGTGCTAAGTGATTTGACATTAAGACATACGTCCGTGTGGTTGACATCCTTGAGGGAAAGGAAGGTGATTGTTTTGTTTCATATTAAAGAACCTTCTTAGCTCATTAAAATCGAAATATTCTCCTTTTTTTTGCCGTAATCGATATATAAACATATAATGAACAATTGACAATGTTAGGACCTCGTACTTCTCATGACTGACTGTTTAAGTTCGACAATAATTTTGATGTCATACTCTTATATATGAATATTTGATCAACATTTGATTTTAAGGACCTCGTCTTTTTCGTGAATAACTTTCTTTTTAAGTGTATGAATATTTGACATCAAATTTGTTAATTGCTTACTGTTTCCCCCTTAAATTCTTCGAAAACACCACAAAGTTAAGGTATGTTTGGAATCAGCGATGACTCTATGGCATAATATCCGATAATATAAAAACTCAACTTTACAGCCAAAATTTAACCATTTTGCCTTGTTCCAAAGTTTTATAATAAAGCTGATTTTAGCACTCATTTAACGTTTTCTGCTAAGAGACAATCGGTTAGTTCTTAGATAATAAAACGTTGTCTTTGAACTGTTAAGTTACATAGCTGAAGGAAAACTAGGGGACTTTTGTGCATAAGCTTTAAGTTCCTTTTGAAGCCGCAAAAGAAACAAATATTAACCGAATCAAATGAAAATGACAGCCATAATGCCAAAGAAAATGGTTGCAAAACCCGCTGTTCAAAAGTTCAAGACCATATACTAACAAACAATCAACCAAATATCTGGAACCACCCATTTGGATCTGGACTTTCTCCTATCGACTTTCGTCAAAATCACAAACATTGCCTAACCTAATGACAATTGATGGCATGGAACGGAAATAATGTGATTGGTCCACCAATCAATCTCTCGTTCAAGTCTCGTTGTTTCGAGATTTGCGCCGACATGTTTATTTTTGTATTTCTTAAATAGGTTGCGATGGCTACGGACCATGTCTGTTGGAATATAAACACACAGGGTCTGTATCTTTAGCTATCGATAGTAGGATAGTACCAGTTTTATTTGAGGCAGCAATCTTTTGTTCCGGGAATGTAACACAGCAAAGTGTTTACAGCGCCATACTGTGTCCCGCTTACGCAACAATCCGTGAAATAATGAGACTGACGGGATCTTTTGTTCTTGGAATGAAGCAGAGCAGACTGTTTACCGCGCCATACTGTGCCCTGTTTATGTCATGGTCCGCGAAATAATGGTCCATTTAGTGCCGCGCTTATGTTCCTGGCGTCATTCTAATGAGAGAAACGACTTTTAATTGTTTACAAGTTGTATTAGTTACATTTACTGTTTACTTTATCTTGCATCATGCAGCTAATATTGGCTTAAGCAGGATGGTTCTGGCGTTTTTTTTTAAAATTATTTTAGATTCCTCGTCATCAGTTACTTTTTCAATTAAAACAACATTTATGTTAGAATAGTCATATTTTTGTTTGATTTCAGTTCAATTTTCTTTGATTAAAAAAAGTTGTGTTATGTATGCTTAGAACTATGATTTTATAGAGTTGTGTATTTTCTTTCTTTTTTGTTTCCAAAAGCACTCCTGTCTTAATGGTTGGCGTAGGACACAATCCCTGTTGAGTTGGCAGACTCTGTTGTTCCCACGATAATAGTTATCTTAGTTTCCCCATTTTCAGGAGTTTGAATTAATAACACACATATTGAACAACATTATTTGCCATGCATGATTTACTAGTATATATTCATTAAATAAATGTTGGTTGACATATTATTTTCATTGCACAAACAAAAACAGACCTGGTGTCACATATCTAAGTGAAAAGCTCAAAACATCAGGTGTTGTCTTTTTTTTCAACATTACACTGCTGGACCACAGACCACAATTAATCAGAAGTAAAAATGTTCTACATCCCTGAATCCTCTACATTCCGGACCATTCGAACAGTCCGAATTGAAGCCAGATTAGGGAGGTTAAAAAGAAATACACTATTACATATATTACAGCTATGCAATATTGACAAAATGCACAATAAGTAGATTCTAGAAATCATGTTCACAGAGCCAAAAGATGTTTAATTTAGGAAACAATTACGCGCTTATCCGCGACGTCTTACTACTTGGGAAAAGGAAAATTTTCACAAAATATATGATGCTACAAATATAAATTTAGTACATTTTGGGGGTATAACTCTATCTGCATACTACTGTTTGTAAGAACTTGAAGATGAAGATCAGAAAAGCTGAGGATTTCTACAACTGTGGATTTGGATTTACTCAAAGTCTAACATTTATTTATCTTAAGACTTAAGTATTATTTTTTATCATCATTATAATAAATTTGCGTTTGGTGATTTTTTATGATGACCTTAAACATGGAAATTGCTGACATAATTAATATAACATCATTTCTACCGGACCTGTCAAGTACACACAATAGTTTTCTCTATTTATCTATTACAATCTATGATATTAGACACTAACTTTTAAAATGCACACTATGATCCTTACAGTTAAAGGGATGGGATGGGATTTGCCGGCTTTTTTGCCGATACTGCGCAGCGACATTTCTATCATTATAGCACAGCGGCATTTACGAGGTGACCAGGGACTGAACCCGACCGGTCCATTAGACTGACACCGACGAGTCAGGCGTAATGCTGGCCCCGTATCCCCGAGCGTTAGGGGGTGGGGGGGGGGGGGGGGGGGGGGGGGGGGGGGGAGCTACTACTTCTAAGATTTAAGTCTTTGGTTTGACCCAGCCGGGGTTTGAACCCGCGACCTCCCGATCCGCAAGCCGACGCTCTACCACATGAGCTATTGCGACCGGTCTACAGTTAAAGTCAATGTTAGATCCAAACTATGTATTGTAATTGCTTCTGTGCACAGCGAGTCACAGATAAGCATCTTTATGTATTTTGTTTGTTTTGTCATCCGTTATCGGGACTTGCACGTGCAAACCATGTTTTAGCACTGTCGGCCGTATACGCCTAAATAATATTTTGACGAAGATTGAGGACATTATGTCAGATCAAATGTTTATTATGTATAAGCACATTGGTTATAAATAATGGCAATTTTAAATAAAGTAAATTGTCTAAATAAATATTTATCACACGATTCTCTCCTTTTCCATTCAATACACCCATTACATATTTAGTTATATTACACTAGTGTAATACAGCTTTTTTGAGTGATGACGTCATCGACATCATCATAATACAGATCGTCTCATATCACCATTTTATCAAGTATTGTTGTTAACAATTCGTAAAACTGCATATTGGAGATTAAAATCCCGTGATAAAAAGAGTCTGACACTCATTATTATTTTATACAAACATTTATAAAACTCTCCCAGGAAAAATGATATCAAGCCATTGACTTGCTTACTTTCACTTTTCCTGAACTTGTTTAATAAATGGTTTTATTAAATGACAACTCGTGTCAGATTCGCTATATCTTTCATTTAAAAATATGACAATGTCTAATTAGTAATGCAACATATATTTAAATCTGGAAAGGTAGAGAACAAAAACAATCCCATGCCAGTCGAGTGTAATTTTACAACAAATCTGTGATGAGGTATAATATAAAATAGAGCAGACAATCAATCAAACGACAACATGGAAATGCTGAAATTTAAAAAATTGGTGGATTTGGCCAATGTTGAAGAACCACTAACAGAAATGGATTTTGTGTTCAAAATTTCCAGGCCACTTGGAATTCAAACACCTTCATGGTCTGGGTTCATGCAAGCAGTTAATGTTGGAAATCATCCGGGGCGTTCCTCTGTGCTACTGCTTCCAATGATTGACATGAACCCAAGTGACATCACATGTGTATACTCGACGCTTCATTTTGTGGTGAGACAGTCAAAATTGATGAACTGCAAAGCAATACTGACTTTTGACCAGCCATTATATTGGAAAGCCTTGAATATTGTAACAAATGAACCATCAACAAGTGAAGTCAAGTCAGTAGTGTTGCGGCTTGGACCTTTTCATACAGAGATGAGCTTTTTGGGATGCATTGGAAGAGTGATGGAAAATTCTGGACTTCAGGAGCTTCTTGAAACTGTGTATGCCCCCAACACTGTAGTTCATATGCTGACTGGAAAAGCGTTTGAAAGAGCTGTGCGTGGCCATTTTCTTGTTGATGATGCTTTGAATTCCATTCTGATGGATAAACTATTAAACACATCTGATTTATCAGTTGCTGATGAGGACTTAATATTAAATCATACTCAAAGTCTTGATCTCCAAATTACAAAACAAGATATAGAACATATCAAGAGTCTAATCTGTAAAGATCTAAGTAAAGAAGTTCCAAGTAAAGACACCGCAGTACAGAAATTGTTGACAGCTTATGAGTCTGTGAAAACAAATCTGAAGCAGTATGATACTGCCAAGTTGTGGTTGCAGTACATGGAAATGATAGACATCCTAAAACGGTTCATCACAGCTGAAAGGACAGGGAATTGGACACTTCATCTGAAAGCCTTGCAGCAGATGTTACCATATTTTGCAGCTGCTGGGCATAATCTATACTTGAAGTCTGGCTACATGTACCTCCAACAGATGCAAGAACTGTCAGACACAAATCCAAACGTTTACCGAGCATTTAGTAATGGCCTTCATGTTGTCAGAAGGAGCGATAGATTTTGGGCAGGATTGTCTACAGATCTCATCATTGAGCAAGTTCTGATGCGTAGTGTAAAATCTGTAGGTGGTTTAACAAGAGGTCGTGGAATAACAGAAGCACAGAGAGCGCAGTGGATTCTAGCAATGCCAGCTACATCAGATGTCAACTATGCGATGCAAGAGTTCACAGAATGTAGACACGAAACAAGCGACCAGCATAAAGATTGTTATGAATCTAGAAAACAGAGGGACACACAAGACAGGCAAACGTTTGTTGAATTTCTAAGAGACAGGAGTCCATTCGTTGAAGAAGTATGTTTGAGAAACATTGAAACAGGGATGACTGCAGACCCTTCAGTAAATGCTCAGTATGCAGAAGATATTGGCAAAAGCATCGTTTCTGAAATGATAGACAAAAATGTTTTACATTTTACGTTTAAAAGAACTAATCAGATAAAAACGCTTGGCACTGAAGGCAACCTTAAAGTCAATGGAGAAGAAATAAACATAGACCCCCAGCTATTATTTCAGAGATTTATCACTGTAACAGATAACTCCGTAGATGATATAGAAGAAGTATTTAGACATGAACTGTCTGCAAATCCATCTTCATTGTTTGATTCATCTGGACTCATGCGTGAAGCTCAGAAGCCCCAGTTGGCAGTTGCATTGTGGGAGCAAGGGAACTGTGGGGCAAATCAATTAAATCATGAAAATCTTCAGTATGTTTTAGATGGTGGATCACTGATCCAGCGAATGCCTTGGGATTATGGTTGCACTTATGAAAGTATTTGTAAAAAATATGTTGATTTTGTTGAAAAACATTATGGAAAAGCGTATATAGTATTTGACGGCTACCGTTATGAAACTTCAACAAAGGAAGTAACCCATGAAAGACGAACAAAAGGAAAGACAGGCATCAAGATCAATTTTGATGGTAATTCCAGCTTCAAGTCTAAAAAGGATGTGGTTTTATCAAACAGGAACAACAAACAACGATTTATTGATATGTTGGGGACAAGTCTAGAAGAGAATGGTTGTCATGTTTTGCATGCAGACGCAGATGCTGATACTCTTATTGTCCAGACAGCCATTACATCAGCTCAAGAACGTCCAACAGCAGTCATCGGCGAGGACACTGATCTCCTTGTGCTTCTTTGCTACCATGCACATAAAGATTTAAATAAATTGTACTTGACTTCTGAAACGAAACAGAATTTGAAGACAAATAAAATCTGGGATATATTACAAACACAAAACACTATTGGCAGAGAAATTTGTCATCTTCTTCCCTTTATCCATGCATTTTCTGGTTGTGATACCACATCAAGGATTTACGGTATTGGGAAAGGTACATTTTTCAAAAAGACATTAACTGATGTTTATCTTCGACAACAAGCATCAGCCTTTCTTAGAAGCCATTCTATTCATGAAGAAGTTGAAAAGGCCGGTACAGAGATCTTCAAGCTAGTGTTTAATGGTAAAAAACAGGAAAGTTTGAACCATCTGCGCTTGAGAAAATTTGTAATGAAAGCCAATACTGGATCGACTTGTGTTCAAGTGCAGTGCCTTCCTCCAACTGAAGCAGCAGCAAGATTTCACAGTTTCCGTGTATATCTACAGGTTCAGACATGGATTGGAAAAGAACTTAATCCTGTTGAATAGGGTTGGTGTTTGAAAGGGAATAAACTGATTCCAGTGAAGACAGATCGAGCAGCAGCTCCTGCTAGGTTATTGAAAGTAATAAGATGTAGCTGTAAAGTAAACTGTGAATCCAGAAGATGTACCTGTAAAAAACATGGGCTCCAGTGTTCTTATGCTTGTGGTGAATGCAGGGGAATTGATTGTAGCAACAAATCTGAATCTTTACTTGGAGACTTAAATAATTAAACATATTACTGCTGAATTTGCTAAATATGCTGTATTGGGTATAGGGAAAATTGATGGTTTCATTAATAAGACAATTAAGCAAATTTCAGCTGTTGGAGGCATCATTGCAATCAGTATCATATGTTTATTAACAAGATATTTAGACTTAAAATGTATGTGAGGTAATGTTTTGTAAATAATGAATTGCTTTTGGCAACTACATGTATGCCTTCTTTAAATCAGATATGTGTATTGTTGGCAGTTTCACATAATTTTCATTATCATTGTAAAGTGGGTGGGGTAATTTTACAGGGAAAGAAAACAATTTTTCACCTGCATTATATTGATAATATATTTTGTACACATAATATACATGCCAACATATTAAATTGTGTTCTATAACTAAGAAAAGAGATTTGTTTTGAAAATGTGTCTGCATATTTGTTTTTGTTTTTTAACTACTGAAATTTTACCTGTGTTCTGTTTCTTCTAATGGGTATGAATAATTCTTCATCAAATTTTATAGATGCGCATTAAATATTCTTGAGGACTTTTTTCCTGTAATGCATGGACATCTATATAATCAAAAAATCATAAGCTCGCTTCTGTTGGAATTTGTTTAAGGTTGGTCATGTATTTCGGCTAAATTGCCTGGACTACAACAGTTACTGACTTGGTACAGTCAGTCGGCAAAGTCAGATTGGGGTACTGAAACCGTTTTACAGAGAACTCGAACATTGTTGTCCTGGTCCTTTTTAATTTCCTTAGGATGTGAACATTGTAAAGGTTTTATTCTACAACAAGTCCAAAAATATGTGTTTAAACTCCTGATGCAGGTGTTTGCTGTTAGTTGTCTCACTCTGATAGGATAGTTTTATGTACACTCATTGTCTGTGAGAAGTCCTTCAGGAAGTGCGAGGTTAGAGCGCTCTACAAAGCAAGAGATAAGCACCCCAGTCGGTCCTTTCGCCGACATTTGTTTGGGGTCTTCCTCCACCAAAACAGATGGACGTCGCTATAATGATCATAATTGGTCGCTGCAAAGAATTTAAAAAACAAAACAAAAAAGGTAAATGCTATATAACAGAATTATAACTCTTAAAATAGTTGACATATTGTGTATAGCTGTAAAAGTGCTTTAAATGTTGCATGTAGCAAGTGGACGAAGTTTAAGGACTAAAAAATAAAACACTTCGCCCGCGTCAATGCTCAATATAGGAAATCTTCGGAGATTTACATGAAAAGGGAATTAACAGCAAGCTTGGTATAAAATTCGATTGATAATGCCTTTATATTTTGTATAAGCTAGTTTATTTAAACTATTTTATTTATTTCAGAAAGAACGCTACTTAAATGCGGATTGGATATATTTGTCGGTGTTTTGCGTTAAATTTACGCAACCAATTATCGCCGCTTATCTTTCAGAATGTGTTCGTTGTCATGACATCGTGTAAAGGTCTCAAATAAAGGCGTTCGCCACGCGTTCTGAATTTCCGAAATCTTCATTTGTTATGTACCTTGCAAGTGTGACTCATAACACTGCCACGGCCAAGGGCCGAATGACCAATATAGTCAAATATTTACAAGTACATTTATAAAACACGCAAAGTATTAACATAGCGCAGCTACCTAACTGGGAATAATTTAACTTCCCGTCTGAAGCGCGGATCTGACAGTTTATGAATGAAACCGTGAATGAGATTCTTGTCCGTTCCGCTCGTTACTACGCGTTGGGGTCATACAGAGAGTAACCGGTGCCTTTACGACATTTAAGCCATTCCATTTACGACACGCGCTGACCAGCTTAAGACTACTTTTTAAATCTTAATAAACTCGTCGCTTCCTTTGATATTTCGGTATCATTGGGCTCTGTTTGAGCCTTTGCAAAACTGAAACCCCAACGATTATTTGATATTGTTATGAACGATAAAGCATGGATATAGTATTTGAATAGGACTTTCAATAATTTCGGATAGTATACATAATCGGATACATCCGGTTACTATTGACACTCGTGGCTCACAATAGGAGGACTTGGTTTTCTGATAACCACTCTTTGATCTATTGAATCATAATTTTGGAGGGATATTTTATTTTTAATTTCGCTCTTGCTTTGATTATGTATCGAACAAGATATTAACGGTACAATAAAGCCAAAGATAACGTTTTGATTGAGTGATGTAACGTTATGATACAAGTATTATTCGACCTGTGAGAAGTATCAATGATAACTAACTTTAATAGTCGTGTTGTCAAAATATTTTGATTTTCGTGATACTAGAGAGGTGACTAAGTTGGTTAACAAACACACAAGAAAATATTGTGAATGAATGACATCAAAGGCGCCGAGAAAAGTAGGTTAATTTTGATCTCTAGTTATTAATTACCATAATACAAGTAAAACAAATGTAAATCCTAAAAGAACTTCTGCACGCATATTGTCTTTATTATACTTAACATGTACGCTTGCATTTGTTTTAATACGTGTGAATACACAGTTTAAGCAAAAAACAATAACTGTTGTTTAAATTCAGTTAAAAGTGTCGGTGTCCATTATTGTTTATTTTTTGCTCAAAAATAATCATTGTTGTTATTGTCTGATAAGCGGTTGTCTACATTACTGTCTGCTACTTTCTAGTTATTGCAAGCTGCACTGTTACCATAGGCGTACACGGTTCTTTTCTTTGAAAAAATCTCTCACAAATACATCGCCACACTCCAGCAATTTCTTTTCGAATTGTCATCTACATTTTTGTCTTCAATTAGAGGGCTATCCCTTAAAAAACTTAAAAAAGCCATAATCTCCGGAGCGGCGTCAATAAGCATTGAAAGAGTTGACTAACTCAAAAGAAACTTGACTCAAGAACAGTATAATTAACCATTGTCTTATCACAGATTCAGCAATTTTCTGTTATTTATCCTGCATTTCTGAATCTCTGCAACCAACATTTAACCAAACAGCTTTTGTATTTAAACGCCATTTAGTCTAAAACAACCGATGCAAACTGAAGAACACGAAACTTATTGTTTAACTAGGTAGGTGGAACATAAAGGGTCCAAAGCCCCCATCGAAGTCCTTAAAACCTGCCCTGATGATGCCACATGTTTATGAAATGAGTCGGTTCTCAGGCGGGAAAGATGAGAGAATGAAAAGAAGTCCGGTAAAACTGCTAGATTGTGATACACTTGGTTATAAGTGTTAAACCCTTTCATTCATAGACCATCTATAATTTTGAAAATTCTCTTCACTTTATTGTTTTTCTTTAAAAGAGATAAAAGGATTTTAATATATGTATGTTCAACTTGTAATAATAGATTTAAGGATGAACCAGTCTACACAATATGCCCTTAGTCATACAGATTCTGCGACTGATTGTGGTTTGTAAAGGCGTAAAATGGCGTGTACGTGCAGGAAAGGGCTAAATTGGAAGCTAGGTTTAAAAACGTATGTAATTTCGACCGATCCAGGATACGATTGTAAGCAAAAAAAAAGTATTAAATTACGAATCCAAATTGGGAGGGAGGAGGGGGTCGGTAGGTGATTTTGTCCGCTTTGTAAAATTCACGTGTGACTTCTGTCCGCCTAGGAAAATTCTCGGAGGGAATTCTGTCCACTGTGCGAAATTGACCGGAAGGGATTTCTTCCGGAGGGAGGGGTATTTTGTCGAGTCCCCGTAAAATAATACCACATCTACATCATATATGAAATGATCTTCGTTGCTCTACACCCTTATTTTACGACCTGCTGTCGTCGTAAAGGTCGAATTTCTTCAAAACCTCGCAACCTGGTAGGTTGTTACAGTAACGGTAGCACTGATCATAGCTGTCCCTGGATTGCTGAAATATTGTTGGTGGTACGTTTAACACAACAGTGCCGCCCAATTAATCCCCAGATCTTGTCGAGCGGATCTTCTCTCGGAGTCAAATGGCTTTTCCGTGTCGCGTTGCCATAGTAACACGGGCCCTGTCAATCATGCGGCTACTCAACGTTCATCGGGCACGGAGTCCCCTGAACGCGGCGATGTCCAATGTTTGTCCCCTTTTGTTCCTCATGATTTGGCAATTGGCAAGTCCATAGCCTGTCCTGACCCGCCATTAATGATCTAATTAAAGGAAACGTGGCAAGAAATCTGCCAGCTGATTGACTTTTAACAAGTTTTGTTACGCGCTGCAATGGCTCCCAAATGGATCGCAAAATTAAAATGCTCTTCAGACTCATTCCAGGAAACATCTTAACTGGGAAAGGGGGGAAGACGGTTTATTTGCGGAACGAAGACGTACAGAGACAAAATGGTGCAGGGGCGGATCCAGAACATTTTTGTGCGTTTGTGTGTGTGTGTGTGTGTGTGTGTGTGGGGGGTATGAATCAAGATTAATTCAACTTTATCAGTAATGACTAGATATATTTACACTGTAAGGGACCCTAACTTTGACCAAAGCAGTCAACAGACAAAATTAACTTGGTATTTTTAAGCTTACGTGTATGTGTTTTCCCAACACTCCTCCTTTACCTGGTAAGATGCATCCCCCATTCCACCCCACCCCCCATCCCCCGGATAAATCCCTGGGGTGGTGGTTAAATGGCATATTTTAGAAAAGCGATGTGGGACGAACTATCCTTAAAAAGCACACCTCGTTGTAAGATGCTTGTTCCTTTGGACATGATTTATCACATTACCTTATTTAACTTTTTAAAATATGCATCTTGTTTTATGCAACCAGAAGTTGTTATTTTTAATTTTGTTGCTGTGAATTTTTTTTATAAAAAATACCACTAGATGTAAAACAACAAATCATTAAATACTTCACATTTCGACAAATGAATATTAATTATAGAATTGTGTCTGTAAATTTACTTCTTGAAACATTTGAAAGCTTATACCATTTAGTATTTATTCTATTTGGGTTGTACTTTTCCCCATTCATATAAATCAGGAAAAGACCCATTGGTGTGTCATATTACATATTACCTTCTTAGATAAGCGAAAATAAGAATAGCCATTTTTGTCTTTTTGATAAACTATTTTAACGGCAACCGTCAAACTTATTCAGCGAAAACCTACCTTTCTCACCTGTCAATTTACCTTGCTCCAATCTATGAAAAAACGTTTGATCTTGGGTATGATACCGACAAACTGCTGTGAACATTTATCCGGATTAACTAAATGATGTATCTCTTAAGACAAATTTGAATACAGATGACATTAAATCTTATGACTGGTAAAATACATCTTATTTCTTATGATCGTGGTTTCAATATAAAACGTGGTTCGTTTGAAATACAGTTCGCCTAATTAGGCATTTTCCCGCCTAAATGGGCGTGATAGAGGCTGACAAATAGGACAAGCGTGGAATTGATCGATTGATGTGGGAAACACACCTGGGAACATTCAATTTAACGTCGAAGAAATGAGAAAATTAAAAGTGTTAAGACACCAATAAAATATTAGAAATAGTTATTGAAACGTTCGTAATCATTGTGATATGGTTCAGTGAAATTTTCTAAACATTGATGTTTATTGCTTATTTGTAAAAATGATAGTTGTTATAACGGTTATATCGGGATGTCATTGATGGTTATGTTACATGTATGTTACCATATGTCATAGTGTACTTTATGCAGTATTAATATCATTTACAATGATATAACATTATACACGTCATGCCATACCACTATATTATATAACATCAAACAGTATCATAACATTTCATATTCATTTTTAAACACAATGCAAGTTTTTGGAACAAACATTTAACTGCGTTGCCAGTAACCAATATATTTTAAGTAAATATTTTTTTTTTTACAATTTTCAAGATGCTATGATCGATTATTACAAAATTAATTTATTGACGAATGTCTGAGATAAATATTTTCTATTTTCAACGTAATCAAATTAAGAAAAATAAACGACCAGAAGATAAGTAAAGAAAAGATAAAAATGTACAGCAGAACGGAAACATCAATGGCAATTAGCGAAAATATCGCCAAAATAAGACGTTAATAAAAATTACACCTTTTAAAGCTAAGTATAATAAGAAACCTACGGTCGGCGAGTTATAAGCTTCTATTTAAACAAAAACTACTCAAGAAGAGAGTAGTTTTTATAATTAAGGCATCACATAGTCCGACAACACTCTTAAAAGTCCAAAACAATAAATAAAAACAAAATCGAGACATAACAAAGCTTATTAAGCATGCAGTCCTTCAAACTATTGTATTGGTCGTAGATTTAGAGAACCAAAAGCTTCCTAAGCAGCTATAATTAGCCTGTTTTTAATGTTTCGCAGATTTCGCTCTTTGCACAGTGTCATTCGGAGATATCCCCTTTATTTAATTCACGTGTTCATTATATATAATTAAATTAAAGGATCTGATCTCTTATGTAAGAAAGAAAGTTTAAATAAAAATTATAATTTATTATATGATTTGTTCCTAAGTCAAACATTGTTTGTCTGTGTGATTCATATATATATAAATGTGCAAATAATAGCTGTATAAAATAAAAGAAAAATACTTGGACCCCTTTCTTCCAAAAAAAAATAAAAAATAAAAAATGATGACATTGCATTTTTCCATCAAAGAAAACAACTTATGTTAGAATGTAGACTCCAGTGAAGCTTTTGACAGTGTTTACCGGGACGCTCATGGCAAGATTTTACTTCTATTTTTTATAATATACTTAAAATGGTTCAAACATTTTTTTTTTCAAAGATCGATGTAATTTCTAAAACAAAGCGATAAAAAGATATCAAATGACTTAACAAAGTTTTTCCGGATTTCGACAGGGAGATGATTTGTGTCCATCTTTATATATATATATGAACCCAAGAAAGTCAAGCCTAAAAACAACAGTTTTAGAATATTAAAATTTGTGAAAATTGGAAACTGGACGTAACCCTTAGTAAAACATTTCATAAAGAAATAGATTGGTGTTTATTTAATTTAGTAAATTAGTTCTACGAAACGGCAGTAAGGTTTCAATATATTTTATGTAAATATCTGCGAGCAATGAAATGAATGTATTTTAAACTGTATGGTCATTGTATATTGTCAAATACGAGAAGTCTCACTGGTGCAAGGTAGTTCGCAAAATGGATAGAAAAACTTTTTTTAATCCAATTTATGAGATAAATTTTGATCCTCACAATAAATTCAAACCATGTTTTGCTCGCATTATACATTATTTTTGAAGGTATTTGTCCATTCTTATTAAATATTAACCAAAAATAACCTTTATTAAAAGTTGAACAAAAACGTATTTCTTAATCGTTTCTGAGATTCCTTATTTCCGAATCTTTGAAGGGAGGAAGAATTTTATAAAACAGAAAGACGGACGAGGACAGGTAACTGCCGAATGCCCTTCTGGATAAGATCGGTCATAGCGACGAAAATGAAAAATTGATTTTACTTACTTTTTAAGTCTAAAGAAAGTGACGAGAAACAATAAGTGTGATTTGATTTGCCTTTTTTAAGGTACAATCTGTAATGTCAAAGAAGGAAATGCGTATATAACGACCGGAAAATCTTCTTTATCATCTCATTTGTAACTCACACAAACTTCCTTTGAACTTGATATTTTTATGAAAAATGAAGGTGTTCAAATCATTAAATACCAACTGAAATAAAAGGAACAGACACAATTAAAAATCGTGTTATGTTATGTTTTGTCTGTTAGGCGAACATTATCAATATCTTTAACAATGTAGATATTTTGCTCAGAATTAATAGAAATTTTAGGAAAACACATAAAAGCCAGATTGGTAAAGATTTTAAAAGATATGATTCGTTGTTGTTGTTTTTTAGTTATTTTTTAATTATTATTTTTTTATTTTTTTAGGTCTATTATGTATAGAAATTGCATTTTGATTTGCTACCTTAAATTTTATAAAAGACGTTCTTTTATTATACATGTTGCCTTTTTGTATGCTAATGTTCATGAGTATCTATATTAATTGTTCAAGAAAAGTCCTCAGATTAGTGGATTGATTCCGGATCTGAGTATCTCGGGTTCGAACCCCGAAATTTACCACGTGATATTAATCCATTTATTGCACATTGCTTTAGGTACTAAGTATCTAAGTACTGTTTCTACCCAGAAAGTAGGCAGTCGAGAGGAATTACTATAAGTTGAAAGAACTTGTTTTCAGTCTACTATATACAAAATAGGTGTAAACTAATCATGGCCTTAAGTCTCTTGCAGGCAATCCGGACACACTTAAAATAAAAATACATGTCTTACAGCCTTTATGACAACAGCAACTTCGACGACATTAAGATATCATTGTCTGAAAGTTACTGACTTGAAGACTTTCTGCTTAATAAGCCACTAAAATATAGCCTAAACTTTGCTCGTTTTTCCTATAGCGGTCGACATAAACAATCATCAGCAGTCATCATTTCCGCGTGGAAACTTCGCGCAAGGACATAACAAGTAATACATAATGTTGATGAGACTCAATTCTATGACATGCCCATTTTCATCTCAGACAATTGACCATCTGCCGACCAGGCATATACCTTGCCAACGCAAGACAAGCGCTCAGAAAGCAACAGTGGTCATTATTCCGCAATCACCGCTTAATCCTACTATCTATCAAACAAACGCTTGTTTTTGTGTTTCAAGCCTTCATTTGACGTGATCGACACTAATCCTTCGAAGCCTTGCAGGCGCTCATCTTCAGGCCTGCACAGGTGTCACTGTTGAGTGTCCAAACGGTGTAACATATGGTAACGTACTTAGCAGGCCGGCCAGAATAGAAAAAAGGCTCTAGCAGGCCTGAGAAATAGTGTTTATACGGGTCAGTGATTTACTATGTTAAAACGTTTGCCTTTCAAGTTTAAAGTACATGAAATGCACTTTATGATAAAATGTTATTGCATCAAAAGAATGATGATGATGATGATGATGATGATGATGATGATGATGATGATGATGATGATGATGACGACGATGATGATGATGATGGTGATGATGATGGTAAGGAGGAGGAGAAGGAAAAGGAGAATAGATGCCGAGGTGAAATTATTCTGGTGTTGCTGTTGCTCCTGCTGTCGCTGCCGCTGTGCTGATGTTGATGAGTATGAGGAGGATGAGGTGAAGGGATAGAAAAAGGGAGCCAATGACGATGAACTGAAGCTACCGAAACTTCTCATTTTCTGGTATTCGTAGGATTGTCATGAGCACGGTAAAGCTTTGCAGATAATGTTAATAAACTTCCCTTTTCTAAGAACAGAACGAGTATGTATTAACACAAAGTCAGATTTTTATTAAAGCACTTATACATAAAAATACTCAACATATATTCCCCACCCTTCCTGCCTACAGCCAACGCCATCTATTTATTATGTTTTGACAATATTAGACGCGATAATGTGTATGTAATCCATTGCAAACAAAAAAGCGGGACAAGAAATGCTCCACAGCTGGCATATGACACGTTGTATAAATATTAACCTATAACTTTGTACACAGAAAGTTTGGCCTGCAAAAGACAAGTGTGACAGTACAAGGTTCCCCGGGCTTTCTGGAAGATTTGTCAAGGATAATACGATTACAAGATATGATAGTCCGATTTTTATCAATGAATGACTTCTATTCTGCACCGAATTTTGGAAGGGGTCTGACGTAAGTTTAACGACATACCATCGCCACTTTTTCGATTAAATAAAGGGGTGTTATCATTTAAGGATTGCGTCGCTTCAACTATATTAATTTATTATTGGTTGATCTTAATACATCCCAATACATGCATACGACATTCTAACACTATCTAGAAATCCACAAAAGCAATCAGAATAAAAACTCCAACTTTCCGAACCTTCGGCCTTAATCGGTTGTTATTTAACGCGAATCAGTTTCTTAGTTTATTGTTTTTTGTTTGTTTGTGTATTTATTTTCTGTGAATACAAACTATTCACCCACTTTTTACAATGAAATACGGCAGCCATCTTGAAAATAATTACTCTTCAAATGGTGATAGGGTGAGTGTGCAAAACCTTATTGACAAGTGTTTCCGGTTTTCTTAATATTTGTGTTTACTTCACACTCCGCAAGGAACTCCTAGAAACATAGGAAATAAATTGAAGTATCTCAACAGCTTCAGATATCGCCAGTTCGTCTCATTACAAGCTACTTTGCCATAGTTTACATAAGTACAAGACAGGTATATTACCGCATGCGCAGTTCACAGTACTACTACAAATTAGGTTGTTGAGCTAAAACGGATTAAATCTTTGAAAATCGTTTAAAATATAAATTAACAACATGTTAATATTAACTTTTGTGATCAAATGTACATATTATATTATGATGTGTAACAATGTTTTGCTATTTGGACAAAAATAAATGCAAATCTGGCGAATTCGCTCCAGGGTTATAACCAGAGAAACAGGCAGATGCAAATTTGGCACATTTGCTCCCAGTATTCAGTTGCAATCAACTACACCAAGTTATCGACAGTGTTTGAATCTAGGCGCACTTCTTTCTGGCGCGCAATAAGAAGCTTTCGTAAAATTTAATCGTTCGAAATTAATACAGATTAATGAGCGTTTCATTCCGAATGCTAAAGGGACTAAAGTAGTCAGAATGAGCCATCAAATGTGACTGGGAAATGCCTTCACATTGGACGCAAATTCATCGTCTTATTGGTTGATATGACCTTTCAAGAAAGCGATGACCTTTTCACTCAAAAAGAATCGCCTTATGTTCATCAGCAGACGATTTAAAGTGTATGAATCTGGGTGGGTTTCGAAACTGTCAAGAAAGCACTCATTTCGGAACAGTTAATACGGAACCGGAAAATGAACCGGCTCTTTGGCTATAGTTTTGGTTGTTTTGAGTATTTTAAGTGGTGTGTTGAGATGGCAACGGATGATACTAGTAGGAAAAAATGACAACATTTTGCATTGCTAATTTCTTTTATGTGGAAATATAAGTCTTGATTGAACTACATACTCAATGAATAGAGAGAGAGAGAGAGAGCGTATTGCTTACTTAAACGTAATTGTGGGTTTTCTGATTGGCCAAAAATATGGGGATGGGTGTAATTTGTAAAGTGTGAGAGAAAGAGGCCAACAGAAGCAAATAGAGAGAGTGAGTGAGAAAGAGACAGAGAGAGAGAGAGAGAGAGAGAGAGAGAGAGAGAGAGAGAGAGAGAGAGAGGGGCGGGGGTGGGGGGGGGGGGGGGGGGGAGAGGGAGAGGGAAAGAAGAGAGTGGAAGTGTAAATTGCTTAGAGTTTAAAAAAAGTAACACGTGACAAGATCCTATGAAAATTATAATATATATTACAATAACTAGACAAGGACAATCACATCTGAGTTGAATATTAAAGTGACAACAACACTAAGGCATGACATAACATTAATAAACGGGTTAAATGAACAGTTAAAGTATTGTGTCGGCCAATCGGCAAAAGGACCTAGCGTATTAAAACCGATTTGTTGGTGACCTTGCGGAGGGAAATGTGTGGCTCCAACCTCGCTAAATCTGTGTTGTTTTGTTTTGTTTTGAAGACACACGGTGTATACAAAAAAATAAACTATCGTGCGAGGCAACAAAAAGTTAGCACCGGTATGTTTAGATTAATCTGATTAGACTACAATAAAAACCTCACAAATACATTGTCCGTGATAATGAAAAAAGAACTATATTAACTGCTATGGAAGATCGCAATTAATCGCTATTCTTTCGCTATAACTTGTTTCATAACAACTGTTTTCCACTATCTAGATGCAAAACGCATCACCATCTTAAACTGTTGATAGGCAATCACAAACAATTAATGCCGCTTTTGTGTCCATACCAAATATCAAGAAACTAATCGTTTGATTTCAACTTGACACTATTTTCTGTCGACAGAACAATGAGGGCCGTTTCCCGCCATGAGGCAAACTCCACTGCCCGGATGCTACAAAGGGGAGATTACTCTAGTCGATGAACACGTCACTCTAATGTATTATTTATTGCTTTTGCACACAATGGCAAGTGTCACTGAAAGTGTTATTGTCTCTGTTAATAAACACTTCATACTCAGATTGTCATACAAATTCTATATAAAGCATTTCGATTAGAACACACTCCTTTTCCTCAAGTTATCAGTTATAAAGTTTTGTATGAACGTCATACACAAAGGGTAACTTTTTACACGAAAAGCTTGATAATAAATATACTATATTACTATTATATGTTTATTATACTTGATAACATTTTAAGTTTTTTTGCAACACGAATGTTATTCAGATCAGCTTTCTAGCACTGCATTCGAAGTCTTTGCGGCTTAGTCATCGAGTCCCCTCTTAAAGTAATCAGTTTGACATATTTATTTAATGAAAATAATGCATATTATATCAAGGTTATTCAAGTTATGAACTATATTGTTACGATTATTGAATTGATTTAATATGAGATATCTTGTCATTTAAAAATCTGCGATATTTGTTTTTCTACGTTGTACTTCCATTTTATTTTATGCTTTAGGGTGAAAGAATGATGAATACCATTGAAAGGAAACCTTATCACCCGACTCTGGCCCACAGTGAAATGATAGGATTTTTATTTTTCATTCTGGGTCCCATAGGAGGTTATAATTTAAATAAATAAAAATAAAGTTTAAAGACGAAATAAGCATAAAATAAAAAGGAAATTTGTATTTCAGTGTATGAGCGTTTTTTTCTCGTGGCCATAGAAACAAAATATGATCCTAGACCGAAATCGACACATATTGTTCAAATCACCACATGAATTAATTAACTACACCGTGAATTTTAAAACATGCACTATACTGAAGGAAAAAAGTTTAGCAAGTTCAGAGTGGTTTGGCTCCTAGGGAACTTTGTGACCCGCGGAGGATCGTCCGTTTTGCTGTGCACATACTGCACGGGATTTTCGTGAAAGTTTCATTTCTCGCTTACATAATGGTGTATTTTTTTTACAAAAAAAGGGGGGTGGATCATCTTGTCATTGGATGGGCACAATTGGTCAATACGGAAATGTTTTAGTCACATTGATTTATAGACGAAAACCAAAGTCGTAAAAAACTTGCTAAACTTCAGTATATATCTTTACTAACAGTAACACTCCTATTTTTACCTCAAAGCAGCAAAAATACATTAAATCAAAATAAAACTCCGGATATAGCAATTTGGGTAAAACACGAAAAAAATCTTAAAATCACCAAAAAGGTGAAAAAATAGACAAACTTCAAAGCGCACCTGTGATTCGAGCCCGCAATCTTAATGTACACAATTTGCTTACGGGACACTGGAAGTGAAAGCCTCCTTATGAGGGGCGTTGATTAAGATAGCGGGACACCAAATAGTGTATTTTATTTATCTTTAATATACTTCGGATATACACTTAAAAGTCAATGACATCTTTGTGTATTAATGGACAAGAGCTAATTTCTACCCAAAGATGTTTGTCAAAATGTTTCTTTAATGGCGCTTTGATGTTGTTTTATTGAAAGAAATACAGAAAAGATAAGCTGAATTTTGTAGTGCACAGGTAGATATTGTAAGGAAGTCGACTTAGCCCTAAATTTGTCACTGTGACTATGATTTAAAATTAAAATAAATTTCTTATTAAAACGGTTGTTGCAGTTGTTGAAAATTGTCATCTTGTCAGTTAAACTACTTTAGATGTAGATGCTTTGTTCGCATGTGCGTTATATTAAGAATAGTTTTAAAAGAATTATTGTATAAATTAACTTCGTTATCAAGAGCTTTTTGTTATGTTATCGAAATGATATTTGCCTTTATGTACGTTTAAACTCCTAGCCCTGGGTTCTCTAAACTTCCTCAGCAGAGGATTTCCTTAACCTCAAAATTCTACTTAGCTGAGAAATCTTGAAAAGTGCATCTCACAAAAGTCACTCAACTCAATTTTGAGTATCCTCAACTGAGAAAAAAAAACTTTCTTGCTAGCTTCATATTTGAAGAAACAGCTTGAGGCTACTAGCAATGTTCCTCAAATATTTGAGGCAAACTCAAGAGAAATGCTCCTCAAAGTGTTTAGTGAAACAAGAATTTTAGAAAATCTTAGACAGTTGAGGAAAATCTCAAAGTGGAGGTAAGATAGGGACTTGAGAGAGTGTTTGTGGCCTGAAGTTTAAGTTTTAGTTGCATTTAATGCATAAATTTGAATAATTTAATATTCATTTCTAATCCACAAATAACTTACAAATAAAACAATGTATAAATATGCATGGCATATGGTCTGAAGTCTCGTCATTGAAGTAACAGAAACAGAAATAAATATTTGTAATGTATTTCTGGATTAGAAATTAACATAAATTTCCGAGCAGAAAAACGAAACCAGTGAATTTTTCATTCTTTGACAAAAAGAAAACACCCAGTGCCGTTAATAGGTACTGAGGCATTTCTGCTTTATTGCTGGTTTTAATAAAAAAATATTTCGTTGTTTAAGCGACTTGGTCACAATTTGTCAATTTTGTTCAAACAATCAAAACTTTGTTTAACCGCATTGAATGATGAAATAAAACATCACATCTGTTATAGTGTTGTGTTCAGGTTGGGCAAATTAAAAACCCCACAACCCCGCTATTTTAAACTGTTTTGAGTTCAACTACCGACTATTGCCGACTGACCGTTCGAAGGCGGTAAATGTCGGGTTTGCTCTTATTGTTAAATTACTCATTACAGATTTGTTCTCACATTTACATTTGGCGTGCATGTGGATACCTTGGTCCTGTGTCTTTTCAATATTTGTATATGTTGCAATGCTCATAGGACTTTGTCTTATATATTCTTATTGATATCCGAAATGTGCATGCGGAAATAAACGCCATGTGTTAACGCCAGTCATAAACACTATACTGATTGGCACGATAGTGACACCATTATTAAAATAAAAAATATATATAAGGTGAGGAAAGTTTTGTTCTAGGTACCCGCGCAAACTTGGACCCGATCATCTTTTAGGTACTGAGGCATTTCTGTTTTATTGCCGTTTGAATCAAAATAGTGTGTCGTTTCAACGACTTGGTCACAATTTGTCAAATTTGCATTTTTTTTATCATATAATCAAAACTTTGGTTAACCACATTGAATTGTGGAATAAAAATCACATCTAAACATATACTGATTGGCTCGAAAGTGAATATATTTGAAATTAAAAAGCTACATATAATGTGAAGATTGTTTCGTTATGTGTGGTATGCACCTACCCAAACTTTGACCCGATCCTCTTTTACACTTTTAGCGTAGTAATTTGATAACACTACATTTCTAGGCCTACCATACTTAAATACACATACATGTACTTTTGTTAAGTTTTTATGTTAGGCGAATAGACATCAACGCAGACGTTTATCCTCACTTGCACACGATGCTCTGTTTCTGCCCGGGACACAGCTCTTCGATGCGGGAGGTTAATAAAGACTTGACCTCTGACTCAAGTCTCGTTCTGACAACGTGATTAACAGTGCCCTTTATCGTAAAGACACTGGCACAATGAGCGACATCTATCACCCTTGGTCAGATGTTGAGGAAGACGATTGACGATGGCAACATTTCATTAGGAAATCATTCGGAGACGGAGTGAAACTGTCTGGAATCTGTCGTCTGCTTTTTAGCGAATTGTCGTCTGCAATTGTTTGATAAATTGTTCTATGCTTTATCTGGAAAGGCATGCATGACACTCTTGAACAATTGATTTCAATCAAGAGTTGCCAAATTAGGAGAATTTTTAACGGTTTTTAATTGATAGCCAAATATTAGATTATATTTTCCCATGAAAAAATTAAATGTGTTAGTTTCAATTTGAATAGAATGTTATTAGGCATACTTGAAACTTTTGCCATTTATCTGTCTGTTAATGCATAACCATTATCATGTTATAATGACATGACAAGTATCCTTATTAAAAGAAATTAATCACATAAATAATATGTTTGATTTTCGCAATTGCAATATTCATTCATTTCAGAACTAAGAACTATGTAAACATGGTGATATAATGGCAATGAATATATTACGCGTTCATGTCAGTTGGTGTTTGCTCTTGCACTATCCTTGCCCGATGCACTTTTAAAGGCGTTAATATCATTTAAAGCGACTTGGTCACCTCACTCGACCTGCATTTCATCGTACACATATTTAAAATACTGAATCATTGACGGGCCAATCAGCGTCTTATTTATGAATTTACACACGTTTAAGTACATGCGCAGTTCGGAGATACATGAATACCTGGTTGATCAGAGTTAAAGGCCTAAAGAAGAGTTGAAAAGCGTAGCGACGCTTTAGATTATTCTCCAAACCTAACACCAATAAAATATGTCTAATGGCAGCATGTTATCAGATGAAATAATGTATTCCATTTTTTACTGTAATTCAAAGATGTTTTGCATTTTATACAAAAAAGAAATGAAAATTTGACCTAGCGTGACTAGGTCGCTTTAACACTTCTTTAGCATTTAAAATAAATCATCTTCCATTCTCTCGTGACTATTGTTTCACATATTATATAACATATTATATTTTAGATAAATATAAGATATGTACCACCTTTCACTACTAGGATCTGAACTTTAGTATATACATGTAGCTTCACAATCATCAAACTTGCTTTTTTTCTTTCGCCGACTAAAACTTCGCCAATTCCAAAAGCGTCTTATCTGCATGTGCTGTAAGCTCCATGTTTTTCAGTTTAATTTGATTCGTAGTTTGGCTCCCACTACAAATTTAGACCATTTTGTAATTTCTAACTATGTTTTCTGCTCCTTGATGACCCATCGTTTAGGAACTTGTTTTCGTAGATCACGGGACGCATAGAACGTTGGCTAGAACCTTTTTTCAAAATACCCGCCATTTTTATATAAATGCATCTCAATGCACTGACACAATTGTCGTACAATGACGTCAAGTTTTTATTGTTGGAGAAAGTTATCAGACAAACGTCTGGGTAGAACCACACCGCAAGTCAGCCACGAGACCTCCCACATGAAAATATTAATCCCGACCCAGGAGTTGTAAAGTGGCTACCCTAACCAGCCTGTCATAGAAGCCTCTACTCTTATTTTGATACACTGAACGGCAGCAACCCCGATTACAACAATTTGAAGCATTTATTAATCGTGTTAGTTTTATCTGCGGTCCTGTTCGTATCTCTGCCACTACCGGTATCCGAGGGTTGGATCCGCGACTCAAGGGGACTTTAATATGGTGATAATTCCATTGTTTTGTCTTGAGAGTTATTCACTTATCGAATTTTCTTGTACCAATAGCATTGTTTTGACAAGATAGCGCCACTCGCAGCTAGTGCGCCAGCTATGTTAAACAGCCTTGTTGAGCAAGTGTTAGGAAACTTAAACTTTAATTCACGTTTGTACCGTTTTGCTTAGGTTTATAACACATAGAACCACACGATTCGCATTTCATATGTACATGTACTTAAATATTTAAAATTATATTGTCAATATTGGACCAATTAGCGTACTGTTTATGATTGTATAAATGTTTTTGAGATACATCACAGCGGCCAGTTATGATCATTATAGAGACGTCCAGCTGTTTTGGTGGAGGAAGACCCCAGACAGATGTTTAGGTAGAACTACCCGCGCTCCGCAGGTCAGCTAGAAGACCGTCCCACATTAAGTTCTTCGTTCCGAACGGGACTCACGCGGTTGGAGGCTAAGCAGTCTGAGGAGTTACAAATTCACTCTAATACTCTACCACTACGCCATGGGCGGCCCATCTGTATAAATGTGATTTATGTTAATAAATGGGTATTTCTAATTATAACCTGGCATTGAACTTTGAACATTCTCAACAACAAAAAATCTCCACGTTTTTGGTTCTCCTAATGTATGATGACATTTTTATTTTATGGACTTCATGCTCACATGTAATCTAATGATTAGAAAACTTAACTGTATTCCTGTAGTCATTATGATTCAATAAAGTTTCGCTTTTTTAAACTAATATTTAAAAAATACAAATTTGACAAACTGTGACCAGGTGGATTAATAGCTAATTGTCAAAGCTATGGATAAAAATGATAAAGATTAATTACTTTTTTTCTTCACACAATAAATAAAATTAGAAAATTAATTTGAGTAAGTATTAAAGTTTGATTTGTAAATTCCTTCTTTTGTGTGTGTTTATGCCAGCAGACTGAACGTAAACACTTTCTAAACTTTTTATATCAAATTTATTATTTGTTAAATGGAATTTAGACCAGAATTTTTATTTTATTTTAGAGGTAACCGACATTTATTAGTAATAAAAATGGTTAACATGTAAGACTCCTCGAAAAACTATTATGAATGGCAAAATAATAGTGTGTGTGTTTTAATTGTAATTAATTGCTACATCGCACCGACACTGTCGTGGAATTTGACGACGTCCAGCAATTAAATTGAGAAAGACCTCGGACACATTTCTGTGTAAAACCACTGGCGCGCCTCAATTATGACTTAAAGTAAGAAATGTTATTATGACCTGCTTTACAAAAATGGAAAGGCATCTCAATTAATTGTCACACACACACACACACACACACACACACACACACACACACACACACACACACACACACACACGCGCACGCACGCACGCACGCACGCACACACATGTACGCACGCACGCACACACACACTCACACACACACGCACGCACACGCACGCACGCACGCGAGCACACACACACACACATACCCCCCCCACACACACACACGCACGCACACACACAAGCATGCACGCACGCACGCACGCACACACACACACACACACACACACACACACACACACTGTTAAAATATAAATAAAACAGGAGGACCAATTCTTTGACAGTCAGACAACGATATCATGCAAACAATTGTGCACGTAGTGGAACTTGTTTAATCCCAAAAGATTCGCGCTTTTTTTCCCATTTATTTAAAAAAAAATATTTTTCATATAGCTGTACAAAAAGTAAAAAATAAAACAACACTGGCTACAAATATTCGAGCATATTTTATGTGTGGTGTTGCCATACTACTAACAGCTACATTTGTAAATTTAATTTTTTAAATAATGTCCACATTTAAGTTGTACTGTAGACAAAGGAAGCTTAATGATTGCATATTTCTTGTCTGTATACCCATGTAAGCTTGTTTTAGATCGTTAATGTTACAAGAAAGTGCGCTGCTTTTTTCTGACTGATAATTAATTTTCGTTTATTTCGGAAAAAAAATCGAAAAGAACTCAGTGAACTGATCTCATGAAGGGTTCAATATATTGATCTATTTAGCAAAACTCATTAAAATAATCACAGGAAAATAATTCGTCACTGATTGATACTTTTTAGGGCTCTTTCAAAGACACTAATTTTTAAATTATGTTTTCTAATAATTATTTGTTTACCTTTTCAAATGTGCGGGTTCTACTTTCAATTTATTATTTAAGACGAAAGGTATATATTTGACAACATTTTGTAATTGCTTAATGATTATATTTCATATTGACCAATTAAACCAATTTACATCCAGTTATTTAATCTTCAAGTTATTTAATACATCTGTAGATAAACTTATGGGCATAGTCTATAAGTGTTTATTTTCATTTAATCTATGAATTTTAAAGGACCTGATCTTTAAATGCCATTTTCTTTTTGGTTCAAACAGCAACAGCAGAACTTTCGTATAATTGGTCAAGTCAGAAGATGATTCCCTAAAAGACGTTCGCTAATTAGCAAAAAATAAATAAATATATAAAACAAAAAATGTATTAACACAAATAGATAAATTGTTGAAGTTTTAAAGAAAAAGTTGGTATTGATATTTTTACAATTGTGTTTTCTTTGTATTTAGCTAAATAACAAGTATCAAGCACATGCAGATTTGCTTACCATTATTATTCTTCAAAATTACATGTCCTCTTTCAGTCTAAGGTAAGGACTATCTAACATTACAATTAAAGAAAATACAATACACATTGAAAATACTTTATCTGTAAAAGGTTATAGCCAATGTCCACACCACTAAATCGACGAATCAAACTTGTTCGTTTATTGTTTATTGGGCTATCGTCCCACCAACATTATATCAGTTATCTGGAGACAAAGTCCACTTGAAGCAGATATAGTGCTGCCTTCACAGTGTAAGCATGCCGTGAACACCTGCCATGACACCACACCCAGTCAAATTATGGGTTAGCCAGTCGTGGGACTAACCTCATATTAGCTTGAGCGTTACTATTTGACATGTCGCTGCCCGGGATCGAACCCTGGCCTCCAGTACCTGAAGCCGACGCTCTACCAATTGCGCTACCAGAGAAAAGAACTGACTATGCCGATTTCTTAAAACATTATAGCTTGCAACAATAATGTGAAGGTCGCAATTATAAAAGCGTAGCTGTCATTAATTGGAATTTTCAGCTGTTTAGCGGAGTATTGTTTAACAAAAGAAACTGAGTATACCGATGTTAGCAATGCAGTTTATAAATACAGATGTAGCAGAAAACAGGGAAAACAAACACATTAGCAAATACTCTACTTCTAATCAGAGTAATGGTTCGTTAAGTAAAATGTTTATGTAATTAATCGACAGTGTAATCGAGAGTGTATAGTTCCCAGTATAGTCATCTTATTATTTAAAGCGTATTCTCTCTACGGCGCCTTGGGTGTTACACATCCTAGCTCAATTCAATTCAATATTTGGTCTTGTTTACCCTCGCCCTAACTATTGTTATAGGGCGAGCATTAAAGTATGGGAGTTTAAAAATGAAGTATCACAACGTTATATTAATGGCGTGAGGGTTGCCTAGTGTCTGGTAGGTTAAAAATATTAAAAATTTAATAACATAAGGGTGATTATGAAACATCCTAGCTCTTTCTTGTACTTGTTAATATAATGAACCGACAGTGTAACAGTTGGATTCATTAAGCTATCTCATCTGTTGATAAACAACAGACCCGGACGTAGAGTCAACATTCTGTTACAAAATATATTTCAACAAATAACGTAGTTGATTTTGTAATTTTTATTTAGTCTTGTATACAATAAACTATCAACGAAATATTTTAATGGCATCGATATATAAATACATGGTGTACATGCACACAGAAATAAACATGCATAATTATACAACAATTTTCGTTTGTACCTTTTATACGCACATGTATCTTTCGAGATCCATTCTACAAAAAGAAAAGATTCATTCTGTTTAAGTTCATGTCAATAAAATGTTAGTTATCTCCTAGGTCCATGGCATCTCACTTTGTATACCTATGGCTTAGTTATAGGGATATCAGAGTTCCACGTACCTGTTTAACACCTAAACAAAAATAAGATATTTTAAGCAGTATTATTTCAGAAAAAGCCAAAAATCAAAAAAAAGAAAGCTCTAAATCGAAATTGGGATGAAATCGACTAAGGAATATATGAACCAAATATTTTAAGTATATTAAAGTATAAAGTTTCTTTTTTTATCATATATTTGGAAAAAATATTAAAGCAAATGTAGAATTGGAAGTGTTAATGCAAAATTTATTTATTATACCAAACTACTGAATGACAGAAAAAGAGCGGATAATGCAGTATACGTGCTCAATAAATACTTAATTGGTCTTGCTTCACTTTGCTATTGTATCCATATTACACGAACTACAATACAGATGTTATGTTTCACAAACAATTTTTAATTAACTGGATGCAATGTGTTTCAAGTAGACTAATGTGGCATTTTTAATTTCAATTTAATTAAGTTTTAATTACCTTAATTTATTTACACTGACCTTCTTTCATGTTAATTAAAAGAACGAAGCAAATTTTAGAAATGACATAAACAATATATATTTATACGCCTCACGCAATCGCTGACTAAAAATCCTTTATATTGATTTTTACAGCAAGTGAAAACTGCTTAAAATGGTCGTAATTTATACTACGAGTATAGCACTAGTTAGCACGTAATAATTCTGCAATCAAGCAAAATTAACATGCCAGGTTCACAAAACTGTTTAATTATGCAAATACATTAACATAATAGGACACATGTATAAACTTACACGCTGTCTTAAAGATTTCTGTAAACATGCACAAATACACTTCTTTTATGTTTGCGCATCACCAATTAAAATACACAAATGGACACACACTTTCACCTCATTCAAACAAGGTATATTTCGATAGTTTTGTTTGGCTTCCTTGCTTTCATATATTCAATGAGGCGAACGTATGTCCGTTCCGTTATAGAAACGATTCGCTTTGCTTAGTTCTGTTAAGTTCTGACTTTGCTGTAATATCTACGTATTAAAATATCATCTGACAATGCCAGATCTAATATCATCACTTTCCATGTCACTGTAACCTGTGAACCAGCACTTTGTATGTCTCATAGCATTGACCTACACCATGCTTCTTTTGTTTCTTTCTTTACTCCATACTTGACACAAATATTGCTTCTCCATCACGATTGTGTCCGAGGTTGATAAAGATACGTCATCAGTTTGGTAAAAAATTGTTTTTGGAAATCCAAATTGTAATTTTTCCATATACAGCCATGGCAGTATCACCAACTGGATCCAGGAAAAATATCTCCTACGATGGATGAAGGAATGGAGACCTTGAATTAGGAAGCTATCCACCACCAATATTTTTTAGAAAACATTGCACGAAGACAGTCCATTTGCTTTTGTTTTGACAGACACGAGAACGGAACCATTGCACGAAGTTTAAACGCAAATTGTGTTAAACTGTTCGGTTTCAAAAATGTTTCAAATCAATGATGCTTGCAAAACCGACAGGATTGCACCTTCGTTGTCAATTACGTGATATTAACACTGTTTACAATGATATGGCCCATTTCCGAGTAGAAAAACGCTTCCACTTTCTGGACTAGGCCCTGTACAGAAAAGCACTATACGATTGATTTACAGCGAATATTATTTGAATATTATGAAGCAAAACGCAACTATAATGACTGGTTTATACTCTTTGTTGATATTGTATCATGCGATGGATGTTAAGCGCATGAATATTTTAAGCGACGTTTAGAGGATAAATATATTGGAAAATAGTATTTTGCCTTTTCGATGAGGTCTTTTTAATAAAAATAAGCCATCTGAGTTCTGAATACTCTGTGCGTTTTATATTTTCTTCATATTCTTTCACTGTGCGCCCTAAAATGATGAATATTAACGTCATTGTTTGCAATCCAAGTGCTGAATATTCTGTGCGCACTTTCAAGTACCGAGTATCCAGCAAGCCATCAAAATCAAAGGTCTGAAGGGCCAATGTCTTCTTGTCACAGTGTTTCGAATTCATTTCGATACCAGCGATGCTAGTAGACAATATAACTCTCAGCTGTCCGAGATTTCATCTTCCTCAACATCAGACCCAGCTTCCATGTCCTCGGCGAATTCTTGCTTCTTTTTGGCTGTTGCCATCTCGGCAGCGTGCTTCTTCCGCCACTTTGTTCGTCTGTTCTGGAACCATACCTGAAACCAAGCACCATTCTTGCTGAATTAATTATTAGCCATAGTTAATTATATTAATATAACTAAAACCTACCACAAAAGGATTATATTATTGAAGGTACGGCAAAATACGTTGTTTTTTTACCTTTGTGTAAATTTCGGGAGTTTAACACAAACTTCGTCAGCACTAATTTAATCGTTGTTGCTTATCACGTATATTAATTCTGTAACATGACAAAAAGGTAAAAAAAAAAACTGATCAGAATTATGAAAATATTTCCATATCGTTTAAGATGTACCAAAATTTGTAGAAGAAAAAACAACTTAATATTACTGTGTGTGTTCTGAGCTACTTGGTTCATAAGTTTTTGATCCATGTTTACAGTATAAACAGAATACTGCTAATGTTAGATTGCTGAGTACAACTTCACATATAGCGAAGGTCTTGGTTAGCCAGTTTCTGCCAGGGTCAGATTATATATTATTTGTTGTTGTGTCTTTTCTCATGTATGCACGAAATTTAGAATGGGTTTTATGCAAGATTTTATACAAGTTCATACGCCGTTTTTAATCACTTTCTAAACCACTAAATTATAACTATATCTTATTTAAATGCATGTAGACTGTGTTACTGTTTGTTCGTAGATCGTGTACCCATTTCTTGGGCGAAGGTTATATAAATATTATATATTTCGTCTTGTTTGTACATGGCTATTTTGCTTAAAGTTTACATAATGTGCAACTTGGTGACTTTGCTCTATGTATGAAGTCACAATTATCAGTTATACATGTGTTACAATTTAATTTTTTCAATATATCTTTCACTTTGCGCATTTCTATTAAATTGGTTGAGCCAATGAAATTATCAATTTCAAACCACCAGCTGTAAACCATTTATGTATTTCTAGAAACTAGATAATTATGCAATTAACAGTCAGCATTATCAGTTAGCACGATTTCATACAAAACAGGACACGATCTTAAATCAATCAGAGAATGTAACAAAACGGTCGTAGTAAAGTTAACAATATGAACAGTACATGACAAGAACGAAATTCCGCAAAATATCGAAAACTATTTTTTTCAATTCAACTAAAATGGGAGTCAGAAAAGGGCAGATCCTCGCCATCGTTCACTGTCTTAACGCATTGAAAACCACCGTGTACCCTGGGGAAGGTGAGAAGAATGCGCCAGGCGCTCTAACCACGGTTCAGTAAATAAAATAAAAAGATGCATGCTCACGAAACAACCCTCTCTCCCTGTACGATTCCTAAAATTTACGAGTCTTTAATAGCCGTCACTTGGTGCCAATAATTGATGGCTTTTCAAAGACGGCTTAGGGTGTGTTTGTGTTGCGGAAATCGCAGCAAATCAGAAGTTTAAAAAGAACATAACCGCAAATAGTCCATAATAGGTTTCAATCCGCAAGAGAGTGAGGCATCATTCGCACAGAGAATGAAAGACAAGCAACGAAATGTATTTCAAAGAATTCAGAAGAATTTTGACTCAGATAGAACTGAATTTTTGGTATTTTTAAATTGGACATTTGATCAAATGCAAATTCAGTGGAAATGGATACTTATGCGTTTTTAACATACAATAAAAGCTACTTGATATCTTTTTGGTCTACTTATTGAGTGTTTTGCATTATGTTGCAATTATTTCAAATTGCAAATAACTATTTTGTGTGTTTCATTACACATGTATACGTTGTAGACAATCGATTAAAAAAGTTTAGTGCAACTGGGACTCTTTGCAAACCGGAGCTTTTATGATGTAAATCCACCTTTATACAATTTTATATTTACATTAATGTATCCTTTGTACTCTATTTTGGTGTTGCCCTTCTATTTATCAGGCAAAAAACCGTTGTAACGTCTGCCTTGTGATGTTAGTCTACCGGTGTAAGGATTTCACTTCTCGTTCACCAGAAAAATAAACACTTATTCCCTCTCTTTACTTAAATCCCCTAGGACCTTAAACACGTTTTCAAATGACCTGCAGGCTGTTTTAACTGAACTTCAAGAACTTAAAATGCCTTCGAATGTTCCCCGGATTCAGTTTTCTTCGTCGGGGAAATGTTTATATTTGTTGGATAGAGAATTGGAAAACGGGGTAGAACATTTTCAGTACGCTCTACTCAAGAATAAACCCTGGTTTTCAAAATACCGGGAGACGGGGTATTTCTTAAAACGTTTTCATGTTTCCGAATTGGCGAGCTTTAAATGTGTGCGAAGGGATGAGGGGGTGGGGTAGGGGTAGGGGTAGGGGCCGGGAATTAATTAGTTAATTAAAGCTGTCACAATATCGTTACCGCGGCACTGTTCTGGTTATTTTGGTCAACGTTTATTTATTTATTTTTTATTTGTAGAGGAACTGTAGCAAGAGAGCTGAAACAGCCATGGCGTACTCAAATGGAAAACTTTGGCGAAATTTACATATTTTGTCATTTTCATTTATTGTATTTTATTTAAAAATATCATATTTTAAACACGGACACTAACTAACTTTCCTTATTTCTTTTTAAATGTTTTGCGTTATTTAAGAATATCTTAAAACGGTAGGCCCCCAAAAGAACAAGTTACATTTGCTTCGCGTTCAAATCGTCGCCATAGTAACATATCAGTCGTCGTAAAATTGTGAAGTGTTTGCATATTGAATTTAAAACGTCTAACACCTGCGATAAAAAGGCAACAGACGACACACAAAGCCTCCTGGAAGAACTCTCTCCAGGTATACACAACTCTACGATAGCCGACAACTCGTACTTGTTTTAGTAAATGTCCACAATGTGATGTCCGACTAAAAGAAACAAATCCCAAAACCAAAGCGTTAAGAAGCTTTTATTCTAAAAAGGTTAAGAGAACCATTTTCAAGCAAATATCCAATTGACCATAGCTAATACTTTCAAGTGACCGGAAGTGTTGATGCGGTCTGTATTGTCGTGTGAAATAAATGGCGCAGTCGTGAATGCGTGGATTTTTATTTTGCGGCTTGGAAACAAACATCGGCGATAAAGTCTTTACAAGACGTTATTGCTCTATAAATGGGCTACATGAACTCGGACAACCATATATAAATTGGAATATTATGCATTATTCTGGAATATAACGAGGTTTTATGAAGAATTTTATAGGGGATTGTGGACCGACGTTTTAGTGAGACGAAAGCGGCAGCATCTGTTTCTATTGTTCATGTATGCACTTAAATACAACGTGTTGCAAGTTATCTGCCATTTGCATTCTATTTTCATTATAAACATCTGCAAGTTTTTATTAATATCAATGTTCACGAGAGAACGAAAACATATATATATCAATAGGATATTATCGTATGATTCGACGTATGTATCCAAGCTTGAAATTTAACTTATATCAATGCGGTTTTAAATATCTAAGTATATCTAAGCATATTTCCAATGCTGAATGTTCATTTTTTATCGCAATATTGCAATGCGTTTCAACTATGGCAATAATGCAATGCGTTTCTTTCACCGCAATATTGCAATGCGTTTCTTTTATCACAATATTGCAATGCGTTTCTATAGTCGCAATATTGCCATTCGTTTCTATTATTACAATATTGCAATACGTTTATATTGTTGCAATATTGCAATACGTTTCTATTGTTGCAATATTGCAATGCGTTTCTATTGTCGCAATATTGCAATGCGTTTTAAACAGACTCTTCAAACATTAACTTTTACATTATACACATTGTTCCTGTCAATAAAAAGAAATGATATAAAAATATTCTTTATCTTACAGCTTTTTCAATAGCTCTATTCGCTTTCATATTTATTATCATCATCCCTATTTGTGTTATGTAAACATGCATCTAAACATAGTATCATATAACGAAACAACTTCTGTAGTGTCGGATTTATGTTATACTTCATGTTAAGTGATAGGAGAGTTCAGACGGTGGTTTATTAGTAACTTGTTCGATGATTCTTGTCAATGTCAGATTCAGAATAAGGCCTAACGGAAGTAACCGATAGCTTGCCTATATCTAGTACTGTCTACATACATGTATTATTTTGATTTTTTTTAAATACATCGCAGCGACCAATTGTGATCATTATGCGGACGTCCATCTATTTTGGTGGAGGAAGATCCCAAACAAATGAACAAATGTCTGGGTAGAACCACTACAGGTCAGCTGGCAGGGGAGAGAGAGAGAGAGAGAGAGAAAGAGAGAGAGAGAGAGAGAGAGAGAGAGAAAGAGAGAGAGAGAGAGAGAGAGAGAGAGAGAGAGAGAGAGAGAGAGAGAGAGAGAGAGAGAGAGAGAGATTGACATGTGCTCTTAAATACATAATACAGCTAAGACATGAACAATGGGCGGACAGATGGACGTACGCAATGACAGACGAGCACTGCGACTGCTTTATTCTGCCCATTGATCGAGGGCGTGTGTGTGTATGTGGGGGTGGGGGTGGGGGTGGAGGGGGGGTGCGAGGGGTAGCATTGAAGAAGTTTTGTGAAATAATATATTCACTATTAAATTTCTCACCAAAGCTGTGTAAAGTATTTCGTCGTATTATTTATATTTCTGCAATTCTGTTCTAAAATTAAACTACACTATATATATATACATATATGTTAAATGTTTCCAGCCGTATTTATGGCTTACATCTTATTTCATTTCAGTTTAGTGCTCTGTTTAAAATAATTTAGCGTCAAATTTTCAACTTTTAATCCGACATAGTGTCTATAAAGTAGTCTTTAGATCAATGAAGTATTTCGATAATTGTTCGTCCAGGTCTAAAACCCATTTATTAGACATGTACGGCTTCGGATTGGATCTTTTTTGTCGCCAAATACATTGTGTTAGCCTATATAAGATCTTGTAGTGCGATGTTTAAATGCTAAAATATAATGTTTATTCTTCTCACTTACCTAATATATATATTACTAATAATACCTTACTTTCACTTTCGTCTCCATGGTGGAGCGTTGCCGATATTTTCATCAGGCATTTCCGTCAAACACGCCGATAGTAAAGGGTGTCTTAATTTTCAATGCCACAACTAGTCAGATATTCACCTTCATATATTTATATTTTTGCGAAAAGGCAAATAGGATAAGATTTAACGTAAATAAAGTATAATTAAGTTTAAATTAAACTACGTTTGGAGAAATATATAAGGTTAAGAATGCTGGTGACATATATAAACAGGTTATGATTAAACAAAAATGTATAACTTATTACGAACACCAGTCTCCTTTAGGAACAAACAAGTTTAGAATCGGATACTTTATACTAAATAGTTCTCGTTCATGTTATTGATATTAATGCACTTTAACCAAATATTGTTGTGTGAGAATCAAATGCGTAGGACCGATTTTCAGCAATTTTAATCATATTCAACAACAAAGTACAGCTTAACTAAGGATGCGGAAATATTCGTCATGTGTATTCGACTGTTACACTAACTGTCTTGATTGTGATGTAACATTAAAATAAATATAATGGACGAATTGTGTGGTTCTCTGTGTCGTTTACGTACAATGAATCCGTGACCATACTGCTTTAACGCTATCAATTGAAGATTTCGATAAGTTTATCCCATATCTACAGCATTACCATTAAGTCGTGTGAAATCACTTGAACAGGTGTGCAATATTTCGAATCAAAAGTCAGTTAAATCGATGTCTTGATCCGCATCAAAGGCGCTACTTTATCAAAGGATTGTATTCGGTCGTTAACAACTAACGACTTATTCATCTAAAGTATTCATCCGCAGGCAATAGTCGAACTACTTTCGTTTCGATGGACAAAGCAATACAAGTAGAAACCCGTGCGGATTTTTATAATAAATGCAGGAATTAAAATTAAAAGAAAGTATCGATAGGAGAAAGGGTTATATAATATCTCAATAAATATCAATATACCGATGAAATGACGTAGTTCGGCGCGCCTGCGAAGACCGGGATTTGTGCTTATCTGCTTATATGTGTTTTTAAAGCGAACTGGACACAGTTTTGCGACTAAACATTAACCTTAGATAAAGACGATCCGCATTTTTATGTATTTGAATAACTGCCTCGATATCGGGCAAACAGGCGTATTTTAATGACACATGACAGGGGCGGATCCAGGATTTCAGAATAGGGGGGCCGAGGGAGTAACATTCGGCCGCAGGCCGGAGCTGATCGCGCCGCAGGCGCGAAATCCGCGGCGGGGGCGGAGGGAGGGGGGGGGGTTCTGGAGGGGGCTCCCCCAGAAAATTTTGAATTCTAGATGCGCTGAGATGCGATTTTCAAGCATCTGTGGGGCATAATTTCCTTACCTATTTGCTCACTTTAAAGGGCAAAATACTTTTTTTTGAGTGGTCGTCGAAAAATAGGGGGGCCGCGGCCCCTTCGGCCCCCCTCTGGATTCGCCCCTGCATGACTTATATTACCGCATGGTCGTTTGGAGCTATACTAGACTGTTGAAGTAAAAACGGGACTAAGCTGAAGACAGCGCACTTTTTACGAGGAGACATTTAAAAATAGGCATAAGTCAAATAAATATTATTTATTTTAAAAGAGCCTTCTATTTTAAAAAAAACAAACAAAAAAAACAAACAAACAAAAAAACACACAAAAAACAACAACAACACAAACAACAACAACAAACAATCATAACAAACGATGTCACTTCGAGGGTTAACTGACAAAAATTGCGCAGACTAGGATAAATGTAATAATGCAGGCTAACTGTTCATTTAAGTGTGTGTCGATTAGCTTATACAATTTATGAGTACATACATTTTATTCAAATAGTCGCGAAGACTTAACGATTTTATAGGACCTGCCCGAAAATTAATTTGAAAATAACAACCGGAATTTTATGTCATTTCATTATTTCCAAAAATATTAGATCATAAATGGAACTGGATAAAAAAAATATATTAGAAAAAACGCTTTTTTCCTTATTTAAGACACATTCAAAAGTACCTTACAGTACAACAACAGAATATTGTGTCATTGCCATGTACACATTTTAGTAGTAAATGAGTCCATACAAATATTTTAGCAAAAACCGTAACAGATCACACAACGTATGTCAATTGGAAGACGTCACGTGAACCTTCCAGCGCCGACTAGGACAAAAATTCCAATGTTTTGCGCACTGGGACGTGACATTAACATCACTTCCAGCCCTTATTTTCACTTCCGATTAAAGACTCGCAGGGGATTTGGCGGACGTGTCTCGAAATAAGTGACAATATCATTAAATCTGATTTGACCGTATTTTCCCTTCAAAGTGAATTTCCCCGCAACAAAATCCATAGAATCAAACATTTGTTGATATCGGATCAAATGGTAAGACGGTGTCCCGTTTATTTCACACTGCGTCATTATTAGTGTAATCACGAGATTGATTGGGGGATTCGGTCCCTATATAAACCGACCCTATGACAGAACGGGACGAAACGACGATCGTTAGACAACAATCGGAATGCTTGATCTTTGCAGATGTACAGCCCAACAGGGGAGAAGTGTTTTGATAGCAAAACGATATGTGACAAATCTGTAAGTGACAATAAAATAAACGTATTGACAATTCGATTTTCTGTCGTGTTCCTATATTCTAGTGCCAGAGAGAGAGAGAGCGAGAGAGAGAAAGAGAGAGAGGGAGGGAGAGAGAGAGAGAGAGAGAGAGAGAGAGAGAGAGAGAGAGAGAGAGAGAGAGAGAGAGAGAGAGAGAGAGAGAGAGAGAAATAAATAAATGCAACAACAGCCATCGCAAAAGTTCGATTATTATAAACAATCACGCGAATCTATTAAAAGAGACGGACTACACATTATTGGGTTCGCAGCAATAAATAAGAGGAAAAGTGTGCATTTTATATCTGACTTGAGTCCATATTTTCAAATACTTCTATAGCTAAGCAATGCTTAGAAATATTTTTACGTTATTATATAAACGAATACAAATAAGTTCTTCTATTTTTAAACATATACAAATGCTGTTATTTGAAGCTGTTCTTTTTTTCAGAAAAAAAATCATACACTATCTTTGTTAAAATCGGTTATGCAAAAAATAAAGCTAAGCAATTTGTGTTGCTGCGGGAGACGGAGTATTGCAGCTACAAAATGTTTGCAGATATTTATTTTTTATGATTGCCATTTAGAGTGTTATTGGCTACATAAACAAGAATTTGGAGGGATAAGAGTTAGAAAAAAAGTGAAAGAAAGAATATAAAGTGAATAATGAAACGACCAACAAAACACACATAAATGATAAGGAATGCAATCCACCAATAATGTAGAAGAAACAATGAAGAATTATATTTCAGTTTAAAGAAAACAGCAAGCACAAAAACGTCCAAAACAAAGGAATGGTATACTTACACAACTGATCTGCGTTTATTAGACTACATGCTTGTTTCAATATTGATGCTCATGTTACTGTTCTGTCTAAATGTGATCTTAACAAAAGAGATTAGAAGATTATAAAATAACAAAAAAACAAACAAACAAACAAACAAACATGGATAATTTTTAGCATGGTTAATGAGAAATTATTATAGATTACCTTGACTTGACTTTCGGACATTCCCAGTGTGTATGCTAGACGCGCCCTTTCCGGCCCTGCCAAATATTTCGTCTGCTCAAATGTTTTCTCCAAGGCGTATATTTGTTGGCCAGAAAATGTTGGTCTCGTGTGTTTTTTCTTTCCGTCTTTGTCAATGATGACTCCACCACCGGCTGAAAAAAGCATTCACAACAAATTGTTAGTCTAAATAAAATAAGGGTTGGGTTTGTTATATGGAAATCCGTCAAGAAAAAAAGAGAGTAAGAGAAAATGCTGTAGTCGGTCTTTTTTCCCTCGCAAACTCACAATCTCTTTAACTTATTAAAGATATAGTTATCTTATTTTAAGAAGGTATGGTGAGTTACTTCACAATAAGTTTTTCTATTATGTTAACTGAATCCATTTTCATCATTGACAAATTAATTAAATCAAAAGGATACTAGTAGAATTTACTGTCCAGTAAAATATAAAAACTGACAGATAGATTTTTAGTTAATTTTAATGAAGTCTCATGATAAAGTATCCCAGTATAAATAGGCATCGAAGACCTAAAATCTCACGTTCTCTGACCAAAATCACTATGTATACGATAGCAGGTGGTAAGCAAATCCAATAAAGAAATAAAAAACAACAAAAGCACATTTAGTCCAAATTAATCCATTAACCAAAAAAAATATTAAAAAAATAATAACAAAAATTAACAACAAAAACGACAACAACAAAACACCACCAACAACAAACAAACAAAGTTTAATTAAATGATATAAGATTTATGTTGTGATATATTAACATAGAAGAAAACACAACATGTATAGTTAAGTTAAAATGTCTTGCTAGCAGCAGTTTGTTGGTGTCCTAGGTTAGAAAGGGGGCTGTCTTGTAACACCACAAACAGGATTAAAATGAGGTGAATTCTATCTCTGCATACGCAGAATACGGTGAAATCTATTTTTAGAATCAGCTAACGCGTGTTTGTAACTGAGTGGCCCCAAACACGTGGATTTAGAAACAATAATATACAGTTGTTTTTATAACTAAACAGTGTTAAAAAACAATTGTTCGATCATAAAATTATCTCATTGAAAAATAAAAATGTTCGCTTAGATTCGAAGCCAAAATTTAGCACAAATCTTCATGTCTAAATATATAAACAAATTAACAAATTATAAAAAGTCAGATTGGGTATTTCATGATTTACACAAAATCTATCTCTACAGCATAAATGATAAAAAATCATTTAATTAAAAGCAATAAGGTATTTATGATCTGTTATCATTCTAAAAAGTTAAACAACAATGATTTGTTACGCTACATGTGACAATCATGTATTTAATACAGGCGATCTATCGGATACCGCCTTTAATACACATTGAACATTAGTTCTTCGTGAAACAAAATGCACTTTAAAGCTCAATTAAATAGTCCAGCCTTCTTTTTCATCGACAAAATTAATGCGCAATAAAGGGGATTCTTTTCTGTAACGCGGCGCAAGTAAAAAGGACAACACTCATCAAAACCTGTGTTCAAAGGCAGATTTCAAGTAGAATGTTCAAAGTTGGCATAGCAACACGGCAAGAAGACAGTTTATAAACCACGATAAATTGTCATAATAATAGGAAACAGAGTAAGTTGTTGATGTTATCAAATAATTTTGTAATTTTAAACATTCATTTTGAGGTTATTGCATAACAGTTGACACTGTTTGTCGACAGATTATGGAAAAGGTAAGGGCAGTTTGTACGTGTATCCATCTCATGTCATGGCAGCTGAATAAAAGGATTCGTGTTTAAGGCATTCACATTCATCGGTTTTTTTTTGCATAGTTTTTTTTCGCTCTTTTTTATCGGTTAAATACAGACGATGCAAAAAGGCGGCTAAACTTTCGAAACTAATCAAATTATTATGTCCTGAGAAAGTTGATGACGATTTTCTTTTAGAAACATTTTTGGGTAAAAATATGGACAAATGACTAGACTGAATCTGTTTGTTTCAGTTTACTAAGTGAATCAATGCGCACTTGTGTAAAACTACGTGCCTTTCGTTGTTGATAACTACGCGTACTGCCAAAGTGTCATGCGCCAATGTACATACATTGTTTATGTATTTAATATTTATGACCAACTTCCTGTATTTTAACACATGTAAAGTGTAGAAAACAAAGTTACATTTATGTTGAGTTGAGTAAAATATAGACACATGTAAAGTGTAGAAAACAAAGTTACATTTATGTTGGGTTAAGTAAAATATAGACACATGTAAAGTGTAGAAAACAAAGTTACATTTATGTTGAGTTGAGTAAAATATAGACACATGTAAAGTGTAGAAAACAAAGTTACATTTATGTTGAGTTGAGTAAAATATAGACACATGTAAAGTGTAGAAAACAATGTTACATTTATGTTGAGTTGAGTAAAATATAGACACATGTAAAGTGTAGAAAACAAAGTTACATTTATGTTGAGTTTAGTAAAATACAAAGACCCACTATTGTAATATTGTAAAACTAAACGTAAAATTAAGACAGATCCCATTTCTCGTTTTCATACGTTGCAAAGAAATCTAACCAAATGTTATTTCAAATACAGCCTAGACAGTCAGAAAAAAGCAACACAACAACAACAACAACACAGTAGCTATTAGGATAGAGGGGCGATACATCGATTGGGGGACAAGACGTCTGCATATCGATGACAAAATGGTCCGTGCTTAATGACCCTGTTATTGGGCCTGAAATTAGCCCCCTATAGATTCCTCTGCCGAAATCCCCGAGGGGACTATTTCATCGGCCAATCAACGCGACCGATCTCGGTTCGTAACCAACAACGTAACGTACCAGCAGGGGTTTGACGTTTACACGGTGTAGGCAGATTGACGTTAAGGTGTCAAAAATCATCTATTTATATAAAGGCATTTATCGAAGAGAGCATACGATATTGCATTTTAATCTTAAAAAAATAATTTTCCTTCCTTTTCAGAATGGATGCGAAACATTGATTTTGAAATCATATTACAATATCTTTAAAAGATGAAAGATATTTACTCTGGTAAACAATCTTAATCAAGCAAATATCTTCTAATTGCATTTCAAGATCTTGAAATTTTGCATTTGTTATTTTAGCTAATTCTTTTTCCAGTCGCAATAAAAACAATATTCCTCATGCAACAATGGTCGTATGTGATATGCTCATACCAATGTAGAAGGTTCGTATTAGTAAATAAGCTATGTCGCCGCAGTCAATATGGTTGCAGAAGGATGTTACGCTTTCAAAAAATCCTATAAATTAGTAAAACATCTAATCAGTCCATGTGTCACTCAGTCATCGTAGAGACCTTTTTAAAGGATTTCTCCCCAATTTTTATTAAATTCATCTTTATTAATTTTAGCCCATTTGTTTATAGTCGATTGGGGCAACATGTTTTAACTCGTAATAATCCCTCTCGACTAATTTCTTCCTGGGTAGAACCAGTATTCATGTAGTTAATTATCTTAATCAGTGTTCAGCAATTAGTCTTGTATGTATTAACGAATTGACGTGTTACTTTGACTTGGCTTATTGATCACGTGATCAACACGCATAAAATGTCTTTTCACTCATAATTCACAATCAAGCGTTAATTGAGGTTTAAATATAACACTCTCAGAAGTTAATTACGAAATGTATCATTTAAGCTCACGTACTAGGTAAAAAAAAATTCCCACACTGGAATAAAATGTCTTCGAAATTATTTGTATGTCATGCGCAATTTAAACAATATTTGTTACTTTTAAAGTTAATTATTAAATATACTGAATTAACTAACATCATAAATGGGCACACCATGTATGTTGGTTTTAAAAAAAATGCAAACGTGGCACGCAGAACGAAATGTTTGGTTAAGATGCATAAGCAAGACAACAACCTGTTATTATTAGTGGAAATGATCAGTAATTGACGGAAGGTCCTAATTGTGTGTAAAGGTGTGTCAGTTGTAAATGTACACTTGGAACAAAGATGGTAGATCGAATCAGGCAGCGGGGCTCTGATTCATAGACAATAGTCAGTAATTAAGACGAATTGCGGCAATGGAATCACAATTGGCCTTTCTAGTGACGTCTGTCACGTGACAGTGTTTCCTCGGTACACTTTAACATTGTTTTGCTAATCTTAATACTTTTATCATTTAACTTTTTTTTTGAATATTAGACTGTACTACATTTTCACTTTAGTATTAAGGTCAAGTGGATATACATACATTGAAATAATTGACATGCGCTCTAGTTAAACTGGTATCCGAAGTTTGGGTCCAGTATTTTCTCTAATGCAACCAAAAAAATTATATTTGCCTGAAAAGATCACGCGAAATGTTGTTTATGTGTCTTACATTCATAGGAAAAAACTGAGCATAACACCCTACTTGTCATTACAAAATGTGTTTCCTATCCGAGCCACGCTTCACAGTTAGCTATTTTTAAACTCAGAAAACCACGTGACTTTTGTGATCACGTTATATCATCATCCGGGTTGTCGTTGATGTCTGTTTTTATATATATGAGATCACCGTCGTCCCTTTTTTTATAAAGATTTGAAAAGAATGAATATGACGAGCAATTTATTTCACGATCTCTTCTGTCAAACATTTGAGGTTGAGTTCAACTTCGTCTTTACTGAGACTTTAGTATGACTGTATGTAGAAATTATGCCAAAATTCACCAACGCATGGGAAAATAAAGCGTTCATGCACTTATAATACACAATCTGTCCCGTACAATCTATACGGGTTATACAGTTACCATAGTTACGCTGTTGTTTATGTTTAGTGTTAACACTGTTGCATGGACACACGTGTGTTTACGGCGTCAGAATTACATGTACATCAGAAAAATAAGCATTTATAGCTTAAAATTATTAAAAGATTAACAAGAAAATGCATCCTTCATAGAACTTTATCTTGCAACTTTAGATTCCGATCCACCTTACATCTTTTAGGAAAATTCCAATCCAAAGACCAATTTAGCGCACTTTTATCATTAATCTTCCAGCTTTCAGTGATATCATTCTGATAGTGGAATAACTTTCAGTTTATGGATACTGATCCCAAATCTCTCTCGCTCTCTCTCCCCCTCTCTCTCTCTCTCTCTCTCTCTCTCTCTCTCTGTGCGTGTCTCTCTTTGTCTGTCTGTCCGTCCGTATCTCTCTGTCTCTCTCCCTGTCTCTCTCACTCTCATCGCTATTAAATTTGTCTCAACTTTTATCTGCGAAAGCTCAAGTGGTAATCTCGTTGTATTCACCCTATTAATCCAGACTTGAAAGTGACCACAAGACATGATAAGACCGACAAGTGGCCGATGTACACGTACACGTACGAATAAAGAATAACACGTACAGCAGACAAATTATCGTATAATCAGCGATATATTTATATGAAAAAGTAATATACCACATCTTTGTTTACTTACGGCTAATTATGTATAACAGATAAACAATCAGAGACTTTTACAATCATATTTTGTCATTGTATTACAGAATTAAATATTGTGCATAACCACCATCCTCCTCCTCCTCCTCCTCATCATCATCATCATCATGTAAAATTATTAAGAAGTACTTTTCATTATTAGTTGGCTCATTTATTTGTTCTTATTTAATTAGATCTTCTGATTGTGTTATATTTTTGCAGTGTCTATATTATTTGCGATTTAATTAAAACATCTTGTATTTGAATGCAAAAATGTGGCGTATTTTAAATTAAATGTGGGCATTTATTTATAAACAAATTTCAAATGACTGCGTTTTCTATCTTATCTAATGGGATTCAACGAACCCTTTGAATGTTTAAAATTTAACGAAAATTAAAGTTATTAAGTATTTCGTTTCTTTTTTTTTCTTTATCGAATGTGTATGTAATTCATGTAATTGGGAAATGTATTTACAATGAACTCCGTGTTCTACACACTAACAAACACAAAGTCTGGATAGTAAGTTAAAATCTGAACAAAAATTTAAGAAACAAAACAAATAATAAAAATACAGTATACAAAATATATATAACGTAGATTTTTTTTATTTACTAACAAAAATCCTTAAGGCAATCATTAATACTGAGCCGGAAAATTTAAAAGAAATTATAATTAAAAGATGAAGATAAAGGAAATTAATAAATAAGCTCCTTTTACTGACTTGTATCCTTATTTATATGCTCTTTATTATTTTTAAACGATAACCTTCAATCGATTAATAATAACATAATTATGCGTATGTATACTTTATGACGCAATTGTACATTAAATGATATTATGAAGATACATTGCAGTTCCGTATAAACAAAACAATGCCACGAGTTTACATGCATTAGTATTAAAAATCGATTCATACATCTAAAAACCATTATCTTTTATAAATTACATAGCTATGAAGTAAATATGTTCAATCCGTTCATCTAAATAAATATTAATTACATTGCTATTAAATAATTCATGCATGGTAAGATTGACACAATTTGTAAGAAAAACGCATAAACTTACGATTTGGTCTCCATGCAGACCCGCTGACCATCCCTGGCCAGTAGATCGGTGGTCGGCCGGGCAGTTCTGCAAGTTTGATTCCCGACTGGTGGTTCAGATACATTCCAGCGGCCACTGCGTTTAGCTGAGGCAGTCCGAGTGAATTATGACCCAGAGGCCGACTCAAAATGTCCGAGATTCTATGTGACGTCGCCGCTTGCGACATTGCAAGACTGAACTGTTTCAACGTGGACTGAGAGTAACTAGAATATGGCATCTGAACACCTCCGGGTGGGCTCGAACCCGATGCCGGAGCCTTCATTTCCGTCATATTATGCAGCGCAGCTAGTGGAGGGCTGCTGAACACAAACGCTGACTGTCTCTGCTGGGATTCCGCGGCCATGCTTACAGCCGCTGCCATGTTGGCAGGGTTCATGACATCACTCATGTTGTACTGTAATGACGTCATGTTGAACGTCGGGCTAGGTGACGTTTGATACCGCGGAGAAGACGTGTTGCTCGTGCAGTAGTCAAGCATGATTGTTTGTGGTCCGGTTAGCAACTGAATTTGCTTCAATTATTATGACGACAGTCTCAAAGTGTCAATCAAAATTTTTGAAAGATGTGATTTATCTTTCAAATATAAGTATGATATAAAACGATATTTGAGTAAATTTTTTTCAGTACCCTTTCTCCTCAAACATTTTCACAAATTGCGTAGATACTTGTGAGAAACCATCACAAAACTACACAACCAAGTCGATGCACATCGGTAACTTTGTAACAACTGCGAAAAAATGCCCAAACTTTCTGACCAATTTAAGTAAAACTTTTCAGCATTTATCTTGTCCACAAAATACTCTAAACTCTTCAAATCACGCGTGTTATTCCTTTATTTAGGCACTATCTTGTTTCTCCTTCCGAATAATTGTCTGTGAAAATTCTTGCATTATCTTAACATGTCATCACAATTTTTATAAATATCCACTGCCTCCGAATGTGTCATTTGGCTGGCATGAAAGCTATCAGCTTGTTTAACGCCCATATATTCAATGCAAGAAATTAAGTAGCAGTTTATTTCTCGTCTCTCGAAGCTACGTTTCCAGATGAAGCATTTCCGCCTTAGTTGCGGTTCCGATCCGAACCCGAGAGAATATCACAGTCGTTTAGAGTCACTGGAATGAGACCGGCAGACATGTTTCGGTGATAAATTAGCACGGAAAATCGTCTTTTAATGTTTCGCTGTTAAATGATTGATAAAGTGATGGGATGTGTCACCGTATCCGATTGGCCGCCCAGGGATTACGGAGAGGCGGGGCGTAGTATCAGCCAATGAAAAGATTCGATACTAATTAAGGGGGTCATGCGGAGTGCTACGGGTGTCTCCTGCTATACAACAATAATGGCATTTCTGTGTCAGACGAACTTGGCGAGTTTCTATTTCTTTTGATAATCGCGGGTTGTTTCTTTGTACTATTGTTGTTTTGTGAAGTAATCTAACGAAATGTTTTCTTGAAATGTGTTTAAAATAAAGGTTTAATTCCAAGAAACTTACCAATGACAATATAATTTCATACTAGCTGCATTTGGGACAATTAAATTTGAAAAATTAGTCGTGATAGGCCTAACTACTACAATTTAGCTTTTCTCCTCCTTCTCCTCTTCATCATTGTTATCATCAACAACAGCAACAATAACAATATCACTATCATTATCATTTCAGAGCCATACTCTTATTCCTCTTCCTCAATTATCATTATAGTAAAGAACGGTTAATACATACATCACTCTAACAGGCGTGTTTTATTATTTTTACGAATTCTCACTTTACACCCCTTTCATACTATTCAGTAGGCCATGCTTGATCCATTAAATCACATTTATTAATATTAATATTGAGTACATGGAGACATACTTATCATTGCGCATACTTCAAAGGAGCCGCCACCGAATACCGACTAAGTATAATTATAGATGATCAATGGGTTCCACGTGAATTCATTAACAAAGATCTGTCAAATGTAGCAATCTTCCTTTTCAAGTTAAACCGAACATTATTGGACCGATATTACAATTCATTGGTTTCATTAACGACTTTGTGACAACCAGATAAATCCAAACCCATCACTGCTGAGTGTGATTTACAAGTATATGGGAACAACCTATCGAGGAGAGCACAACAACAGGTGGCATGGAGGGAAATATCCCAAATAAAGCCAAGATTTATTTTTAACTAAACTAAAAACAAAACAAGACAACTTAACAAAAATGATGTTTTTGTTCTTTCGAAATAGCAGCAAATTGATTTTGATATTTTGTGTTAAAAAACTTTGATTTATTGAAATTTAATATTAAACAGTATATAGTAAAGAAAATATGTTTATATTTTATGAAAAAAGGCCGTTTAAAATAGTTGAAAAATTAAACTGAAATAAAAAAGAAAAAGAAAATATAATAATATTAAAAAACAAGACCTAAAAATACCACTTAAAATACAAAATGAAAAACAACTTATATATTTTCCATGTGACGCCTGTTCGAAAAATAAATAAATAAGCCAATAATGGGCGTTTTTAAAATCAGCTATAGATTTTTAAAAAAATTAATTATATCCTGTAATTTTAGCAGAACAAATGATCTTTCATTTTTCATTATATTACAACCAGTAGCGTCAATGATAACCAAATATATATATATTATGTTATTGTATATATTATTTTTAACTTTAAACTCTTCCCTAAAATAACTAAGATAAACATATATATATGTTAAGGCGAATGAGCCGTTATTTTTTGTTTGAAAGAAAGATGTTTGTCTGTGGGACTGTAGTTGTCAGGAGAGACTATAAAGTGACAAAAACTTTTCAGCTAGCTTCACATTCAAACATACATACATTACAAAATGACGTGTTTTTTTTAAGGGCCTGTCGTCTGGCTGAATTATATGCAAAAGAATAAAATGAATAACAACAACATCATCAACAACAACAAAAGACCACTAAACATGGAAAATAAACCTTAGTAACTGCTGCTTTAAATTCTGTTTGGTTTTCATTAATATATATATATATACAGTTTTTACTCAGTAATGCGGTAAAACTGAAGACGTAACTTCTTGGACATTCCCCAACCTTTTCTTTTTTTTTTTAAGTTTAAATCATGATTAGAGTAACTGGATATGCTCTTATTTCATTTTAAGTAAAAATAATGATACGTTAAACTAGATTTGATTAATTTTATTTTGAAAAAAAAAAGTTATTTTGTCAGTTTGTTAATGTTTGGGACTATTATCACATGGAAACACACTGGTGAACAGGACAATAAAAGTTTAAGGTGGTGAGTAATATTAGTTTTTAGTATGTATATCTTTTTAGCTCTCCAAATGTACACTGCATTTTCTTACATTATAGCACATCTTAACACATCTGTCTCCAAAGTCTTCTTTTTTAAGTTTTCAAGTAACGGATGCCAGTTGGCCTGCACTTAAGTGTAAACAGCTACTGCGGCGTTCTTTACATCGATTTGTTTCCACAGACTGTTGTTGTTAGCAAGAAGTTGCGAATTATGGCACTCCAATAAATCTATCAGTTGTGTAATTGTCACGATGCGTGTAAAGATCACGCAACACCGGTCAGTTTGTAGCACCGGAAACAGATAGAAAACCACTATTCCGGAACGAATGATTGCCATATAACAGTTTAGTGTTAAATGAAATAAGAGAATTCGTTACAGCTACTTAAGTTTGAATACATGACCTGCGATTTAACACAAGTGTGAACAATGAACTTAGATTCACATAGGTTAATTAATTTCAGGAGCTGTTTAAAATAAAATTAAAAAGGTAAATGAGAGAGGGTGAGTTTGCATTTTTAAACGAAAACGCAGTCTATAAGGTATTTGTAAAATGCAACATCAGTCATAAAGTCGCTGTATTTAAACAAAAATACTAATCCATTTTGTCTTTAAGAAAAAGCAGACAAACACGAAAGGATATTTTTTCTTGTAAGCATTTACAATAAAAATAACGACAGTGAGTTAGCATTAAAAGATGAAAAAAAATAATCAATTAACGACGTTTCTCTTACAGACGTTCATGTTGAGCTGTAACCTACCGCCTTTTCAAATTAAGAAATATCTTCTTTTTTTTTATAAGATTGGCACAAAACAGTTTCGTAATTTTATACACACATAAACTTCCATCCAAAATCTCAACATATCATTTTTTTTCTCTCTTGTACTTTCTCCAGTGTCCGAGTTAAATCAGACATTCGTCCCCTGACTGCTTCGTCACTTTTGTTTCCTCGCTTACAAACTTACTACTGTATGTGTATTATTTATATACTCATATGTCACCTGTGGTGATTTGAGTAATAAAAGAATAGTTAAGTTGACCTAACGTTTTTAATAATATAAAAAATGTTTTGTTTCTGGTTTCTTTTTACGTATTATGATTTTCCAGCTCAATTTGCTTAGCTTCATTAATTGTTTCGTGTTATTTAACACAAGTAATGTGCATGTTTCTTCTGCTTAAATAACACGGCTGCCTCTTCCTCTTGTTTCTTACTGGATAGATTTTAAAATTTAGCCTCATAGGTCATTGTACTGACAAAGTGATTGTACAAGGAAATCTTTTCCAACAACCTATATATACTCATACTCTTTTATTCCACTTTTCAGTGATACATATATATTGCGTGTGTTGTTTTTTTAATTTTAAATGCAATATTATGTTAAAATAAATAAATTTTCAGTCACTCACATTTTTATGAATTTAAACATATAGCATTTTTTATCACTTCATATAGATATTCAATATTATATCTACGTGAGTTAATTTTATTTATATTATTATCTGATGTTAATCATTGCAACTTATCATCATCATCATCATTATTGTTATCATCATCATCATCATCATCATCATCATCATCATCATCATCATCATCATCATCATCATCATCATCATCATCATCATTATTATTATTATTATTATTATTTTTATTATTATTATTATCTGATGTTAACCATTATAACTTGACGAAGTTCTCATGAAAATAATATGAAGTATTGTAAGGTACCACAGTTTTTAAAAATGTTCCCCAAACTAATTGTCTATCATATATATCATCATTTAATTTAAATGTTTTTATAATTTTTATTATAAAATTCTGACGTTCGCGAAAGCTCTTGAAATGGCAATTCAGGCGAAAAACAAACTTAGAAAATTTCGCAAGCGGGTCTTTCATTTCGCCATAAATTCCGACAAAGATGTCACAACTTTCTGAAAAGAGTTATTAATTAAAATTTTACCGCAATATTTAAATATCCGACCCATTGGAAGTTTACCCAATCTGTCAGCTTGCATATAGTAGCCCATTTTGTCTTTTAATCAACCATCGCCACCATATTTGAACCGTTTTAAGTAAATACGATCGGAAGGCTGTCAATGCTTTATCTGAAGTCTTTTCTGAACTTCTGAACGGCAGCTATCATAATGTTATGACTGGGAAAGTCAGCGAGACTGACAAGACCCTGTCAAGATTGGAACCAAGTTCTGCCCAAAATACAAAACAATTTCTAGCAGGGACCATCTAATAGACTAACCTTCCCAGTCACTTACGCAGATTAAACTGTCTTTGGTCTGACATCCAGACGTGACGAGACAATGCGGGACGAACAATGATGGGGCCGAATGCAAACGTTTCGCCTGGGGACGAATAGAATGAAATTAATATGGCAGCCGGTCTTTCCATTTTCTCGTATATTGTAGGTAACTTTTCGAAAGGAAAAAGTGATTAAATGAACTGTTTGGGAGATGAAAAGAGTCAATTGAGGGTGGGGTGTGCTTGTCTGGTCGCATTATTATCTGACTTATTGGACACATGTAGTGGCTTTAGGGCATATTTTACATTGAGAAAGAGCCAAAACAACAAGCGATACTTCCACCAAAGTATATAAATATTTTAATTCTGCCACTGTCTGTAAATGTTTGCTTTCAATAAGGAATATGATCTCAAACAGAAGAATATTATTAAATAGTGAAAAACTGAAAACTATCCAAAAGATATTTAGTTTTACTGGCAAGTAACCGACTTCTAAACCGGCTACAGGTGTAAGCCATAAGGCTGTTCTACGTATATATACAATATTTAAAATAACAATTATACAAAACTGAGTATAAACCCCTAATAAGAAAACATTTAAAAGTTTTGAATACTGGTAGTTGATAAAATGAGACCTTGCAGACAAACGTTATTGAAATAACGAAATTGGCAATAGTGTCCCCTGAGTCTAAGGCGTTTGATTCAAAACAACTTTTCTAAATACTTGTAATTCCTTCCGAAATTATATTTCCTGGTCCATATTTTTGCGTTTAAATAAATTAATTTAAATGATAAAATGTAATGTTAGCAGTAACAATTAATTTTATCTCTTTCAACGATTTGTAAAACAATACATTCTTACAATTTATTGGGGTTGTTTTTAGTTTCTTATCAAAATTTCAAACTAGCCCTGTTGCTGTATATCGATTCATTTTTTGATGTATTATAAAAGGACATTAGTTTTCTGAATGTAAATTGTAACATTAACAAATCGAGTTTGGGGAATAACCTCAGGAAATGTAGGTTAGAAGCCGGTAAACCGGTTTAAGCAGCCCGGTCAGTTCCCTTGCTGGCAGACTGTTCTAAGGCATTACTTAAACAGTTGGCTTTTCTTTATTTTTGGTAAAATATCGTCTCAGGAGTTTGTCAGTTTTGCCTCAAACTGTCACATGTCTATAGCTATATCTGGTGCATTGTCAGATTTTGATATATATTGTCCTATTGCTAGGTCTTCGTCATAGTTTTATATAGTTATCACATACGCCGTTTAGATGTCTTAATTCATCATTTTTCGCAATAAATTGATAGAGTCGAACACAGGCGCTGAACCATGTCATATGATGTCAGTCGCGCTCTTAAAATGACACATTTGCTTCGACAGGGTTTTACAGCCATTTATCGACCACCCTTTAATGGTACAGGAAAACACTTAAGGAGACAAACAATTTAATTTTAAACTCTTTCCACAGCTGAAAATGACCTCGTCTAATTGTCCGCTGGCTTTCTTTGGTCTCTTTTATGAAGTAAAGATTTGCAAGTGTTGCCGCAAAACGTACTTCAGTGGTTGCAATACGTATAAAACGACACAAAGAAAACCGACGGGTCGCATTAAGTTGTTCCCCCAAAATGCCGTCTTCGATACAAAAAAGGGCATCTGCTTTTTATGGGTGTTAATCCAGGACTTAATAAAACATCTAACAGTAAAATAGTCCGGCGGATGTTGAGTGCAAGTTGAAGCGGAAGAATCTATCCCGTTGCCACAAAGACACCGCTTTGCATCCGTGTACATTCATCGGGCGCACGTGTTGTACAAATGAAAGTTGAATGGTTGTGTAATTCTTACGGATCGCCGCTTAACGATTTTCTGGCGACTTTGCATTTTATTGTTTTCTGCTCTTTAGAAAAAAACAGACAAAGAGCAAGGAACATTTCTATCGAGATAATACCGCTGACTTAATCTTTAAAGTTAATTTAAAATACTGAAACATAGCAGAATTTTCAAACAAACACTAGAGGTTTCAGACAAACTTTGAAATCTTTCAAAATGCTGAATGTGTAAGCGACACAATAATACAGACAGTTTGACTAAACAGGCAATGTAAGAAAATGTAGACGCTATCTAGCGGCCAAGTCATTTGAATGAACAGCAATGCCAAATATTCGTCCACCTTTGAAAAGTGCGTGGACAAACATCAAGGTGGTACATGTATTTCAGGATAACACTCATACTTACATCAGGCATATTTTAAGAAAAGAGCAAATATGAAAATATTTAAACATATTTATCCAAAATGTGTTGTTTTTTTCAGTATGTACATGGCAGTATCACGTATTTAAAGGCGGTATCAGGGGACAGTTTGCCTATAACAAATACATGAAACAATATCTTACCCCTGATTTGGCATGATCTCTAAATAAACTTGTACTTTAGTCTAAGGATATATGATTTTGAACACACCTTCAATTGTTGGGCAGTACAAATCAAGAAATAAATAGCCCTAAATGTTTGTTCTGTCAAAATCTATAAAACAAAGCACGATTGGGACTTTTGCTAAAAATAGACATAGAAGTCAGAGTAGATTGGCCCAATGAAGATATAAAATGAACTCAAAAGTAAGAGGTCACGTGGTTTTCTTAGTTTAAAATAGCTATCCTTGCAGCTAGGCTCAGATGGAGCATACCTTTTTACATTGATGAGTATGGATTTATGTTTTACTGTTCACACAGATCTAGGGCATCAATGAGCAGCATTTTGCAGGATCTTTTCAGGTAACAGTGACTTATTTGTTTATTTGAGAAAAATGTTGGATCCAAACTGTCGCATCCCACCTTTAAGTTATTGCGTCACAATCGAGACAATCACCGTATCGTTGTATTACTGACGTGTGTAAATGAAGGGATGTGGCCGCATGGTCGATTCGAAGATATGCTACGTTGTTGAGCTTCAACGGCTAAAATTAACTCTTGAAATGTTTGATTATCCCAACCAAACAGCACAATCTTTTGTTTCATATGTACAATAAATCTAGTGATCAAATTTATTTTTTGATGTCATTATTTTCATTGTGGTTTAAGAAAGGTTTGTATATCAGGATGCCCGTGGCGTAGTCGCCGATTTGTAACTCGTCTGATCGCTTAACCTGTCATCGCGTCGGTTCGAGTCTTGTTCGGGGCGAAGGACTTAATGTAGGAAGGTCTTCCAGATGACCTGCGGTGCGCCGGTGGTTCTACTCAGACATTTGTTTGGGGTTTTTCTCCATCACAACACTTGGACGTTGTGATGAATTCAAAAACAACACCAACAACAACAACAAAAAAAGAAACAAAAAACAAAAACAAAACAAAGATTTGTTGAAAAATGTAATAAATAACCTGAAAACCATGACTTGAGCAATCCCCTTCATGCACTGTTTCAGTTTGTAGGTTGACGAAACATTAGTTTTATGTTTAAATTATGCGTCTTGGTTGGATATATAAATTTCCAAATAAATAAGTCCTAGTTTAAATTGCATCTATTTAAACGAGTGAATGTGTTGTTTTGTGAAGTGATTACTTAAACTGAATGTAAAATAGGTTTTCATATAATCATTAGTTATTACGCAAAACGATGTAATTTTAAAAGTTCATGTAATATTTTAATGCAAAACAATTTATATGAAAGTTGCTGAACGCTGAGATCTTTGACAATCATTCTTGCATACTAACGTTGTACACTTTTTGATTCCATACTTTTTGTAAAAATACTCGTAAATTTGTAGCTAAAAAGCACACATTTAATCTACTGTTTGGAAGAAATCTAGATGGTCATACCAACAGAAAGAATTGCATTTTCTATAAGCTTTACAGCTTTGAATTTTTGGGAGCATATTTATGAAAATGAATATTAGTCAAACAAGTTGATACACTGTTCTGATAGATAGAAACCCAAGAGAATAGTGAAAAAATGACAAACGTATTATACATTGGCCTCGCAACAGGCCGCGGTTTTTATAATCAGACAATTAATTATACGTTTAGATTGATGGGGAATTCGAAACGAATAATTCAAACAAAATTTATAGCGAATAAATTTAATCCCTCGACACATTGGGTTTATACGCTGGTAAAAGAAAACAATTACTCGCGTATAGCTTGCATAGTATCTTTCCTTCCTTTCTTTTGACAGGTTTTGCCCTATGACTGAGAAATTACTTTCTTATATCCCATCATAGACAGGGCAGAAACTTCATGAAAGAGAATTGAGGAAGCGAATTGTCATCAATTTGTCCTTTGTTTTCGCTCATTGAATCCTCGAGCCGCATTTCATTAGATTATATCGATAATTTAGATCACCTGAACGCTATTTATGCGTCTCAAATCTAATTGTATGGCGATAAATTTGCGGATTTGTATAATTTTAAAATCATTAATTTGAATTAATGTCTATGGAAGAAATTGACGCCCCGTTCCTTTTCAATTGTGTTGTACAAATGCCAATAAGCGAGAGAGAAGAGGCTAATAAACGCCATAGAGAGGCTTCATTCAATAAACCACTAAAGCAATTTCAGATAACTCCTCAGCGAGAAAAATGGTGCTGCATAGTGACGATAGTAATTGGTTTTTAATGTAAGATTTGTAATTAATTATAGAGAGCTACCATAGTTTCATTAAGACATGGTCAGGACATGGTTGAGCAATGTAACAAGGATGGATCGACCCAGAGGATCAAAGTAGCCGAGTGGTTGAAATCACCGACCGACAGGCCTCTTAAATCGACACCGAGTGGGTTCAAGTCACATATTTTGGCATACAAATCACCCCTGATCACACGACTATAATATGTTAACATATCCCCCCACTCTACCATACCCGTACCCCTCCAGAACTAGTGTTGTCTTTAAGCTGGGAGAATAAAAAGCGTCGCGATGATTTTTAACTTATATATATATGCACTGCGAATGCGTATATATAGGTCATCTCCATACATGTCATAAATAATACTCCTATTGGCTCGATAGTGACGCAATAATAAGAATTACATATGAAGTGCTGACCGTGTGTTTTTGTCATGTTTCCACACAACATTGTAACTAACCCGAGTAGAGCTTGTCATCAACGTTATCTTATGGACTCGAATAATTGTAAAACGGGTTACATGCACGCAGTTCCTGGCCCTATCCCAGACGTTATTTCATAATAATATAGGCCTATAACTTCAAACGTAGAATTGTGATGCAAGAGGCATTTGCAATTGTTACAGATCATGGACTTTTATGCGTGATTTGGGGTATGAATTTAACTTAATCGTAAATTACCTTACCTTTAACTGCAAGACGATATGTAGACGTGTTTCGGCCCTTTGGGCCGTCAAAACTTCCTAACTGCGTCGAAGCAGACTTCTTTCAGCGTTGTTAAGTACACTTATGGCAAGTTTCAGGCTACTACGATGCACCACGAACTGAAGACGGCTACTGCAATACGTTCTCTGACTTTGAGAGTCACGTGCAGTATTTCTTTTAACTTTACATATGCTCTGTGGCTGGAACTCTGAAGACTGGTATATTTCAAGTTTTGTTCTGTCCTTTTTCGTGTTCTATGTATGTGGGTTTTTTGTTGTTGTTACACTGCACCAACACAATTATGTTCATACTGGCGACGTCCAGCTAACTATTGGTGGAGGAAGATCCTAAACTTATGCCTGGGTAGAATCACCGGCGCACCGCAGGTTCGTGTTCTATGACTTAAATGTTTATTTCGGCACAATAGCTGCAGTCGGAAAATTTCCATACAAGGATCCTCTCGGCCATTTCAACGACGGAGATTCCGGAAAAGGTCGATCGGTTACTAATGACGATAACTTGTCACACCACAGATGTGTGCGCTTGTGCATTGTAGTCCATCTAATCGCGAATGTTGATGTTTAGGTCGTGTATTTACTTTCCCCTTATTAAGTCCCAACTACACTGATGAACCACTGGCAACGGGAACTTGTAGTACTGGACTATGTATATTTAAGAAAATAACAGGTATTGTTTTGCAAACTGTAATATTTCTGTACGTAATATCTGGGCTCTCGCCTGTATGATACATGCGTTTTTTATCGTTATTACATTTTCAGCCCAAACGATAAATTCACAATAACGTATATTGACTTTAAAGTTGGTAGAAGTGGCTTCCCTCCTAACGCTCGGAACTAAGGGGACAGGATTACGCCTGACTCGTCGGTGCCAGTATAATGGACCGGCCGGGTTCAGTCCCTGGGCATCTCATAAGTGCCCCTATGCTATAATGATAGAACTGTCGATGCACAGTATCGGCAAAAATGCCGGGAAATCCCATCCCATAACGTATATTATATGCTAACAGTCACAACTCCATTTACACCTTAGGAGGTTTTATCTTCACAGTCAATATACGATACACAGACATGATGTTGACGAAATCATTCCAAATAATGCACTAGCCAGTTCACGGTTTAAAATGCACCCGAGTTTAACAAATCTTGTAAAAAAATCTGTAGTTGCAGATACGGCTCGACTTGACATTGAGCCATTTTAACGGAACCATACCTTTTCAACAGGGTCGTACCCGTTTCGCTGCAGCACCATATAGTCAATTAAATTTCTGTAGTCTTTCTAAAAATCTGCGCGAATTTCCCGGACATAACAACCATGTGATTTCTGTTGTATATCCTGTTTACACAACTTGTCCACAATTTAAAATTTTGCGCACGGAGTCCATCAACGAGGCGCAGATTGCACGAGAAAAGCGTGCGAGTAATCAGTCACAAGCCGATAGGTAGTAAGGAAAGTTAGCGGGACTTAGCGAGTTTATGGATTTTGACATACAAAAGAAAAGAAAAGAAAAGAAACACAAATTAAGGACCTTTTTGTTTTTCACTTCAGAAACATTAATATGTACATAATCTAACGCGTGTTTTACATACATGCTATACCCGAAAGGTCGTTATCAACAGCGAAAGATCACATAGTACTTGATTATCGTTCATATTTTGCTATTTACACCGCATTGAAAACACATCAAAACACATTGATGAAATGCTTTACGTAATACATGTATACTGTTGTTTAAAAACGCCTTGTATGAAAGACATGACAAAAGAAATGGCATTAATGCACACGCTACAATAACTAAACATCATTAACGTTTAAAACCACTACTACGGTAAGTTTTACCAGCTCATGTGTGAACAAACTAAACAGCACATGAGCGCGCATTAAAAAAAGAAACTTGCTTTATTTGGATATTTCTGTGATCAAAAGTCGGAAAGTATATTTACAAGTTCGCCAGTATAATGGTGTATAGTGGCATGATTTATTCTTTTTATCTTCCAATATAATAAAGGTGAAGACGATTTCTATATTTGTTTGTTTTTGTTTTATCACAACGACAGAATTATGGTCATGTTGGTGACGTCCAGCTAATTAAAGACCCCCGACTTATGTCTGGGTAGAACCACCGGCGCACCGCAAGTTAGCTGGAAACGATCTTTATAAAACAATCATGTAGTATTTTTATATAGTGATTTTTTTTAAAAAAAAAATCACTTATACAACAAGGTTATGTTATGTGTTTATTACATTTTCCCGATAATAAACACGCATAATCACAGTATTGTTTGTATAACTCAATCTTGTCCTAACCAGAAAATTAGATCTGTGTACACGTTGTATTTGAAGATACGACATATTCTTGGAGATTTATAAGAATTGTATCAGTTTCGTGTATATTATTAACATATTTATAAAATATATATTGACACAAAAATGTTCACACTTATGCATCATACTATTTCACGGTGCACTAGATTATACTATTACGAATACAGAATATGTTGGTATTTTAACAAATGCTGAAAATCGTTAACCTTTGTATGTGTGTCTAATTTTATTGCCGTCATGTTGTATTTCTATAGTGTATGCATTCTAAACTATTTTCCATTTTGACTGCACCAAACGTGCATGTCACATTTAAATACGTTTATATTTATAATTTTATGTTCATGCAAATACAATGCCTGATGTTATGAAAAATTGTTTGAAACTAGATGTTTATTTTAAATCATGTTTAAAACTCGACTTGTGTATGTCATGTTTAAGTTTTATGTCATGTTTAAAAAAACTAGATTACATTTTATGTCATGTTAGAGCTTATATGACATTTTTGAACTGAGGCCTTATTTTATGTCATGTTAAAAACAATCATTTGATAGTATTGCGGGCAATACAGTAGTCCCTTACCGGTCCCTCAAAAAGTTCTTTAATTATCATACGCTCCTGTTTATTTAATTAGAGGTTGAAGTCTGTATTTGTATAATTATGGCTTAAAAATGAAGTAATAAACAAGGAAATCTACAGTAGTTGGGGTTCACATATTTTTTTTTAATTCACCTGGCCTAAATAATTGTTAACTTATCATGACATTTAATTTTGGCCTTTTTTGAGGTATGAGTATCTTAATGCACTACCATTTAAGGTAAGTGTACCTGAATGGGCTATCCAAAACTTCACGATTTTGAGGCAAGGTCATGCTGTGACCTTGACCTTCAAGGTAGCGACCCAAATGTTGTTCGCGACACGTCATCTCAATATGGTGATCATTTCCGTGAAATAGTTGTAAAATCTGACTTCAAATAACAAAGTTATGGGGCGGACACGATTTTGCTGCAAGGTCCTGCTGTGACCTTGACCTTCAAGGTAGCGTCCCAAATCTTGCTCGCGACACGTCATCTCAATATGGTGATCATTTCTGTGAAATAGTTTTAAAATCCGACTTCAAATAACGAAGTTATGGGCCGGAGACGATTTTGCTTTAAGGTCATGCTGTGGCCTTGACCTTCAAGGTAGCGACCCAAATGTTGCGCGTGCATATTGTACACATTGCTAGCTATTAACATACCAAGTTTCATGCGCCTAGCTTTAATAGTTTTTATCAAAGGATCCAGATTTTTAGCGGACAGACAGACAGACTGACGGACGAAGGGTAAACCTATAGTACCCTCAAGTGTGAACACCGGTAGGGGACAAATAAAAGGTTATTTATGACATGTTCGAAATGAAGTGTTATTTTCTGATGCCTTATTTAATGTCATGTTTAAATTAACAGGTGATTTATGACATGTTTGAAATGAAGTGTTATTTTCTGTTGTGTTTGAAACTAGATATTTTGTCATATTTTAAGTTAGAGGTTTAATTGTTATGTTTGAAATGATGATTTTTTGAGTGTGTCATGAGGCGTTGTTTTGTTGTGTTTGAAATTGAGGCTTTCTTATCTGCCATGTTTAAAATAAAAAGTTATGCTTGAAGAAAGGCATAATTTTGTCATGTTAAAAAGAACAGATTATTTATGTCCTGTTTGAAATGAGGTGTTATTTTATGTCATGTTTCAAACTAGGTAAGTCATGTTTAAAATTAGAGGTTATTTATGTTGTGTTTGGAACTATAAGTTCTTTTATGACATTTTTAAAACTAGATGTTATATTGTTGTTGCTTTTTTTAAATATTTTGTTCTATTATTTAATTTTTTTTGTCTGATAATAATTGAGATATAATATACTTGCCCACGTTGGGTCGTAGAAAGGCGTGTATATAAAAAAAACTTTGCATCTGACCCATGGGAGACAACTCATTCACAAAGATGTGATTTAATGGTTACTAGTTGTTTCCCTTTCACAAGAGACTCATTCCAACTAGTATTTCAATGATAAAATTGGTAAATTTAGGCAAAACACATCATAAAGAGGTGGTGGGGATGTGGTGGACTTGAAAGTCTCACTGACAGATAATTATTCCTAAAAAAGGGGGGGTTCATTTGAAGCAATTACAGTGCAGCATTCACTGCACTTACATTAAAGCTATTAACTGCTATAAATATGGATGATAGGGAATACCTGAAGGGGGTATCAGACAGTTCTGGCTAAAGATTGTTTTCTCAAATTATCAAAAAAGTCAATGCTACCTGAAAAAGCCCAGGAAAATGCTGTTCATTGATGTCCTAGATCTAGGTGAACAGTGAATCATAAATCCCCACTGCCATTGCATACAGGTATTTTCTATCAGGAGCCATACAGCGGGGACAGCTATTTTTAAACTAAGAAAACCATGTGACAACTTACTTTCGAGTCACATTTTGTAGTCATACAGATAGTCCACTCTAACATCAATGTCTGTTTTTAGCAGAGTTCACTATTGTGCTTATTTATAGATTTGGACAGAATAAACATTTAAAGTGACTAATTTTGCAATTTATGTTGCCCTGAAATTTAGTTAGTGTTCAAAAAATATAATTCGTCTATACTTAGACTTAAGTACGAGATTTAGTAGTAATTATTCCTAATTATTTCCTCCAAAGCAGGGAAAAAATATTAATACATGCATTTTATATAGACAAACAAGTCGGCTACTGTTTTAATCTATATTCTCATATATATACTCATTTAATTCTGGCACCAAGTTAACTGGTCCAGTTTGAAATATTTTGCAGTGATTTCAGTGATCTTATATATAATCAAATACATAAATTCTATGTGGCAAAAAAAGCAGATTAATAATTGAAACTTTTAATCTTTGAAAAAAATAACAACACAAGATATGTATTTTCATTCGAAGAAAAAAACATATATTGAAGAAAAATAAACACATTGTCACAGAATACTGGACAAATATTTCATTTACATATTTTTGCATAAACTTGGCAGCTTGCTGTTGTATTTTCTTGATTTTAAACATCAAAACTTAATATTCCATGTATTTCATTTTTTTATGTCACAGCATATATTGTATATTTCTTGCACTTGTAAAATATTCCTCAAAACACCATGTTAATTTGCAAGTCATAAAAAAAAGACAAAACGCTGGCAAAAGATTAACAAAAGATAAAGCTGTTCATAACACTTTCAATCCATTATTATAAATTTATTATTTTATTTTAGGTCATGCATTTTATTCATACATGAATGTGACACCCAAAGTATGCCATCTACATCTGTATATCCCTAAAGGTAAACATCACTTTATTTATTCCTCTTTCCTGACTTTTTGCCTTTCTGTGCACCTTTCTTTGCTCCTCGTACAAGACTTGTGAACTGTCCCTTTACCTTAGATTGTTTCCTGGAAAAGATGGATATAAAATGACAGTTTTATTATTTGAAGACTATCAGTCAGAAAAAAAGTGTTTGTGAACCCTGGGAAGTCAAATGTACAAAAATAAACACATTTTCAATATGTCTTAGCAATTATTTCTTAACATCTACAATAGGAAACAAATTAATTTTAAAACTATGTTGTTTCATTCAAGTGTATTCAACAAGTTTGGGTTTTTTTGTTAATCACACAACACAATTATGCTCATATTAGCTATGTCCAGCTAATTATTGGAGGAAGAAGACCCCAGATTTATGTCTGCCAGCATTGACAGGAGTCAGCAACTCTAACTGCACGACCATGTATGCCAAATTCAGCAAGAGCATTGCAATGTGAAGCATTATATGCCCGAATTCCAAGACACAAGCGTGCATTAATAATTTCATTTGTTAAGAAATTCTGTTTAAAAAAGGGGGATTTGCCTTCACAAGAATTTGATAAGAAAAATAACAAGGAGCAATAAGTACAGAACAGAGTATTCTCACCTATACACACAACAACAAATTAATTTCAATTTTCAAATGAATTACAAAGGAAGAAAAACAAAACAAAGGGCAATAATTGAAAAAAAAACAACAAAGCTCTCTGAGTTATCTAACCTGTACAAATATACATATCAACCATCCGATATCATTCAAAGAATAACAAAGGAAGAGTTACCCACACAAGATTATGCAATGGGAAAAACAACAAAGGGCATTAACTCTGTAAAAAAACACTAACTGCGATCTGAGACCTATCATACCATAAAAGTATGTCTTACCTCTTGTTAAGGTTAGCCATGTTGAGTGGAACATATGCATAAGGATCTGGCTTTCCAGACTTCTTTACATCTCCCTTTGCCTTCTGCAAAAATGAATACAAGAATTATGACTATTCACAGTACACTTAACAGTCACTTATAAATTGTGTATTGTTGATTTTTATAAATAATTAATAAGATAAAAGATAGGCCATGCTGCTTTTAGGAAAAGGAATATTGTAGTTGAAATCATCATACAAATGTACTATTCACAGGATTTTTATTTGTGTCTTTTGTTTTCTTTTTTGTTACATTGCACCTACACAATTATGGTCATATTGGTGACACTCAGCTATTATTGGCAGAGGAAGACCCCAGACTTATGTCTGGTTAAAACCACATATTCTACAGTTTAGCTGAAAAACCTCCCCAAATGAAATTTATTGCCTCGACCAGGACTCAAATCATCACAGTTATGGGCTCAGGATTTTTACGTGCACTTCACCACCCCACTCCAGTTAACCTGCAGACCCTGGGGGATGATTGCTGTTGATCTAATGTTATTTTTAATTAAGTAAATTAGAAATTAGGCAAAACCTGCAGCTTTATTTATACTACCCAGTCATTTTATATGACTGGGCTTGGCATAAAAGAGATCCAACAGTATGAAAACACACAGAGACTGGTTTCATAGAATTATTGCTTTATATTTAATATCAAATATCTTTAGAAACAGCAAGGGTTACTTAACACACTATTTATCTGTAAATTTTAATCCAGAAAAAATAGAGCGTATATTATACATTTTTATGGAAAATAAAAGAATGAAATTTGAACTAAAATGTCTTTACATAAGGTGAAAGTCAAAAAGTTTTGTAGGGATTGGGATTGGGATTTGCCAGCATTTTTGCCGATACTGTGCAGCAACATTTCTATCATTATAGCACAGGGGCACTTATGAGGTGCCCAAGGACTGAACCCGGCCGGTCCATTATACTGACACCGACAATTCAGGCGTAATGCTGTCCCCTTAGTTCCGAGCGTCAGGAGGGAAGCCACTACTACCAACTTTAAAGTCTTTGGTTTGACACGGCCGGGGTTTGAACCCACGACCTCCCAATTCGCAATCCGACGCTCTACCACCTGAGCTATTGCAGCCAATCCATAAGTTTTGTAGACAAATAACATTAAAAAAACTTTGTTTAAAAATTGGAATTGTTTATGTAATAACTAAATTTAGAGAACAACAACCTACATGACAGGGATCACTATTTTTGTTGCACAACAGGGTCATTTCTAATCTAAATCATGTTGTTTTCTAACAATGTCATAATGTTTTGTACGCAGTGGTTAAGTATTTAAACTTATTTTGCTGTTGAAAAATATATACAACATTTTTACCTCTTGAATCATCATATAGCAAGTAAATTTTCCATTTGCAAGTTAAAAAAGATCTATGGGTAAAATTGGCATGTGTAAAAAATTAATATTGAGCCTTCAATTGTAGTACTATCTTTGAAAATAGGAACTTACCTTAGCTTTATATTCATTTCCATAGTCTGATTTGCCTTGTTTTCCCAGGGGTCTGTGGATCCCTCTACCTCCCGCTGTCAAGTACAGAGCAATATCATACACTTTTGTATAGAAAACAAGGGCTATCTGCAGACAGCGCACACCACTTTCACATTGCTGGATTGTACAGAGCAATATCACTTATTTGTATATAAAATAATGGAGAATAATTTAATTAGCCAATCAACAGATTTGATTTAGCTGCATACCCTACAGGTAAAATTACACAGCACAACTTTAAGACAAATACCTAGAAAATGTAAGTTCTGAAAAATTTAAACAATTTTAATTCCTGAACTTAACCAAAGATTGGACTCTTGACATAAGATTATATCCAGTGTTGAAGAACAATTCGATACGAGACAACAGATGCTGAACTAAATTCAGAATAATTTCTGTTAGACAAAAATGCAATCATTCCATTGGATTTAATTACTTTAACTTTTAATTGAGAACATCTTCAGGAGGTCTTAAAATAATGTGTGATGCATCATTTAAGTTTATGCAATGGTTATCAAAATAAAGCCTGAACATTAACTTGCATAAACAAACTTTAAACTGTCAAAAGCAAACATAACAAAAACTCCCAAAGTAAAAACAGTTGATTCAATAAACATACCTTTATATTTGGGTACACTGGAGGCTTCATCATCTGAATCCCCCAGGTCATCAATCTTCCTCTTTTTGCCCTTCTGTTTAATCTGAAAGTCATATTAATATAAAATGTAGCTGATCAAAGCAAAACTCAGCAGGCATATATTACTATAGAGCTGTAAGGTGTGTGATTAAAACTGAGCTTGATTTAACTTGTAAAAGTAAAGAATAGCAGGCAATTAACAAACAGGACTTACTTTGCCAGCATTTCCTCCTTTCTCATAGGCTGCCAACAGTTCATCAAGATCATCCTCATCATCTGAATCACCTGTCATTGATGATAAAGGATCGCTTTATGCAAATGCTAGACTTAGCATAACTGACGATTGTCAATAAAACGCAAAACATAAATATACCCTTTTCAATATGATTTGCTGAACACAATGTGACATATCATCTCTATTAAATAAAAAAGAACATTTTGCTGTTATTGGTGGATGAAGAGCCCAGACCAAGACCTTGGTAGAACCACTGATGCACACAGTGTCAGATGGATAAAGTCACTATTGTAAAACAGTATGTCCTGACTAGGACCCCAGACACACGTGCTGGAGAACTTAGAAGTTATGTCATCAACTCTTACCTCAAGAATATGGCTGTATAGAACAAGGTTACCTATTATGATCATTATATCAACATGAAGAAGATAGAACTTTAACTGTATTTTAAATTGATTATCAATAAACCCTGGCTTGCTACTTTTGTTAATAATCCAGACATATTGTTAGTCACATTCTAACATTGTCATACCAAAATGCCATGACATATTGCTGAAGATTCAGCAGCAAATAATTCTGATCTTTATCAGACAACTCCCATCAGAGAGCTAGATGATTTGGATCAACACTATTTGCTAAAAGTCATATATTAATGAATTGAGCAAGCTAAGGGTGAATAACCTGGTTGATAGACAATAAATGTACCCACCATCCTCATCACTGGACTCTGTGATAATCAACCTGCCATCAGGGGCAGTCTTGAACCCTCCTCCATCTGTCTTCTTTGTCTTATCTACTGGCTTTGTGGCTGTCAATGGAAGATAAAATAAAATAAAATCATCTGCATATTTGTCCAGCTAGTTATTGGCGGAGAAAGACCCCACACGTCTGGGTAGAACCACCAGCACAGCACAGGTTAGCTGGAAAACCTTCCCACATGAAAGTTCTCACCCCAACTTGACTCGAACCCACGCGGTGAGGGGCTGAGAAGTTTCCAGTAAACCACTCTAACCGCACGGCCACGGGTGCCCCTTGGCTTCATGAAGAAAAGTACATCCTACCCACTAACCTGCTAACTATCCCATGATTGACAACATAGTGCCACGGTGTGACCTTAAGGGGCATGAACTGTAAACACAGCCCATCTGTGCTGATCTCAGAACCAGTACTCCCCTACCTTTCTTTAAGAAAGCATCTTCAACACTTGAGATTTACTTTGCTCTAGTAGTGTGCCTCTCCTTTTAGTCAAAGACAGTTTACGCAAGAACAGACTTGGAGTAATATCTTATTATTTGTTGTTTGAACAAGACTGGAAATGTTATAAAAAAAAACACAACATAATTCCAAGATGTAATTCATTCTGTCAAATAATTATAATTACTCCCAACTATCAGTTATTTATTATAAACTAAAAAAAAAAAAAAAAATTGATTTGATTCCATGGCAATAATAAGGGTAAAAGCCAGTCGCTATTAATGGTAAACAGACCTGGGTAGAACCACTAATCTCAAGTCTGGATTAAATTATTTCAGAAAGATTTCTCACTGTGTCAGGGACTTGGATCCATGCAGTGAGGTGCTGCAGAGGTATATTATAAAATTCTGCTTACACTTATTATTGTAAAAATTTCACCCACCCATAACCTTCTTGGCTGCGGACATATCCATAAAGTCAGTAATATCATCGCCTGTCTCTTGTAACCAGGCTTGGCCTGCACGATCCTCCTTCTTTGTCTCCTTCTTTTTCTTTGCCTTTTCTGTTTTCTGTTTATTCTTCTTCTTATCATTTGAGTCATCTTCCATTTCTGAGTCAGAGTCCTTAAGAAGCTCATCAATGCTGTGGATGGAGAGCAGAGAGTATGAAGTGTTAACAGAATTTCAATTCATAATTAAACATTAGAGCTGTCAGTAGACTGCATGCTCCACATTTCTCAGTGCAGCATAGTCTAAGGAAAATTAAAAGGGGGATAACTTTGAAGGAATTTTGAGGTTATCTGCCCTTTGTTAAATGGGTTAAACTTATGATGGTGAACAAGTATTCCAAGTTTGAAATGGTTGTCTTTGACCCTCACAACACCAGTTACTACAATAGCCCCACTTTTTGTTTTTTGAAAAGTGATGCTTAAAAAAACAAAACTTGACAAAACACAATGTTATTCAGTAAAACTGTAATTTAAATATTTAAAAAAAGAGCATAAACAACTTTTAATAGAAATTTAAACCTGATATGATTAAATGATTTTTTAAAAATTTTACATACTCTAATATTAAGCTTAATAAAGATACTTTTAGACCCTACATAACCATATCTCAAACACAACTTTCATGCATATTATCAAGCTGTCCAAGTTTCATAACCATATTATGAAAAACATAAATTCTTGAACAGAAAAAAGTATGATACAAGTTGGAAAGAGCAGTCTGGCCAAAAAGGATGGTTCCAGTATAAATCTTTAACTTCTTTAACTTTATTTATGGCCAATTGAATATTAACATTAAGCGAATAAAAAGTTTAAACATTTAGCATGGACACATCTGTCTTTTTTTCATGTACCATTTTTATTGCTCTCTAAAAAAGGTTCTCTCTAAAATAGGAAGTTTTCAATTGTTAAGACAATGTGCTCTTTAATACACAAACTTTTTGAAAGGTATTTTCTTTTTCAAAACTGCTTCTGACATACTTAGTTGTAAGGCACAATACCCACCTCTCTGGATTTGCTTTCAAATGTTCTTTCTCCTCATCACTCTCCCCTTCTTCATCCTCCTCTCGTTTATTCTTTCTCTTGTTCCGCTCTTGTGTCTTCTTGATGTTCACCAACACCTTCCGTATACTGTCTGGTGTCATACCATATATTGTCTCATAACTGCAAAGACAACATACACACAATGTCTACTAGATTTTATATATCTGTAATGTAAAATAATACCTAAAGAATTATTGTTTAATGCACCTTTAAAGAGAGACATTATCTGAATAATCTCTAAATGCAAGAGGGTTCTTTCATTCAGATTACTCAGTTTTAATGCTTGTATTCTTTGAAGTGTATGTTGACTTTTATGCCTTTCTTTTAATAACAAGGTCAACCATTACCAACAAACACTCCCATTTCCTTGTTTAAAGGCATCTCAAAAGCCTTATATAAGTGACCCCCCCCCCCCCACTATTTATTGCCCCACCCAGCATGTGAGGGCATGTTTTCTGATAAGCCAGGCTGCCACCGTCTGTAACGATGTGTCTGTCACACAGGTATTGTTCAAGATCCAAGTGTATGTATGCTATATCTGGGGGTTGAACATAGTCATTCACAGTTTGTAAAGGAAACAGTTGTGAATATACCAATTACGCAATCCAATATATATATATATGTATGTATATATATATATATATATATATATATATATATATATATATATATATATATATATATATATATATATCTTTATTTGTTTTCTTTCTTACTTTGTTGGTTGATTTTGTTATTTCTTATACATTTTGTTATTTCTTTCATTCTTTTAGTTCTCATATATATTTAAAGTTATATTTTATTTTGATTTGTAAAATGTAATGAAACGTTTCTAACAAAAGCAATTTAAAAAGTCATTCATTGTCAGAATAATGTCCTTGAGAGTCATTTTGAATACTAAAACTTGTTTCTCTCATGTATTTTCAAAATTAAATATTTAGCTATGAAATAAATACATAATCTTGCAGTTACAAAATTGACACCTAGTAATTAATGCAATAAAGAATTTGTAAGGGATCATATAGTAAACAACCCACATTATCACTAACAATAATGTTTGTGGCTTTGTGTAAAACTAGCCTACTGTCTCACATCCATACTAGCAGGTAATTTAGTTTTGCATTAACCCATCAGAGGTATTACTGTGACAGATTAGTACTATGTTGGCTAAAGACTCCCTGCAGTGATGACCAGCAATTAGCAGGTCTGGTCATAGCATGTGGGGGCCTGGCTCAGTGGGATACCACATTCCTTTCGAGATGCCTTTAAATGACATCTCTATAAGTAATTCAATGAATTTAAAGATTATATTAATGCACATTTTAGAAATTTCACTGTAATTGCACCATTTGCAAAAGAAAAAGAAAAATTCCCAGAACTCAACTAAAAGGACCAGCCTACTATCTGGACTACCGCAGATATTATCTTACAAGGGAGACAATTTCCATGTCACTAGTGTACTCCAACATGAGTCATCTGGGGATGATTAAAACAGAAAACGATAATGTATGTGATATTCATAAAATTTGCTTTAGCATGTCTTTTCCACCATTCTGGATTGATTTGTTTGTTGTTGTTTTTTATATTGCACCAACACAATTATGGTCATATTGGTGGCATCCAGCTTACTGTTGGTGGAGGAAGACCCAAGACTTATGCCCGGGAAGAGCCATTGGTGCATTGCATGTAAGCTAGAAACTTCCACACTTGGAAGTTCTTGCCCCGACTGGAACTCTAAGCCAAGCAGTGAGATTTTGGACTGAATTTTTGTCCATAAAATTCCACTACCTTTTTCTGTCAAATTTGTCCCTTAAGTTCAGTTCTTAAGCTCCAGGGTCCATCTTGACTGTATCTTCCCAGGATTTCCTGGATTGAGTATGTTACTCATTATCAACATTTTTTTTAATTTTTCTTATCATTTTTCTGATTTCTATTAGTGTCAGCAGAAATGGTCAACTGTTGCAAAAGACTGTAATCAAGCCTTTGTTAAGTTGTATATCATCCACAGATACTAACCCAAACTTGCGGATCAGTTTAGCGTAGATCTCCTTCGACTTGAACCTAAAGTGGTGATGACAGTCTGTCTTCATACTGACTAGACTTGACACCTGCCAAGAAAACAAAATCACTTAAGATATAGTTTCAAAATTTGTTTGATTTATACACTTATAGTCTAACTTAAAAGATAAGCATTTTTAACTGCTACAGCACTAGTGTTTTTTTATGCTTATTATAATAAATAAGGTTTTTGATTGATTTATCTGAAGATACTCACACATTGTAATTTATCTATGAGCATTTTTACCTGGCCTGACTTCTGTACACACAACAGCTTTTTAACTTGTAATCTTTTAGAGTAAGTGGGAGAAAATCTCCTATTGTCAGATGTACCTTGTGATGTTCAGGTACAGGTAAAAGCAATATTAGATGTTAAATATGCCTTAAATAGGCTTCTCTACAAAGCAGTTGGGTCTCACCTCAATAACTTTGGTGCTTGGGGCTGTCGATTATTGTGACCAGCATGTGCTGAGCACATTTGGCCTTGTTTTAGTACTTTATCTGTATATGCCTAAATAATATCTATTTAGATATTGTATGTGTATGGAGTTTTTTCTTTCATATGAAGTCTATAATATTACTTTGTAGCAAAATGGGATATTATTAAGCAATATTAGACGATTATTAAAATAAACAAAATATATCTTTTAACATACATGTGATAAAGAAATTACATTTTTGGCCTTTAAATTATGACACAGAATTGTTCAAACCTAATCCAAATATGTAAAAAATATGCAATTGTTAAATATGTTCAAGAGGCCTCCAGTACCTGGAGGTGACACCCTACTGATGGTGCTACCAGCACCAGTCCTTACGTTATGTTATCCAAACTAGCATGAATGAGGCTTAAGGCTGATAGATTTGTCTGTTGAACACTTACAATTGGCTTGAGAAACTGGGCCAGTGTTGTGACAGGGTATGCTGACAAAAGGACCTTCGTGAACGCAAGGGCGCTCTGTACGACCTCCCGGGCCCTCGATTTTAGCAGCAAACACACGTTCTCAATGATGGATTCAAGCATGACAGAAGATATCTGATCTGTTGGTGCAGAATCAGGCATTAGATGTCAACAGGAATATGAATTGACCTTTGATATCTCTTAACAAATTATTATTGTGATTAAAACAGTCAAATGAAAAAATTATTAAATAATGTTTTGTGTTCTAATTGCTCAGCACATGCTTTTTGACATGAGTATAAAGGTTATATAAAAAAAAAAGCTAACCACCATGACAACCAATAAAAATTATAATGACTTTTCAGTACATATCATGTATTACGACTGAAAAGTCCACAAGTGTATAATATACACCAGTTTTAGTAAGTTTTTTTGTGAATGCTTATGTTGTATCCAAACCATGGATAAGGTACTTTTGCATACAATATTACCACAGAGGTCTGCTTGATTAATGAGCACAAGATTAAGGTAAAATTAATACAAAGGTTTTATCTTATATAGAAAGGACTGTTTAAAGACCTCTTCCCCTCAGAAAATAAGCCTAATTTTTCCCCTAAAAATTGTTCTCCCTTGAATTTAAAAAAATGGTATGAACTGAACTATGATAATCTAGTGGAGATAGTCAAGAACAAGAAAAACTGAGAGATGTATGATAGCAAATATAAAAGTTGAACATGCACATATCCCCTTTTTTAATAAAACACCACAAAATTACCCCTTCACCAAGGCTGCATCCCCTTTTGCAAAAAAACCCACCTCTGATATATGTTTAATATTTCCTGAAGAAAGGCTATTGATACATTCTTCATTAAATCTTTGGGATATTTATACCAATTCAAAAATAAAGCTTAGGTTTTGGTGAATATTCTCTGTGAATAGTGTAATACTACACAAGACTATCACTTACCTTTGAACTGGTAGAGTATTCGTGTGAGTGCCAGAAGGGTGCAGCTGATCATGTGCGGGGAACCAGCGAACCCAGCCATCACCATCTTTAGGTAATTCTCCAACACATCTGTAAGAGCAAAACAATAATAGCGCTCCATTGACAATAAAAGACAGACTTTGTTATACAGTTTAAATTATCTATTCCAAGACATCAGGGCTTTTTGTGGTCATTTTTATAGCCATAATTGGGGTCAATATTCACACTAGATGAAAAAATATAATTTGTCAAGAATTCTTGTAGAACAAATCAAATATGGGACAATAAAAAACATATTAGCGGCACACTGTCCCAATAAAAACATCCGAAACAAAAAAACGTAATACCAGTAATTAAATAGATTTTATAAAAACTGATACTTGTTTTTAGTCTATAAGAATCTTTTACAACGTTCCCAAATCAATGAGTGAAGGGTTCCTGACAATTTTCAAAGTCACGCAGGTATGGGTCGTACACACCAATTCAGAAAAGAATCCATGACTGTTTATTTGTATGTAGATGGAATCTCATTACTGGGTTATGGGTGATCCCTAACAGTGCTGTGAGTTAAAATTACCTTAGTGTACTGCAGTTAGTATATATATATATATATATATATATATATATATAGTGTATATATATATATATAAAATGCATACTTAGTGTACACCAAGAAACATGCTAACAATGAAATGGTACCTTTTTTATCATCAGTCCCCCATCTAATGACGGCATTTCCCATCTCTACCAGAAGACTGTACGCAGAGGCTCGAGCTCGCTCAGCAATCTCCTTGGTGCACAGGATGGCCTGAAATATGTGTGAGAATGAGAGAATAATGCTTAAACTGCCATGATGAAATTTGTCAAGTTTACAGAAACACAAACTTTGTGAAACCAAAATGAAAAAAAGAAAGATAAAAATATTATGGTACATTTAATGTTTATTGGGTTTATCATCCTACAAACAGCATTTCATTATTTAGAAACGGTGTCCACTTGAAGTGTTGCCTTCACTGTAAACAGAATGCTGTGAACACCTGGCATGATACAACATCCAGTCATATTATCCTGACACCAGGCCAACCAGCCATGAAACTACCCTAATATTTGCTTGGGCAATAGCAAGTGAGCTATACTACTACCATATTTAATAACTAGTATGTCGCAGACTAGGTTCAAACATCTAGGATATATTTTATCACTTGAAAAGAGAATTCTTTGAACAACAACTGACCTGGTTGAAACATGTTGTATTTTAATAACAGGAAAAGTCACTCTAAGATACAAATTCCATAACAAAGATCTTGTCCTTGAGGATTGCACTTGCAAATTGTATGTGAGACAGATCTTAAAATTATGTCAGTTAGATGGTGAAGTTTGAATTCCTGTGAAATGCCGCTAAGTTTTACGCAAGATAATAACATAAGTAACCATTGAAGGAAATATCTTAAATATAACCATAAATGTGACCTTGAGGGTTGCTCTTGTGAATGTTTTGAGTGACACTTTTACATGTATGTCTGTAGAAGTGTGAAGATTAATTTAAAATACTGTATATAATATGGAATTTAGGTAATAAGACAGATGTAGGTACAGACACATGAAAGGATGGACAGTAACAGAAGGGTGACTGGTATCTGCCTATCATTGGAGGGTTACAAAATAATCAGAGAATTGGCAAAGTATATGGAAAAATCCACTGAAAATGTGCTTACCTCAGGTATAACTGCAAGTAAGAACTCATCCTGTCTTGACTCCAGACGTTGAAAGATAAGCATTAAGCATTTCATCCGTGCCTGGAACAATAGCAGACATATACAGGTAAACATCTTATTTATAGTTTTCTTTTATCAACAAATACACCCGGTCAGCTACACTGTTTATACTCGAACATCTATAGATTTCTCAATTCCTACATATTCAGCCATGACACTTGCAAGTATGTACAGTATCTCCCTATCAGCACAGCAGACACCCATATCACACCAATGTCGGCAGATTCAGTTTTCAGCAGCCAATTGTAGTAACTTATACTATAGTAGGTGAATTTGATGTTCCTGGGTAAGTTGATTGTATAAAAATATACACGCAAGTTACCAGTCTGTTTTACGAGGGCAAAAGATACCGAACAACTAAACTACCTAACCCACAGTAACTGGAACAAACACAGCTGACAAAAGTTGCAATAACACACAGACAGCCCAGACAATTTCGATGTGTTGGTTTGTAAGTTACTGATTTCGACAAAAAAGAACTGAATAATGTTACAGATTCCCTTCCAAGAGTATTGTCAGCTTTAATTCTTTACAAGAAAGTTTTCTCCACAAACAACATGAATTTTGGAATGTAGGTTAACCAAATGATGAATTTTCCTAATGGATACTGAGATTAAAACAATAACTATTCAAGATGAAGGCTTGAGGTCCAGTGGGCCATTTTAAGTAAGGAGATCTGGCTGGTGGAGCAATGCTGCCATTACAATTAGGCCTATCTGGCTGGGTTAGATTTAAGGTTTAAATTATTTTTATTTGGTGTCAATTCATATTTCTCGAGTTTGACAGTTGTAACATTAAAATGTATTTTTTCTGATTTATTGCAACTTAGGGTTGTTTTAAACACATTTTATTCACTGTTGACCATAAATTGTTAGCGTCTACTGAAGTGCAATCGTCTTAATATACAACCTACCATGTTTGTCCATTTTTCAGGAACTTGGGCAACACTTTTTGGTTAGTGTCCAATGGCATTTATGGCCCAAAGCTCATCGTATTTACTTTTGCCGCCTAGGGCCCAGATTGTGGCACATATAGATGCTTTGATACTTCTGTTCCATTTGATCATGAAGGGCAAACACCTCTCTCTGTCTCGGCTTGTTTTTTTTTTCTTTTTGAGCTGATTTTCTTATTTAATCAAACGTTAATCGTGCTCTGACAATAGTTACAGGAAATTGACGTCACAATTGCACTGCACTGTGGGATTTGTTTATTTAATTCACCCTAGGTTAAAATTTACTATGACTGGTAACCTAACCCATGTGATAACTGTTTTAACAAAAGGTTTTACTAGTAACCTTACTGTCATATATACCCAGGCTATGCTAAACCATGGGAATATTTTAACCATTGTTTATACATTTGGCTGCAGATGGTAAAAAAAGGACTTAAAACCACACTGATGAAATATGCAGCATAAAACATTTATCCTTTCAAAGCCAGATTAACAAATTTTATAAACTTTTTAATTATATTTTTGATGAATGGTAATATGATTAAGAAATCAGGCAGGTCATTAAAGAAACCACTCTTCGGAGCCTTTTTCTGGTAAACATTGTCAAAAATGTATTATTTACAAAAAGGACTGCAGAACTTATAACAATGTTCAATCATATAGATTTGTTTATTAATTGGGTTTATCATCTCACCAACAGTATTTCAGTTATCTAGAGACAGTGTCCACTTGAAGCAGATATAGTGCTGCCTTCATTGTGTATAGCATGCCGTCAACACCTGGCATGATACCACACCCAGTCACATTATCCTGACACCGGGCCAACCAGTCGTGGAACTACCCTTATATTTGCTTGAGCATTAGCAAGGGAGAAATACTACTACCATTTTATATGACTTTGGTATGTTGCGGCCCAGGATCGAACCCTGGGCCTCCTGTACCTGGAGCTGATGCCCTACCGATTGCGCTACCAGGTCCTCTCATATATATTTGGTTCTAACATTTGTCCACTGCATCATGTAGGTAGTCATGTTTCACGAAACTGAACTTTTAGGCAAAATCTTGAATAAAGTACTTAAGATGCACATAAAAAGTGGATGCTGTAATGATTCAAATTAAGACTTACAGTTTTTGAAGAGGGACTGGACGATGAGAGGGCAGACACTAGTTCTGCCTGGATTGTTGCCAGGTTGTCCTTCACGAACTGTTGACCTTCGTCAGATGACACTCCGCAGAGTTCCTCTAACATACGGTACGATTTTTTCTGAAGTGTCTTATCCATATCCTGAAATAAAACATAGCATTCTATGAAGCATAGTATTTTTGTGTATCGGATAAAGCTAAATTAAGGTAATACAAATTTTTTAAAACAATTTGTGTATTACTTTAGCAAATTGTAGTGTATCATGGCAAGAAGTACTGGAAAATTTTTCAACAACAAAATCTGTAACAATTCAACTTCTTATGGCTTAGCCTCTAACTGTGTGAGTTCGAGTCCTGGTCGGGGCAAAGGACTTAATATGGGAAGGTATTCCAGCTGACCTGTTGTGCGCCAATGGTTCTACCTAGACATTTGTTTGTGGTCTTCCTCCACCAAAATAGGTCGATGTTGCTGTAATGGTCATAATGGGTCACTGCGATGTATTTCATCAACAAAAACAAAACAATTCAACCAATAATAAAGCATAACCTAGAATAATCAGCAAAATATAAAAAATTAATAAAACATACATGTATTTAGAAACTTTCAGCAATGGTGCTTGTCTACAACTTATTCAAGTGCTTAACAGTGTGATGTAAGCTTTCGTGTAATTGCACATTATCTAAGATAAACCAGAACCATATTTCTTACGACATCCAGCCTAGTTGTCAAAAATTCATTTATATTTAATATTGTTTCTATAATCAACAACATTTTGACATCTTAAAGGTTCTTAAGTTTGACCAACACACCTGAGACAAGAATTAGTTATTCAGCAATTAATCTCGACTCATATTAAAACTTTTTACTTACAAACCAAAAATATGTAATTCAAATTTATTAATGGGCAATTAAAAAATGCTCATACTGGCATATTGACGGACTGACAGGGCTTACACTTAATCTCAATGATTGACCATTTCTGCAAAAAAGCTGAGACCTAACAAACAATGATTATTTGAAATTCATTGCAGCGACCAATTATCATCATTATAGCTATCTCAAGCTATGTGAAGTTTGGTGGAGACAATCCCCTGATAAAAATGTCTGGGTTGAATGACCGGCACAACGCAGATCAGCTGGACAGCCTTCCCACATTAAGCCCTTTACCGAGTATGGGACTCAAAGCTACCCAGTGAGATGCTAAACAGTCAGAGAAGTTACAGGCTAGCTACTCTACCACTATGCCAAGATCGTCCCAACAAAAATAAATGTAATTACAAAAGATCGTACCTGCAGATGTTCAAGAGCAGTGTTGAACAGTGTTTGTAGCTGTGATTTCTCCAGGTAGGGGATCATGGCAATCAGAAGGTCATACAGTGCGGACCTGGACAACATAGGGAAATACAAGTCACCTAAATGTTCATAATATTTTGAATGCAATGGTAACTGCTTTCTTAAGTGTTATCCACACCCAAAGATAACACTGTGCTATGACATCACAGATGGGATGCTTAATTTGTGTATCATACACAGGGATGTCATAGAGGTTTTAAATATAATAAGTCACACATGATGTACAGAGGCTTATTACAATGCCATTTTTTTCAGAACACAAGTTTTCATCCTGATTTGTTTGATTCAACAACTCTAACTGCTCTGTCACAGGCCCCAGCCCCTCCTTCATCTTGAATATATAACAGTTTATTGTTGATAATAATCACAAAAATATACATGCACAAAGCACAAAAAATGCCATTAATCAGGGGCACCAATCCCTGCTCCTCTTCTGATACCACTGCAGTCTGAGGCTGTGTCCACCAACACCACCTACAATAACACCCACAACCCTCCTCATACTCATTAACCTCCAACTGTGAAGTCAGAAAAGGCCACATTCCAAGTTTTAATAGTTTCTTTTTCCTTCACATGATCTGTGATCATCAGATTGAAAAGGACACAAACAGCATTATCACATTCTATTGTTAAACTGGAGCTATCAGTGAAGATTTTAAATCCCCTTATCCAAGCCCCACTATGCTAGCTGGTAATGATCATCCATGTTCAGAGACACATTGGCCACATGTAAGTGGTTGACAAACCTTTTATGTGCAGTAATTCCTTCCTCCTTCAAACGTTCTTGGCACTTTTTACAATATGTGGCTATGAGCTGAAAATATGAAAAAAAAGGCTATAAATCAACAGATTTAAAATAAAAAAAAGTTATGAAAGGTATATATTTTTAACTTTCAACAATATCCTGTGGTGAAAATGTTATACAAGGCCAATTCTAATGAATACCATACACAGAAATAAAAAAAATAACATGATGCCCGAAATAATTTAAAATCTCAAATTGCTTTGTTATTTGCTACTACTTTGTTGCTTTAAAACAAGAGAAAGTAGAGATACAGTTGCTCTATTTTCGATATTGATGCTTCGAGTTGTGAGGCAATTCATTATTCGATTGTACACATATAACATATTTAAAAAAAAAATAATTGCAAGACATTGAAAATGGACAAAAAATAACAACAAAAAAACAAATTTAAGCCAGCAGAAAAATGGTCACCTTTTTGTAAATTATGAAAAGAGACATTGATCAGAAACACTTTGATGACACAACTACTATCATCTGATTGTTTGTTAGTTTTTGCTTGTTTGTGTTTTTTTTAAATACACTGCAGCAACCATTTATGATCATTATAGCAACGTTCAGCTTTTTGATTGAGGAAGACCCCAAACACATTTCTGGGTAGAACCCCAGCACATCGCAAGTCAGCTAGAAGACCTTCTCACATTAAGTCTTTTGCCATGAACGGGACACCAACCCATGCGGTGAGAGGCTAAGCAGTCAGAGGAGTAACTATCATTTAAACACATACAGTTTTTATTAAAGGTGGAAGGACAGAGACTTATGACAATACAGAAACACCTTATCACTGGAGGCCACAACAACATTTACACACAGAAAATGGGCCTCCAACTGAGTGAAGGGGTGTGTGGTGCTAACGACAGTACTCTAACCTACCTGTTTGTCTGCGATCTGTCTGCTACAGACAGTACTCTAACCTACCTGTTTGTCTGTGATCTGGAAGTAACATTTGATGGTCTCAAACACGGCCAGTTTGGATGGATCTTTGTCCTTCACAGGGTCTGTGGTCATCAGGTTGAACAGGATTGGCAAGAAGTTCTTGGCAAATCTTGACAGTTCAGCTCTAGATGCTTCTGTAAAAGAGAGTAATGTATTATCTCATAAGGAAAGCTTTTTTTTTTTGTTACACAAAGGTAATAATTACTTTATGTTGTTACATCATATAAAAGCAATGTTCCATTAACATAAAATATAACAACCAAAATATTGTACATATTTAATAGCTATTTCGGTGGAGAAAGACCCTAGGCACATAGAACCACCAGTGCACCACAGGTCAGATTGGAGATCTTAACAATTAAAGACCTTTGCATGAAAAAGGAGTAAAATACAGTAAAATAAGAACAACACGGCTGATACAATGAAAGAGTCCGAGTAGATAACAAACTATGAGTGTTTAGTGTAACAATACCGTTGTTGAGCGACTGGTTGACAAGTCGACGGAGGGAAGCCATCACCTCCATTCTCAGGTCATCTCTCTCACTGATTGCTGTCCCCAGCACCTTCGCTATACCCTTGAATGACTGCAATACAGAGCATTATATTTAACAGATGTGACGTATTGGTCAAAGGGGCAATACCTCCTGCAATTTCCATCTGGTCATTATAAAAATAGCAGATGCACAAGTTCCCATGGTACTAAAAAGAACTGCAAAGTTTAATCAAAGCTGATGAAAAAATCTGTAGAAGAAGCCTGGACAAAAATGGTCCACAGACTGGAAGACTATCCTGCAGTACACTCCCCCCCTCAAAACTTTGTTGTACAATAAAAAACAACAACATAATAGACATTATATACAATACATCCAAGCTATACATCATGCAGGCTTGTCAAGAGACTATTCCTCTTTCAGTGATTTCATACAAAGCACATTTGCTATACTCTTCAAAAACTGCAAAACTAAGCTTTAGATAATTTAAACAAGATTATAAGCTCTAATGATGAGAAAAAATCTCTGTTCCACTGGATCTTATCTTTACCAAAAGTGTAAATAATCACAATAAAATACAGAACCTCAAAGACAGAGCATATGTAAAACACATCAGAAACTCAATATATTTATTAGGTCTCACTTACTGATTGCCATCCACTACATATTAAGACTATTGACTGACATTACACTGGCAGAATGACAGCAGGTGCAGGTTCAGATGAGATCGATAACAAACATAGTCTGATCTTAGTCGACACTGATTACATTTTTTACAAAAGTAAATATATTTTTACTTACAGTAGCCAGATCTGTGGGTCGTGTACAGAAGCCTGGCAGGAGAGACCAGATCTGTAACTGTAGGGCCTCGTATGTTCTCGAGGCCACAAGGTTCTGCTGGTCCGACAGCTCTAGGGCTGGAAATAGTTCAGGAAAATATATCAAGGCACAGAATTATACTCAGAAAATTTAATTGCACACAATTATACTCAGAAACTGTGCATCAACACATAATTATACTCACAAACTGTGCATCACCACACAAATATACTCAGAAACTGTGCATCACCACACAAATATACTCAGAAACTGTGCATCACTATACAATTATACTTAGAAACTGTGCATTGCCACACAATAATACTCAGAAACTGTGCATCACTATACAATTATACTTAGAAACTGTGCATCACCACACAAATATACTCAGAAACTGTGCATCACCACACAAATATACTCAGAAACTGTGCATCACCACACAATTATACTCAGAAACTGTGCATTGCCACACAATAATACTCAGAAACTGTGCATCACTATACAATTATACTTAGAAACTGTGCATCACCACACAAATATACTCAGAAACTGTGCATCACCACACAATTATACTCAGAAACTGTGCATTGCCACACAATTATACTCACAAACTGTGCATCACCACACTTTTATACTCAGAAACTGTGCATCGCCACCCAATTATACTCAGAAACTGCATCACCAAACAATTATACTCAGAAACTGTGCATCACCACACAATTATACTCAGAAACTGTGTATCACCACACAATTATACTTAGAAACTGTATCACCACACAATTATACTAAGAAACTGTGCATCACCACACAAATATACTCAGAAACTGTGCATCACCACACAATTATACTCAGAAACTGTGCATTGCCACACAATAATACTCAGAAACTGTGCATCACCACACAAATATACTCAGAAACTGTGCAACACCAAACAAATATACTCAGAAACTGTGCATCACCACACAATTATACTCACAAACTGTGCATCACCACACTTTTATACTCAGAAACTGTGCATCGCCACACAAATATACTCAGAAACTGTGCATCACCACACAATTATACTCAGAAACTGTGCATTGCCACACAATAATACTCAGAAACTGTGCATCACCACACAAATATACTCAGAAACTGTGCAACACCACACAATTATACTCACAAACTGTGCATCACCACACTTTTATACTCAGAAACTGTGCATCGCCACACAATTATACTCAGAAACTGTGCATCACCACACAAATATACTCAGAAACTGTGCATCACCACACAAATATACTCAGAAACTGTGCATCACCACACAATTATACTCAGAAAATGCGCATCACCACACAAATATACTCAGAAACTGTGCATCACCACACAATTATACTCACAAACTGTGCATCACCACACTTTTATACTCAGAAACTGTGCATCGCCACACAATTATACTCAGAAACTATGCATCACCACACAATTATACTTAGAAACTGTGCATTACCACACAATTATACTCAGAAACTGCATCACCACACAATTATACTCAGAAACTGTGCATCACCACACAATTATACTCAGAAACTGTGCATCACCACACAATTATACTCAGAAACTGTGTATCACCACACAATTATACTTAGAAACTGTATCACCACACAATTATACTAAGAAACTGTGCATCGCCACACAATTATACTCAGAAACTATGCATCACCACACAATTATACTTAGAAACTGTGCATCACCACACAATTATACTCAGAAACTGCATCACCACACAATTATACTCAGAAACTGTGCATCACCACACAATTATACTCAGAAACTGTGTATCACCACACAATTATACTAAGAAACTGTATCACCACACAATTATACTAAGAAACTGTGCATCGCCACACAATTATACTCAGAAACTGCATCGCCACACGATTATACTCAGAAACTGTGCATCGCCATACAATTGTACTCACAAACTGTGCATCACCACACAATTATACTCACAAACTCTGCATCACCACACTATTATACTCAGAAACTGTGCATTACCACATAATTATACTCAGAAACTGTGCATCACCACACTATTATACTCAGAAACTGTGCATCACCACACAATTATATTCAGAAACAGTGCATCACCAAACAATTATACTCAGAAACTGCATCGCCACACAATTATACTCACAAACTGTGTATCACCACACAATTAAACTCAGAAACTGTGCATCACCACACAATTATACTCAGAAACTGTGTATCGCCTCACAATTATACTCATAAACTGTGCATCACCACACAATTATACTCAGAAACTGCATCGCCACACAATTATACTCACAAACTGTGCATCACCACACAATTAAACTCAGAAACTGTGTATGACCACACAATTATACTCAGAAACTGCATCACCACACAATTATACTCAGAAACTGTGCATCACCGCACAATTATACTCAGAAACTGAGCATCACCGCACAATTATACTCAGAAACTGTGCATCACCACACAATTATACTCAGAAACTGAGCATCACCGCACAATTATACTCAGAAACTGAGCATCACCGCACAATTATACTCAGAAACTGTGCATCACCACACAATTATACTCAGAAACTGAGCATCACCGCACAATTATACTCATAAACTGTGCATCACCGCACAATTATACTTAGAAACTGAGCATCACCGCACAATTATACTCAGAAACTGAGCATCACCGCACAATTATACTCAGAAACTGTGCATCACCGCACAATTATACTCAGAAACTGAGCATCACCACACAATTATACTCAGAAACTGTGCATCACCGCACAATTATACTCAGAAACTGAGCATCACCGCACAATTATACTCAGAAACTGTGCATCACCACACAATTATACTCAGAAACTGTGCATCACCGCACAATTATACTCAGAAACTGAGCATCACCGCACAATTATACTCAGAAACTGTGCATCACCACACAATTATACTCAGAAACTGAGCATCACCGCACAATTATACTCATAAACTGTGCATCACCACACAATTATACTCAGAAACTGTGCATCGCCACACAATTAAACTCAGAAACTGTGCATTGCCACACAATTATACTTAGAAACTCCATCGCCACACAATTATACTCAGAAACTGCATCGCCACACAATTATACTCAGAAACTGTGTATCATCACACAATTATACTCAGAAACTGTGCATCACCACACAATTATACTCAGAAACTGTGTATCATCACACAATTATACTCAGAAACTGTGTATCATCACACAATTATACTCAGAAACTCTGCATCACCACACAATTATACTCAGAAACTGTGCATCACCACATAATTATACTCAGAAACTGTGCATCACCGCACAATTATACTCAGAAACTGAGCATCACCGCACAATTATACTCAGAAACTGTGCATCACCACACAATTATACTCAGAAACTGTGCATCACCGCACAATTATACTCAGAAACTGAGCATCACCGCACAATTATACTCAGAAACTGTGCATCACCACACAATTATACTCAGAAACTGAGCATCACCGCACAATTATACTCATAAACTGTGCATCACCACACAATTATACTCAGAAACTGTGCATCGCCACACAATTAAACTCAGAAACTGTGCATTGCCACACAATTATACTTAGAAACTCCATCGCCACACAATTATACTCAGAAACTGCATCGCCACACAATTATACTCAGAAACTGTGTATCATCACACAATTATACTCAGAAACTGTGCATCACCACACAATTATACTCAGAAACTGTGTATCATCACACAATTATACTCAGAAACTGTGTATCATCACACAATTATACTCAGAAACTCTGCATCACCACACAATTATACTCAGAAACTGTGCATCACCACATAATTATACTCAGAAACTGTGCATCACCGCACAATTATACTCACAAACTGTGCATCACCGCACAATTATACTCAGAAACTGTGTATCACCACACTATTATAATCAGAAACTGCATCGCCACACAATTCTAATCAGAAACTGTGCATCGCCACACAATTATAATCAGAAACTGTGCATCACCGCACAATTATACTCACAAACTGTGCACGCACAATTATACTCAGAAACTGTGTATCACCACACTATTATACTCAGAAACTGTGCATCACCACACTATTATAATCAGAAACTGCATCGCCACACAATTATAATCAGAAACTGCATCACCGCACAATTATACTCAGAAACTGTGTATCACCACACTATTATACTCAGAAACTGTGCATCACCACACTATTATACTCAGAAACTGTGCATCATCACACAATTATACTCAGAAACTGTGCATCACCAAACAATTATAATGAGAAACTGTGCATCACCAAATAATTATACTCAGAAACTGCATCGCCACACAATTATACTCAGAAACTGTGCATCATCACACAATTATACTCAGAAACTGTGTATCACCACACAATTATACTCAGAAACTGTGTATCGCCTCACAATTATACTCAGAAACTGTGTATCACCACACAATTATACTCAGAAACTGTGCATCACCACACTTTTATACTCAGAAACTGTGCATCGCCACACAATTATACTCAGAAACTATGCATCACCACACAATTATACTTAGAAACTGTGCATTACCACACAATTATACTCAGAAACTGCATCACCACACAATTATACTCAGAAACTGTGCATCACCACACAATTATACTCAGAAACTGTGCATCACCACACAATTATACTCAGAAACTGTGTATCACCACACAATTATACTTAGAAACTGTATCACCACACAATTATACTAAGAAACTGTGCATCGCCACACAATTATACTCAGAAACTATGCATCACCACACAATTATACTTAGAAACTGTGCATCACCACACAATTATACTCAGAAACTGCATCACCACACAATTATACTCAGAAACTGTGCATCACCACACAATTATACTCAGAAACTGTGTATCACCACACAATTATACTAAGAAACTGTATCACCACACAATTATACTAAGAAACTGTGCATCGCCACACAATTATACTCAGAAACTGCATCGCCACACGATTATACTCAGAAACTGTGCATCGCCATACAATTGTACTCACAAACTGTGCATCACCACACAATTATACTCACAAACTCTGCATCACCACACTATTATACTCAGAAACTGTGCATTACCACATAATTATACTCAGAAACTGTGCATCACCACACTATTATACTCAGAAACTGTGCATCACCACACAATTATATTCAGAAACAGTGCATCACCAAACAATTATACTCAGAAACTGCATCGCCACACAATTATACTCACAAACTGTGTATCACCACACAATTAAACTCAGAAACTGTGCATCACCACACAATTATACTCAGAAACTGTGTATCGCCTCACAATTATACTCAGAAACTGTGCATCACCACACAATTATACTCAGAAACTGCATCGCCACACAATTATACTCACAAACTGTGCATCACCACACAATTAAACTCAGAAACTGTGTATGACCACACAATTATACTCAGAAACTGCATCACCACACAATTATACTCAGAAACTGTGCATCACCGCACAATTATACTCAGAAACTGAGCATCACCGCACAATTATACTCAGAAACTGTGCATCACCACACAATTATACTCAGAAACTGAGCATCACCGCACAATTATACTCAGAAACTGAGCATCACCGCACAATTATACTCAGAAACTGTGCATCACCACACAATTATACTCAGAAACTGAGCATCACCGCACAATTATACTCATAAACTGTGCATCACCGCACAATTATACTTAGAAACTGAGCATCACCGCACAATTATACTCAGAAACTGAGCATCACCGCACAATTATACTCAGAAACTGTGCATCACCGCACAATTATACTCAGAAACTGAGCATCACCACACAATTATACTCAGAAACTGTGCATCACCGCACAATTATACTCAGAAACTGAGCATCACCGCACAATTATACTCAGAAACTGTGCATCACCACACAATTATACTCAGAAAACTGTGCATCACCGCACAATTATACTCAGAAACTGAGCATCACCGCACAATTATACTCAGAAACTGTGCATCACCACACAATTATACTCAGAAACTGAGCATCACCGCACAATTATACTCATAAACTGTGCATCACCACACAATTATACTCAGAAACTGTGCATCGCCACACAATTAAACTCAGAAACTGTGCATTGCCACACAATTATACTTAGAAACTCCATCGCCACACAATTATACTCAGAAACTGCATCGCCACACAATTATACTCAGAAACTGTGTATCATCACACAATTATACTCAGAAACTGTGCATCACCACACAATTATACTCAGAAACTGTGTATCATCACACAATTATACTCAGAAACTGTGTATCATCACACAATTATACTCACAAACTGTGCATCACCGCACAATTATACTCACAAACTGTGCATCACCGCACAATTATACTCAGAAACTGTGTACCACCACACTATTATACTCAGAAACTGTGCATCACCACACTATTATAATCAGAAACTGCATCGCCACACAATTCTAATCAGAAACTGTGCATCGCCACACAATTATAATCAGAAACTGTGCATCACCGCACAATTATACTCACAAACTGTGCACGCACAATTATACTCAGAAACTGTGTATCACCACACTATTATACTCAGAAACTGTGCATCACCACACTATTATAATCAGAAACTGCATCGCCACACAATTATAATCAGAAACTGCATCACCGCACAATTATACTCAGAAACTGTGTATCACCACACTATTATACTCAGAAACTGTGCATCACCACACTATTATACTCAGAAACTGTGCATCATCACACAATTATACTCAGAAACTGTGCATCACCAAACAATTATAATGAGAAACTGTGCATCACCAAATAATTATACTCAGAAACTGCATCGCCACACAATTATACTCAGAAACTGTGCATCATCACACAATTATACTCAGAAACTGTGTATCACCACACAATTATACTCAGAAACTGTGTATCGCCTCACAATTATACTCAGAAACTGTGTATCACCACACAATTATACTCAGAAACTGTGCATCACCACATAATTATACTCAGAAACTGTGCATCTTCTATTACAGATAATGGGTTCAGATTTTAGTTAAAAAGCATTTTAAGTCAGCCCAATTATATTGACATATATTATTAGTTAAGACCTCAGATATTGTCCAACATTGGGCAAAGAACTAACTGACAGGGCTGATAAAAATTTAATTCATTAAGCAAAATGCCTTTCCTAAATTTATTGCCTGGAAGAAACAAATAAAACATCAGTCCAGGTATATTATTTTCAAAATCACGCCCCCCCCCCCCTCGACACAGGTTGACACAAAAGTTATTCGCTTTAACAAAAGTTTGTGTTATACTCTTTTATAACCTGTTATAGAGTATTAATTTGACTTCTTAAAACAAGATCTGTCAATAGACAGTGCTCTCAATACTTTTAAGTGTTTTTAGTCTATTGAAAATTTTATGTTGAAACAGGGACATAACTCTACCAAAATAAACATAAGAGTTACCTGCCTTTTTGAAATGGGCTTCAATATTTTGATATTTAGCAATCATTGAAGTGAATATCTATGATGTTGTTTTTCTAAATGGACCTTAACATAAATGTTAACCAATGCCAACTAGAAGGTCATGATATAACCTCCAATTTTTTTCTTCAAAAAGTGGAGCTAAAAGACACACACTTCATTGTTCTTGAAATTAAAAAAAGCAACAATATTTTCTTACATCTTTGGCGTAGTTTGGCCGCTAAGGGCAGGAAATATGATATGAAGAAGCCAAGTTCTGTCTCCGTGATGTGGTCTCTTAAGACAGGTAGCAACCAGCTGCGAGGGAAGTCAAGGTCATCACTGAAAAGCACAAAAGAACACAACAATATCATTTTTTTTGTTGCTAAAGCATATCTTTTCCACCATTCTGGATTGATTTGTTTGCTTTGTTTTTTGTTACATTGCACCAACACACTTACAGTCATATTGGTGACTTCCAGCTTATTATTGGTGGAGGAAGATCCTAGACTTATATTTGGGTAGAACCACCAGCATACCATAAGTTAGCAGGAAAATCTCCCCACATGAAAGTTCTCGCCCAGATCAGGACTCAAACCCATGTGGTGAGGGGCTGAGGAGTTTTAAGTCAGCGACTCTAACTACTCAGCATGGGTACTCCACCCCCACCTCGCATATAATGACACTTTGTTTAAAAATCCCTGATAAACACAATAGAACACAATACATTTTGGCAGACAATAAACCAGCATGTTAATGTTATAACAGTATTTTTTAGCTTTTAACTAAATTAGCACTCATTTAAAAACTTCTGGAAATTAATTTTTACACAAAAATAGAAAAAAGAACCTACTTGTGACAATTATTTAAAAAAAGAAGAAAAAAAAACAAATCTTAACACTGATGTTTGTGATACCTTTGCCCAGTGATCTAAAGAGATACTGCAGAAAAAGAGACCCTAGTTTTAATGGTATAGACAGCAACAGAATGTACCATTAACAAATACATGTAAATATATCTTCCCTTGTGTGTTGGAATCTTAGCATAATCTCTTCATAAACGCATACTGTCATCTAAGTAAAGACATTTCTGACATCACTTCAGTTGTTACGCAGTACAAATTATGAAAGAGGTCGCTCTTGCCTTTCATTTTTTTCCAAATCTATAAACAAGCACGATGGTAAATTCTGCTAAAACAGATATAAACGTCAGAGCGGACTACACAGGACCCATAGTCTAGCCAATCAAGTACCTCTGTCCTGTGATTTGGAGAGGTACTGCAGAGAGAACATGTCTGGGACCCATCGTTTTGACGGCACACCCAATAGCGTGGTCAACTTCTGCCTTGTAGGAAAATCTCACACTGTCTCTAAGGTCTGCGATAGCAGCAAGACTCTGAAAATTACAAAATATATTGTGCATACAGGTAGTTACAAAAATGTAAATGTAAAATGTCGCTAAAAAAGGAGAATCAAATATGTGTCAAAAGCCTGCAATAGCATAAAGGCTCTGAAAATTACAGGCTACATAGTTACAAAACTGTACATGTTGTCATAAAAGACTGCAACAGTGGCCAGGCTCTGAAGGCTTTGAAAATAGTGAAAAAGAGTTACAAAAATGTATATTGGTTGTTTTTTATATGGCACATCTCAATAGTTTCTCTTAATAGTTTCTAAGTCAGGGGTGCACGTAGCCTAGACTGTTGTGGTAGTCGCCAAATTGTTTGTTCTCAGACTACTGGCTCCCTCTGGGCATGGGTTTTATTCCTGGTCGAGGCACTAATCAATGTCAAGAGACTTTCCATCTTTCTACTCCAGACTGTTCTAGCCAGAAATAATGTCTTTCTACATCTGGACATTATGATCACCATAAATGCTCACTAAGATGCAGTCAAAAACAGTAAGTACTTTTTTATCATCTAGATCTTAGACAGAATTATATACAAGTTATTGACAAGCTTGTATTGGAAAAAGACAAGTGACAATAATCACATTGGAACCAAACGTTTAGAACTTTTTTACTATTTTATAAAGGCAAGACATAGCACAATAACAGGTCTTTATCAATTTACCTTTTTGAAAAGAGCAGGAGCTTGCTTGCCAAGGGCCTGGAAAATAAAAGTTACAAAAGATTAAGTTTATTCAATTATTTTATAACATCAAAAGCTAAAGTCAATAGGGAATAAAGCAGACAAAATAGTTTTTTGTAACACTTTTGCATTGCTAGTATTTCAAACAAATTAAATGAATTTGATACAATAACCCTGCAACATGAGTATCAACTGTTAACTGTTTTATTATTTAAGATGGTATCCAAGAATTTTCCTCTATCAAATACACGTAATCCTTGTTTGGATGAATTGCGGCATAATTTCTGCAAAAGTTCAAACCAGAGTCTTACTTAAGATGATTTTGAACCCTGCCTCGTTTGTATGAAAGTGAAAATCGTAAGAAATTCCTCTGCAAGTCTTTAGGAGAGATTGGGAAGACTTACTGTGTAGAGTGCAGAGAACAGCTGGAGGATGAGGCCCCAGGATGCGTGGAACTGGTAGCCCAGTCCACTCTCGAGGGCCCGCAGCACCTTGTGGATAGATGATGGCGATTTGTCTGACGCAGCCTGAATAACGGCACCAAGCTGGTCGCCCAGTGGACTGATACAGTGAATGATCAGAGACTGGAATCAAACATAAAAATCACAGTTAATCAGAAAAGCATAATAAAATGTTTTGTTTTAGAATGAAAAAAAACATACAACATTACAACAGTTTTTAATAAATTAATGTTATAAATGAGGTTAACAAACAGCTGTCAACACAAATATTAAAGAGAAGTACAGTGTTACCTTCTTCAAACTTTAATTACAGGGTACCTTAAAGCCCTGGTTTGTCTGGAAAGTTTAAATTGGCACCAAAAAGTAATTTGAAAATTATTGATGCACATGCAAAATTCATGATTATCTTCTTAATGTACTGACACTTTATGTTTCATGTTTATCAAAGTACTGAAAACATTATTCAATTTATATGTTCATCTTCGTAATGTATTTAAACTCATGTTTAAAATTGTATAATTAGAAAATCAAAGTTCTAAAAGTGCAGTTGATTCTTAAAAAACGTCTGATGAAATCATAGTCATATGTACATAATGATTGATGAAAGAGTTTGTAGACAGATGTAACTAAAACAGATATAAAGGTTTTGAAAGCTTGCTTGCAAAAAAAAAAAGCACTGATCTGGCATGCTGATGACTGAGAACAGCAGTGTAGAGTAGACAGAAGTTATGCCCACTCACCAAACAACTCTACTTATTAAGTCTTGAACAATTGCATGGAAGAGTGCACAACAGTTAAAGGAGATATTTGGAACTGCCAAATGACAGTGAGTTATACATAAACATCCCAATCTGGCAGTTTTTTAACTTTGGTAGGCAAAGTTTCTTGAAAAAAAAAAACACCCTTAAAACTGTCTCAGAGGAGACTTAATTTCTTATAAAGTAAAAACTGACCAATCAGATACTTTTAAAACAGCCCAAGATTGATAATACTGGTGGGACTGTGCTATACCTTGAGGGCCTTGGTTGCAGCCTGGGTGATTTCTGGTTTCACAGAAAGATGACAAACCATGCCAGCTGAGAATATCCGAGGCAGGTGACTGACACACAGCTTTCCATCGAGCCTGAGTAACAGAAAAATGTATGTATGAAAGATTTATCTACTTGCCTGGAAAGAACAGTCACAGCAGTTGGTTGGCATACAGCTTCCCAAATAAAGCTTTATGAGGTTTAGCATCACACTCACAAGTTTTCAGTCACCATGTCTAAGGAAGGTTTATATATTTATTAGTCTATATTATAAAATTTCTAGCAAAGTTGTGCAATTTTTGATGATTGCAGTTTTCAAATCAGATTATACTGGAGCTTATAACATGAGGTCGAAGCAGCAATCTGTGGCGTAAGGGTATAAATTTTATGTCACATATACTCGTCTTTTGTAAGAGAGTACATATATGGGAGTAATCAGTTGTCATTACACATGTTGTTGATAAAAATTTGTTCCAAATATATATATATATATATATATAAATAAGATTACTGCAGTAAAAAATGTGTACACATGGGAGATTTTTTCTTCATGCAGAAACATATCTGTGTTCTTGACTAGAAGCAAGTCTGTAAAAGTGAATTAAAACAGGGCTTGCATATGGTATACATGACTCAAATCACATATTGTTTGTGTTAGAGAAGTGCAGAAAAAAATGAACCTTAATTTTGCAAATGCCTGCAACAGTTTCTTCCTTTCACCACTTTTTTTCACATGATTATCTACAAAATTCTAAATTTCCCAGGTATTTTTGTTGAAATTCATGCAAGACATTGTAACGAAAAATGAAAGGAAACCAGTGTCTGGGAACATCCTATAGAAATCTTTTCCTAAGAAGGGTCTATAAACAGTCTATATTAAGGAAAAAACCCTGTTATGATTACTTGAAGACTGGTAAACTATTAAGAAGTCTGTAGTTGTCAGTGTACTCACTTTTTTAGTGCTAGATATTAAAATAAAAAATGTCCAAAAGGGGCATAACTCTGTCAAAATTAAATTTTGGGTTACCTGCACATCTAATATGGGTTTTTCTTTGAAATTGTATAAATATTGCAAGTTTAATGGGGTTTTGTGAAATTTTTTGAGAAACAAACCTAAACAAGAAAATTAACCAAAGCTAATGAATATGAGAGTCACGATAATGCCTCCATTTTTTTCCCCTTGACAACCGGAGCTTAAAATATTGCTTGTTGTTTATTGGGCTTATCGTCCCACCAACTGTATTTCAATTATCTGGAGACAGTCTCCACTTTAAGCGATATAGTGCTGCCTTTACTGAGTATAGCATGCTGTGAACACCTGGCATGATACCACACCCAGTCACATTATCCTTATCCAGTTGTGGAACTACCCTTATATTTGCTTGAGAGTTAGCAAGGGAGCTATACAACTACTATTTTTTATGACCTTGGTATGGTGCAGCCCAAATCAAACAGAGCAGATGCTCTACCGATTGTGCTTCAAGGTCTGGTTGGAGCTTAAAACAAAAAATCAAGTCATACTTTGCCAGGTTAACATGAGCTGCCTCCATGACAGTTAGCCATGCTATAGTGGGCTGGACATCATTCTCTGAGGGCTGGAAATCATAGAGGGCCTGAAAGACCAAATATTCAAAAAAAGATTTTTATTATTTTGTTTTGTTATTTAAAATATATTGAAATCAAACCTATAAATTTATTTATAGTTGTTTGTTTCAAATTATGTAAATCCCTTACACCATCCCATTTCCTAGGTAGAACCAATACTCAGATATTTACTATTTGAAGAAATGTGAGTAAATGGGCTTGTGAAAGGACTGCATGTGGTGATTGGTATAGGATGGTATGGGTACCCAAATCCTTAACCACTAAACCATGTACTTTCACCATTCTGGTGTTTCTAATAGCTTGACAAATTCACAAGCTCTGAAAATAAAATTCTGTGTAGAAACAGAGAAGCAGCCCAGGTTTAATGCAGTCATTCACTAGTTTTATTTTCAGACAAAAAGTTTGTAGACCCAGTATGTAGAAGAGAACATATGTTTAGTTGCAAGGCTAAATGCCAATCCAATTTCATGAAATGGACATAAAAGGTGGTTTCCAACACTTCTGACTAAACATTTATTCTCAAATAACCAAATAAATGATTGTTATCTGAAAAGTTCCTGCTAAACGTTGTTGATTGATGCCCACGATATCTATGAATAGTCAAGCATAAATCACCACTCTATTTTTAGCAGAGACCACTATCACGCCTTTAACAGAGTATGAAAGAATGAACATTTAATAAGATTTTTTCAGCAATACCAAAGACACTTTGTGATCAAAAATCGTCTTTTTTGAGACTAAAGTATAGATTAATGCACAAAATATGCACCAATTCCCCAATATTAAGGTTAGATATTATTACATGTATTTGATAATGGCAAACTGTCTATAGATTAATCAGCAGTTGTATTTTGTTTGTACTGTTTAATACATGGAAAACACAATAATGGTCATTATAGCAACATCTAGCTATGTTGATGAAACCCACAACCAGAAGCAGTCAGCACTTCTTATAAATTGGTCAATTTTGCCTGCAGGTTAATGTTCCAGGGGGTATCTAACTTATATAAAGAGGAATAAAGAACAAATAAGAAGCTGAGTGAACTTACCGAGATGATCTGAGCATTGAGGTCTGTGGGCAGGTTGGCTGCTGAGGGTGCTGCTGAAAACAAACTATGTAGGGCCTGCATACATCCGGCTGTCACCATCTGGAGCAACACAGAATAAAATATAATGTAGTACATAAAAATAACAGTGAGCATCCATAAAACAGACAATGTGCAAGTCCCTTTATGCAGATATACAGGTTTACTTTTCTGGTGAGTTCACATGGTTTTTCTTGGATTTGGCCTTGTGTCACACCTTCCCCCCCCCCCCACCCAACTACACTCATTTAATTATGATATTACAGCCCAAATACATTGTAAAGAGTCATAAATAGTTCAACAATGTTATGACAAAGTTGCTTGACACAATATCCTGAAGTTGACAGAAACAATGTGCAATGGCAATTATGAGGGTTTTTTTTAAAAGACAGGTCACATTGACCCAGTAAAATCGGTAAAAAAAACTCCCTTATTCTTTGAAAAATTTCATTTTCCCTCAGTTTACAATTTTACCAAAATCTACCATATTAGTGAAGGTCAATAGATGAAGAAGATTCTTGCACACTGACTTAATAATTGACAGAATAAAGACAGCTATGATGTGTCTCAACTGTCCAAAAGCAATCAGGATAATCACTTTCAACAAAGAAACAACTATTTTTTTGCTGAATTTTCTTATCATTTGTATAAGATTTACCATTTACATACCACATTACTGAGAGTCATCAGTCTAAGCAGAGTTTCACAGGCTGATTTGATGCTGGATTTAGGTAGGACAGCAAGGATTCTTCTAAAGAGACCCAGCGCATGGAGAGTGTCTGCAGCATCACCAGTACCTGAAATCAGATTTATGAAAAAATTAATATTTGTCAGCCAATGTCTAATATTCAATGGCCATAAAATTTCTGGCTCTGAGATAGCCAGTTGAAGACCAATAGGATTTCTGTTATAACATGGAGATGGTGTCCACTTGAAGCAGATATAGTGCTGCCTTTTCTGTGTATAGCATGCCAACACCTGGTATAATATCACACTCAGTCACATTATCCTGTCACTAGGCAAGAAACTCAAAGGATCAAAAGGCAGAGGATCACAAGGTACAAGGCAAATTGAAAATAAAACCAGAAATCAAGTTGTCAGAGCCCTGGAACTCCGCTTAGAGGGTCCTGGGGTAAGTCCAAAACCTTACATAAGATGTAAATTCCTTGGCAACACTTACTACTCCACACTGCTCCACTTACTGGATACTCAACTTAGAAATCCACAAACAATAAAAGCTAGTTTATGCAATTTGTTGTCCAGTAAGTCATACGTATAATGTATAATACCTTTTGGCTCATCTCTTACCTCCACACGTCTCTATGACCTGGATGCAATGTTTGCTTGTCATGGCAGCTGCAGGGTGGTGGGAGGGGCCATCTTTGTCCAGCATGAATAAGCTCCCTTGAAGAATGATGCAGACACCATCTTGGGCAGCTTTCCTCACCTAGCAATTAGGAGAAAAAAAATAGCAATTTGAAACCATTTTTTATCCAGTTGCATTGTCTAAAAAGGAGATTGTGTTGCAGTTTTTTTTATATATTTTGATTATGCATTATAACACAAAAAAAGATTCTGTACAAAGGCAATGACGAAGAATGATGCAGACACATCTACAGCTGTTTTTCTCTGGTAGAATCAGGCAGTTACAATTACAACATTGAATACTTTACCTAAGTGATAAACCTGACAAGAGAAATATTATATTTTCTAATGCTACAATCATCAATACGCTTTTATAAAGGGGATACATAAATAGATTATATAAGTCCAATTTAACTTTAAAATACATGAATTACAAAGCAAAAACAAACAAAAAAATATTAACATAATGAATTTAATATTTCCAAATAAAAGCTGAAATCAAAGAATTTGGCTACAACTTTTATAAAGACTACTCAAGTTATTCTTACGCTTAACTTTTATGAAATTAATTTTAAGTTTGCGTGTTCTATCACGGTTTTGAATGCAGAACCAATTTAATTTTGCCATGAAGACTGTAGGCCTGAGATTTAAATCTTTATGAGTCTGAATGAGGAATATGGGTGATATCTCGAAAAGTGGAATCAGGGGTGTGGAAATCCCATGCCCAGCAAGTAGGTTATTTCACAGTCAGGCAAGTGGGATTGGTTGTCTAATTTGTCCATGGACAACTTAATATTTGTTGTATAATGCTTTTCATATCAAGAAATCTTTGTTAGAAGTTGATTTCTAACAAGTCCATAAAACATCATGGGGATTAACATTAGGAATGTCTGGCTGATGTGTTCATCATGTGAAATGTGGCTACATACATAATTAAAAGAATAATCAAAATATATCTAAGTCATTAATTTGCATATGCTAAATGGATGCATGTTCTATCGAAACTTCAATAACTATAAATAGATAACCTGACAAAGGGTATTTTATGATGGATCAGTAGATTTTTAAAGCAAACTTGCCAAGTCAAAAATAATATGGACATGCACACCCCTGGTGGAACTAAAACAATAAAAACGAACCTTAGGTTTCTTGTGTGTGATGAATGTTAGCAGACCTTTGTACACTTGCTGAGTAGAGGAGTTGTTCCACACTGCCTGCTCCTGGGCCCTCAGTAGAAAGGAGAGAGATGTCAGAACCTAGAGAAAAGAAAAATATTGATTACTCATCATCATTGTTTCCATCACCATGATCACTGCTAACACATTTGCAATCAAAACTAAAAATATACTTGTAAAATGTACAACATAACAAGAATTGTGTTCACAGGATGCATATTCCCCTCTTTTGGTATAAAATATCCCTTATAAGGACCATAACTCTACTTATATAAAGTGAACACAAACAAAAATAAAACTAGTCTGTGTTTCAAAATCATACAAATACAAACTCAAATATAAAATTATTCATTCAGTTTTGTGTGCTTTCTCTTGAGAGAAACATATGCACTGGTTGATAATAAATTTATACATTTTTATGAATATTTCATTTTTTCTCTCCATTTATTGCATTCTGATTATACTCACAGATTTCACGAGGGATGTATTGTCACCAGAAGCATGTTGGCCTAGCAACTCTAGGAAACACTTTGCAACCTCAGAAAATCTGCTACGAAGAACAGGCACTGGAACCCTTTAACACAATTTTGAAAATATAAAACACACATTAATATTTTCATTCTTCAAACTTATCTCAAATAAGTGAAAACATGAACTTGATAAGATTATCAAAGGTATTTTACAACATATTTATATAAAAATAAAAAAAAGATTTCAGTTTTTAGACACTAGCTGAAACAGAAGTAAAATTTGTTCTACCAATATCAATCCTTAACTAAATGTATGCTAAATGTATGTTTGTTTTACATGTACTCATTGTGCTTCAAGGATATCAATATTAACATCCATGTTGATAATAGCTCTGCAACAGTACCATAATTGATATAGATATTAAATTTCATTAAAAGTACCTCTATGATTAAACTCAAGTCTCTGGCATAAGTACATACCTGAATGAAACAGCAGAAGCATTAAAATGCCAGTGTATGAATGAAGTGGCAGGAGCGTAAAAGTGCTAATCTATTAATGAAAGGGTTTATTACAGACTGTGTACATGCTGGAGGTTCCGTTGACATGCGCCACAACCAACTTACTTCTTCAATACAAGAGAAATCAAGTAGACAATAGCAACCACTGTCTCCTCCTCTTGGTCTGTACCTTCAAGAGCAGTCATCTGTAAAAGGTAATGGTTTGTTTCCTTTAATATCAATACTTTTGACTTGACTTGATTGGAAATATTTTACAATCTTTGTTGAGAAAAGACCAAGAAATTACCTTTCAACTTCATTGGCTTATGTACACAGCAGATTTCTTTGTGAAAAAAGATAAAAACTTGTGAATTCCAATGTTTCTGATCGAAAGGGTGCAGTGGGGTAAAGTTCAAATGATCACAGCCACTTACTTGCTAAAAACACCATGAGGATGGAGAGTGTTACTATTAAGTGTTTATGGAGAGAACTGTATTAAAAAAAATCATGAGGTCAAAGCTTTTCTTTTTTTAAGGTTGGGTGGGTGGGGGGAATTATGCAGGTTTAACTAAACATTTAAGCACCTATTTCTCATGACTCAAGGTAAGGCTTCACTGTTTGTGTCCACACTGCTATATTGAATGGTAGCGAAACATGGGCCCCTACACTTTCAGACCTACAGAGACTTGTTAGACATAAATAATCTAACGCTGTAGACCAAGAAAGACTTGGTCAGAATGTGTCAAGAGTGATATGAAAGTGTGTTATCTGTCCAGCACTGATCCGCTGAACAGAGTTGCATAGATGGCAGGTGTAAGATACCCTAGCTGCCTGCTGCCTACACAAGAAACTGGTGCCTAAACCAGAAAATATAGTCACATACTTACATCACTGTACAACTTAGCATCAATAAACCAATAATCTGAAGTAACATTATTCTAACTCATAGCAGAACAATGTGAAATAACTTTTATAGCCTCAGTTTATGCAAAGGAACTACTATCAATTGTAAGGCTTGTATAACTCACACTGGAACGAACCCAAACCATGTGTTCCTGGGGCTAACACTCCAAGCTACCAGCCTTAGAACTGGATGGGGGGTCTCAGATTTGAACCACAGAATGATCACCTGATATTAGTCTCTTAGCAAGAATATTTATTGCAAATTGCTTTAAATGTGTTGTCAGGGCCAGTTGTAAATTTTGACATGCCCATTTACTCCAATATTTAGAATGAACTCCTTTCCAACTTAGCTAGCAGGGCAGATTGCAATATTCTCAAAAAGAAACTTTTACTTACCAGTGCTGCAAAGTATTCTGTTTCCGACTCAGTGCCACCTCTTGTTTTTATCACTTCTGTAATGGCAGCAAGCACGGCTAGCACCTAAGTGGATAAAAAAAAAGTATCTTAAATGAAAAAAAAATGCAAAAATTTTGATTTTTTAAACTCAAGCTGGTAAAATAGTTTCATAACTGTTCATGTCTAGCACCTTAATTTGAGCAGAAAACATTGTAGTAAAATGTTATGGTGTTGATGATTTAGCCTACCTTTGTACAACAAGTATATTTGTTTGTTGGCATTATCATACTACCAGTAATCTTTCTTTAAGTCGAAGATAGTGTCAATTTGAAGCAGTTATAATGCTGCCTTCACTGTAAACATGCCATCAACACTTGGCATGACACTACACCCAGTCATATCATCGTGACACAGGACCAATCAGTCCTTGTAGTACCCTTTTGCTTTATGACTTTGGTATGTCATGGTCCAGGTATAAGCCCATGTCCTGCCATGCCTACAGCGCTATGTTAAACCTATTGAGATTTCAGGTCCAAAAAGACTACATATTAAATAAGTATACAGCATTATTACTACATCATAACTATGCTCTTTTTCCAACATCATAAGGTCTGGTACTTACTTAATACCATCTATTACAATTATTGATAATAATTCAAAGTATAAAACAGAGCCAAAACTAAAGCATGTCTTAGTTTCAATGATCTTCTAAAAATGTATTCTATGAAAATAGTAAATAAATGTTTGTGTGCTTAAACTCATCTTACTTTAAATACAATATGAAAATATGACGATTAATGTCTTGTTTTGTTTTTTGTTACAGCGCCAACACAATTATGGTCATATTGGCAAGGTGCAGCTAATTATTGGTGGAGGATGACCCCATGCTTAAATCTGAGTAGAACCACCAGTGCACAAAGGTTACTTGTACCCAGGCAGTGAGGAGCTGAGAAGTTACAAGTAGGGGACTGTAACTGCTTGGCTATGGGCACCCCTGTCTTTTATTGTCTTTAAGCAGTGAAGTTTTCAGGTTTGTTACACCATACCTCCTTATGAGCTGCTGAGTTGGAGGACCAGTATCGATGCACTTTACTGAAGGTGGTGTTGGTGCAGTCAGTCCAGTTAGTGGCCCATGTCTTGAATGTTCCCATAGTGCCAAGGGTCTGTGTATCTGAGTCTGTTGCCATAGAAACTGCATCCTGATTTGCCTCACCTTTGTCGTGTTTTGCAAGAGCATCAACTGTCAAACTGCTTGGGCCTAAATAAACAATGAAATTCACAATACTTACTCAATATGTATAACTGCTTACATATAATGTCATGTTACCAAAATTTCGATTCTCCTAAATTCAGCAGTGTAGTGGGTTCTTTCAACTTACCTGCAATATTTTGCAAAATATATGATGACTTCTGCAGTGATCTTTTACCTTTTTTTCTTATGAGTCCACTGGCTGCACAGTTTCTGAAATAATGGGTCCTGACAAAGAACTAATAGGTCCCTATATATAGCGTTTATTATTGTAATATTATCTCACCTACCAAATTAATAATCAGTGCTGTTAAAACGAACACAATTTCTTAGTGTACGACAGTAAATCATCAGTATAATTATTGTTCACATTGGGTTCCAGGTCACTAACTTTGCCAAATGGTGCTGTCAGTGTTTGCTTTCTGCCTTTTAAGGATTGAACTGCGGGCAAACAGCTCCTTTTTGGAGGCATCACCATAATATCTTACTGACAGTTTGTTTACGAACAGACAACAATACCTATTTAATTTGACAAGTTTAATTGACCTGTTTTCATTAGCCATGAAATCAAACCAATAGGTGGAATAGTTGTCCAGTGCACATACTGATTTTACTCCATGCATATGTAATTTCTACCAAAATGGATTTATTGTATAATCAATTATCATATGCAAGTTAATAATGCTGATTTCAGATTGATTTTTGTGAGCAATCTTAATTATATGCATCCGCATGGACGCACATATTTATTTTTCTTGCATCTAGGATAAAAAATATGTGTCAGGGACCCAGCGGTAAATTGATCACTGATTCTGTTTTACAGTTTAAAGTTTAGGGTAATTACTAAAATAGTATGTGATTACAGCCAGACCCATTACAGCTAATGTTTATGTGAAAATGTTCAATGGCAAACGACCATAAAAAGCTGACTTGAGGTTACACCAGAAGAACAAAAAAAAAATAAAAAAAAATAAATAAACTGGATTAGCAGTAACTTGTTGGTTTTGCATAGACTTTTCATTCTTAAAACAATTGTGAATACACAGGTGACAGACACATGGAAATATATATATATATATTGCTTCTTGATCTGTGTTAAATACCTGAGAGCGGATTCAAAATAAACCGGATATTTTTCAGTAATCTCCAGACAAACAAATTGAAATGTTTTTTGTTGAATGTGCGCCATGGTGGTGTGTCAACAGAATTATAAAAGTGGGTCTTAATTGATAATATAAATCAGAAGAGACTATTTAACAGGAAAGTTTACCTTCACTTTTGGCAAAATATCTATTTCTAGCAGCCTCCCGAAATCGTTTGTTTTGTGGATTTGATGTCGAACTGTGACCTTTCTTCCATCGTTTAGCATTGACTTTATTCGTCTTTGGAAGCTTCTTGAATTTTGTTTTTGTTCCCATGATTGTTATAGTTCTATTTCATCCCTTTTTTAGAAAATGTAATCAATGTTTACAAAATTTTGACACACACGTGCAATTTGTTTAACCGGAAGTCGATGTGGTGATTGTTTCCCTTGGATTTTAATTGCAACTCCTTTCCCAGTCAAAACGACCCTTTCCAAACCGGCCCAAAATAACATTTTACTGACTTTTCACTTGCCTTGGATTACATTCCACTCGTCTTATTCACAGCTTATACTTTTCTTTAAAATTAATTTTGTAATAATAAACTGTCAAACCTAAATACATATTGTGTACATAGGACCATGTATATATATATCGTCAACTCTCATCGATTTCATAACATTCAAGACAACATGGCTAGGACGACAATATACGGTTTTGATTGTTACTTTAGTTTTAAAAGTTAATTGATTTTGAATCGACCGTATGCTGAAATAATTCAAAATCTTTTGTAAGACTTTGTAACAACATCTTTCATCTGCTCCGTGGAGTGGGTGCATAATGCTGCATAAACTTATAAGTTATAGGCTACAAACAGCATTATCTGATTTGTTTGACAGTACAGATATAAAAAATAGATATCGATGTCAGGGCTAATTACCCGGATGGTCATGTAATGTGTTCTCAAAGCACGTGGTTTTCTTTAAAAATACATATTTGTAATGACAAAATGATCTGTGCCGCTTTACATTCCAGGTGAATGTAGGGCAAGTTCGCGGTATCTTTTAGGCAACAATAATTTTCTTCGGTGCATGAGAGAAAACAAATTGCTGTCGGACAGCATCTTTAAGCAATAATAAGAATATACACAAAATCATGTATGATTAAGTAAAATATGTGTCATCTTGCTAAGAGCACAATTTTTGTTTTGACAACACCATAGAAAGCAATGATGCTTATATCATTCTCGGACAAAGGCCCATACACGTATAATGCGATATAATACAGGCGCGTAGCCAGGGATATTGCCACGCTCAAGGAAGTACTTCGAGATTAAAAATAAATAAATGAAAACCGCTTTAAAATTATGCCAAACTTCAAGTATAAATGGAATCAGGGGTATGCTTGGAGGTCGTGTATGAAATTATTTTCGAAATATTCATACAATAGGGTATAAAATAGATTTTAACAGAAGGTTATATAATGTAAAATAGGAAGCATTTTTTCACACAAATAGTTTAAATTTAATACGTTTTTAAGATTTTTTAGGCGTAAAGAAGTGTTAACTCGTCGTATCTGTAGCATTAAACAGGTATGTGTCAAAAAATACTAACTAGTGCCATAAAGATGTATAGGTATGTTAGCTCTCCCCAAGCCGCCTGACCCCTACACTAGATCTACCCATGCACTAACAATGTTACCGAAAGCATAAAATTCCAAAATTTCTTTTTGCAGGTGTGTGTGCGCGCACGTGTTTATTGAAATACATAGACTGAGTGGTAATCTGTACTAACTAGTATTTACGCTGTTTTGGCTTCAATGGGGCTAGGCGTGGTGGGGATAGTCCCAATTTGTAATGTCGGAGTACTTGGAATTTCGTCCTAGCTACGCCCCACACCCTCCCCTGGAATGCTAGCAAGGACAAACTGAAAAATGTAACATCAAAAAGTATTATTACATCCCATTACAACCAGAGCTAAGATTGGGAATGTGTGCTCGGCGATTGTTGTTGCTGCTGTTGATAATAATAAACCCCAGTCCCACTTCAGAAATGAATGCTCCCATACCCATATACAACAAAAATCAGTCATTTAAAGGTAGGAAGAAAATAGTGTGTGTTTTTCTCTCCGATTTAATGTAGGCCTATTATCGGGTAAAATAATGTGTTGTCTTATATTGACGTGTTCACATTACGTATCACTCGGAAGTCCTCGGCTAATTCCGTCCTCCACGTAATCACTTTGGAAATAATGCTGTCGCCGCCATATTGACGAACTACTTCCAAAATGGCAATCGTACCTACTCGGCGATCTCCGGCAAGCTTCGAATATAGACATCACCGAAGCGTGATCCGAGTGCATGCAGGGTAATAACTGGTATATTACACTTTTACCAAATCCTGTTGGTAATATACATACAGTATCAACTAAGTTAAAATATTCTTCAACGAAGCAATCTGCTCTTCTTTCAAGGATTATTGAATCTCCATTATATCTAAAGCGTACTGCATGCACTTTGAAAAGTCAGCCATCTTTGTTTACAAAATGCAATGAGAAGTTATTCGCCGGGGCAAATCACCAACTGGTGTATTCATACAATTACATCCGAGGCATTATCTCCGAAGCTTGCCAGAGATCGCCGAGTAGGTACGATTGATTACGTATATGTATGCATATGACGCCCAACTGTGTATGTAGATGGAGTTTTATCCTATCACCACCTCAGACATTCAATATATAAAGCCCCATGTGATAACATTTGGTTTATCAAACACCAATCAATCGGAACTCCTCGGATAATTCACGAATCATCTCTCGGATGTATGTAGGTAGTCGGAACACCTCGGCCACGTATCTAAATGGGACTTCTTTTGAGACAGACGTCAAAACAAAGATGGCAGCTCGGGTGACAGCTCACTACAGTACGATGCCATTAAAACTTCAATGTTTGGCGGCTTCAAATTTAAATCATCCGATTTTAATTTATCCAGCGCAGCAGACACGCAGCTGTCAAACGATGGCAATGTTTATGTTTTGTGCGAACTACTTAGGCATATTCTTCTTCTGACTTCCGGCGAACAAAACGATCGTGATTTCATTAAGTATTATTGCACCAGATACATCCGAGGGATGATTGTCCCGAGGACGGAATGAGGGACATTAATGAATAGTCTCCCCTGAATAATCCCTACATGCAAGTAGGTCCTTCCATTTGTTTTACTCGGTTTTTATGCTTGTGCTCTATGGAATGTATGTTGACCATTCTGCCTTTCTTGTGATACTCAGGTTAACCATCATCAATAAACATTTCCATTTTCTTTTTTAAATAACATATCTCTTTAAGTATTGAAATTAATTTTAAGCTTATATTTATTCAAAAGTAAGACATTTCACTGTTTGTAATTGCAATATCTGCAAAAGTACAGGCGATAAAGTCCAAGAATTCCAACTGCAAGGACTGTACTGTTCGGAATACCTCGGATATTAACTAACAAGGGAGACAATTTCCAGTTCACCAATGTACCCCATTACCCGAGGAGCTCCGATTGAAGCACCAATGTGTAAAACCTGTCACGTGCATCCGGACGGACTACTTTTTAAAAGCACAAATTCCATCCGCACTTGGAGTTCCAAATAGCGTCAAATAAAAAAAAGCTTTTAAGGGCCGAACCAGCTTATGATAAAATAGAATGGTTTGGAAGGATTTAAATCGTTTCGTTGTTGTTTTAATTTATGACATGCAGTGACGTAAATTTCTTCGAAAACTTTATGTCATTTATTTGTGTAAACACGGGCTATTAAAGCCACAGAACTTTGTGGTATTCATATAAAAAAACCTGTACATGTACAATATGGATTAAACAGAGTACGATGACAGGATGTGCAGTTGTATTAGTTTCTCTCGATTTCGGTTGCGGAGAACAGTGTAAAATGAGACTCATATCACGTTGTCATCTCTCCTTATTCAATCCCACGGCCCAGCCAAAATGAAATATGTTGACTAATTTGTCCTCCATCCATCCATGGTTTAGTTTGAGTTTGGTAATACGGTGGTGCACCTACTATGAAGTATTAGTGACTTGGACTACAAGTAAGTTACACTTCATTAGCGATTCCTACGGATCGTGGTTCATAAAGCATTGGTAATTTTACTTTTTTGTTAAGTGCGTATGAAAACATAACACACTCGAACGCGAATTCCATTTTCGAAAAAAATAGATCTAAGCATTATACATCACCTTTATTTATAGAACAGATGGTAGGATAAATAGAAAACCAGGTTATTGTTGAACAAAGAATAAATTATCACACTCGGCAAGCCATGCGATTTAGGTTTGTCTCAGACTCCTGTAATAACATTTTCTTTATTCAACAATTACCTAATATTTTCTAATTCAAAGGCTAAACAGTATGATATTTTTATTTTATTTCTTTCACTGTTAAAAATGTACATATCTTTTAATAGTTTGATTAAAACAATGCCCACATCTTTATTAAAGTAACAATTTAATAATTGTATATTCAATTAGAAAGAAAACGGACAACGGCATGTATTGTAGAGGTACATTTATATAAAATGTGTTTCTCATGTACAATATATATTATCAGTGGTATTGAACTATCGATAGTTTTCTATTTCTTGATGATTGCGTTCCAACGGTTATACAACTCATCAGCATTAGTCTTGTACAATTTTCTCAGAAGCGGCCAGCCCTTCGCTGACGTCGTAAGCAAATACGTATTTTCCGGCTGCAGCATAAAACTGTGAGCACCATAAACCAGTGATTGGCACAGTCGTGCACACACGAGAGTCCTTAGAGCCGAAAACTCGTCATCGTTCAGCGTTGATTCCTCCAAGTAACCGGCGACAATGTGCCCACCGACGTCAAGTTGTCCCTCTTCCGGACATTCTATTGAGAGGTAAGCTATGGTCAACGCCACATCCATGACGTTATAAGACTGCGTGACGTCAGCAAAGTCAAGAGCACCAATAACGTCATGAACACGTTTATTCTTCGGTACGTTATCTTGTCCGGGGACTTCACGCATTAGAAGGTTCTGTTCGTTTGCGTCACCGTGTATAGTTCCTTAAATGATAAAGAGATAAAAAGAATTTAGCAGGATTTTACAAGAAAATGATATTTTGGTGACATTTCCCCTCACAGAAGTGAAAAGTTCGAATATGTCGTTGTTTTGTTAGATAGGTGTCATGCCACTTGATTTCTATATTGGAATTTGACAAAAAAGTTCTTGTCTGATCAATAATGAAAAGCTAAAGACTGATGAATCTATATATCTATAAATATATATTTCTCTTATCTACTTACCTTTCGTGAACTTCTCAAACAGCGGTTTAACTTCTTTTTCATACACTTCGATGATGTCTTTGACCATGTTGACGTCATTTTGGTCTTTCACGGCCACAAGGAAGTCTTTTAAGACGGACACCTGTTCCAAACTCCAGATGGTGTTGTACGTGTCGTAAAATGGGTGGTGAAAACCCTGCAATGACAGGAAACATCAACAAGGCTTAGCAGATCAGTAGCTGGGGTAGGGCGCAAACTAAAATAAAATTGTTTGGTCCAGATACACTTCAGTTTTTTCAACAAAAAGCGTCGAGCTTTTAATAAAATCAAGTTAAACAGACATTATTTAGGAATGGCGGCAATTTAGTCTGGTCAACTATTTACGCATCGTCGGTTATCCCCCGTTACATTACTCCGCTATGGAGTGTAACGGAAGAAAGTACTGTGGTTGCCGACGATGCTATTTACGTGATGTCACCTCATGCACGACGGCAACCTTTTTGAAAGCGAAATGCTATTTTGATCTTTTTTCATTTTTATTAGAACGGTTACATATCCATGTCATTTTGTACGAAAACGAAGATTATATTAACATTTTGTGAAATTTGGGAACTATTACAAAATGAGGAGGTACTGACGTAGAGGACACGTGTGATGGTTTCAGTTGTAAAGTTAGATTCGAACTGGAAATAATATAACTCCTGAAATGAGTGCTGTACTAAAGTCATTGCTCGGTAGAGAGATTCATAACCATCATTCTTTAAAAATTGTACATGGTGCAGGCAGTGTCCGCTTATTTAACTGCTCTAGCCTTCACTAAGTGTGTTCTAGTTGCCATAAGCGTCTTATACCATTAACGCCATAATAATAATGAGTGAAAAATGGTCGTTCCGATGTGTTGCAACCACTCTCCCAACCCCCGAACTGCCCACACCCTGCACCCGTCCCGCCACTAAACTAACAGTCACACTCCACGACCTCAACAAAATAAATGAAACAGACGCCGACTAGTAGCATGAGCATCACGTGCATCATTACCTTTGCTGCTTCCCGGAATCTTCCTAGAAACCTCCCGGCGTTATGGAAAGATCCGGGAACGTAAGGAGTGTTCACGAACGTATCTCCGGGAACAAATGTCAGGATCCGCACAACATACGGGCCATACTTGGTATCTGTAAGAAGTGGGTGAGGGTTTTATTTCAGACATGTATGTATTTAAGTTTATATCTGTGGATGATGCACAACCATCGTCGGATATCCCCGGTTGATTCTATTACGTTACTCTCCATTCATCACCCGTGGGCAAATTGCTACTCATTTCGTCGTTTTGTTTGAATAGAACAGAACAGACATTATCCAATCAGATGATAGGTTACAATATTAAATACTCTTCAATCGGAAGATCAATACGGTGACCTGAGAACGTAAACATGACGACCGGTACAGCGCATCGCAAGTGTAAAGTATGTCTGTCAGCGATCCGCGACATATGTTCTTACAGATCTTTGGGCACTCCAGCAAGTATTGCAAAAAACACGTCGGTCTTAAACGAAATCGGTATCCTTGCCCATGAAGACAGTGACGTTGCGTGTAATTTGTGCGTAAATAAACTTAACCGGTGTTGCAAACTACAGGACGACCTAGCTACACGATTATCGGTCATCGAAGTGGTATGTAAGCGTAAACTTGATTGGTTGTCAGATCCGCTGGATTTTCTTAGCGAACCAATCGGATTTTGCGGCATTTCATAGTAAACAAAACGACGAAATGAGTAGCAATTTGCCCACGGGTGATGAATGGAGAGTAACGTAATAGAATCAACCGGGGGTATCCGACGATGGATGCACAACATGACAAAGGATAGAAGTCATTATAACTCTTGCAGACACTATGCGTTACCTTATCGTTAACAGTCTTAATTGGTCTGTTGTTAAAACAAAAAAGAAAACTGAAGAAAAATCAAGTAGCTGTTTACAAAGAGGAAGAAAAAAAATGTAATAAAACCAAAGTGACAAGATGCTTGTTTTTGGCAGGATTTGAACACGGGTCCTCTCGTAAGGCAATTCAGCTCGCTCCTGACAGCGTCAATTCTGCGTTTTGGGACAATTCTTGTTGACTAGGTTTTAATGATTGCGTTGTAATGATTCAATCGCTATTGTTTTGGTCAAACTTTTTAGGTAATTCTTCTTGTTTTAAATTGTTTCGTAAATTATTATTACCACCAAGTAGGTACCCAAATATTTTTATATATATTAAAGAATCCCATTTGTCTTCGCAAACTGAAAGTCAGTTTTAGAAACTTTCACTGTTCGTAAATGAAACTAGATCCTACTAGATATTATCTTAAACACGTGGGGTTTTGATTTATGTTTTGGTTCTTTCTTAAGCAAATTTTCTTGCGTTTAATGTTCGCGCGCATTTATTTTTTCCCCCTGGATATAACCAGAAACTTCATTGCGCATTAGGAAAGTCTGAAACGGCAGACGACAACTATTGATGACACAATTTTATGAAAATAGAAACAACAACAACCGCAACAAACAACACAACATTGAGTTTCATTTGACGATGGAACTTATTTACCATCTTGACCGGAAGTGAATGTCTCTAGACTCCATCTGGCTCCCTGCTTGTTGAGGATTGGTTCCTGGGTACAGATACCACGTGATCTCAGGTGACTCGTAAATGCATCCTGTGCATCTGAAGAAACAGAGAGAAAACAAATGGGGAAATTTGCCTAAAACTCCAAATCACGAAACGAATGGACGCTATCATCATATTTTCAAATGCACGAGTTAAAAGCAACTAGATGTGTAAAAATTTATTGTTGTATTCACAAAGTAACCGTATTTTAGAGCCTTCCGCTATAATACATTTTTGACCTTTAAATACACAAGATAAACAAAATATTTCACTCTTACAGTTCGTCTCATTGTCGATGTACACAATTACTTGACTCTTATCGATTTACAATGTATAGTTTCTGTTTTGTCTCTACAAATTATGTATGTTAATGCCTTTGATAGGAACAATTCTATAAAATCCTTTATCATTCATTCACAAAAACACATTAATACTTAGTGCTGCTAAAATGTTACTAAATGTGAAGCACAATAAGACTTGACCCGCGGATAAGCATAGACATACTAGAGATTCATGTATGTCGTCTGCTGTCTGCCGCTTTTTATGAACCCCGGCGTTTGTCATGTAAATTGTAAATTTGAGCCTTTACACAAGTGCCATAGATTAAAATTTGCTAAAGTTAAATAAATATACACCGAGCCTCTTTGCTAAAAATGCAAAGCACTAAAGGCGAAGCCAAGAAGTGAGTTTTTCTATTTATTACCTATTGTATATATTGTAACTCAACCAATTTTGACATAACCTTTTTTGTATCATAGAAAATAAGTGGCAACATTAATAACAGTAATAATTTACGACATTTGTTGATGGTATTTGCGACTCCAGACTGAAGTGAATAAACAAGGCATAGGAAGTAAAAAAAGTTCCAAACATTGAATGGTGGTGTCCGGCAGTTTGATCCATTTTTCTTCTCATGCAACCAAATAAAATATTGTTACATGAATAGATCCCGACAATGCGATTAGTGAAGCACAACACCCCAATTGTCATTCAAAATATGCATTTCCTATCTGGATCATGATGCACAGTTAGCTTTTTGCAAACCAAGAAAACACGTGACCACAATTTTTATGGTCGCGTTATCTCAACACCCGGGTCGTCCGCTCTAACGTCGATAATTTTTAGCACAAACAGCTTTCCTGCTTATTTATAGATTGAGAAAGAATAAACTTATTTCACGATTTGTACTGTCTTACAGTTGAGATACTATTAAAAATCGTTTTTACTTAGACTTAAGTTTAAGTTTTTGCAGAAGTTAAGTCTAAACATGCCCCACTTCCTTCCCCCAATCAACCGTTAATAAGTATAAGTTAATGTTACATGTATTGGATATAGAAAAACTGTGGGATGCCACCTTTAAACAGCTTCACAGAACAAAACTTTTCGGAGATTACCGATGATTTCCGGAGCTTCCGATTGCAGGGAGTTGAGAACCTTAAGGACATATCCGTGTGGATTCAGAGCCGATGTATGTGGATTATCCCACGGTTCTTGCGCCTTGAAGTAAAAGTTAAGGTCGTCGTAGCTGGGAAACGTTTTGATGTCGTTCGCCTGCAAGGATTCAAATGTTTGCTTGTGTCACTAATGAAATATAAAAAAGTGGGAAAATACATTTGCAATGAATCTTTGTAAAACGTGTAGGTCTTTGGGGGTTTCTGGTGCAGTTCTTTTTTGCCGTGTGTCTTTGCAAAGAAAAAACAAGAAGTCATTAGGTAAGAAGTTCGCACACTTTATTTTTAACCAAACAACGCCGCTGGCGTGAGTAGCCATATATAAGCAATGGCCATAAATATAACCTTTAATACATTGATCTTAATGGTCGATCATGTAAATATGCACGAGGCACTTTCAAGTTTATGTCTGTAAGTTTGATTAGAGCACTACTAACAATGAGGTTATGGCTTAGACAAGAAAACGGGGCAAAGACAGACAAACAGACGGACGGACAGTGCGACCGCTTAATGCCACACTTCGGGAGCACACACATACATATTTATCATCATCAATGTAAATATAAATACAATCACACTAAGTTATGTTCATATTATCAATTTTATCATTCCTTTTGTAGGTTAAAGGGCAATGACAACCGTAAGTATAAACTAAGTTCCAGAGAACAGCAGCTAAATTGATTCTGTATTATAATATATCCTATATTTCTCAATGAAATCCTCCTGTTACTCAATGAGATTGTCTGATCAAGACGATTTTAATGGGTACCAAGTAAAAACGGTTTTAGAAAACACATACCAGATTTAGCAGAAGCTGTACACCTCAAATCTAGGTTTTTGTTCCAATAATTTAAACATAATTTTCCAACGGTACGGAGAGAAAATATTGTTAGAACACCTACGGTCAGTCCATACAGCCTGAGGATGAGGTCAGGAACCTGATCACCGGAAACACGTGGTTTTATGTCAACTTCCGGGTCTTGTAACTTTGTGCAATCACCACCACTCGTCTGCTCAGTTGTCATGGTTCTGTTAATTTATTAAACTTACTGACAATTGACTGTGTATATTTATGGTGAAATATGTTTAAATTATATAAAAAATAAAATACAATGTATACATGATTATAGATACACATATGTACAAATAAATGATAGTGTAGAGTTTGAAGGATTTATTTAAGCCCTATATGTTTGGAGATTTATGAAAGCTATTACATCATTTTTATTGATTCGACCAGCTTTTATTGACCAATGTTAAAATGTTCCATGCTTAGGTCTGAATATAACCACAGACGCCCCGTAGGTCACCCGGGTGCTTTTTGTACCCCTATATACATGTATGAGTGGCTCACAAAGGATAACTCAGTAATTACTATTTACACTCATGTAGCCCAATATACATGTATGAGTGGCTCGCAAAGGATAACTCAGTAAATACTATTCACATTCATGTAGCCCAGTATACATGTATGAGTGGCTCACAAAGGATAACTCAGTAAATACGATTCTAACTTATGTAGTCCAATATACATGAATGAATGGCTTACAAAGGATGACTCAGTAAATACGATTCTAACACATGTAGCCCAATATACATGAATGAGTGACTCACAAAGGATAACTCAGTAAATACTATTCTAACTCATGTAGCCCAATATACATGTTTGAGTGACCCACAAAGGATAACTCAGTAAATACGATTAATACTCATGTAGCCCAGTATGTATGTATGAGTGGCTCACAAAGGATAACTCAGTAAATACTATTCACACTCATGTAGCCCAATATACATGTTTAAGTGACTCACAAAGGAAAACTCAGTAAATACTATTTTAACTCATGTAGCCCAATATACATGTTTGAGTGACTCACAAAGGATAACCCTGTAAATACGATTCATACTCATGTAGCCCAGTATTCATGTATGAGTGGCTCATAAAGGGACACTCAGTAAATACTATTCTAACTCATTTAGCCCAATCTACATGTATGAGTGACTCACAAATGATAACCCAGTATTGTTTGTTTGTTTATTGGGTTTATCGTCCCACCAACAGTATTTCAGTTATCTGGAGACGGTGTCCACTTGAAGCAGATATAGTGCTGCCTTCACTGTGTATAGCATGCCGTGAACACCTGGCATGATACCACACCCAGTCACATTATCCTGACACCGGGCCAACCAGTCGTGGAACTACCCTTATATTTGCTTGAGCGTTAGCAAGGGAGCTATACCACTACCATTTTTAACGACTTTGGTATGTCGCGGCCCGGGATCAAACCCGGGGCCTCCCGTAGATAACTCAGTAAATACGATTCTAACTCATGTAGGCCAATATACATGTATATTAGTCACGAGGACATCTGTGCAAATACAATTCTAACTTACGTAGGTCAATATACATTATATGATGTAAACATGTATACTACACCGATGAACGCTATCATGTACCTGTACATACGATTTTAGCTGTAGTAGATGTATATGCACACGTGAACCCATGAACGACAAATTAATATGCTTGAAAACACGACATATACATGCATGCATTTTCCGATGCAGTACGCGTATATGTACGAAAGTCATATATAGTTCTAGAGTGTAAGAAAATACTTATACTAAGCTAGTTATAAAGATCAAGGCGTGTCTAAGGTAACAGTAAAATAAGAAGCTTACTTTGTGCTGATATTCTGTTAGCATTCGGACGAGTAGAGGCAGATTTTAAAACAATCCTCCGATGTGAGGTAGTATCAGTCCATGTCAACGTTGAAGTTTTATCTCTCTCATTTTACCCTACATCACGGACTCACACACACACACAACGGATACACCATGTAAACACGGTGTGCAAAGTCCAAGATTAACCCTTGTAAGGCAAATGTTTACTTTTACAAAGTGTAACAGTGAGTGCTGATGTAGTTTAATGTTCCTAAATAGATTAAATAGTGGGAGTCAGATTTCCGATAAATGTTTAGCCTTTATACCTTTAAACAAAACTGTCAGAAAGGTCATGTGAGTTATTATAGTATTTCTAACACACTATTGAAAGGTTAGTTTATGTCTAGCGTGACAGCTATAAGCAGTGTACAATCATGTGTCCACACTGTACTTCTATCGACCACCAGTCAAGGATTTTCTGAATTAGAGCGCGAAATTAAAGATCATATCGTCGCCTATTTTCGCCTATTTTCGCATATCTTCGGCGATATTTGCCATTAAGGCCGAAGTTTTCATGTTGGTCCTTGCATATCTTACACAAGAAAAGTCGTTGATACGAAGCATCAAAGGCGACGCAAAAACTGAAAGGTGAACTAAAAGGTTAACCGGTTACAGCAATATGGGAGCAAATTATAAGGACATATTTGAAAGGGTTTTATTTAAAGGTTTTGAATTTCAATATAATATAAAAAATCTCGAGAAAAAGTATATATGACTTATAGGCCCATTCCTGAGACCATATAAAGGTTTCAAACAAATTAAAAGCAAAACCCGACACAGTTTAATAGGTCTTCCAAGAGGTTACGTATGTAAAAAAATGTGCCAAAATTATTATAATTAACAAAGACACTAAAGTGTACATGCAGAAATTGCACATGTGCATGAGTCCCACATTGCACAAATAATTATTGTCCAGATAGTATTTTTCTGGAACACAATATTATGTAAACAAAGAACAATGTTTAATATTTTCTAAACTTAACCTACTTCTCACATTTAAAGTGAAATGGATGGAGACAGACTGAGAGAATCAGTAAAGACCGAACGATCTAGTATGTCTTTAATCCCGATGGAATAAATGTTGTAACAAAGCAATGTTACTACCTAAGTATATCCTTCTGTGGTTTATAATTACACACTGAGCTGACATTAAGAATACATAAGTTGCTGTCACATGAAAGGTAGTATATGTCATTCAATAGAGGAAAGAAATAACTTCAAAAATTATTAATCTTATTATCCAAGTTTAATACTGCACTTATTTCCAGATTTCGGCCTGCATTAACTTCGGCCTTCAAAGATGGCTGCCTTGAACCGTCTTATCAGTGTTCATGACATCACGTGGAAACTATCTATATATATGATTTCAACTCTCGCCGATTTCATAACGTTCTGGACAACATGGATAGGACGACAATATACGGTTTCGTTTGTTACTTTAGTTTTAAAAGTTAATTGATTTTGAAACGACCGTATGCTGAAAAATTCCAAAATGTTTTTGCAAGACTTTGTAACAACGTCTTTCCTCTGATATGTGGAGTGTAATAATCACGCATGGTTAAGAATTGTTAACAGCACAATTTTTGTTTTGAATGACAACAGCATAGAAAGCAACGGTGCTTTTGTCATTCATGGACAAGGAATAGATAGTTTCCACATCAGTAAAGATCCCTTATCGTGGCAGCCATTTTGGATGGCAACTTCAGGGGACTTCCAGCTTTTTGTATAGAAGTTAAAATTTATTTCCTTGCTCTTGAAATTCATATTTTTAGAATACAATAATTTTCAAATTAATAAATGGACAAAGAATTAATACACAGAAATAAATACAATTATTGTCTCATCCTTAAACAAAATGAACAGTGTACCTATTGGGATTGGTTTTTAAACAATATTTTTTAGACTATCAAAATAAAGTTTTGCTATTTAAATACTTCATAAAAGCGGTTAAATTTGATACAAAATTCCGTAAAATAGACTGACAAATAAAAACACAGTGGTGAGTTTAATACTGCACATATTTCCAGATTTCGGCCTGATTTAGCTTCTGCCTTCAAAGATGGCTGTCTTAAACTGTCTTATCAGTGCCTATGACATCACATGAAAACTATATATACCCGTACAAAGCGATGTAATACAGGCGCGTAGCCAGAGATATTCCCATGCATAAGGAAGTACTTCGAGATTAAAAATAAATAAATGAAAACCGCCTTAAAATTATCCCAAACTTGAAGTCTAAGTTGAATCAGAGGTATGCTTGGAGATCGTGTATGAAACAAGTTTTGAAATATTCATACTGTAGGGTATAAAAAAGATTTTAACAGCAGGTTATATAATGTAATAAAGGAGGCATTTTTTACACAAAAAGTTTAATTTTAATACGTTTTTAAGACTTTTTAGGCGCAAAGACGTGCTCACTCGCCTTATCTGTAGCACTGAAAAGGTATGTGACAAAAATACTTTCTAGTGCCATAAAGATGTAATGGTATGTTAATCTCTCCAAGTCGCCCCGCCCCTTATACTAGCTCTACACATGCACAAAAAAAATCCAAATTTTCTTTACGGGCATGTGTGTGTCTGTGCGCGTGTCTGCGCGAGTGTGCTTTGTCTCGTGTGTGTGTGGGGGGGGGGGGGAAAGTTGGGGGGGGGGGGACATATCGATATCGCACTCTTCCCGGGGGTAGTATTCACGCTAAACACCTGATATTATTATCACTTTTAAAGTTTCAAACAATGTTAGATACAGTGCATTCGTCCACTGACAATGAAGTGTTATGACAATTTATTTTTTATTTTGTTTACCAACAATCTGTTTTAGAACATTTGTTTGAAATACATAGACTGAGTGGTAATCTGTACTAACTAGTATTTACGCTGTTTTGGCTTCAATGGGGCTAGGCGTGGTGGGGATAGTCTCAATTTATAAAGTGGGAGTACTTGGACTTTTGTCCTAGCTACGCCCCGCACCCCGGAATACGAGTAATGACAAACTGGAAAATGTAACTTCAGAAAGTACTATTACATCCCATTTCAACCAGAGCCAAGATTGTGAATGGGTGATCGACGATTTTTGTTGCTGCTGTTGATGATAATTAACCAGAATCCCATTTCGGTAAGGAATACTCCTCAACCCATATTCAGCAAAAATCATTCATTTAAAGGTAGAAAGAAAGGAAGAAAATGTGTGTTTTTCTCTCCGATTTAATGTATTATCGGGTATAATACTGTGTTGTCTTATATTGACGTGTTCACATTACGTATATGTATGCATATGACATCCAACTGTGTATGTAGATCGAGTTTTATCCTACCATCAACTTAGACATTTAATATATAAAGCCCCATGTGATGATGTGATAACATTTGGTTTATCACACGCCAATGTGTAAAACCTGTCACGTGCATCCGGACGGACTACTTTTTAAAAGCACAAATTACATCCGCACTTGAAGTTCCAAACATCGTCAAATAAAAAAAATAAGATTTTAAGGGCCGCACCAGCACCATTATGACAAAATAGAATAGTTTGGAAGGATTTAAATCCCTTCGCTGTTATTTTAATTTATGACATGCAGTGACGTGAATTTCTTCGAAAACTTCACGTCATTTATCTGTGTAAACACGGGCTTTTAAAGCCACAAAACTTTGTGGTATTCATAAAAAAAACCTGTACATGTACAATATGGATTAAACAGAGTACGATGACAGGATGTGCACTGTAGGGCCTATTAGTTTCTCCCGATTTCGGTTGCGGACAACAGTGTAAAATGAGACTCATATCACGTTGTCATCTTTCCTTATTCAATCCCACGGTCCAGCCAAAATGAAATCTGTTGACTAATTTGTTCTCCACCCATCCATGGTTTAGTTTGAGTTAGGTAATACGGTGGTGCTCCTACTATGAAGTATTAGTGACTTGGACTACAAATAAGTTACACTTTATTAGCGATTCCTACGGATCGTAGTTCATAAAGCATTGGTAATTTTACTTTTTTGTTAAGTGCGTATGAAAACATAACACACTCGAACGCGAATTTCATTTTCGAAAAAAATAGATCTAAACATTATACATCACTTTTATTTATAAAACAGATGGTAGCATAAATAGAAAACCAGGTTATTGTTGAACAAAGAATAAATTATCACACTCGGCAAGCCATGCGATTTAGATTTGTTTCAGCCTTCTGTGATAACATTTTTTTTATTCAACAATTACCTAATATTCTCTAATTTAATGGCTAAAACAGTATGATTAGGTATTTTTGTTTTTAGTTTAACTGTTCAAAATGTACATATCTCTTAATAGTTTGAATAAAACCATGCCCACATCTTTATTAAAGTAACAATTTAATAAATGAATATTCAATGATAAAGACAACGGACAACGGCATGCATTGTAGAGGTACATTTATATAACAATGTGTTTCTCGTGTACAATATATCGTCAACTATCATCTGTTAGCGGATACCATTGATTCGCGGCCATTGCTATTTACATTCTACGCGTGATGTCACTGTCCGGTGCGCATGCTCACGCGTGGGAATTTTTTGCCGGCTGCTTACTCTACACTGATACCGATTCTGTGCGCTTAAAAATGAGGTTTAAACAGGTAAGTACTAATTTAAAGTTAATACTATGAAAAACTGACTATTTCTACTATTCCCAAATAATTAATTTAAAAAAAAAAATCCCAAATTAATATTCCTATTGAAATTATTCCTTACGTCTGCCTTGTTTACATGTCATATATGGTTACGCATACTACAACCAAAAAATCTGTAAGGCCAAATAACAATTTTATTGTGGTTTACATCCTACTTTTCTTAGTTGCTAAGTTTCATTTTCTTTGCTTTTTCAGAAAAATCCCAAACCATTTAAATGTCGTTACAGACAATACTCGCCATCAGAATTGACAAATGCATACAGATATTTGAAAGACAACAAGATTTCTGTCCTGAAGGCCTCAAACATGTATGTGGTGCCTGAGAACACTCTAAGAGACCGTGTTTTGGAGAAAATTGACCCTGAAACTTTTACAATGGGCTCAGCTCCCTTGTTCTCTCAGCTTAAGGAGGCACATTTAGTCCAACATTTTTCAAGTTATGACAGACTATTGATATGGATATACCTGTCAAGAATGTATTGACATTGCCACAGAATATGCCATTTCCTTGGGTTAAAGAACCAAATCTGAAGTCCTTTCCTTCAACTGGTTACAAGGTTTTAAGTCTAGTTGGCCAGAAATGAAAAAAATAAACCCAAAATCCTTTGAGTATGCTAGGGCTAAGATGACAAAAGAATCTGTTGTCAGCCAGTACTTTGACAATCTTGAAAAATGCTTGAATAAACATGATCTACATAATAAACCTCATCTTATACTTAATGTGGATGAAAAGGGTATGGCATGTGACCACACACCACCAGATATTATCTCTAACTCTGGGTATTGTCCATCTGCTATCACCACTGGCCAGAGTAAAACTGTAACTTTAATTGGTTGTGGAAGTGCTAGTGGTGTCGCCTTGCCTCCATTCTTTGTCTTTCCAGGCAAAAGATTGTTTCCAGAGCTGTTAGAAGGCTGTAGTCCAGGTACGACAGGTACAATGAGCGAAACCGGTTGGCCAAATTCACAAGTCTTCAAAGATTACATGGAAAACCATTTTCTTAAATACATACCTGAAAGGTCAAATGAAAAGGTGCTTCTCATACTGGACGGTCACCGTTCGCACATATCTGTAAACCTCACCAGCTGGGCCAAGAACCATAACATTGATGTTTATACTACCTGCTCACACCAGTCACCTTCTACAGCCACTTGATCTGGCATGTGAAAGACCTGAACACATAGGAGAATGAAAAAACAATGCGCAACTTCAAAAAATGTAAAAAACATGTCTAAGCAATTCTAAAAATGCACATCCAAGAAAGTAAATGAAGAGCTAGGTCCTTCAAAAATAATGAAAAGTCCCTCTGACTCTGATGTGACAGATATTGATGATGCTAATGAAACATGCTGTGTGTGTGGACTATTCACTCCAAAGGAAGTTTCTCTCAGCACCTCATTGATATTCACAAAATGGGCACAGTGTGATGGTATGATAGATGGCCAGCCATGTCTACACTGGACACACCTGACATTCTGTACAGATGTCAGGGTGGTCAGAAGATTGGATAAATTCTTTTGCCCACACTGTAAAGAAGAGTAGACACTCAATTAGACAAACTGATATCTGTAAATATGTTGATTGTTACTCTTAAATGAACACATTTCACAATTATTATAAATGTATGTATGTCACCATTGCAATTTACAGTTTGTTAGTTAAGAAACCACATAATAACATTTGCTTGGCCTAATTTGTCTGTTTACCGCGTTGCATCATGGGAATATGGTATCCGCGAATCAATGATACTTGACCAAAATGGCGGCCTTCATGCAGTCATGCTGTTTGTATACCTGGTGCACCATTACTTGTGAACAAATTGATGAATATCTGATCAACATTTGATGAAAATATATTCTATATACATTTTCTAGGTAAGTAAAAGTTTTAATGTTGCCTTGTTATTTAAGTTATAAAAGTTTGATCGTTTCTTATGTCCGCGAATCATCGGTAGACGAGGATATATTATCAGTGGTATTGAACTATCGATAGTATTCTATTTCTTGATGATTGCGTTCCAACGGTTATACAACTCATCAGCATTAGTCTTGTACAGTTTTCGCAGAAGCGGCCAGCCCTTCGCTGACGTCGTAAGCAAATACGTATTTTCTGGCTGCAGCATAAAACTGTGAGCACCATAAACCAGTGATTGGCACAGTCGTGCACACACGAGTGTCCTTAGAGCCGAAAACTCGTCATCGTTCAGCGTCGATTCCTCCAAGTAACCGGCGACAATGTGCCCACCGACGTCAAGCTGTCCCTCTTCCGGACATTCTATTGAGAGGTAAGCTATGGTCAACGCCACATCCATGACGCTATAAGACTGCGTGACGTCAGCAAAGTCTAGAGCACCAATAACGTCATGAACACGTTTATTTTTCGGTACGTTATCTTGTCCGGGGATTTCACGCATTAGAAGGTTCTGTTCGTTTGTGTCACCGTGTATAGTTCCTTTAATGATAAAGAGGTGTTAAGAATTTAGCACGGATTTTACAAGAAAATTATATTTTGGTGACATTTTCCCCTCACAGAAGTGAAAAGTTCGAATATGTCGATGTTTTGTTAGATTGGTGTCATGCCAGTAGATTTCTATATTGGCATTTGACAAAAAGCGTACTTTTATGACCAATAATGAATCTATATATCTATGCATATAAATTTCTCTTATCAACTTACCTTTCGTGAACTTCTCAAACAGCGGTTTAACTTCTTTTTCATACGCTTCGATGATGTCTTTGACCATGTTGACGTCATTTTGATCTTTCACGGCCACGAGGAAGTCTTTTAGGACAGACACCTGTTCCAAACTCCAGATGGTGTTGTAGGTGTCGTAAAACGGGTGGTGAAAACCCTGCAATGACAGGAAACATCAACAAGGCTTAGCAGATCAATAGCTGGGGTAGGGCGCAAACTAAAATAAAATTGTTTGGTCCAGACACACGTCAGTTTTTCAACAAAAATCGTCGAGCTTTTAATAAAATCAAGTTAAACAGACATTTTTTAGGAATGACAGCAATTCCGTCTGGTCTACTATTTTACGTGATGTCACCTCATGCACAACGGAAACCTTTTTGAAAAGCGATTGCTATTTTGATTTTTTTTTCATTTTTATTAAAATTAATGGTTACATTTGCTTGTCATTTTTTACGAAAACGAAGATCATGTTAACATTTTGTGAATTTTGGGAACTGTTACAAAATGAGGAGGTACTGACGTGAAGGGCACGTGTGATGGTTTCAGTTGTAAAGTTAAATTCGAACTGGAAATAATATAACTCCTGAAATGAGTGCTGTACTAAAGTCTTTTGCGCGGTTGAGAGATTCATAACCATCATTCTTTAAAAATAAGACATAGTGCGGGCAGTGTCCGTTTATTAAACGCCAAGTAGCATGAACATCACGTGCATCATTACCTTTGCTGCTTCCCGGAATCTTCCTAGAAACCTCCCGGCGTTATGGAAAGATCCGGGAACGTAAGGAGTGTTCACGAACGTATCTCCGGGAACAAATGTCAGGATCCGCACAACATACGGGCCATACTTGGTATCTGTAAGAAGTGGGTGAGGGCTTTATTCCAGATATATATGTATTTAAGTTTATATCTGTGGATGATGCACAACATGACAAAGGCTAGAAGTCATTATAACTCTTGCAGACACTATGCTTTACCTTATCGTTAACAGTCTTAATTGGGCTGTGGTTAAAACAAAAAAAGAAAACTGAAGGAAAATCAAGTAGCTGTTTTCAAAGAGGAAGAAAAAAAATGTAATAAAACCAAAAGTTACAAGATGCTTGTTTTTGGCAGGATTTGAACACGGGTCCTCTCGTAAGGCAATTCAGCTCGCTCCTGACAGCGCCAAGTCTGCGTTTTGGCACAATTCTTGTTGACTAGGTTTTAATGATTGCGTTGTAATGATTCAATCGCTATTGTTTTGGTCAAACTTTTGAGGTAATTCTTCTTGTTTTAAATTGTTTTGTAAATTATTATTACCACCAAGTAGGTACACAAATATTTTTATATATATTGATGAATCCCATTTGTCTTCGCAAACTGAAAGTCAGTTTTACAAACTTTCACTGTTCGTAAATGAAACTAGAACTATTAGATATTATCTTAAACACGTGGGGGTTTTGATTTATGTTTTGGTTCTTTCTTAAGCAAATTTTCTTGCGTTTAATGTTCGCGCGCATTTATTTTCCCCCTGGATATAACCAGTAACTTCATTGCGCATTAGGAAAGTCTGAAACGGCAGATGACAACTATAGGTGACACAATTTTATGAAAATAGCAACAACAACAACAGAAACAACAACACAACATTGACTTTCATTTGACGATGGAACTTAGTTACCATACTGACCGGAAGTGAATGTCTCTAAACTCCATCTGGCTCCCTGCTTGTTGAGGATTGGTTCCTGGGTACAGATACCACGTGATCTCAGGTGACTCGTAAATGCATCCTGTGCATCTGAATAAACAGAGAGAAAACAAAAGGGCAAATTTGTCTAAAACTTAAAATCACGAAACGAATGGACGCTATCATCATATTTTCAAATGTACGAGTTAAAAGCAACTAGATGTGTAAAAAATTATTGTTGTATTCACAAAGTAACCGTATTTTAGAGCCTTCCGCTATAATGCATTTTTGGCCTTTAAATGCACAAGATAAAAAAAAATATGTCACTCTTACAGTTCGTCTCATTGTCGATGTACACATTTACTTGACTCTGATCGATTTACAATGTATAGTTTCTGTTTTGTCTCTACAAATTATGTATGTTAATGCCTTTGATAGGAACAATTCTATAAAATGCTTTATCATTCATTCACAAAAACACATTAATACTTATTGCTGCTAAAAATGTTATTAAATGTTAAGCACAATAAGACTTGACCCGCGGATAAGCATAGACATACTAGTAGATATTCATGTATGTCGTCTGCTATCTGCCGCTTTTTATGAACCCCGGCGTTTGTCATGTAGTTGTAAATTTGAGCCTTTACACAAGTGCCATAGATTAAAATTTGCTAAAGTTAAATAAACATACACTGGGCCTCTTTGCTAAAAATGCAAAGCACTAAAGGCGAAGCCAAGAAGTGAGTTTTTCTATTTATAACCTATTGTATATATTGTAACCCAACCAATTTTTACATAATTTTTTGTATCATAGAAAATAAGTTGCAACATTAATGACAGTAATACTTTGCGACATTTGTTGATGGTATTTGCGACTCCAGACTGAAGTGAATAAACAAGGCATAGGAAGAAAAAATAGTTCCAACCATTGAATGGCGGTGTCCGGCACTTTGATCCATTTTTCTTCTCATGCAACCAAATAAATATTGTTACATAAATACATCCCGACAATGTTATTGGTGAAGCACAACACCCTAATTGTCATTCAAAACATGCATTTCCTATCAGGATCATGATGCACAGTTAGCTTTTTGCAAACCAAGAAAACAAGTGACCACAATTTTTATGGTCGCGTTTTCTCAACACCCGGGTCATCCGCTCTAACGTCGATACCAATTTTTAGCACAACTAGCTTTCCTGCTTATTTATAGATTGAGAAAGAATAAACTTATTTCACGATTTGTACTGTCTTACAGTTGAGATACTATTAAAAATCGTTTTTACTTAGACTTAAGTTTAAGTTTTTGCAGAAGTTAAGTCTAAACATGCCCCACTTCCTTCCCCCAATCAACAGTTAATAAGTATAAGTTAATGTTACATGTATTGGATATAGAAAATCTGTCGGATACCACCTTTAAACAGCTTCACAGAACAAAACTTTACGGAGATTACCGAAGATTTCCGGAGCTTCCGATTGCAGGGAGTTGAGAACCTTAAAGACATAACCGTGTGGATTCAGAGCCGATATATGTGGATTATCCCACGGTTCTTGCGCCTTGAAGTAAAAGTTAAGGTCGTCGTAGCTGGGAAACGTTTTGATGTCGTTCGCCTGCAAGGATTCAAATGTTTGCTTGTGTCACGAATGAAATATAAAAAGTGGGAAAATGCATTTGCAATGAATCTTTGTAAAACGTGTAGGTCTTTGGGGGTTTCTGGTGCAGTTCTTTTTTACCGTGTGTCTTTGCATAGAAAAACTCATTATGTTAGAAGTTCCCACTTTATTTTTAACCAAACAACGCCGCTGACGTGAGTAGCCATAGATAAGAAATGACCATAAATATGACTTTTAATACATTGATCTTAATGGTCGATCATGTAAATATGCACGAGGCACTTTCAAGTTTATGTATGTAAGTGTGATTAGAGCACTACTAACAATGAGGTTATGGCTTAGACAAGAAAACGGGGCAAAGACAGACGAACAGACGGACGGACAGTGCGACCGCTCAATGCCACCCTTCGGGAGCACACACATACATATTTATCATCATTAATGTAAATATAAATACAATCACACTAAGTTATGTTCAGAATATCAATTTTATCATTCCTTTTGTACGTCAAAGGGCAATGACAACCGTAATCTATAAACTAAGTTCCAGAGAACAGAAGCCAGTTTGATTCTGTATTAAAATATATCCTATATTTCTCAATAAAACCCTCCTGTTACTCATTGAGGTTGTCTGATCGAGACGATTATAATGAGAACCAAAATATAAAAGGTTTAAGAAAACAAATACCAGATTTAGCAGGAGCTGTATCCCTCACATCTAGGTTTTTGTACCAATAATTTAAACAAACATAATATTCCAACGGTATGGACAGAAAATAATGTATGAACACCTACGGTCAGTCCATACAGTCTGAGGATGAGGTCCGGTACCTGATCACCGGAAACTCGTGGTTTTATGTCAACTTCCGGGTCTAGTAATTTAATGCCATCACCACCACTCGTCTGCTCAGTTGTCATGGTTCTGTTAGTTTATTAAACTTACCGACAATTGACTGTGTATATTTATGGTGAAAAATGTTAAAATTATATAAAAAAATAAAATACAAGGTATACATGATTATAGATGCACATATGTACAAATAAATGATAGTGTAGAGTTTGAAGGATTTATTTAAGCCCTATATGTTTGGATATTTATGAAAGCTATTACATTATCTTTATTGATTCGACCAGCGTTTATTGACCAATGTTAAAATGTTCCATGCTTTGCTCTGAATAGAACCGCAGACGTCCCGCAGGTCACCAGGGTGCTTTTTTGTAGCACAATATACATGTATGAGTGGCTCACAAAGAATAGCTCAGTAAATACTATTCGAACTCATGTAGGCCAATATACATGTATGAGTGGCTCACAAAGGATAACTCAGTAAATACGATTCGAACTCATGTAGGCCAATATACATGTATGAGTGGCTCACAAAGAATAACTCAGTAAATACGATTCGAACTCATGTAGGCCAATATACATCTATGAGTGGCTCACAAAGGATAACTCAGTAAATACGATTCGAACTCATGTAGGCCAATATACATGTATGAGTGGCTCACAAAGGATAACTCAGTAAATACGATTCGAACTCATGTAGGCCAATATACATGTATGAGTGGCTCACAAAGAATAACTCAGTAAATACGATTCGAACTCATGTAGGCCAATATACATGTATGAGTGGCTCACAAAGGATAACTCAGTAAATACGATTCGAACTCATGTAGGCCAATAAACAATATATCAAACAAACATGTTTAATAGACCGATGGTCACTATTATTTACCTGTACTTACGACTTAAGCTCAATTAAGCCAATATACATGTATATAAGTAAGCGACTCCACGAGGACATCTGTGCGAATACAATTCTAACTTATGTAGGTCCATATACATTATATGATGTAAACATGTATACTACACCGATGAACACAATCATGTACTTGTACATACGATTTTAGCTCTAGTAGATGTATATGCACACGTATAAGAAAGCGATTTGCTCGATCGATCTCTTAATATATGATTAATAATGTACCCATGAACGACAAATTAATATGCTTGAAAACACGACATATACATGCATGCATTATCCGATGGCAATTTCTTTGAGCAGGCGATTGTGCATACATGTACATTGATGCAGTACGCGTATATGTACGAAAGTCATATATAGTTCTAGAGTGTAAGAAAATATTAATACTAAGCTCGTTATAAAGATCAAGTCGTGTCTAGAGTAACAGTAAAATAAGAAACTTACCAACTGGCTGATATTCGGTAAAAATTCAGACGAGTAGAGGCAGGTTTTTTTTTTTTTTAAAAATCCACCGATAAGGTAGTATCAGTCTATGTCAACGTTGAAGTTTTATCTCTCTACTTTAACCCCACATCACGGACTCACACACACAACGGATACACCATATTAACACGGTGTTCAAAGTCCAAGATTAACCCTTGTAAGGCAAATGTTTACTTTTATAAAATGTAACAGTGAGTGCTGATGTAGTTTAATGTTCCTAAATAGATGTACATGTATTAAATATTGGGAGTCAGATTTCCAATAAATGTTTAGCCTTTATACCTTTAAACAGATACTGTCAGAAAGGTCATGTGAGTTATTATACGTATTTCTAACACAATATTGAAAGGTTATTTTATGCTTAGCGTGACAGCTATAAGCAATGTACACTCATGTGTCCACACTGTACTTCTATCGGTCACCAGTCAAGGATTTTCTGAATTAGAGCGCGAAATTAAAGATCCTATCGTCGCATATTTTCGCATATCTTCGGCGATATTTGCCATTAAGGCCGAAGTTTTCATGTTGGGCCTTGCATATCTTACACAAGAAAAGTCGTTGATACGAAGCATCAAAGGCGACGCAAAAACTGGAAGGTGAACTAAAAGGTAAACCGGTTACAGCAATATGGGAGCAAATTATAAGGACCTATTTGAAAGGGTTTTATTTAAAGGTTTTGAATTTCAATATAATATAAAAAATCTCGAGAAAAAGTACATATAACTACATGCAGAAATTGCACATGTGCATGAGTCCCACATTGCACAAATAATTATTGTCCAGATAGTATTTTTCTGGAACACAATATTATGTAAACAAAGAACAATGTTTAATATTTCCTTAACTTAACCTACTTCTCACATTTAAAGTGAAATGGATGAAGACAGACTGAGAGAATCAGTAAAGACAGACCGATCTAGTATGTCTTTAATCCCGATGGAATAAATGTTGTAACAAAGCAATGTTACTACCTAAGTATGTGCTACTGTGGTTTATAATTACACACTGAGTTGACATGAAGAATACATAAGTTGCTGTCACATGAAAGGTAGTATATGTCATTCAATAGAGAAAATAAATACATGTAACTACAAAAACAATTTATCTTATTATCCAAGTTTAATACTGCACATATTTCCAGATTAAGGCCTGCATTAGCTTCTGTCTTCAAAGATGTCTGCCTTGAACCGTCTTATCAGTGTTCATGACATCACGTGGAAACTATCTATATATATTATATATATGATTTCAACTCTCGCCGATTTCATAACGTTCTGGACAACATGGATAGGACGACAATATACGGTTTCGTTTGTTACTTTAGTTTTAAAAGTTAATTGATTTTGAAACGACCGTATGCTGAAAAAATTCCAAAATGTTTTTGCAACACTTATATATACATAGTATATATATATATATATATATATATATATATATATATATATATATATATATATATATATATATATATATATATATATATATATATATATATATATATATATATATATATATATGTTATTATTATTAGGTATATATATATGTTGCAGTTTTTATGTTTTTAAATTTTATACGATGGTCGACACTCCATAAATAAAGAACAAGGTTGTGTTCGAAATAGATATTACCTAATAATAATAAAAATTACTGAGTCATTATTAGCTTGGTACAATTTTAAGGAATTAAAATAGTTTGTTGATTGTTATGTAAAATACTAACGATGTCATTTGTGTATACAATTAATTATATATGGAATGAAAGGCATTAGTGAATTGTCTCCCCTGAATAATCAATACATGCAACTAGGTCCTTTCAATCATTTTACTCTGTTTTATTGCTTGCGCTCTACAGAGTGTAAGTTGACTTGTCTGCCTTTCGTGTCACACCCAGGTAACTATCATCTCCAAATACTTCCATTTTCTTTTTCAAATAACAAATATCTATATGCATTTAAATGGATTTTAAGCTTACATTTATGCAAAAGTAAGAAATTTCACTGTTTGTAATTGCAATATCCATGGATTGGAAAGTTTATAATGACAACCGGAATAAATAAAAATATATAACAAATTAATTAATTGTTTGTGTATTTACTTATATAATGGTTGGTATTTTAAAAACGATTTTAGAATGTATGTACAAGTCTTGACTAAAAGCTCTAATTATCTACATAGTCTTTGTAAAGGCACACCATACTTCACTGCACATTTCATACGAAGTAAAAACTTTAATAATTCTGTAATTGACAAAAAAAAAAAGGAAATGGTTTGCTTCTAAATGAAAACCAGACGGTTTGGATTTGCAATATTAATAAAAAAAATGTTGAAAATAAATGTTAAAACCGTTAACAGGATGTAGTAAATACAAAATACATTTCAAACATTCTTTTTTTTAAACAAATCGATTTTTTTTATTTTAATTCATATATTAGACTTAGAGAAGATTTAAACTCGCGACATACTTATATAGTTAGTTTTATATGGCATTAAATGTCTAACAATATTCTAATTTTCATTGGTTAGCCTCATCATTGAAGATTTAAAAGAAGTAATTACATAACTTTAACCTGCAAATCCTCAACTGAAGACTTTGTAAAAGGAAAGAAATAGTGCATTAAACTAAACTAGTTATACAATGTATTTACATGTTGTAATTACGTTGCCTCTGTATGTGAGAAAACTAAGGATTGAAAAACCAAACACATGAAGGTTAATATTGGCGAATATCTCACTTTAATATACCACAGACAAAGATAAATAGCCTTTTGAGTTGGTTTTCGTTAACCATATAATATAAATTCAACTAAATAATTTAAAACTGTATCGGGGATTACAGATGAGCACTTAACTGATCACAAATACAAATACTTACCGTTATAAATAGAGTAACAAAAACATATGTTTAATTAACGACCAACCATGAAACGAAATGTGTCTATAAGTCGTTTTATGCGATGAACACTACCACTGAAATAGTTGAGACGTGAACTGAGGATGTATTATGTCTTTATTGGTTTTTGTGTCAAAGTGAATAAAGGGAAGACATAACCGTATTAATACTAGAATATGTTTCAAAATAAAAATATCATGTAACACATATGTACAAATATTTGCAATTTGCAATTCAGTATTTGCACATATACGCTAAACACTGTAATGGTAGGCAAGCGCAAGTTGTAGAGCGTCAGCTGAACACTATGCATGTTTGGCTAGCGCAAGCTGTAGAGCGTCAGCTGAACACTATGCATGTTTGGCTAGCGCAAACTGTAGAGCGTCAGCTGAACACTATGCATGTTTGGCTAGCGCAAGCTGTAGAGCGTCAGCTGAACACTATGCATGTTTGGCTAGCGCAAGCTGTAGAGCGTCAGCTGAACACTATGCATGTTTGGCTAGCACAAGCTGTAGAGCGTCAGTTGAACACTGTACATGGTAGGCTAGCGCAAGCTGTAGAGCGTCAGCTGAACACTATGCATGTTTGGCTAGCACAAGCTGTAGAGCGTCAGCTGAACACTGTACATGGTAGGCTAGCGCAAGCTGTAGAGCGTCAGCTGAACACTATGCATGTTTGGCTAGCACAAGCTGTAGAGCGTCAGCTGAACACTATGCATGTTTGGCTAGCGCAAGCTGTAGAGCGTCAGCTGAACACTGTACATTGTAGGCTAGCGCAAGCTGTAGAGCGTCAGTTGAACACTGTACATGGTAGGCTAGCGCAAGCTGTAGAGCGTCAGCTGAACATTGTATATGGTAGGCTAGCGCAAGCTGTATAGTGTCAGCTGAACACTGTACATGTTTGGCTAGCGCAAACTGTAGAGCGTCAGCTGAACACTGTACATGGTAGGCTAGCGCAAGCTGTAGAGCGTCAGCTGAACACTGTACATGGTAGGCTAGCACAAGCTGTAGAGCGTCAGTTGAACACTGTACGTGGTAGGCTAGCACAAGCTGTAGAGTGTCAGCTGAACACTGTACATGGTAGGCTAGCACAAGCTGTAGAGTGTCAGCTGAACACTGTACATGGTAGGCTAGCGCAAGCTGTAGAGTGTCAGCTGAACACTGTACATGGTAGGCTAGCACAAGCTGTAGAGTGTCAGCTGAACACTGTACATGGTAGGCTAGCGCAAGCTGTAGAGCGTCAGCTGAACACTGTACATGGTAGGCTACCGCAAGCTGTAGAGCGTCAGTTGAACACTGTACATGGTAGGCTAGCGCAAGCTGTAGAGTGTCAGCTGAACACTGTACATGTTTGGCTAGCGCAAGCTGTAGAGCGTCAGTTGAACACTGTACATGGTAGGCTAGCGCAAGCTGTAGAGCTTCAGCTGAACACTGTACATGGTAGGCTAGCACAAGCTGTAGAGCGTCAGTTGAACACTGTACATGGTAGGCTAGTGCAAGCTGTAGAGCGTCAGCTGAACACTGTACATGGTAGGCTAGCGCAAGCTGTAGAGCGTCAGCTGAACACTATGCATGTTTGGCTAGCACAAGCTGTAGAGCGTCAGCTGAACACTATGCATGTTTGGCTAGCGCAAGCTGTAGAGCGTCAGCTAAACACTGTACATGGTAGGCAAGCGCAAACTGTAGAGCGTCAGCTAAACACTGTACATGGTAGGCAAGCGCAAGCAGTAGAGCGTCAGCCCCCTTCTCTTAAGCAAAGTTATCGTTCGTTACTCTTACATAATACTGTTATAAACTGGCAGTATTAAAGTGCGTGGGCTGCAAGTACCAATCGAAACTTCTCGGGTAATAGTGTCGTCGATGCGATCATCACTAGAATGTTTCTGGCCCAAGGATACTTTCGGAATCGCGACTTTTTGTCCGCCGAAATAAAAAACGTTTTGTTTTATATTATGTTAATTTAAAAAAATTAAATTTAATATTTTGTTAGAGATACAGCTTTTACTGCATGTTTAATAATGCTATCAAAATATCGTTGTTGTTTTGATGACGTCATAGGCACCGACTTGCATCCTTTTCGTACATCCGAGAGATGATTCGTGAACTATCCGAGGTGTTCCGAATGCAAGTACGTGAGGTTTCGGGATCAAAACCAGGTCGCGATTTAATCAAAGCTGTTAAAAAGGTAGTGATGTAGCCCAATTACTAACGCTAAGTTTCCAAACTGTCTTCCATCAAAATCTAAATCAAACAATTTATTTTACAAGGTTTGTAAGCTATAATACCATCAAAATAAGATGTAAAAGTGATAATCTATACTGCATTAAGAAACAAGCCGGCCATACACAATTTGTATGCTTTTTAGTACAATTCTAAAGTCTGCATTCTAGTGTCAACGGATTGGGTGAGATATCATGCCAGGTCTTCACATAATGCTTGCTGTGCACGGCGAAGGCAGCACTATATCTGCTTACCGCGTAAACGCTGCCAGGATTAAATATAAGAGAGTCGAAAAGGAGAAGACATGTACATATACAATCCTACTTTTACGTTAATTTTAATTTTACTTTATAATTCTAGTATCCTGGTGTCACGGATTAACACGTTCTTAATGTCTCCCTGCCCTATGGACCATAAAAAGTTTTTAAAAAAAACACATTCATTGCTTTTATTTCACGACTATTTTGTCTAACAATTCAGATATTGTTCAAAATCCTGTTTGTTAAAATCGTCGGATAACAACTTAAAATGCCTTCACATTATTCAATTCTCCCTCCACGGGAACTTTTCAAATATACACCCATCATTAACCCAACCCCCAACTGGGTACTTTAATACAATTTAAACAACTTTGGTGTATTTAAGACGTTTTCAAATAATCAAATAACTCGGATAAGTGAACAAAAAATTCAAATATTGTCCATGATATGATTAGACTTTCCCCGGGAATACAAGACGTTTTAAGTGCCTATCCCCTCCGCGGGTACTTTAAACTTTTTAAATGACAAACGAAACTTAGAAATGTTTTCAAATGACCCCATGGAAGTTAATATAGTTTCTGCTGAATTGCCGGAAAAGTAAACAAATGACCCTGATTTTTAGTGTTGTTCTTTTTATTGAGAAGATGTTATTATTGCTCATGGAAAAAAGAAATGTTATACATATTATTCAACTTCAATCATAATTTTGTCTCATTGGGCTAAGAAATTTAAAAAAAGGAGCGGGAACGTCAAAACGTTTTAACGATGCCCTATCCGGCAATATATAAAAGGTTTCACATTTCCTGCATTTCCAATGTCGCATGGAATATTGAACTGTGGGTCACTTGCAAATGCGTTTACAAATGTTGATTTTTGACTGACTTTTGAATATATTTTAGCGAAGAGTGCTTACTGCTTAGAGTTTTCAATTTAAATAACTGTATTTCCTTATACCAATTCGTTTAAGCTTAATTCATGATTTGAACTTATGTCACTACTTTTGAAAACTAACACGTGAACGTATATGGTGTTTAGATGTGATTGCCAACGGAAAGCCTCAGTTTTAATTGTTCTGCATGTACAATATCACACCTGTACACATGTCTGGGTGAGCCATTAGGCATAACGTATACTAAACTTATGGTAAAAACAAGATTTAATTAATAAAAGTTCGTATAAATGGGTTTTATTCCGGCATATCACTGATGCTCTTGTATGACAGAGAGTGGCTTTATAGGGGCAGTCCCTTCCATGATCTCGTCCAATCGAAGAGCAGCGGAAGTGTTCGCAATCCAATCGGAGATCCTCAGGTGCTGTTCGTTGGACAAGAACTCTGGCGATAATGATCGTTTTTCTGGAACCAACGCACTTAAGTCATTTATATGTGAAGTTATCAGACTTTCACTAGCCTTTTCCTTAGCTCGAGTAGAGTTTGCAATGTCGTTATATTTTGCAAATGCTGAAAACGTATTTCCCCGCGCTAACCGTTTACCCCTAGAGGAACTGTGTGAAGATTTGACCCTATCACCGATAATTTCCATACCAGAACCCGTACGTACACTTGCAGATTGAACGTCTTTTCTTTGAGCGGAAGTCTGTCGGCTTAATATCGAATATTTGGCATTTAGCGAGTCTATATTCTTTTTCTTGTTTCCTAGATCTTTTGCGAGTTCCGGGAATGTCGGAACTCGTTTCCGGTGCTGGTTCCTATCGTGGAAAGCGGACTGGAATGTGGTGTTCACCATGACGATGCGAGGACCCGTATGTGTTCTTGGTCTGTCCATCTCAAAAGTTGTACGGGGCGTCAACTGAAAATTTGTAACCGTCAGCGAGCGCTCCGGCATTAAGCTGACTATGTTGAATGGTGCGGCTTGCTTGAGCCGCATGTGATGCTCGTACGGATGTGGGTATGACGAGCCACCGCTGTGGTAGTACGTAGGACTCCGGAATGTATCGTTTTGTAACCTCACTGGCCGCTTAGGCTTTGCAGCCTTGGCCATATAGCACATACTGTTCTCCTTCATCGTAACTGCGGCAGGCACAAACAACTCCCCTGCTCGTCCGAACTAATTCGCA